>LR990073.1:13494073-14694178 GCA_905147235.1 Erynnis tages | reverse complement strand
ACGTATACGCACGAGTTGAATTCGGACGAATCGCGATAAAATGAAGGAACCACCTTCAGTTCGGACGCGATTATATTTATAATACCTACCCACTTTATAATAATAACCACTATATAATACCCACTTTATAGTAATAACCATTTTATAATAACCACTTTATAGTAATAACCACTTTATAATAACCACTTTATAATTGTCTTAATAGCGGTCTCGAATCGAAGGGTCCGGGTTGTAATCCCAGTGGCACGCACCAATGACTTTGTAAAAAAGTTATGTGCGCTTTATAAAATTAAATATCACCTGCTGTTACGGTGAAGGAAAACATCGTGAGGAAACCTGCATGCCTGAGAGTTCACAAAAAAAGTTCACAGGTAGGTATGTGAAGTCTACCAAATGGCATTGGGCCAGCGTGGTGGACGGCGGCCTACATCCCTCTCATTATGCGAGGCGGCCCGACCCTCTCTCGTCATGAGGCTATCTTTACCCTGCCCAGTACAGCACCCGATAAACTCAACGAGCCGTCAACTGCACTGTTTACAAGCAACTATTGTCTGCGGAACGAAAGGCAGAAAGAAAGTCTTACGGATGCTTTTTAAGATACTTCTTATTACTCGGCTCCGGCATTGTCGGACCTCCACAATGGAGACGGATGTAATTAAATGTTTTGCATTTTGAATTAAAAAATAGCATAATTTTATTATTATGACGTATAGTAAACGTCAGTTGTCAGGTATGTCATATTATGTCAGTCTGTCGACATCATTCCATACTAATGGCAGCTTGATATGATTACTATACGAATCTGCGTCAGTTCATTCTCCAGGCGCAGATCGTCTTCATATACATATATTAACCACTTAGCTGTCCTGTGAGTCACATGTGATACATACCCATTGTTAAACTATTGTGTCTATTTATTGGACAGGCAAAGTGTTAACACGTGAAGCGACAGTTGTGGATACAATTTAGAGTACAAAGCAGTTTGAAATTTGGCACAATTAATGTTTATATGGTGAGGACTGTACAAATTGTAATATTTTTAAAAACAATAAACGTTGCTTGTACAGTTAGCGGAGACAACAATTAAACAATGGGCATGAGTCAAATGTGACTCAGGGGACAGCAGAATGGTTTATCGTTTTTCCGTATGTATACGAGTATTTCTCCATGCTGTCTTAAGGTTGTCTGAAACATACGTAAATGAAGCAAGAGTTTTTAATGAGCAGATGTATCAACAATTACTCATTAAAATCTTTTCCGAATTCGCTTTTTGTCGTCGCTACTCACATCACATGACAATAGAATAAGTACTATGGACAGTATGAAACAGGAATAAAGGCCAGGAACATAGAATAGGAAGCAGAGAGAACGGCTTTGTGAGCGGGGCAGGCGTAGGTACCTACAGTATGTTCTGCTCAAGTGAGCGCATATTAGCTTCTTCTACCGGCATAGCAGAAGGCACACGTTATTCGTGGTCCTGTCTGAGATTCATCAAAAAACACGCCACGCACACTATCATAAGTTTGAAAAGTACTTTGAAAAACACGTACATTCCGTTGCGTGTTTATTTTTTTCGCAAATAAATAATACTAATTTATATCTATCTAAAACGAATTAAAATTAAAATAAAATCTAAAATAATAAATAAACTATAACTGACAAATGAAACACATCGCTGCGATGCGGAAGAGTGCCCAAGAGTGCGAAAGTTGCGTGTTAAATTAAAATTTCAATAAATTATACACTAATTTCGACAACTTGGCGCTCATTACAGTCATAGAATTAATATATTATAATAAATTGCCGCTCTATTTACCTCCTTGTTCTACGTGCAGGAATAAAGGACAAACTTTGTCGACATGGGACGGGAACGCGCTCGACGGAACAAAGGTGGGGTGAGATAATAAGCTTTCCTAGCTATTATGAGAGACTTTTTGCAATAGTAGCGAACGAGGATTCAACTATGGTATATAAATACCTACTCTCTCTAACGTAACGGGGACGTAACGCATTTTGTTTACGTGACGATTTCCGCCCTTTCTTCTCTTCACTCCTTCACTTCTCTTCTCTTTACTATAAGCCGCGCGAAGAAAATTTATTTATTTATGTATTAATTGTTTTAATACAATATGTGTACACAAAACAAGATTTTACGAAACGTGTTCATCATAACGTTCAACGCATAACTGTCGTCACGTCCAACCCGTTTCTGACCAGCTGTTCTGTTTGAATTACGGGTTCAAACTTCAACGGTTTGATGGGCTGTTACAGAAATTTGTCAGATGTTGCTCTGCCCTTAATTTTGCCTACCTCTCTTAATTCAGCCCTCTGATGGCTGAATTGAGTCTTAAATAAACGAAGAAGATGATAAAAACGAAATTATAGCGTAGCGTTTTGAGCAGTTCATTTCTTGTGGCAACAGCCCAAAAGAGACGTTTTTAAAAGGGCAGTAGTGAGATTCTCATAGTATTCCTATTGGTCGGGATTGTTCGCCTGTTCGTGCGTGAACGTAAATACGCAAGAGTTGAATTGGTACAAAATGGCGGCCAAACTGAGCGAGGCCTTATTGTAGAAACACCCCAAAAGAGACGTTTAAAAGGGCTGTAGCGAGAGATATTGAAAATGTAGAATTTCTTTCAGTTTTAAATAAAATTTGTGGTATAGCCAGAACATTTCGCGCAAACTATCCGCCACAGAAGCCTGTGGGCGGGCATCGCAGCAGCTGTTGTAATATTGATACCATGGAATTAATATTTGTGAAACTGTGTTATCGCGCCATTGCCTTTTAGTATTCGTTTTTTATTCAAGCTCTTCGTGTAACGTTAAATTGAAATTTTATTTGTTCAAGTTCAAAATGATTTTTACAAATTGCAAATTATTTTTTCAAATCTTGTTAATGTTTTTTGCACTAGTAGTAATTTTAATAGTAAAGGGAAGCCAAAGACAATTTGGAAAATGGATGAAAATGGTACAAACTTATAAACATTTAGATAAATCATAATTATGTCTGAGCGTTGAACTTTATTTTTGAACTAAATTTGTAAAACCAGTTACTGTTCATTCAGTATCATTAATTGTTATTGTACTCGGGGGTGCAGGTAATTTACCTATATGCACATCACACACATCATAATTATGCGTAAGGTAAAACTTGAGTTTGCCGGAGTAAAACTTGGATAACATAAAGATGTTGTATGTAACTTCTGACACTAGACAAAAGATGGCACTACAAGTAACCTGACTCGCGTTATCGATGTTTTATACATTGCTGGTATAAATAAACTAACAAGATGACGTTATCTGAGCATGGTCGCTCTTCACGGCATGATAACCTAGTCTAGTGGGAGATCTCCTTTAGCCAAACAATGATGATATTATCTAATTATATCATTGATTTTATCAACCGGATTCCACGGTTGAATGCCACTTACACAGCACAAAAAAGCAGCAGAAAGTTACGTAGGTATACCAAAACGTAGTATCTCAGTAGTAGGTCGTTGTAACAGACCAATTTGCATATGCAATGCGCCGCGCTTGTGTATTCATTACGCGGCTGCATTCGCCGATCGCAATCACTGACCTCCCGACTCAATTATTTATCAACACTTCCGAGCCTTTCGGGAAGATTGCAGTTTTTGACAAATGTAACAAGGTAACAATGCTTATAGGTCACTTGATGTTAACTTCTACTGGACGGTAACATCACCATAATAAGCGACGGGAGTTCTTTCGTAACCTTTAAAAGTTATCCAAAACCTTGGAAGCCATATTGGGTTATGTGGAATTCCTTAAGCTAACATAACCAATAGAAGCGTTTCATATCAAACTGTTGTTTTCTTTCAGACATATTGAGGTGCACTTCAATTTGTCTCACAAGTAATCATGTCTTCTCAATCAAGACACTGTTTGTCCCGCGCACCATTTTCATGTTGGTGTTTCAGTTGAAGAACGGTTTGCTAAAGAAACAAATGACTTTCAAGCAACTCACATTTCACTAAAATGTTTTGGTTGAGATCGGTTGAGATGATTTATTTGCGATTTAAAGTATCCAGGTAGATAAAAGCTAGTTAGATAATAGAACACTTAATGGAAACCTTGCCTATACACCACTAGATACACACAGTAGTTGTTAGGAATACTAATTGCCAGTAAACAATAGCTAATGTAGATATCGCGTAATTTGGAGAACACCGTCAACAATCAGATATGCAAATAGAGAAGCCGTGTAATGCTTGCGTACACGTGTATGTTAATGTTTGTAAACTATTCATATTCAACTTATTATTACGACGATAAATGAAGTTTTCTGAAAAGGTACTGCCGTTCTCATAGTCCGCCGCTTCACACACATAGCTCCATACTCTAGGTTTTCCAGTTTCGTGGGTGTCAAGGATACCACACACATCTAAGCCAGAATTAGAAATGTCTCATCATTCAAATTTGCGCTGCGCTGGGATTCAAACCCAGAAAACCTTCGCGCAGCGACCAACGTCCTAACCACAGCATCATTGAGGTCGTCTTAATATATTTGAGCGGTAATAGCCCAGTGGCTTGGGATTCAGCTACGAATCGAGAGGTCCGGTTTCGAATCCCAGAGGCACGCAACAATGACTTTGTAAAAAAGTTACGTGCGCTGTATAAAATTAAATATCACCTGCTGTTAGGGTGAAGGAAAACATCGTGAACAAACCTGCATGCTTGAGAGTTCACAAAAAGAAATGTTCTCAAAGGTATGTGAAGTCCACAAACCCGCAGTAGGCCAGCGTGGTGGAAGGCCTACATCCCTCTTATTGTGAGAGGAGACCCGACCCTGTAGTGGGTCATTAATGGGTTACTGACAAAATTCTTAATGTTTTGTATTTATCTTGAGGGAAGGGATTTTTCCAGTTGTCCTCATGAAACTCCAAATTCTTTGCTATTTGTAAAACTCGATAGAAATAAGACTATTGTGACCAAGAACAATATTCTGGAAAAGCTTGTTTTTCTCAAGTAATCTGTCATGTCAGCTTCATTGCGTACGGGGAACCGTTGAATTAGATACGTGACTTCTTCCAAGGCTCTCTGGCCTATACCATGTTATAAAGAACTAAAGACGTGGTATTACAGCGTTTAATATTACATCAGTCTTATCAGTCGTCTTATAGCCCCACATTTATTGTGATGTACTTGTACGACACATTCAAAACAAAATACGTATTTAACTGGATCAAAAACAGAAACTTTCACACTTCAATAAAAGTTCAAATTCTATTGAGCGATAATTCACCGACGAAACAGTCCACACTCCATAATAAGTGTGAAGCTATCACATTGCCAGTTCCTTGGACGGCCACGTGGCAGATACACTCGAGTGTCCCAGAATAGATGCCCATGGGCAGCACTTACTATTAAGATGGTCCGTTTGTTTGTTTTTCCGCTAATATCATTAAAAAAACTAATATCAAAAATGCTGATGCCAGCCAATACGCCATGAAATACGAATACATGATCTAAATATTCTCATTGAAACTAAACTACGTTATTATACATCTTCACAAAATCTTAGTCTTAGTAAAGCGTTAACTTTGTTGGTAAACCAATTGAGATTTTCTGATCCGCCACTAGATCTAGTGCCAATTGTCTCCGAGTCTCTAACGTACTAGTAGTATTCCTTACACAGAACAATATCCAGTCGCCCCCGCGAGCTGCCACGCCGCCATTACGGGATAACGGCACGATATATTTGCGGGGACAGAGCATTCAATCTCGCCGCTCATGATCGAGTATCGACAAGCGATTACTCACGCGATGGCTCAACACATGAGCTGGAAGCGAGTAAGTAGCCAAACTGTGTCTTCTTTCCAGAGCAAAGTCTGGAAAGCTGATAGTGGTTAGTTAAGTGCCTTTGAGAACATTTTTTTTTTTGTGAAATCTCAGGCATGCAGGTTTCCTCACGATGTTTTCCTTCACCGTAACAGCAGGTGATATTTAATTTTATAAAGCGCACATATCTTTTTTACAAAGCCATTGGTGCGTGCCACTGGGATTCGAACCCGGACCCCTCGATTCGAGGTCGAATTCTAAGCCACTGGGCTATCACCGCTTAGAGTAAGTAGTGAGTAAATATAGTTTTGGAATTATTATGAGTAAAATCGAATAGTAAAATAGCTTTCTAAAATCTTCTTTTTAAAATAATTTTTTTTTAGATGCGTAACATTTATCATGTTATCATGTTATCTACTCGTTCTACCAAACCACCAACTTCACTTCGTCACAAAATTAGTCTACCAAAAGATATTAAATCAAGACACGCGGTAGCGTGTCCAGCCAAGTATGTATCAGTGAACAGTCAAATTGTCAAAAATTTTATGACATTTCCGCTGTTCCCTTTTCAATTGGCGCCGCTAGTTGCGCAGATAGAGTTAGCCCGGTTAGGTCTGGAGGCTGATAAGTAATTTTGCTACTTGTACACTTAATCACGCAGCTTCGTCGCGACGGGATGGAGGATGGGAGCATTCGAGCTGCAATTACCTCAACTAATAATGTGGGGAACTCATTCGTGTACTATTATCGCACACAACACTTTAATGCAAAAGTTTATCAGAGAAAATGAAAATTGCAGTAGACTTGTTGTAGGATACTATCGAAGTCTCTCGAAAGACTGGACTCGAAAGCTGATGGAGAAGAAATATTCTTCAATAGACGAAAGGAAGTGGACCTAAGGAAGACATTATAATGTTAGATTTAGAGGATCCAAATACTAGACTAGATAAAAGGAATTTCCTTCCTAGTGCCAGAAGTCCTGAAAGAGAGGACAGATACAAAATAATTCACATATCACTAGCCAGGTAAAATATTTTTCAACCATTCATAGACACCTTTAAATAATTCAAGCTCACAGCTTACTTTGGGATCAGAAAGCCATGTGTGAGTTGTCCCACAATATTTATTTATTTTATTTATTTTTCATGTAATTGATGACAAGACCGGAGCCCTTGAAGGGCCTTCGATGAACATCACAAACTTGCTTCTAGGACCCGTCCAAGAAAAGCTCGGAGCTAATACTAATGAAGATTTCATTTCATCGTCAAAGCCCAAAATATTCCTTCAACATTTGCAGTTCATAAATTAAATAAATACTGCTTGAAATTAAATTTTATTTTTTAATCTAATACTAAAACATAAAATCTTAAGGACGGGGTAGGTATAGTTGCGGCTTGCCACTTAACCCGACCCAGAAAAGTGTTATTTCAATTCATCATTCCAGTTCCCGCAGCGAAGGTAATATTACTAAGAAACTGAAAGCTTCCTTTATAAACTCAAAACTATAACCCTTCAGGAGGTTATTGGTAATACCGATTTTCAATTACTTAGTAACGCCACGTTATAGCTCAAGAGCTGGTAAGAATTTTTCGTGAAATGTTTGATGCATCATGAAATCATGTTGAAACGAATATTTGTAATATTAAATGTATGAACGCCAAAAATTGACCTGGCTGGCGGGTGATGGAATTTAAATCTAAAAAAAAAAGTCGTTTCAGGCGTTTTGAAATTTTTGTTTAAAATCCCGTCAAATAGCCTAATAAATTATTTTTATACACAAATATTATGTTGTAAAAATATCAACATGGCTCAAATACCCTTTTCGATTAAAAAAACATTTTAGAAATGCTTGGCGAAGTTATTATAAACCTGACTGCGTTCTAGCTTAATACAACTACATTTAATGTTGTGAAAACGCCTAAACCACTTTTTTTCGTAAATAAAAATGGTTGTCCTTTCAATAATTAGAGCTTGACTAAATTCCATTACTTATCCACTACTAACTAATCAATTTAACAAGATTTCATGATGCGTCAAATACTTCACGAAAAATGCCTGCCAGCTCTCGAGCTATTTTGGGCCCCTAGACACACGCACAAAGTGACTCAATAACTTGGTGCTTGAGTATGTACGCGTGTGTGATGCACATATGACAACCCATCAATGGATATCAAACAAAGGAATACTAACACGTTATTTTCCGAGCCATTGAAAATCGAACTCTATAACCGAGGTTTAGGGTACAAAATCGATTGAAAGTGGATTGGATTCGGGCCAGTATAGGTCTCGGTGGTATTACGGGGTATAACTATGAGAGAAGTACGATGGTATTATTTTCATACTACATTACTGCGAATGAGATTTCGTATCGCGGCCTCTACGGAGTATTTTTCCATTGTAATATCTGTATCAATAGATTTCCCTCTTCTTTCTTGTGAATCTTCGGTAAGTAGATGCTAGGAAATAATTTGTGATGCAAAATATTAGTTTTGCAGGTATATTTTGCCTACTTATTCTAATTCTAGTTTTGTTATTGGGTTTTAATTTATAAAAACCTAGCAGATTCGTATGTAATTAGTGATCGATGTCTGTATTATATTGTGTGTTTGTCATTAATCTGTAAAGGTAGATGGTGTTAGCTACCTAGTGCTGCGAGGTTGCTCATGTTTTACGGGTAAGCCTGTATTCATCCATCTATTCTCACAAACCTCACATTTATAATAGTAGTAAGATTATCTCGTCGGCATTACAGCGCTGAGCCCGCAGTCGGCACTCGAGCGGTATAACGAGGCTCCGTGGCGCGACATAAACGCCCCTCAGAGCGGTAACTCTGCGATCGGTACCGCAACGATATCGCTCCGTTGTGTCAGCCACCAACATCGTTATCGCTCGGATTTAATTTTAATGAAAGCTGTTAATACTGAGCTGTGTTTTTTGAAATCGAGGTCACAAAATTATTACCTTTTTTATGGCTATTGACAGGAATTTGATTTTCTTTTCTATTTAGAGGATAGAAGAATGAATGGAAGAATTACTTCAAAATTAATGAGTTCGTCCACCCAAAGATAGATAACGGGCACTCATCGGTCTACTTTCTTTTTCTTTCTACTATAGCACGAACCTAACCCGCGCTCAGTTTCGTACGAATCCAATTCGTGCGTTCACGAACGTACAATTCCGACCTTTAAAATACTATAGAAGCGCTCACACTGTGCGCGACAGTTTACGTTCGACTAATTCGCATTCAATTGTTTTAAAAATAAAATTAATATTTTGATTCCAATTTCCGTAAAGCCTATGAGACATTCTTTGAACCGAGGAGCAAATGTCGGGGAATAAATTCCCGTCCACGAGCGGTCTCGTTATCCTCAGCTCGGGCCATTGGCGCCACGCCAGTGGCAACCGAGTCCAGTGAACGATGTCCATTGGACTATTTATATTAACATTAGACTTTGCACGCCGCTTCGTATGCGTGGAGGTTAATAGACCTTTATCCAAAGAGGACTAAGTATGTTAAGCCTGGTTTTAAACGTGCATACCAAACCGAACCATCGAAATTACTTTAGCTGGTTTTCCGTGAAAGAATAACAAATATCCACCTATCCTTACAAGCTTTAACATTTATAGTAGTAGTTTATAATAGTGATTTAATGTCTGGCTTTCAGCACTTTAATCCATATCAATATTATGAAGCGTCTGCGAAGGTAACCGACTCATCTCAAAGTTTGCGAATTAATAACAATAAATGGCAATAAGCTGGCCACGTCGATCACAGGACTGACAACCGATGGGAATAAGACGTCGTCGAATGGCAACCCTGACTAGGCAAAAGCCGCCCTCCGACCAGGTAGACTGACGACCACAAGAAGACAGCGGGAAACCGTTGGATTCAAAGAGCCCAGGACCAGGCGGATTGGCGTTGATTAGGAGAGGTTCATGTCCAGCAGTGGAGCTTTATAATATTAAAATGTCACCTGCTGAAATGGTGATGGAAAACAACGCGACAAAGACAGTATCGATGCAATATAAATCTGTTCAACGTCAGCAAGAAGCCAAATGACTGCTTCGCCTTTGCTTCCAAAGAATCTGATATCTATCGAGATGAATTTCAATATTGCTTCCTTTTATCACAAGGTCTGGTATTACATTTTATTCGGTGCAAGCGCTTGAAGCGCGTGTTGCATTTCTGCTCGAGTGGATCGCGAGCACTTGGAAAAGTCAAGCAACGTCGGGCGCGGTCAGTTTCAACTTCAACAGGTAATAGGTAGTTTTGAATGGTTTAAAAACGATGGGTTGGTTACTAGTCCGTAGCCACTTAGCTGAAATTAGATTAGTGTGGTGGAGTACGAGTATGTACCAGCTCTATAAGAAGAGAGGCCCCTACAAAGTGCACATATGAGTAAGATGGGTTTGCTTCACTGTAAGTGAGTAGCAAACGGGCATGTATGTCACCTGTTGCTAAATGCTAACTGCAGCTAGTGAAAACCCACATCCAATCCCATAAAGACGAGTAATCTTGTCTTCATGGAATCGATGTTCGCCTCAAATAAAGTATCACTCAAAAAACAAAAAAAAACAGTCTTTTATTCATTGTCAGGTACGAGTTGTGTACACTAAATATATATTATCTTACAGTATATTATCTTAGAATATTATCTTACATCTAACATCCGCTTTCGATGCCCCTCAGGCTATCGTAGACCAGGAGAAAAGGGCGGAAAAAACTCCCAGCACTCTTTGAAAATTAATTATGAGCTAATTATACTGCAGTATGATTTTCGACCGATAAATGAGCACGCGTGACAGCAATCGCTTGTGTCAGTATCAGTCTACTGTCATCTGTTCACAATTTCTTGAACCGCAACTGGCAACCATAACTCCCAAGCCTAAAAAAGACATGAAGAACATGATGCTTTACGACGGGTTGAGAGTCAAGAGAGAGAGAGAGAGAGAGTCAAGGCTGGCGGTATGGTATATACCTTCCTGGGCGAGCTAATGTGGCTCTACCACATAGGTATAGTTGCAGCCAACTACAAAACCCTTCAAAAACTCTTCAAGAACACTGTAACATAACTTATGGCTATATAACTTATAACTAACACTGGCTTTGCTTTTGCTTTCCTTGTTTAAAACGTTTTTTATAACACAGTTTTGGGTATAAAATTGCTGTAAAATAGACAAATTCTGGCTATTACGATAACGGATATCCGGTGTCCATCGTTACGATATAGGCTTTTGCAGAGCACGCGGCTCAGTCAGTGCCTGGCTAACCGCCAGATTTGTTAGCACCAAGCCTTAGAGAATATAATTATTAATAAGAGTGCGTTAGTAGATGTCACCTGTAGCCACGGGTATGAACCGTCAAAATTGCAATAAAATTAGATTTTTTCTCAGTAGGTAAGTCTTTCATCACAAGATTTCCTGTCAAATTTCATAATCGAATAATGAAGGTTGACAGGAAAGTAGTTTATGGGCATCAGACATAAGCCAAGAAGGATCTGTTTTTATATAATTTGCATGCCTTACTGTGGAGTCTTGTGACAAATATTTCCTTTAATTGGTACAAAAATTGATAATGCACTAGATTGTAGTGACTCGCAGTGATTCAGTTTTAGAGTGAGCTAGTGTGAATGTAGTGAAGCAGGCTAAATCACTATGCTGATTTGCTTCCTTTAAAAATAGTTTTAAAAATAAATAAATTACGTTTTAATATCCATCATTCATACCACAACCACCAAAGCACAATACTGGTATTACGACTATAACAATACAAATATTTCTATAAAACATCTGGCAACATTTCTGTTTTCGATCGAAGCGTACGGGTTTATGTTATAGGTCACTCTATAGCTTACTTATGCATACTCTAAGCTTCAAATACTCGTATTTCTGTTCTACGAGCAATATTCCCAGCAACGGAATACACACCGAAAGTTAATAAGAAATAAAACCAAGACTTTTCGAAGTTTTTCACAATCGTCTTATTGTTGGTGGATTCAGTTTCAAACTAATGCGGTAAGGTTTCTTTTCGTTTTAAGTTTCACAATTAGAGTCTCGACAATTGTACATTTGATATAAAAACATTACTTTGAGAGAAGGAAAAATAAATTTAAGTTAAGTATAGCTGGCTCCAACCTTTTCATGGCCCACTGTTGGGGACGTATCTCCTTACATCAGGGGAGGCTTGGAGCATACTCCACCACGCTGCTCCAATGCGGATCGGTGGACGAACAAGGTGTAATAAGACCGACAAGGTGTAACTACTGTTATCTTATCGATAACAACCGGGACCTACGGCTAAACGTGCTCTCCGAAGTACGGAAGCGCCCATTTAATTCGCCACTAGCGGTCACCCATCCACGTACTGACCGCGCCCGACGTTGCTTAACCTTTTTGATCACTTGCGATCTACTGAAGCAACGGGGCGTTTCAGCAGTGCTAGCGGTCATAACTATGGAGTATCTACAAACTCAATTGTTATAATTTGTATCATTAAAAGAGACCCGTGTCCAGCAGCTCGTCATAAAATGGCCCTATTCCTAATGTTGGCTATAAAATTTGAGAGCACAACATTTGACTGGACACTAAATTTGAGGTTTATGAGTCGGGTTGATTGTGGTCTCCCCGGCTGTAAGGGGCAGTCGTTTGTGCGATGCGATTCCGCTTCGGTGCCGCGCGCTGGCTCGGGGCCAGGTTGCCGGATCCTCAGTGTGGTGATGAGAGTTTTGGAACTGAACCTGAAGAGATTAATAACTTTTAAAGTATTATGACGGACTGAAAGGGCCATAACCCTATTTTTTACCCATTAGCGACCCACTGCAGGATCGGATCTTCTCTCACAATGAAATAGACGTTCTAGGACTTAGTCTTAGCCCACCACGCCGGCCTTATCTGGGTTGGTGGACTTCGTACTCGTTATTCACATTGAAGGAAGTATTTGTTTCTTTCAATTGGAACATTGTTCTTTGATGTGTTTTTCTGTAATTTCCATGACTTGCTAACTTGGAACAGAATATGTCTACTGTGTGCTGCATTGAGAACTCCGGTACAATCCCTAAAGAAGCAAACATTTAAATTGGTGGAATTTGTTTTTCGTTTTTGAGCTGTTTGTGCACCTTTTAAAAGTACACGAAGGCATTGTTTTACCTTTTTAAACACAGAAAATCCGCGATTATTGTGTTCTAAGCGCACATGTAGTTCAATAGCTACCCAAATTGCGACTAAAGTGAAATTGTGTGCATGGACCTAATTTTAGGTGCGCACTCATGAGACGCTAGTGCCGTATCTTTACTTTTTGATTACTAAGATAAACACTTGTGCTCTTCCTTCGACGCAGTAGTTAGGATCGTTAACCTCTATACTAACGGGCCAATCAGAAATCATCCTCATTAAATCAGACATGACTTAAGTCCTATTAATGCCTCGAGTTTAACATCGGATGATCTACTCGACTCACTACATACCTAATAGAAAAGAGTCCTTGTAAAATAGTCCCACAAAAATCGAGCCTAATTATCACTTCCCTTTGTTTTCCACTAACTGTGGTACTCATCTAACTATGCCATTCTCGTTACTAGCTCTGTAGGGCCCTTGAGTGCAACTGTTGATATTCAAACAGACATCCAAGCTACTCGATCTGAATGAGCCCGAACGAGCGACAGCTTCAATGGGATACACTGTTCTGGTTGTTGACTGGATGGGTAATCTGATTTGACGTTGTTTAGACAACCGAGTGGATGTTTTAGAATATTTTACGTATGTAAACGCATTCAATGATGCTAAAAGCTTGATGCATTTAAGTACCTTTTATTAATTACTGTTTAGGAAGAGCGCATCAAGTTTTTGAAAATACTGCAATACTTAACTCCCTCCTAGTGTTACTAGATAATACCATGCTGCTTTACGACGGGTTACAAGGCTCGCGGTAAGGCTCCTCCCAAGCTACCATCGCTTTGCTACCATGGCTTTGCCACCAAAAAATTCTTGTCTCTTTGTCCATGTTTGTGCAGTCAATGTAAGTCTATTTGTCCATATTTCTAACCAACATCAGCATCCACTATGTTACTATATCGATTACAAAGGATAATCGGTTTTGAGGATCAGAATATTATGTTTACATTTAATTTCTTTTGAAAGTAACCATTTGTGTTATTGCACATGTTTTAATTTTGACTCAAAGTTTTTTAAGCTTTTTTTTTAATATTGATAGTATATTTTAAGGTCGTTAATTGATAGTATATTTTAAGGACTCTTCGCAAAACAACGAGCTCTCGCTCGCCACTGCAGCCGATTTCCAATAATACTTCAATTTTTCAACGGGAACAGAATTGGGTTATAAAATTTATCCGGGAATTTTGTGGATTTATTGCATGGAAGTAATTGCCTCGCTTGATGTAAATTACACATTAAAGTCACTTGACCGTAACCTTTTATGACCTACTTTACAACTAGTGTAGGTACTCGCACCCGTATAATAGTCTCCAATGAAACTATTCCCAAATAAAGAAGTGGCTACTGGTACTTATGACTTTAAAGTGATATGTGATACATAATTTAGAAATCCTATCCGATGCGTGCTTTGCTACTCATGAGGACTAAAATGTTCACCCCAAATAAAGTATTTCCGGTGATAGTATAAGGGGAGAAAAGTAATTTTACTAAAACGTCACCACAATGCATTGCGTCAGGTGTAGGGGTGTGAGGGGGTGAACTTGGAGAGGTAAGTGAGTGTGAAAAGTCTTTTGTAAGAGATGTGGTAGTTTTATGAGGATTGAATTGGGGACGGAATAAATCCTGGATATTGATTGAATAAAAAAAAATGTTTTTTGTAGCTTTTTCGTATTACAGAATACGTGTACAACGCGCGTAAGGATAGGACTTGAGTTCAAGCTTCGAGCTAACGTTTTTCCGGACTGACTTCAGCCGAAATATACACACGCCTAAACATTCAGTATTCTATATACCCATACCATATCCAATATCGTACAATGCCTATAATAATAATAATAATAACAACAGTTAAATATTCACCCTCAAACATACATCACCATACAAAAAGCAACCATACTCAATACATGTAGAATTGTCAGAAAGTTTTTGTCCATGGATATATCATAACCTTCTTTTGTGCTTGGTTTAAAGCCCGCACAAAAGTGTAGTTGAACCCTGTTTATTGGGAGAAAAACAAAAATGTATAAAAATAATAATAATATAATGAAAATTGATTGAAATAACATCCACTTTCTATTACATTTAAAACTCTACGTAGAGATCGCAAATCATTCTAAAATGAAACGTATTGGTTGCATGAATATTGTTAGCGTTTTCACAATACTTATTATGTTTTATTTGAAGCTCTATGTAGAGTTCGTAAAGTATTCTAAAATACTTGCAGTGCTCTCCGCATCCATTAAACAGGAAAACTTGCATAAGTGTTAGGCCGCGCGCACACGATACCACGATGGAAAAAAATATTTACAAAAATAAGGTTTTAAAAGTTTTTTCAAATTTTTTCAAAAATATATCTAAAACTAATATTTCATTATTATGATTATTTTAATTTTCTAACTAAGGTCAATCGCGTATCTTCGAAAATCAGAATCGATAATATTCCTTTCTAACCACTGCCCATTTCAATAACGGAAAATATGCTGAATTGAATGGTAAATGAACAATGAGCATTATACCCCAAAAAAGAAATAAAAATATACTACTAAATATAATTAATGAACTAGATGACACACGCACATAGAAACTATGAGATAATTATTAGATTGTATTTGACACCGAATATATCTTGAGACAATTCAGATTAAATCTTTTGTATATGACTCAGCGACAAGATTCGACGTGACCTTTCAATATGTAACTTTTAAGTTTAGTAGTGCAGAGAAGGATGTAGGCCTTAACCACGCTGGCCCAGTGCGGGTTGGTTAACTTAACATGCGTTTGATAACATTATTCAGTTTTTATAAAGCCGCAGAATTTCCACGTGTAGGCCGCCTAATGTAGAGCATGATGTATGTTTCTGCTTTACATATTAAACAATTGCACTGGAAACATGTACGGGTATAACGTCAGCGTACAACTATTTCTGGTTCCCAGACAACTGCGAAATAACAAGTGATGGAGTTTTTGATCTTTTATTCACTTTTACTTTTTCAGTGTTTGTATAGGTATTATAGTCTTTAACCTAATAATGACCCACTACGGGGTCGGGTCTCCTCTCACAATGAGAGGGATGCAGGACTTAGTCCACCACATAACACTAACCACACCACATAACGATGTGGGTTGGTGGAGTGGAGAGAGTGGCTTTGAGAACATTTTTTTTGTGAACTCTCAGACATTCAGGTTTCCTCACTATGTTTTCCTTCACCGTTAATAGCAGGTCACTTGCTGTTTCGTTATTTAATTTTATAAAGCGCACATAATTCTTTTATAAAGTCATTGGTGCGTGCCACTGGGATTCGACCCAGACCCCTCGACTAAGGGGTCGAATTCTAAGCCACTAGGCTATCTGGTTTACTATAAGTAAGTATATGAAAAAGTTACTATTTTTTCATACACTATGCTTTACTTAGGCATATAAACTGAGATAAAAATATGTAATGACTCTAAAAGTATTGCCACGGACGCGTTACTCGTAGCTAGAGATAGGGCTCGCTCCGTATTTTTGCTGAAATGTTCCACCGCGTTAAGTAATTAGTGTGCTACTTTCGAAGATGCATTCAGGATAACCTACTTCTGGTTTCAATTTCAAAACTTCGTCCGCTGCATGAAGTATGGCGAACAAAGGAAAAATTACGTATGTTGTTTAATTTACTAGGATTTTATGTGAATTCGTCTGTTTAGTTTTGTTTAATTTTTTAATCATTCTGGGCTCTTTGAATCCAACGGTTTCATGCTGTCTTTATCCGGTCGTCCACCAGATTGCAGGACTGCCAGTGCCTGTGCTAGTGCCTAGACGTGGTCGCCATTTGAGTACCTTTCTTTCCCATCGCTTGTCAGTCTTGGAAACGAACGTCAAAGTGATCACAAGGTATGTTTCCGATAAGCCTTGATTCATCAATTTAACAGCAGCATGTCAAAATGTTAGAAAAATATTGAATTTTAGAAAATAACCTATGTTGGTGTTACTCAAAATTCGTTTTCCAAATTCAAACATACTCGTAGAAGTCGATCGGCGACGTCAGTAAACATGTTGCTATTGGGCGTAAGTAAGCGGAAGTGGCGCCCGCGACGGCTGAGGGTTAACTGGCCGGGCGGCGGTAATAAAGTTTGTGTTTGCGGAACCCCTCCTACCTTCATCCTGTGAAGCTCGCCTCGGCTGTGGCGACATACGGGGGGAGAGCTGTTGGTGTTGTTACGACGCGTGTCAGCGGTTTGTTACGACGAACTAGAACTGGTTTAATCTTAGACTTCTCACCAAATTTGTATTTAAAAGATGATAACGCGAGTTTTTACCCACCCTTGATAATACGGACTCGGAAGTTTACGTTACGTATATTCAAATTCAAATTCAAAAGTTTTTATTCATTATTAGGTACAATTTATGCACACTTAATGAACGTCATACATTTAACATTATACAGACATCCGCTTTGATCGCCCCTCAGGCAAAACGTAGACTAGGAGAAAAAAGCGGGCGGAAAAAAACTCCCAGCACTCTTTTAAAAATAAGTATGAATTATTATATGGTGCAGTATGACTAGGCTACTATATTTTATCTATATTATATTATCCTTATTTCATTGTATGTTTATGGGTAGAGAAAATGCTATGGAGTGAAATACCAAAGATTTAATTTTACTTTATATGCTGCGAAAAAATTAAAGGAATAATCAAATTGCAATAAGTAGAGTCATTGAAGTTTGGATTTTGCAAGTGGCTGCTGTAGCTGACCTTTGTGGTCAGCGCCAGAATAAGTACAGGCCGGACAGAAAAAGGATAGCATTAACATGGATTTTGAAATAAGAACTGTCAGTAAAATAAAAACAATGGAAGAAAATAGTAACCGACATAATTGTGATGATTCTATAAATCTCCAAATAGCGCGCCAGTACGTTACACCTCCGCGTATGTTTATTAAACACAGCTCACCAAAAGGAGTATATTGCAACTATTATTTTTTATTCCGGCTTTTAAGATGGCCTATTATACCGCGGCCTCCGACGGCTTTATTACTGGTAGTCTGAGAGCGACTCAGAAACAACTTATACTGCTTTTATATTGTTATGAATAATATTAAATATACTTGTATTACCTTTCTATTTGCTTTATGATACTTATTTTATTTTGAAGTGACTGAAAAGAAAGGCATACAATTCGTCTTTTCGGATTTTTGTGTGGTCTGATGTTTGGATTTCTAGTAGTTTGTGGACAGATTTTCGTTTTATATTAATTAACTGTTAAAATTATTCTTATTCCTTTGTTACAGAATTCCAAAGCATCTACTATATCGTCGATATCTGTTTAATTTTCTTTCATTCTTTTAAAGTCATTTTTATTTAATTTTTTCGGTGTTGCTTTAAAGAAACCTCTTTCTGGTTCATCCAGATGATGATACTCTTTTACGCACAAAATGTTATGGATATGATATTACATAATACATGGATGAATGTACACAGATGAATATTTGTTTGTGTTATCCCGATCCAAACTATCTGGATTATATTATATTAACACAGGACATTAATTTTTTTAATTCTCTCTGGACGATATCGCGAGCGAAACCTAGTATTTTCACGTTCATTTTTGCAGGTAGCACATTAATTGAAACCTGAATACACGCACAAAGGATTAAAGCGGCTCACTGGCTTGATTAATTTGGCGTTTCTGTGCAGTTGGAATTTAAATAATTCCCGCTTTAATATGCAGCATTTCTCCCTTATTAATTAATTTTGCTTAAATGTTGGTTTTGCAACTAGCATACGTAGTCTAAGCCGAATTTGAGCTAAGTGCATTTTTGTAAAAACTGCTTATGGTATGCTGCGTATGGTATGGTATGTATACATGGACCATCATCTCACTGATTGTGGAGGTAGGCAAGGAAGGCGATTTAATAAAGTGATAATTTTTAAGGACAATAAATTCGAAAGATTTTTCAAAGACTAGACTAGGTCTAGACTCTCTAGAGTTTTAAAAAATACCATTTAATTTAGTTATATTAGTTCAACTTTAAAACGAAGAAAAAAATCTTTAGCATACGACACAATAAACTTCCAAGCAATTACATATTTTAGTTTTTTAACAGGCCCCTTCAAAAACTTAAATATTTATAACTTCAATGCATGAAATCTTTAGACCTTATTATAGTATGGTTTAACAATTTAATGGCACAAATAATATAGACATCGCAGTCCCAGCATTAAAAATCTGAAAGCAACCCCAACTTTTACACGTGTCTATTGAGTAAACTGCACTTTTACAATGCATGCAATTTCTCGCATGCCATTTCGATTCCCCATATACTCGTAACAACGACAAAACAAGCAACTGAACGCTACTTAAATTAACATAAATAAAACGAAATGACTCTTATTTTACTTGGAATAAGTTTCAATTTCGAACGGCGATGATTTAAGTGAAGTTATGACAACTTGTAAAACAAGGTAGTGGTGTTTAAAATGTAGAGTTTACGCGGAGGAGGGCCGTCTGTCACACCGTGCCGTTTTTCCGAGCAATTAGCTAATGGCGGGCGGAGAGTGCCACAGTGGCGGCGGTGTGATGAGCGGAGCGGGCAGGCAATTGAGAATTAAATGATTTATTATGAAAGAAGAGAAGAAAAAACGTTTATATGTACAAAAAATATTGATATAGAGTTGTTACAAATTATTTAGATCAATCAATATTTACCATTTTTAGGTATCCAAATATTGTAAGGACATAACAAAAATGAAAGTTTATTATTTTATAGCTTAGAAATTAAATGAAATAAGATCAATACATTCATAGCTCAAAGTAGTTTATTGTCTTGTGCGTTTAACAGGTAATTTTAGTCCTTAAGGATCAATGCAAGCCACTGATTAATATTGTGACGATTGTTCCTCTTACCTTAGTAAGTATCCAATTTCAACAAGAAGTTTTCTCTATCTATATCTTACTTCAGGTACACTAATCTTGGCCGAAATCGCTAAATTCGGCTTATGTTCAATTAGCCTTAAGTTTGTACTCGTTTTCCAGACCATGTCGGGGGTTTTTAAACCGTCTAAAATGCTTGCAATAAATGAATTGTATCAAAACCCATACTCTGTCAGTTTCACATGTTATTAGAAACATAAATTAAACACGCCACTAAATAACGAGCTAAACACTCCTGATGTTGCCAAATCTTTCCGGCAAGTGGCCGATCTACAAAATTCTAAAGGCAATTCTCATATTCTAGTCTCAATATTCACTTGAAGCGTCCTCCCCGCTCACACTAGCACCATACCCACCAGCCCGTGCATAGCTTTTCCGCTTAATTGAGAGCGCCGGAGCGGCGCGGCGTGCAAAGCGATTCTTTAATCTTTGTAATGCACTCGCGCCTACCTGCCTTTAGTGTCGATAAGTGGAGCTATCGATAAATTAAGGGGAATGGTGCACGTGATCGATCAGTTACTTAGTTAACTTACGTCGAACTCGCACGCATTGTGAACGGTGTCATAGTATTTCGAAGGTTTGTGCATTCGGCAAAACAGGCATCTAATTGAAAAGACCGCAATAATATCGGACAAACAAACAAAAAGTAATAAACAGTCGAAATTAAAAACGGTGTCTCAAATAGTAAGGCCTGTATTTTTAGTTCGGGTCAAAATAATTGTCGAAGTTTAAGGGCGCTGGATTTATGACAGTACAGATTTTTTTATATCGATACCATATATCGACTTATTCCCATCCCTAATATGCATAAATCCTCACAAATTGGTTTCCATTTGAGTGGCCCAGCGATTCCCACGAGTCGTGTCAATCAGACGATGGACCCCTTTGATGCGTATTGACGGCTGCGGCTTGGGAACTAAGATGAACTGGGTTACAACGACTAACAACCCTTTTTATCCCACTGCTATCTCTCTGCAAGATCCTGAGTAGAGCAATTTTTCACAAAGTTCCTAGAGTCCACAACCGTTGAAGATATAGGATTAATGTATGCCATATCAAATTTTCATCACCAGCACAAGACAAATATAGCGCTTCATACTCATAGCCCCACACTAGGACTCATTGTATCGTGAGTGCTAAGGACACACACAAGACAATAAAACACACCCAGACTACAAACAGAAATTCAAAATCATCATTCAAGTCTCTGCTCTGCTGGGAATCGAACCCAGGGGGGCTTTGATCCCGACGTTTTAACCACTGGGCTACTCAAGTCGTCTCGTCTAAAGTTTCTCTCTCCCTTTTCAGCCGACATTAGTTCACTGCTAGACTCTCATAATACAAACCTCGTATAATAAAAAAAACGTGGATGCTGCGAACTCAAACGCAAAATATTTTATCCACCGTTAAAGCGAGTGAAGCTTTACAAATCTCTCGTGCAACAGAACACAGAGAGTACTGTACTGTACAATATCTCACGCCTCCCGTTCCGCACTGAAATACTCGTATAACAGAGAAGTACTCTATTTATAGAGATCGCGGTGAAAAAGTGTGGAAGAAATGATTTCCTTTCATCGTTTTTTTGGAGCTGCGCGAATTGCAAAAAGAGGTCAGACGAAATTTGATTCGAGAGTCTGTCACATTGAAAATTTTAAGTAATTTCGTCTCGTTATGTATGTCACGTTTATCAGTTTTGCGAAGAGATTATG
Organism: Erynnis tages; assembly: GCA_905147235.1. NCBI lineage: Eukaryota > Metazoa > Arthropoda > Insecta > Lepidoptera > Hesperiidae > Erynnis > Erynnis tages. Next base: position 14,672,585 of record LR990073.1, on the reverse strand, counting down.
CCTGGAGTGTATATGTGCTCCAATTATCATCTCGGAGATTTGATTGTGTAAGGAATTAGAAAACTTCGGTAGCGTGATTCAGCATACCAATGGCGGCACCTCTTGATGCGTGACGAAAGTGCTATGTCATAATTATTTAATAATAAAAACATATTTTCACCCATGTTTTGCTTGATTCTATTAGGCGCGCTACAGTTCAGTTATTGACGACCTGAGTGCCGCAGTGGTAAAGACACCGAAGCGCTGCGCGGACGGTCCTGGGTTCGATTCCCAGCAGAGCAGAGATTTGAATCATAAATTTGAATGTCTGTTCTTAGTCTGGGTGTGTTGTGTGCTTATCTTGTGTATGTCCATGGCGCCCACGACACGAGGAATCCTAGTGTGGGGCTGTGAGTGTGAAGCGTTATTTATTATTTATATTTATTTAAAATTATAAGTTAGCGCTTTAAGCTTTGATTGTAAATACCAAACTAAATTCGTTTTCAAAGAAATCGACTCCACCAACGATTTAACATCAGCTTTACAAAATGACATAAAAGATATTTTATAAACTGTCTTAATCCGATGTTCATAAACTCTGCAGAAATCGACTCCGACAAAGAACACGTACGATAAACGTCTTTCCTATTCAACTATATTCAAAGGAATTACATTTCCGATTATCCTTAGAAGAATAAAACTGATGATTTAACACAACTGTCAGTGAAAGGAACTAACGTGAATGTGATATAAAGAAAGGAAAGGTAATGGTCGAACGGACTGCTACGTGTACGAAGAACGAACGAACGAAGAACGAGAGAACGGTATATGAATACGATAGAAGGCTTAACATCTGAAACCTTGCGTATAGAATTGAATATATAGTAGATCGAGCTGAAATAACAAGTACCTAATGGGATTACGGGATTTTATTCATAAAATAGCCTGATGGCATTTGTATACCTCAAAAAGGAGATAAAGGATATAGGAGACTGTTATATAATGTAAGCATCGACAAAAATATACATATACAAGCATTCATTGAATGACCAAATATTATTTTCATTTTTACCAGAAAGCCACTGGATTCAGAAAGTCCGACCGGTAGTGGCCTTGATTAGGAGAGGGCTATGTCCAGCAGTGGACTTCAAATGCTTATGAATAGGGACGATGATAAAAATTCTTACAACAACTGTTACACTGTGAAGACGGATATTTAATTTTATAAAGCGTACACTAATTTTTAAGCAAATCTTGTAAGATGCCAAATTCTAAACCACTGGGCTTTATTACGAATACCTTCCCAACTAATGATGTTCGTTTTCTTTTGATCAAAGTACCCACGAAGTCGCGATGATTTAATCGTGGCCATTTGACACGCAGGTCACGGCGTAGCTAGCAAAGTTCGGAGTAAGGTGATTGTCAGCCTTTTATAAGGGCGGCTTGTTACCTACTCAAGGGTGTCTAATGAAATTTACTTATACAGAAAAAAAGAGTTTTTTTTGCCACTGGTAAAATTCCTGCCTTATATTTTTTGCGCTTCATTGTTGTATCTTATATTGAATGATCTCAGAGAGATAGTAACATTGGACAATTAAAGTCAGCTGGATTTTTATCAGAAAATGTATAGTAAAAAGGAATGCTAAAGGTTACTTTTATAGGACGTGTAGTAATTGCACCTCACTAAGGATACCTTACCCCCACTCTTATAAACCCGCCGTGAAGCGGTATATTTTTCATCTCGTGTGTTTTTAGATGGGAGGGACTGGTTTCCAGGAACGAGACTCCCAATGGTACTACTCCCAATGATACTACCTGCTAAACTAGATAATTATTAGCCCTTAGTTATATTACCCTTAGTTTTCAAGAGGTCAAGTCCCTGTCAAAGTTAGCTGGGCTACTACCGATGTCATTAAAGTTATAATGATGATAATGAGGACAATTTGTATTAGTTGCGATACATTCAGCCTCCCGGAGATTACTTTCGCCGGCGCAGCGACGCACGGGGCTGGCTGCTTTAATTTTAATTACTCGGACTGAGTACTCGTTTTGTGGTGTTACACGGGAGCAAAATTGGCGGGTATCCGTTGAAAAACTCTTAAAATTATAAGCCATTGAGATAAAATATTTCGACAACGTGTTGAGCGAAAATTGGGCGGAATTTTTTTTGGTTGAGTCTAACCTAATTCAAAATACTTAATATAATCCTTATAGGCAGAACCATTTAACGGACGGTATTTATGCCGTACTGTTCCGGCATATGAGCATTCTATCGGCATCCTGAAGATGATTTAATCTAAGTGGGAAAAAATTTACAAAAGGGTACCATACACACAATCGTATCCATACAATAAGTCCTGTGTTAGATTGTATGATTCTTATTCAGGAGGAATCTGATGTTCGCCTCAAATTAAATATCTACGGCGACTGTACCTCCCCAGCCCAAACACAAGACATGAAGAACCCGTCGTTAAGTAGTTTAACGACGGGTTAAGAGGCTGGCTGTACTGGCTAGCTACTAAGTCCCTACCACCTAGAAGCAAGTAAGTTAATGAAGATACTTTTATCTAAGACTGAGCAAAAGTGATTGCCAACACTAACTGGTTTACACCAGCCAACTGCAGCGATGCCGCCTCGAACTCAGTCCCGTGTGTTCCCGATCGCAGTCCTCTCGCTAATGATGCGCTACACAATGAGTGAGCACTCGACCTAACTACTCTAATCCCGAGATTGTGTACTCGCTTTATGCGTGAACTGTAATGTACGCTTCGCTCATATAAATGTGAATAATTAATTCCGTCAAATTACTCTAATGTAAACAGTGCTTAGAACTTGGCGAAGGGTACTTTATTAGTGTTGGGGGGTGGTAATGCAAGACATATTTTGGGTGTTTTATGTATTTGTGTATTTGATGATAAAGTATGGTTGTTGAAAGGGACAGTAAGTGATTTGATTAATTGATTTCATCTAGTCACTGTAGTTTGTGAAAAGTCAGGCGCGGTCATCAAGCTGCAAGCATTAATCACCATCAAACCATTTAATTCAAACCACGCTATCGAGAGTGCTGAATCACGGTATCGAGATTTTTTAGATTACATCGTTTGCATACGATAATTTAACAAGAGCATCGCGGCTCCCAAGGTATGATCACCTCCCCTCGTGGGAGATCTCCCTTTATGAAACCGTAATTAGCTTATGTGTAGGTTACCTACCTACCTACAATAGCCAAAACAGTTTTTACCGCATAAGAAAGATAAGCCTCCTTTGTCGTAAGTACCTTTCACCATCGTGTCGGAGACCGTATAACAGTACTCTTTTTTGTTTAATGACGCAAAACATTTACCAGGTTTCTTACTTTTAAGATTAGAATGAACCTTAGTAAGATTATGACAGACCAATATCAGAAAACAGCAAACAAATGTCCAACACAAAAGCTTTGAAGGTATATTCTAGTACCTCGCGTTGGTTCGGATAGTTTTACACGGATTTATTCGCGCTGAGGTTGGATTCAGGGGCTAAATTCAATTTCACAAATGGATACATTTGGAATGGAATTTCAGCTGACTATTTTGTTTGTGCCAAACGTACGATATTCGTACAATATTTCGGAACTCAACTGCTAAAAAATATACATTGTTACAAATTTTCCTATTTAATTTAATTATTTTTTGGCCCGGGAGCCACTCTTGCCATTTTCTTATTTGAACACACAAGTTCTTCTTTTCTTGTGCTTCAGTTAGAGATGTGAGGGTACGGGGGATCGTTTGTTGGGGCGGCGAATATTATTGCGGACTTAATGCCTTGCGCTTTCTCTCATTAATCTTACTCATGCTATTTGCTACTCATGAGGATATTACTACTCATGAGGGTATTGCTACTCAGGCGGGTTACAATACACCCACTTTACTTACTACTTTACCATACAATACTTTTTTACTATTTTACTTTATTTTTGCTTGGAATCGAGTGTCTCTGGGGCTTAATAACCGTTTAAGAGCAGCTTGTGAAATTTTTAGTTTACTTTTATTGAATGTTTAAAGCAATTAAAATCGTTAAAGCAAGCAAAAGCAAGCGTTAAAGTGAAATGAAATACTTAATTTTAAAAGGTTTTTTTTCCTTTCACGCAAGAACCCTTAAAAATGACATATCTACAAATGTACATAGTGGCAATAGCGACGTTAGACAGTTTTATGTCGATTTATTCGCTCTGAGGTCGAATTCACGAGTGAAATTCAATTTCACAAATGGATACATGGATGGATTGGATCGAGTTTTGGACTTGAGTTATTTTTGGAATTTAATCTGTCTATTCTGGTTGTGACAAACAAGGTATTGCATAATTTTCAGAAATATACATCGTGATTTTTATGTATTTTTGAATTTAATTTGTTTTAATTTAAGTTTTAAAATATCTCTTGACTGGATCGGAGCAGGATAGTGAAATAATGTTTATTTCTATCTATGGATATTCATATAAGAAATAATGGTATTAATATCTTTTTGTTAATACACCGAATTAGTAAGTATGTATGTCTCTATTATTTTTAATTAACGGGTCCGATATTATTGACTGTGTTTGAAATATTCTGTAAGTGGTATTGGTGGTATTTAGTGGTATTTACAAAGACAGACAGCTGAGATCGATAATATTGAAGCTCAACTATAGTTTCAGGTCAAGCTTCGTGTAGCAATTAGATAACAATATTATTATGACCCAGAAAGAGGAAATAACAGTGAAATCTCTCAGCAAAGCGTATCACCTGGGAGACGGCAATATCCGGGCGCGCTTCATATCCGGGTGAGCACGACTCCGGGAGGTGATTAAACTATTGCGTAATCGATAGATTTGCCTGTGCGTCTAACCGTGCTTTACTATCGTCGTACTTTATTTTTAATGTAGAGGTAGGCGATTTGGTTTTAATGTTAGTTTAATTGTTTTTAATATTGGTTTTCATGACTAAATTTGCATAGCTGTTAAGGTGAATATGTATTGATCAAAATACGCTACAAACCCTTAATCAAGTTTAAATAAATTATTTTTGATTTATAATAAATGCATTGCTATACACGAATGCATTGCTATAAAGGACTTATGTTGTCGTCTCAAATTTGTCCAAAGAAATACTGGATTTAAATCAAACAGAAAGATTTTCATTATATTAAAATTTCTGTTGGTAGGGTATTGAACAGCATAATACACTCGTGTATATCGGTAAAACTTTTGTGTAGGTAAGATACAACAAGTAGGAAAAAAGCCGGAAAATGAGATTTATCTTAATCTTTCGACGCAAGCATCACCTGGGAGAAGGCAATATCCGGCTTCGTATCCGAGTTAACGCGCCCTGGTAATGAAACTAATGCATAGCAATCGACGTTTGTGTTCGCTTTCTTTTCGTATGCGACAAGACACATAATAGGTATTATTGTTTAAATTGCATTATTATAATTATTTAAATTATCGAATAATCAATTTATAATATATACATTGCTGTGATAGTCCAGTAGGTAAGAATTTGTTCTCTTAATCCAAAATAGTTGGCTTTGAATCCCAGCAACTAGTCGACGCGGCAAGCGTCTTAATCATTTCTATGGTAATTATTACATGGAGTGAGGGTTTTTAGGGATCCCTAGTGCTTTTAATAAATTTTCCTCTATAGTTACTGACTAAAATCCACTGAGAAAATTTCACTCAAATTGATTTAGCCGTCCCTGAGATTAGTGTGCACAAACGCATTACGTAAGTGGAACCTCAACAATTGTATTAATATAATATTATAATTATTATGTTTCAAGTTACATAGATTAAGGTTTAAATCATAAATTCCATAGTAAATTTCTGAATGCTAACATATCACCTGAAGGAGGCAATATCCGGCTTGTATCCGGGTCAACGCCACCCGGGTAATTAAACTATTGCGTACCGATCAATGTTTGCGTTTGCTTCTCTGTGGTTTGAAACATATTACTTCGATATAGTTTTAACCTCAAGGCACCTGAATAGATCATAAATTACATTCAAAGACGCGATGATTAATCTGTATTCTGTATCAATATTCTGGTGTGAAATTTTAATTAACTTTGTGGTTCATTTTTAAGTTGTCAGCTACCTTCTTCTGGGAATTAGTGAAATTTCATTATAGCAATAAGGAAGTAATGATACTTATAACAGGTTTCATAGTCCACCCATGATTGAACTCTCAAAAATATACCTGCCGAGCAATTGCTTATTTTACCGTTAAATAAAGTATGTATGTACGAGTATGTCTGCAACTAATGTATAATTGTATATGCCCTACGACTATGACTGATTAATTTGGTTGTAAAATTTAATATATGATATAAAACTCTATACAGAACTGTCTTCTTTAATATAAAATTTAAACAGAAAACGTTGTAGAGTCAAATAACTATCTGTATTGTGCAAAGACAAAGTTTGCAGAAGAATAAAGCGGCGGATGTGACGCGCTCATATCCGCCGCGGGGATTAATATCCGGTATTGTGTTACTGCTACTATCTTTATGCTGCCCGGGTAACTTAATACATACTAATATTATAAGTCCGGAAGTATTGCAGTATATTTATGTCTAACGATTTCACTATTAAACTGTTAAGATATTATTGTCTGAATTTTATCCTGTTTATGAAATACTCTGTTTAAGAAATACTATTTGATTGGCAAATTTAAAAGTTTTAATAATTATTTTTTTAAATGCAATTGTGAGCCAGAAAACCAAAACGAGATTTATTTTTTCATAACATTGAAGTAGTATGTCTCTTAGTTAATACATATTTTGGACAGACAAATTTAGTTTGTAAATTTCAGAGTTCTAAGATGGTAGCACTATATTATTTGTCTCGCAACCACATTCATTAATTTAAAACAAAAGTAATTGTATTATTACGAGCGCGTACTATTATACATATTTCATCCAATTTATCATTTTGCTGTAACTCCTTGATTGTTCTTTCGCAGTAATCGTACTTCGTAGTAGATGGAGGCCTGAAATATCATAAAATCTTGCTTAAATTCAAATCAGGATGTACAAAAAATCTACATTTATTTGGTGTTTTATCTACTTTTAATCGTTAATATGTTGCTTTGACGTTAACGATGGTTACAAGGCACTCTCTATTACATAGCCTCAGATATCCACACAAAAGGCCAAGTATGGCTATGGAGCTTGGCAGCGGATGTCAGTGGCGCTCATATCCGCCAACGGGTATTAATATCCGACGCTGCGACATGACGCGACGTCAGCCTGGAGAATGCTATGATAACTTCGTCTCATGTACAAGGAGTGCTAAGTATGTTATATTGTATACAACATTCTTTACGCGATATTTCTATGACATAAACATAGCAACTTGCAGACTATTTCATATTAAGACAGACACATTTTTAAACACAGCGGTAAACTTTTGGAGTTCTATTGTTGCACAATATTTCAACACAAAAGGCCAAGTATGGCTATGGAGCTTGGCAGAGGATGTCAGTGGTGCTCATATCCGCCAACGGGTATTAATATCCGACGTCAGCTTCCAAGAATGCTTCGATCACTTCGTCTCAAATCATGTTCGAACACTTAATATTGAGCAACATATTGACTTAGGAAATCTATATAACCCAGCAATAACATCACAATGTAATAATATGTTCAAAATTATATTATCTTCAATATTAAAATAAGCACTCATAGTTTATTAATTTACGTCGTAAAAAATCAATTTGATTACTTTATAATACCATTCTTTTATTGGGTATTTTTTGTTCGAGTCATTATCAATAATAGCTGATACAGACATCTTCAATATAAAGTAGATACGTTCCTGTTACAATTTCATAATAGTATAGATTGAACTCGTATTATTTCAGAACAATATTGCGCTACTAGAAATAGGATCTAATTTCTTTTGCGGTGGTCGGCGACAGTTGGACCGCGCGTTGGCTCGCCTCCAAGTGCTTCCAACCCCCAACATCCCTTAATAACCCTCCGTACTGTATCCTTCCACGATGTCTCCTGAACCATTGTGAATGCGTAACAAATTGACCATTACAGAGTTTATTTAATAGTTACTTACTGTCGTTGCTATATGGGATTTACAAGCTGAGTCAAAGGTTGGTTTTTATTTTATTAATTCTTTTATGGCACCAAATAAGTGTACGGGTATTTTGAGATCTAACTAACGTCCATTTCATTTTTGACGCAGGGATATTCATTGGAATTTTGGTGTTCCGTAACAATTTATGAGGATGATATTGTTATCTCTCGATTTGTGTAATTTTAGTCACAATTTATTATTATGTCTACTTCCTTTTTCAAACTATAATGTTTAAAATTTAATTATTAACTTTGATAATAATGATTACTTACAAGTAACCTTAAAGGAATTTCGTTTTATGTTCAAATATCTCGGAGTGATACAAAATTTGACAGCGAAAAGTCGATTCACATAATTATAATTTGAACACCAGTATAGGGACAAAGCAATTACACGCTATCCAAAACATTTAACTCGACAATGTAACACAACCGCCGCACCGAGTGATAGATTCAATCAGCAGAGCGTGACATGCTCGGGCCATACCCGACGTGTGATTACGCATTCCGTTTCATGTGTCCGTCACGTGACCACTGGGGCCATGTGACACGTTCAGGACAATTCTGTGAAAAATCAACTGCTATATTACGCAAGATAATTTCATTTGTAGATTTTCAATTTTTTTTTGAGTAGATATAAGGACACACGGTATTCGTTATTGGTTTTAAATATTTTTTACGTTCTTTGAAACTTACGAGTAGATCTAAAATATAATTTCGAGATAGAACGATTAACCACGCGGTGGGAAATCGTGTAAATTTTGGCGCGGCGTTTGGAGCGCGGCCAGGCACCGGCGGCGTTATATCCGGACGAAGGGAGCGTAGTACGTGACGCGGCTCTAAAGAGCAGGAACATCAAGCACATGAGAGTTTGGGGCTCATTTACACTATTTTTAATATTATAAAGAGGAAAAATTTGTATTTTTGTGTGTATGTGTGTAATGAATAAACTCACAATCTACTGAGCCGATTTCAAAAATTATTTCACCATTGGAAAGCTACATTCACCTTGAGTAACATAGGCTATATTTATTGCTAGAAAACATAAGGGATCCTTATCAAAAGTTTGTGACTCAAAAAAACTTTGGATATTAGGCAAATTAAATGGCAGAGCGAAGCCTGCCGGATCAACTAGTAAGTAATATTTGAATTTTTATATAGATAGATCATTAGTAATAATAAAGTTATCGACTGTGGGGCAAGCACGTGATGGAGAATCGTGTGAATTCTGGCGAGGCGTTTGGATCGCGGCCAGACACTAGCGGCGTTATATCCGGACGGTGGGATCGCTACGTGCCGCGGCTTCTGTAAGGCTGCTTCACTCGACTCTACTTCTATAGAAACCAATGAGATAATATAAATAAGGGAATGAGAGTGGAGAATGCGAGACTTTTAAATAATATTTGAATATTTTCTACAGACCTTTAGTACGGAGAAAGTTATTAACTAAAGGGCAGCCACATTGAAGGAAATCGTGTAGATTTTATATTTTTACTATTAAAAACATTTTGCTATTAAAGAAATAATCCAAAAAAAAAAAATTTTTAAAAGTGTGTGTGACTCTATCAAACACACCTCCCCAACCAAAACACAAATTTATGAAGAGCGTAATGCTTCATGGCGGGTTATAAGAGTGGCGGTAAGTAACCTCCTCGAGCTGAAGTGACTCGTCTCCCAATAAATTCATTAAACATTGAAAAAGGTTAAGTACGCCACTAAAATATATTACGGCAATTGTAATTTAGGAAAAGGTCGGTCGTCATTTCGGACAATTTATTGTTTCGGAAGTTAAAAAGTTAATTTTGTACGATAATTGAACGGTTGTTAGAAACTTGGATCCTTGGCCCCCATTCGTTTCGCGATAAAATTTACTAAGATAGCCCTTACCCTAATAACTTTACGGATAATTATCGTAAAAGAGCTATCTATGGGTGAGGTCGGGAGAATAGATTGGTTTGGACTTTTTCAGAACTGATTGTTTTACTGCCAAGTGACAATAATTATGTTTAGTTCGAAAATTGAAAAACAGGTCTTAAGAAGGTAAACTTTTGTCATCATAATCTAGTGAGACTGGTTCATAAAACCCTCGTAAGGACATTCATAGGCAGACCGCGCATTCTACTGTCTTCAATGTAGTCAGCTATAACAATATCGGAGCTATAACAATAATTAACTACTTTGCTGCTTTATACTTTGCGTTTTGTTAGTCTCTCATTATCATTGTTTACCCATTGTGTCTACTTATTGGACAGGCAAAATGAAATAAACCTTGATTCCTAATTCGCCGTTTGTTCATCATATCAGCCGTCGAAGACTGAAATTCAGTCCACATCATCTTCATTTCATCATGACCCACGGCAGGTATCATCAGTCAGAGCAAGTTTATTGGCTTAGACATGCTATCTTAACATACTATTATTTGTTAGTTCTTTCATACAAAAACGGCTAACTGCACTGATCGAATTCCAAAAACGTTCCTACATAATGATTTTCATATATTTTTCAATATAAAAATCTTTTGGGCCGTCATTGTGTAGCTCGGTACTCCGATGAAAGGAAAAAGTTTGACTTTTAATGAACTCTCCCTTAAAAGGTCCTAATTTAGATTGAAAGCTGCGATACTGCCGTATTATTAAATGAATTCGGTAAACTGCCTTTATGTAAGAGCCTTCCGAATAAATTGTTTGACAGGCAATCAATGTTAAGGCCGCACACAGTTAGGACGCGATTTTGTAGGAATTCAACTAGTGCGTAATCGTATACGTACTCGTAGGTTCACGCACAAACAATCCCGACCTTAGAAATACTATGAGAGCGCTCACACTGCGTGTAAGTTATTCGTATGTCTACTTAGCCGCGCGCAGTGTGAACCCACTTATTCGCTATACGCGTACGATACACGAGTTTGCGAGAAATCGCGTCAACACTGTACCCTTAGTCTGAGTTTTAGCAGTTTCGAAACGAAACGCACACATACACAGCTTACCAGACGAAAATGCAAAGTGTAATAACCAACAGAGGAAAAAGATTTTTAGAACAGTTAAAAAATTAATAAAGCATTAGATAAATCATCACAAAAATTGCTTTATTTTTAATTAACACTCTTTCAATGTTTGATAATATTAATGAAACGTAATAACCGTAAATTGGCCGTAATGTACTGTAAAATTTCGAACTAATATGATCCCGTAGGTATTAAATATTTGTTAGTATTATAATGTCTAATGATAAGTACTCATATCTGTCACTACATACAAAAATTTGATTTTAATTTTTTTAACTCCTCTAAAAATCTTTTACCTCTATTTGTTATTACACTGTGGACTCGTGTGTAGTAATCTGTGTATGAATGACGTTTCTATCCGAAACGAAACGCACAAAAGTTTCGTTTCGGTATCGCTAAAACTCAGACTAAGTGTACTGTGCGCGGCCTAATCGTATCGAGCTGCCATTAGAATGGGAAGATGCCAAGAAAGACTGATATATGACATACGAATGACTGACGGTTACCGTACGAATACTTTGACGATAGTGTTCATGTGCTCGGCACAATATAGACGATTTGTAACGTACACACAGCGCTAGTGCGTGGGATAGGGCGGATTAATAGAGAGTGAAGCGACTTGGAGAGTCGCCAGCGAGGGGATTGCTGCCGTATACTGGGAACTACTCTGTGGAGACCATATTGGATGTCTTTACGATGTGTGATGGAAAAGGGACAAATAGTTCTTGAGACTTGAAACTTTAACGATCTCGCAGTGGAAGATCACAAGCTGGCGAAGTTATAACCGCACCAGCTGGTTATAACTAGCTGGTTATAATGATGATGATATTGATTTCGTAATCTGTATTTTTAATGGTGCAAGAGTAAACTTGTATCGTATCATTAGAAAACACAAATTTACTAATTTGTAACAACTTTATACCTATACTAGCTGACCCAGCAGGTTTCGCTCTGCCAATGATTTTTTTTTATTTTTTATTTAATAGCCTATGTTACTCAGGCTGAATGTAGCTTTCCAATGGTGAAAGAATTTTTGAAATCGGCCCAGTAGTTTTTGAGCTTATTCGTTACAAACATACAAAAATACAAATGTTTCCTCTTTATAATATTAGTATAGATATAGATTTGTGAAATTAAACATTTTGGCTTTGTCTTGTGTAAAACCAAATGCGCTGATTCTGGCCTACAATCTACCTTTTACAAACTGCAGTCTCATGTACAATGTCATTATAATGCGCCGACATAGTTCACTAGCGGTTACTGTTTGCGTTGGCTTTTAATGTTTTTCCTTTTGCTGTTGCTTTATGCTCGTACCAGTCGCATCTGCCGCTCCCGTGCTAATTTTCTTTTGTTTTTTGCTGGCGTATTTTATTGCCATATGCTTCATTCATTGTTCAGTTGGTAGCGCTGAATAGAGACAGGAAATTGAACTTTTTATCAGCATTTTTAATACCTTAGTCTTCCTCAGTTAGTAGTTCGTCAGCCTTCGTCAGTAATTCTATAGTAGACGTACCATTGGATCAGACAACTATTGTGTTCGATTACACATCTAAAAATAGTCACGTTCTTGATTTTAGGATATCTGATTTCAGGAAACATAAAATGTCATTAACAAAAATCTGTAGATTGTATTAAAAATAATGCGTACACTTAGACTAAATTTAAGAAATTCACTAAAAGTCTTGGCATTGAAAATAATGCATCTGTAAGGAGAGTGTTCCTAATCCCTGTGTAGGCGGTGATGATCCTGACTTGGGTTGAGGAGTAGAATAAAACTACTGGTTTTCTCCTTACTAGAGCTAGGAACCGAATGCAATACTTTATTAGGAAACCGACCTTATATTTATACAAAACTTGCCAATTATTTATAGCCAATCAAAATAAATGAGAAAAATATGAACCAATAATATTGCGAGAATAATAACCAATAATATTTAAGTAACGGTAAACAAAACAAAGTAATAATAAAAGAATAATCACGACATAGGCCAAAACACCAAACCAAATAACAATATTACAATACGATATCTTCATCTCAATACCGCGTGTGGGGAGTCAGCCTTATGTGGCCGGCATAAATATAACGGGCGTGCGCGTCCGCGCACACGGTCAGTCGGCGGCGGCAGCGGCGGGAAGCAGGCGTCCTCCAGTCATCGAGCGGGAAGCAGCGGCGGTCTCCAGGCTCAGCGGTGGATGCACGGAGATGGACGGCGAGCGCGTATGGTCGACGGCAGCGCGGTGGACGATGAAGATTTGATGATCGAAGATTGATTTATACAATCTTCATGGTTTCCTTGAACGAACGTCCAACGTCGTATTAATAAATTCTTGTTTGTACTACGTCGCGGTCGGTGCGCTCCATGATGTAGGTAGTTGCATAATTAAGCTTCATGTCGGTGTCTTCATTATTTCCTTGTCAGAGCGAGAGATCGTGTGAGCGAGGGCGGCGACGTAGTACCCACATCACGATGGATATCGTGATATTTTATCACGCTGGTCGGCGGTATCTGTATTGTTGCGCTTGCCGCTACACATCTATTTAATTTATTTGCAATATTTCTCTTCAAGTTTTTAGGTTCTGTTTACTATACACCCTCTCCTTCACAACCTGTCCAGCAAAAGATGAAGAAATAAAATACATAAAAGCAATACCATAACTAGGTTATTCTCAGCAGTTCTCAGATACAGGGCGCGAATTTCGGAGGAAAGCGGAAATTAAATCATGGCGGCTGCCATTACATCAAGACTTTAATAAAAGATATAAAAATCCAGTTTTGCTCCATTGTATTTTGTATGTCTACCTTAACTAATATTTTTTGATATATGATCCTGAATGATATTGACAACTTTTACCAGTCTTTTACCCATTAATGACCCACTACAGGGTCGGATCTCTTCTCACAATGAGAGGGATGTAGGCCTTAGTCCACCACGCTAGCTTACTGCGAGTTGGTGGACATCACATGCCTTTGAGAATATTTTTTTTGTGAACTCTCAGGCATGCAGGTTTCCTCACAATGTTTCAATTCACCGTAACAGAAGATGATATTTAATTTTATAAAGCGCACATACCTTTTTTTAAAAAGTCATTGGTGCGTGCCACTGGGATTCGAACCCGGACCTCCTATTCGATTCGAGGTCGAATTCTAAGCCACTGGGCTATCACCGCTGCTCCACTGTTTATTTAAGTACAAATGGTGACCACATTTTGTTTGATAAACTAGTCCTATCGCATTTGTTGCGTGCGGTTGCGGCGGTCACCACATCATCCGGATCAGCGGATGGCGAGGATTTGAACCGTTTTCATTTTGGTTGTTGTCGTATTGTGTTAGGTTACATTATAACAGTGGAATAATAATTAATGCTTTAATTTGATCCCTTTTAATAAATCATTTTTCCAAGAAGTTATTTTTGGCTTAAAATACTTAGTTACTTTTAGTTGGTTCAAAGTAACTACACAAATTTCTATTAAAGCATTACTAAAATTTCAACGATTCAGTTAAAGTTATTATAGAAGTGGTAATTATAACCGAATAGTTATTTCCATCTGCTTCTCATTCATTAAAATTTCAAGGATTCACGTTTACATCATTTTATTTTACTAACAAAATAATGTAAACATTTATCCTTCTTCCCTTTTAAGGTAGAATACCTTTCGTACTCTACAGCTGGAAATAGCTCCCTAATTGAATCCGGCCAGTCCTGGGTCCTTTGAATCCAATGCTCTCCGCTGTCCGCTTTAGATCATCAGTCAAACTAATCAGAAGGTGTCTTGTTTTTATTTTGTCGTCATTATGAAAGCCAATTTGAAATCAAAGGCTTTTATTTATTATGGTACATAGCTTCCAAGCAAAGCCCTAACGCGTCATCAGGGCGTCAGTCCATCGAGCGTCGTGTCGTGGTCGCTGCGGCAACGCAATCATGCGCTCTAATGGGGTCACACATTTTAGAGAGCTAGTGTTTAGTTTTACCTGTTTTATATAGGTTGGAGCTTGGATAAAAGTCACAGAGCGAATTGACGTAGAAAGCAAGCTATCAATTAAGTTACGCGTATTGGTTTTTTCCAATGGGTGCTAATCCGTGACATGTTAAGCTTTGAATCTTAGTGTAACGTAGGTACGTTACACTTTTCAAAAATTATCTGTAACTCCTAATTGCCCCATTATAGGTCCTCTCTAAACAAAAATTTAGACTCTAGTCAAACCATTACAATGAGATTAAACCAAATAACATACAAAATTGCTAAATTTCAGCCTACCAATACATGAAAAATGTCAGGACAAGAAGGCAACAAACATTTTACGTGACAGCAAATCAAGTTAATGACTTATTCCGACTGGAGTATGGCATTCTAGATAGAAAGAGATGATTCTCTTCAAAAAATTTCTGTGGGTTGTAATCAATGGATACCTAATATCAGTTGACTTGCCTTTCTTTCTTCTTTATGTTCTTCACGTTTTGAACCGTTCCTCAACATTACATTCATATTTTACCCCTGCTAATTCCGTCACCTCACCCGCCCCAGTTACCGTTCGTTGCGCGACGAATCTAAAAAATAATTCCCTATTGTCGGCCCTACATTTTCAGACGCATTCGACCGTTAACCATACCCGGTATGAATGGAGCAGATTTACGGTACCGCTTCACCATTACACGGCTACGGCTCGTGGACAGCTACAAATCCTATACATTTGACGTCTGTCAGAGCGCGAATAGTTAGTCGCAACATGGTCGCAACGCGTCACATCGTGCGTTAATTTCTACTGCCATCAGTGCCACGCGTAAATCATTTGTGAAACGCATTCGTGTAAATCTTTGAATTGGTGCTGTATTTTGAAAACTCAAATGCTAGGATTACATAAGCATTAAGCAACCTCGAGAGTAACAGAAGATGAAGAAAAGTGCCATGAAAAGTGACCCAATACTGATCCACTACAGAGTCGGATCTCCTCCGACAATAAGAAGAATATAGGCCAATTCATTCACCACGCTGTCTTATTGCGGGTTGATGGACTTTATATTATTTATACTATTATCATGTCCTTCAGGACATTGGAAGCACATAAGTTTCGTAACAATTCCTTTACCATTATAACTACGGAATAGCAGTTACAGCAACATAACGATGAAAGTTGGTAATAACATAACATAAAACATTGGTGCCACTAGGATTTGCACCCAGACCTCTCCAGTAACAAACTGAATTCTTACGCATTCAGCTGTCATCGCATTATTCTTAACTGCTTTAACAAAAATATGTTCTACCCAGTAACGGAACAGAACGTCAACGGAAGCTGCGAGCTAACTACTAAGTAGGAATCCTGAAAGAGCTAAAAATACGAGGAATGCTTTTTGCTGGGAGGAATCCCTGCTGTAATGCGATTAATCTATCTCATTGCCGGAACTGTTTCACTTCTCAACTTAATTTACTTTCAGTTCTTAATTAACAAGACTTCAAACGGATATAACCTGAAATGAAACCTATTTCTAAAGCCACACGGTTCATTTTTGTTTGGGATATCAAAATAAAACTAAGTCGCCTCAGGGGTCAATTTGAATTTCGCAGTCTAAATAAGCGCTTTAGAATCATTGCCTTTGTTTTAAGAGTCAGTGCATTAAGACGTTTTAGTCATTGATTTCTAGCAAGAATTCTGTTCTTAACAGGTGGTCAATGAAACTACTGAATTTTTCTATGTGAAGGAATCAGTTATTTCTGGCTGTGGGTTATGCCAAACTCCGACCGGCTCAAATCCCAGTATGTTCCACACAACGACAATTTTTGTGACCTTAGGCGCAATAGAATTTATCCTAAAACTACAAAAACTTCATTGAGGTTATTTATTCATTGACGACCCAAGTGGCCCAGTGGAGCAAAGATTTGAATGATGAGTTTGAATTTCTGTTTCTGGTCTGGGTGTGTTGTGTTCTTGTCTTGTGTGTGTCCATGGTGCCCACGACACAGGGAATCCTAGTGTGGGGCTGTGAGTGTGAAGCGTTATTTCCTCGACATTTTTACATCGCTGGCATGTACAAAACTCCACGGTGACGTAACTGGAGTACGGCCGTTCCCCAGGTATATTCACCTTAGTATCTTCTATGTTGAATAGACGTTACTAAGCTATTTCGTGGTATAGCAAACGTGGTATAGCGAAATTAATTCACAAGATACCGTTGGGTTCTCAGAATTATCGTCAATAGAATCTAGACAAAATTACTGCGATATAAATGGAGAGGCGTTTCGGTGAACTGTGATGTGGAAATTAATGTTCCGGAAAGATCTGATAGTAGCTTTAACATTTTGGGTTGTTTGGGTTAACGAGAATTGTATATGTTATCTGTTGTTGATTGTGAGTTTGATTGTAGAAGTATTTCATGAGCTTATGTTGTTATGTTCACATAGCATTATAATTAAACATCACCTGATGTAATGGCGAAGGAAAACATTGTGAGGAAACCTAAGAGTTTTTCAAAGTGTTCTCAAAGGCGTGGAAAGTCCACCAAGTATTGGACAGCGTGGTAGACTAAAGTCTCTTTGAGATAAGTCTCCTTCTCATTGAGATAGGAGACCGGACCCTGCAGTCACTAACAGTTGCTAACAGTCACAAAAAATATTGAAATTTAAAATAAATCTAAAAGTTTCTTCAATACTCATTGACATTTCGAGACTAAATTAATCGTAGCACACAGAAGAAATCGTCGCAGAGCCAAAATGCGTGCGATCACTCTCGAGGCTTAAGCAGCATAAAGATTGGCCAACGTGCTGCCGAAGTTGTGGGCCATCATGCTTGTATCAATCAAAAAGATAGTCCGACTCAACTACATGTAACTTACACACACACGCCTATAAATGAAGTGTCAATCGGGCGAGCGAGACAGAGCGGTAAGTTATATCATTAGCGGTAGCGACTCGGAGAGTGCCGCGTCATCTCGCGCGCGACCGTCTCGCTCACATATAGATCTAATTATATTGCTATTCTTTCTTGATAAAAATGGCGAACTACATTTGTGTTCTAAGCGCACATGTAGTTCAATAGCTAGCCAAATTGCGACTAAAGTGTAATTGTGTGCATGGACCTAATTTTAGGTGCGCACTCATGAGACGCTAGTGCCGTATCTTTCCTTTTTGATGTAATCCAAGGTTGTGGCTCACAATTTTGGCCAACGTGTGGAGCCGACATTATAGAATATTTGAGAACTACTGAATTCAATGGAGAGGCAATGATAAATTTCCCAGTTCACGTCACTGAAAGTACTGTATCAATAGAAAGTAAGTGAAAAGCGACTATCGCTTCACGCGTCACTGACCGACCGACTCGCTTTGTGAGGAATAGCGACACTATTTCGAAGGAAACCGAATAGATATGAACCGTAAAGGAAATCTGGTGAAAACTATTGATAGCTATTGATGTTTTGGCGGTAGAGCCATAACCCGCCGTGAAGTCGCATGGTCTTTATATCTAGTGTTTCGGTTAGGGAGGTCTGTTTACCGGAGATACCTTATTGGAGACGAACATCTTAGTGGTTTGAGCATGAACTTACGCGTATAGTAATCGTATCGAGCTGCCTTTAGTATGGAAAAATGTCAAGATCGACTGATATGATTGACGTTTACAGTACTAATACTCTGATGATAGTATTCATACTTCCGGAACTGTTCTCCCATTTCTACTTAAAATTTTGCACACAATCTTTTATATTTTGCTATATTTCGTGTTATTATTCAGTGTTTGATTCTGAAACTAATGACAATTTATGTTTGCCAGTAACCCATTAATGATCCACTACAGGGTCGGGTCTCCTTCTCGTAATGAGAGGGATGTAGGCCTTAGTCCACCACGCTGGCCTACTGCGGGTTGGTGGACTTCACATACTTTTGAGAACTTTTTTTTTTGTGAACTCAGGCATGCAGGTTTCCTCACGATGTTTTCCTTCACCGTAACAGCAGGTGCTATTTAATTTTATAAAGCGCACATAACTTTTTTACAAAGTCATTGGTGCGTGCCACTGGGATTCGAACCCGGACCCCTCGATTCGAGGTCGAATTCTAAGCCACTGGGCTATCACCGCTGAGATTTATGTTTATTCATGTTCAACTAATGCGTTGTATCGTTACGGTTTCACGCTTGGACGAACTTCATTACTATCGTTTTTGTTCACTGCTCGAGCGAGGGCTCAGTTAATCTTCATTAGTAATATTGAATTACACAGATAAAAAAAACAGGTTTTAATAATGCTTACCACACTAGGATGTATCGTGGGGGTGCTAGAGAGAGACAAACCAGAATCAAATATTTAAACTCATCATTCAAATTTCTGTTTCGCCGGGAATCGAAACCAGGACCTCTCGTGGAGCTGGTACCTGCGACACGGAGGTCGTGAATATCTTTCAGCATTCAACTTAAAATTTAAATGAATGATACAATAATGATACAAATTAGTGCCAAATTATAAAAATAAAAGGTTTTATGTAATCAATGTGTTGGTACTCAATATTGGTTTTGTAAATTCTTGTGAAAGTATGCAAGACTAAGCTAGGGATAGAGGTCAGAATGATAACTGAAACCCGAAATGAAATTATGAGTAAATCCAATCTTTTTAGGATTTAATCTTTCCACGAATTCCATGATGATCAAAGAGATTAAATTTTCGGTAACTGAAAGCTACAATGATTGAAGTTCTTCTTTTATGAAAGTAGGTTAAAACTCGCTGATATAAACTAAACGTAACTCAAAATTTTCGAGCGTGAACTAGGAATAGAAGAACCGTTATAGCGTGGTCACTCATGCGTGAAGAGATACGGCGTTAGTGCGGACTGACCCTTATTGCTTGCTTTATTCAACTTTCAAATACAAAATAGAGCAGAAAACTGTCTTATATAAGGAATATATTATTATACGTAATATTTGAGGAATGTCTTGAATAGTGACGATGTAAGAACTGCTCAAATACGGTATTCGAATCCAAATGAAGATGACGAATGTTTAGACATCTAAAGAGCAAGGAAGCAAGGTTTTTGAATAGAAATCCTCTGAAACCCGATGGATATAAATTTTCCATCGGGTTTCTAATAACTCCGATACTATTCCAGTCTACTTTGCGAAACTAAATTAAATTAAGTGAATTCGCATACCTAATTCCTTCCTTTCAGCCCTTAGTAGTCCACTGCTGGACATGGGCCTCCCCTAATCGACGCCACTCCGCCCGGTCCTGGGCCCTCTGAATCCAACGGTTTCCCGCTGTCTTCTTCAGGTCCACCTGGTCGGAGGGCGGCCTGTACTCCTTTTGCCTAAACGTGGTCGCCATTCGAGGACCTTTTTTCCCCATCAGTTGTCAGTCCTGCGAACGATGTGGCCAGCCCATTGCCACTTTAATTTGCAAATTAAAGTAAGTAAATTTAAGAAGTAGTGCGAAAATTTAAGTTTTAAAATAATTGAGCCCGCTTCGTATTACCAACTTGGTTTCATGTTTTCCTCACCCAAACAAAACCAAGTGGGTTTGAGAACGTCACGAATATGCAAGATTGACCGCCAGTAGGTATCCATGGCAACTATTCCCCGGTTTGTAAGGCTCTCTATTGTGGCGATGCAGCGGCGCGTGAACGAGATATCTTCCGCTGATCACTGGACGAACCGTGATTTACGAGCCAAGTCCGCAGTCATAACGTTTTTCCTTTTGATTCATGACATAAAATGTATGTTCTCCCAAACTGCTTTTAGGGACACATTGTATGTTGGTGATGTAAAGAGTGACAAATCGACGTTGCCTATAAATGTTTATAAGCCATTTGTTAATTATGTCAACTAATCGAACTAACGTGGGTAATTTCTGATATAGCTACGAGTGTAAGCTGATCATACTTAGATATCTATTAATGCTTAGTATAAAAACAGTAACAGGAAGGATCTCTCTTTTCGAGGCCGATAAAATTAGGAGTAAAGATAACTTAAGTGACATGAATTAATACATCCGCATACAATATTAAATACTACCTACTTACTCTACGGGTCTCGGTTGTTTCTTCTTTTTGATAAAAACCCGCACGATGTTTTCTTCTTTTGATTTATGGAATAAAAAATGACTTCCATTATGTGGGAAACTGTTGTCAACAACGGAGTCTAGTGATACATTGGCATTGCGGCTTCTCATATTGTGCAAATATCAGTCATGATATTGTCTTGTGTTATATTAAACTGGCTGTAATCGAGGGGAATAAGAATATACATAGATATATATTATTTTAACAATTAAAAACCTAAAAATATGGATAAATTTTTGATATACATATCTGAAAATCAATAGATTTTATTTCAATACAAACCATTTTAGTGTGCAATCCAAAATTATACTGAGTCTAATTTCTATTAATGTAACACACAAAATATTTCGGTCTGTATTTCAATTTACAACAACAGATTATTGAATTTTTAAAGAATAAGTTTAACCAAATCGTGCAAAGTGAGAATAAAATATTCGTTCTGCTAATAAATTTTCACACGTTACACGAATTTTTTACTCAGTTTAGTACACACACATACCTCACTAAAGCGTTTATAATAATATCCAAATATTTTTATACATTTACGTATGCTTACTAACAGCAATATTCCGAATAAACCTAATACCATTCCGTTTTATTTCTTCCCCGTAACGTAACTGCTAATACCGTTCGTGTATGAGTACACAACTTCCCGGGAATGTCCCCATTAGTACTAAATAAGGACACACAACCATACCGCGTCAACCGACGGACGTTTTCCGAATATGAGAACAAACAATACTGAGAGTATCGAAGGGTAACTTCATACGTTTCATACTCGAGAAATGCACAATTTTCACACCCGTAAAATAAACAAAATAATTAAAAACAATTGAACCGACTTCAAAAAAGTATGAATTCAAATTTGTTACATACTTTAGGCTTAGTATTTGTTGAGATTGGTCCGAAAATTTTACAATAGACACAAAGAGCCCACGCTTTTTTCACAATAATTTTAGTTTTTTAGTATTTTTCGTTCATAAGTGTTAATTAATTTACAAAAATGTCAAATATGATAATTATTATGTAAGAACTATTACAATAATTATATTGTAACAGTTAAATAATGATACAATTTATTGTAACAGCACTTGTCCCTGTTCTCGCTATATTCTTTGATGGGAGCAAATAAAATTCAAACCATAATTGCGAGCATAATTTCACGAAACGCACGCCAATAACAGTTCCGTAATTTGGTATCAAGTATTTTTTTATTCCCGCAATATTTCTAATCGTTATTCGTTTATACGAGACTCCAAGGCTACTCTACTCTACTTCGAACTCTTCCGTCTCTTAAGTCTTTAAAGTATATATTTAAAGTATATAAAGTATATATTTGAATCTCAGTATAGTACAAATGACTTACAAAGTTTTATGCATTTAATGCAAATAAATATCATCTGCTGTAAATGCGAGGGTAAATATTCTGAAACCAGCATGCCTAAGAGTTGTCATAATATTTTCAAAGGCACGTAAATTCCGCTATCCTGCACTAGGCCAGCGTGGTGGACTAAGCCTACATCTTTCTCATTGTGAGAGGAGACCCAACGCTGCAGTGAGGTACTAACGGATTACAGACAAATCATTTAATTTTTCTACAGTACTTTCTAAGTTTTGAATTTAACAAATACTCGTATCTTATACACTTCCAATACCTATAACGACAATTCTGCAGACCACGATATCAGGTTGAATATTTTCACTGTTTCTTTATACAGTAGGTAATACCCACACCCGAGAACATTCAGTTTAATTTCCTCGCTATAACTGCTAATACTGTCCGTGTCCTCAGTAAACAATTCCCGGGAATATGGGCATTAACACTGAACAAACACAACAGCACTAGATAATTTTATAGTGTTTCGAGTTTTTATTTTCTTTCGTATTATCATTGGTGTCTGTAGGTAAATAAGTAAAAAGTTATTCCAAACAGTTATCATTATCACATTGTTTCTTCATTTAGAATACATCTATTATTACTATGGATGTAATTCTTACGCTTAATTTTGGGGCTTTAAAATCGTTTTAACTATGTGAAAGGGTTTAAACATGTTATTGATTTATTTAGTAATTAAGTAGCAAACAAGCATATCTTTGGTCACATCCAACCATAAATAAAGAAAAACCCCTATGTGAAGTTTTAAGCGGGTCCTTTGCTACTCATGAGGACATTACATGAAGAACACGAACACAATAAGAGGCTGGCGGTAAGGTATCTT
Organism: Erynnis tages; assembly: GCA_905147235.1. Taxonomy (NCBI): domain Eukaryota; kingdom Metazoa; phylum Arthropoda; class Insecta; order Lepidoptera; family Hesperiidae; genus Erynnis; species Erynnis tages. Next base: position 14,649,247 of record LR990073.1, on the reverse strand, counting down.
CCTGGGCGACTACCATATGGCCTATACCTTACCGTAGAAGGTACCTTAAGGTAGTAGAGCCCTACTACCTTAAATGTGTATTCAGCTAGCAATGTTTAATCTACTGTAACTATGTAGCATGCCTAAAACGTACGCGTAAACATCGATTATGAGAATCGACATTGTATAAAGCAAACATAATTCCGCCTATAAATGTTTCAAAATTCAAAAAATTCAAAATTCAAAAGCTTTTATTCATTATCAGGTACAATTTATGCACACTTAATGAACGTCATACATTTAACATTATACAAACATCCGCTTTGATCGCCCCTCAGGCAAAACGTAGACTAGGAGAAAAAAGCGGGCGGAAAAAAACTCCCAGCACTCTTTTAAAAATAAGTATGAATTATTCTATGGTGCAGTATGACTAGGCCCAATAAAGGAACACACGTGACAGCTATCGTGTGTGTCAATATCGCCCCATTGCCATCCGCTCACAAATGAATATTGATACATGGTGTATAGAAATAGCCTAGTGAAGTTATTCAATCCCACGCTTTCTTATCGTCTAAATAGTCCTTAGTTTCATAATAGGCCTTTCGGCACAGGACTGATTTGATAGTTCTTTTAAATTTATGAAAAGGCAGGGATTGAATTTCGATTGGAATTTTATTATAAATTCTAACTGACATTCCCATAAATGACTGGCTTTTTTTATGAAGCCGACATCTTGGAAATATCAGCTTGTGGACATTCCTGGTTACAATACAATTAGATTTATGTAAGTCCTTAAACGTTCTGAATTTATTCTTATTTTTATAAACATGCATAATATTTTCATAAATATATTGCGAAGCAAGAGTAAGTATATTTATTTCTTTAAATTTTTCTCTAAGAGATTCTCTATTCCCTATTTTATATATTGCGCGAATAGCCTTCTTCTGCAGTACAAAGACAGTTTGTATATTTGCTGCATTCCCCCACAGTAAAATGCCGTAAGACATAACACTATGGAAGTAACTGAAATAAACTAATCTAGCAGTATCTACGTCGGTAAGAGACCGTATTTTCCTAACTGCAAAGACCGCAGAACTAAGTCTACTCGCCAACTTACAGATATGGGGTCCCCATTGTAATTTAGAATCAACAGTGATTCCAAGAAAACAAGCTGTCTCAACAAAATTCAGTTCCTTACCATTAAGTATTGGTTTAGTATCGACTTGTTTAACATTAGGTAGCGAAAATTTAATACAATTCGTCTTTTTACTATTCAGTAATAAATTATTTACATTAAACCAATGAACGACAGTAGAGAGAGCATTGTTCACATCGTCATAACTATTTTTAGATCTAGGAACTTTAAAAACTAAAGAAGTGTCATCTGCAAACAGTACTATCTCATGTTTTTTCTCTACCAGGTGAGGTAGATCGTTAATATAGATTAAAAAAAGGAATGGGCCGAGAATCGAGCCCTGAGGGACACCCATTTTGACAATTGACCCAGACGACCGTTTACCATTTACCTCAACCCTCTGAGTCCTATCATTTAGATACGAAATCAGAAGACTGAGTGCGGTATCATGAATGCCATAGTGATTAAGTTTCCTGATTAAGGTTTCGTGTTGGACACAATCAAATGCTTTGGATAGGTCACAAAACACACCTAAAGCGTCGTGCGAATCCTCCCAAGCATCAATGATATTCCTAAAAAGCTCTACCCCCGCATCAGTCGTAGAGCGACCCCGTGTAAATCCAAATTGTTTATTATGTAAAAGCTCATTATTAGTGAAATGTCGTAGGAGTTGATTTAAAATGATTTTCTCAAATATTTTGCTACACGTTGGCAGTACTGATATTGGTCTAAAGTTAGTGGGGTCAGTAGTGCTGCCAGATTTAAATAGAGGTATAACCTTACTATGTTTCATAAGATCAGGAAACCTACCACTCTCAATACAATTATTAAATATTAAAGCTAGATGGGGTGCCATTACATCAATTATAGATTTAAATAATTTTACAGAAATGCCCCAAAGATCGGTGGCGTTTTTAACCTCTATTGTCTTAAATACTTTTACAATATCAATGGCGTCTATGGGTCTAAAACTGAAGGTACTCTTGCATTCGCTTACATTTTGTTTCAGCAATGATTCAGCCACGTCGGGAGACGAGCAGAGCGACTTAGTAACCGTGACTGGAATGTTGCTGAAGTATTTTTCAAACTCTGATGCAACATGTTCGTCTGACTCCACACTGACGTTGTTAATTACAAGTTTGTATTCGCGACTGTGGGTCTTAGCTCTTCCAGTCTCGTTATTGATGACATTCCAAGTCGCTTTTATTTTGTTACTGCTCGATTTGATTTTATTCCTAATATGCAAAGATTTAGCCGCCAAGCACACTCTTTTAAATATTTTGGAATAATTTCTAACATGATTTAAGAAGGGCATACTACGATTATACGACATCTCGTGATAAAGGTCATATAGTTTAAGCCTACTTCTATGTATTCCCGGTGTCGCCCAATCACTGAAAGATTTACAATGTTTCGGAGAGATAGTTATAGGTGTGAAGACAGTGTTATAGGATTTATTTATATGATTACACAATGAACCATATTGAATGTTTACACTAGCGTTAGACAGCAATGGCATTTTGTTAATAATATTATTTCTAAATCTCTCCATACGCTTTTCTGTAACTGGAATGACCACTTTATTCTTAAAAACCTGCTTTTCCATTCTATAATTGAAAATAGCCAACTGACCACTGTGATCTGAGCTAAGATTATTAATAATTAAAGACCTCGTAGGTGTCGCATTTGTGAAAATATTATCTATACAAGTAGACGTTGAATCTGTTATCCTAGTTGGCTCCAAAAACAGGTTAGTAAGATTATGACATTTGAGTAGGGACAGGAAATTTTTGCACATAGAATTATTGTCCAATAGATTAATATTAAAGTCACCGCACACTATAATGTCCTTGTTTGATTTACCACATAATTTAATTAACAATTGTTCAAAAACTGACTCGAAAATATCATATGTGGCATTTGGAGGCCTATAAATACTTACAATGATACATTTAGTGCACTCCACACAGGCTATTTCTATAGTTCGTTCAATGGATAGGCTCACTATGTCTTTACGTTCCTTAAATATAAGGTTCTTATCTACAATGATTAACGAGCCGCCACGCATTGCTGTCTTCCTACTGAACGAACTGGCAACTTGGTGCTTATCAAAGTTAATAGCAATCTGGCAATCTTTCAGCCAGTGCTCAGTGACGCAGATGACATTGATATTGTAATGCCTTAAAAATAAATCTAGCTCAAGTTCTTTACCCGACAACCCTTGTATATTTTGATGCACCAAATTTAAACATTCATTATTACTTAATAAACTATCTAACGATTTATTAGAATTGTTGCAAGAGGTTTGTACCTCCCTTGTCTGAATACTTAATTTAAAGTATTCGGGACAAGTTTCAAACTATTATCTGCAGCAATACTACAAGTACTACTACAGTGAGTCAATAAATTGACCTGCTCAATAGGAGCACTAGTCTTAACATCTAAATAATTAAAAAATAAATTGTATGATAGCACATATGCTATCTGTTTTGTATAAAAGTTTGATAGAGTAAATCTATCATTTGTCAACAAAAAAATATTTCTAAAAACATTATTAATGTCAAGTAAATTAATTGAATTTTTATAATTACCAATTGTCAAATTGTTATGTCCAATCATATTATACATCATTACATTAAATTTATGTCTAATATTATTTTCTTTAATGTCGTTCCTAACATAGGGAAATGTAAATAAAATAACTTTTTTTACTTTTAATGTTTGCAGTTGTTGCATATAATATGTCAATTTACTTTGATTAAAATTTCCCCTCCTACCAAAAAGTAGAACTAATGTGCTGTTAGGATCATGGGTACTATTTATCACCTTGTCCATTATTTGTATGAATGATGCTCCGGGCATACAAAAGTTGCAAATATTTGCCCCGGAGTGATCATACAGTCTGGTTTGCATGTGTATAAGCGATGTATCCGAGATATCTACGCCATATTCAATTCCGCGCCTTTATTTGAATTCTCGGCTTCATACTCTCGGTCTCGTTTCTCGGTTTGAGAGTTATTGCGTATGTCACTTACTTGTATTATATGTATTTAAAATCTAGTTAGATAAAAGATATTGTTGCAAAAAATTAATTAAATTTTCTCTTTTGTAACTATATTTATTACTAATACTTCCATTGTCATGTCAGTAACTGTAACATGTATTTCTTCAATTTTTCAATTCGATTAGCAGTATTCCACAGTTTGAATTGAAAAACTCAGTCTAAGGATACTGGCATCAGGATCTTTATGTTCAAAAAATTCACGTTATACTCTTTTATAAGCTGAATAGACGCCACGTTACTCTGATTACCGCTGTGCCTCGTTCGCGTTTTGCATTCATCATTTCATAAACCTACGGGTTTCCTTGCAGCCACTCATCTCAATGATTGCGAATGAATCAAAGACGCAAGGATTTATAGCGAGTGAACGAAGCATAAATCTTCTATTAGTCTGCGATCTTAATGAGGTTTTCTTTGAATAATGAACTGGCTTATATGAATCTTGCTTGTAAGCCTGAATTTTTGGTGTTTTGGGTTGGAATTATGAGTGATAATCTCCTTCCTTCCTTTCAGCCCTTAGTAGTCCACTGCTGGACATGGGCCTCCCCTAATCGACGCCACTCCGCCCGCTCCTGGGCCCTCTGAATCCAACGGTTTCCCGCTGCCTTCTTCAGGTCGCCAGTCCACCTGGTCGGAGGGCGGCCTGTACTCCTTTTGCCTAAACGTGGTCGCCATTCGAGGACCTTTTTTCCCCATCGGTTGCCAGTCCTGCGAACGGTGTGGCCAACCCATTTCCACTTTAATTTGCAAACTTTGAGAGCTATGTCCGTATATATAATCTCCAGCCGACTTGAATTGCAGACTTTGAGAGTTATGTCTATTTCCTTCGTTCTTCTAAATAATTCGTCACTTCTGACTCTTTCCATTGCCCGCAAAACAACTCTGAGCTTGTATATCAGGCCCAAAGAAGGACCACGCTCGTAGGCAACTGGCAACATACATTGCTAGAAAGCTTTCGGCACACACTGAGGTTAATATTTTCCACAATAGTACTGAACTATAGTTTTACCCGATATTTTTAAACGAAAAATATACATTTCTAAAATAACCGCTACCATTCTTCTATCTCGCATCTAAAAAACTAAAATGAAACAGGGAATCACCGTTTTATGAGGTCTTCAGAAACCAATCTCAGCAAAGTAGCTTATACAAGCTTAAAAGAGCTTTCTTGGCGGAGTCGCGGGGATATTTGTGAAAGAATTGTATTAGTTCTCAGTTGTATAAAAGGGGAATATTAAAAATGTTAGTGTTGGGCTCCTCTGGGCCGCGATGCGATAGTGAGACGTCTCTTATGTTCTGTAGGGCGACGTTGCAGCCGTGCGACTGCTAATAAAGGCGGGCCGCGGAAAGGGTTGCTTTAAAATTTTGTTCGGGGTCTAAAAAAAGCATTGCCATGGATAGGATGCTAGGATAACTAACCAAAATGAAAAAACCTAAACGCAGGGCACTGTATGGAGCTATTCAATTTATATAAATTACACAAAAAATAGCGGTGATAGCCCAGTGGCTTAGAATTCGACCTCGAATCGAGGGGTCCGGGTTCGAATCCCAGTGGCACGCACCAATGACTTTGTAAAAAAGTTATGTGCGCTTTATAAAATTAAATATCACCTGCTGTTACGGTGAAGGAGAACATCGTGAAGAAACCTGCATGCCTGAGAGTTCACAAAAAAAGAAATGTTCTCATAGGTATGTGAAGTCCACCAACCCGCAGTAGGCCAGCGTGGTGGACTCAGGCCTACATCACTCTCATTACGAGAAGGAGACTCCACCCTGTAGTGGGTCGTTAATGGGTTACTGGCAACACATAAATTAAATGTAGTGTTGTAATTACCGAAGATGCCAGCCATCTAAGTGTTCATAAGAGGCGATGTTCCACGTAGAAACCAATAGGATTTGTGCTACATTTGTGGTGTGCGAAGTATTTAATGTAATGATGCAGTTGATAGGATAGGATATTCGATTTCTGCCTTTGAAACTCAGACTTAACTGAAAATACTTCATAACATTTGATTGTAACGTAACCGCGTATTTCATGGCCCACGCCTTTGGGAGCAATATCAGAACATTATGGCGGAAAATAACAGACGGCAGGAGAACTGCGGCTGAATGGGAGCAATCCGGCTCGTATCGGCAACTGCGGCGAATGCGGCATTTCACTATATTGCTACTTTATAGTACTACGGCAAATGCGGCAAACCAAATATTGCCTACTATCTTTATAGGCAGTACTACGGCAAACTCATATGGCTAATTCTATATGGTCGGTACGCCACATGGGCACTTTTATTAAATGTAATAACTAATATCGCCAATTTGGTATTTTTATTAACTAACCCTGAGGGGAAAACCTTTTTCTTGTAGGTATTAGGACATACATGTCCAAAGGTACTACAGTACCTACTAATAACGGAACCGTTTAAACATACATATATTAGAGCGATACTACATAGTAAACATAGTGTGTTTACTATGTAGTTGACCATGAACTAATCTGTTTTCGTGCTAAAAACGACTTTAATTTATCATTTGAAGTATAATTTCTGATATACTCGTATTTTCAGTACTATATATCTACTATGTAGAAGATAAATAAAATAAGCTATAAAAACAGCATAATGTATTAAATTTTGACAATAATTTTATTTTATTAACACGTAATTTCGCTCAGACTTTTAACCCATAGTTTCAGGAGATTTATAAACTCTTTGTAACAAACAACCAAGTTTTCGTGAGGCCTGGAATTGAGATATTGAGGTGACCATGACCGCACTGAAAACCAGGGCATATTAATTGTTGTAATCTATATTTAGTATTGACTTAACATCAGACGGGTATTTATTCTACTCGGTTATACGTCGAAAAGAAACAAGGTATTTACGAAAAAAATCATGATTCTTTTATTTATTCGACTGTTCAAGCAAAGAATACACGAAAATTAAATAACATCTAAGATTAAACAACATCCACACAAAAGCCACAAAAAGAAACGAAATGAAAAAGATCAGTGGCTGTGTACATTCCATTAACGAGAATGAATGGGAATAGGGGAGGACCCACGATTGTTTGGCTCTTTTATTAAATTACGCCTGGCAAAACTGTATTGAAATAAAGAAATAACGAAAAAAAAAATTACTGGACTAAAATAAAATTAACCTAAGTTGCACCCTTTTACATCATCAGCAGGTAGCCTGCTAGTGAAAGTCCAATCAAAATAGGTCCAGCCGTTCCAGAGATTAGCCGGAACAAACAGACAGACAAAAATAGTTTGGTACGTATAATTATGTATCGCCTATTTATACATACTAGTGCATTTAGAAAAAGCAGTCATTTTTATATTGTTTGTAATATAAAAATGAGTGTCTAAGGTTTGAGCCTTGTGACATAACTTTATAAGAAAAGAAAAAAGGAAAATTTATTTTTTCGCAATTACGAAAAAACTGCAGCTAGCTATGAAGAAATGTCACAGTTGGTTTAACATGGAATGAAATGATAACTGTCTCTTAAAAACATAATAAAACTACACTCTAAAGAGCATACGTTTTTTCAATATAAAATCCACAATTTATTTGTACCATCCGCCACGATTCAATTAAGTATATTAGAGTAGTATTGTACATTTTGAATACACAATCGTCGGTTTATTTCGTAGCAAGTAAGCCAAGTATGTACGGAGTGGTGAAACTTAATATTGCTGGCAATAAAACGTAACTTTACGACCGGCTTTGTTCTTGAGCGGAATTCTCTCAGTTACTGTACTCGTATATGAGTTGACTGTACGGATGTGCCAGTTATATTGAAAGGCCCTTTGTCCTTCCAAACATATTGTCTGGCAAAACCAGTGAATGTGTGCGACCTATTAATGACACCAGGGTTAGGTTTTCTTAAGAAATGAAAAGGATACAGGCCGTCCAATACGCTGGTCAATTGAGGGTTATAATATATTGTATCAGGCGTTACCTTGCGGAAATCCATTGTTATTTAAGTTGTATTTATATTTCTTTGCAACAATCCGCACACGTGGAACTTGTTTTGGTATGGACCCACCACCCTCCCTTATCTCTCTGAGTAGGTATATACCATAACAACTTATTAGCAATTATTGAAATTGTTTTTTTCTACAAACAAAGACATACAGATTACTCATATTGTACTTACAATTAATTGTAGTTTTTACTCGTTTTGACTCGTTTCATGATATATCAAATTTTTTACAGAGAGAGATAATCACCAACACAACAACGCAATTTGCCGTGTGTTTTCAAAAATATGAAACTTCCCGTCATAACTCAAAGCGGATTTACGAGCGGATGATACGAGCTCTGTTATTGCACCGCCGCGGGTCATTATAAAGGAATTATGATTTTGTCATGTCCATTTTCATTTAAGTGTAAATGCGGTTTTATTTCTTTTGGCCTCGTCATAAATAATGGCGTAAATTATAGCTGTCTGAGGGCTCTATGGATGGTAAAAATATTCAAAATAACGCACAGTGGCAACGTAATAATGGTTGTGCAAACAGACTATGCTAGTAAGAGAATTAGGCCTGAAAACTTTAATTCTGAAATGTTGGCAGTTGAAATTGTATTTAAGAACGAAGACGAGATCTTACTTATTAGTAAGCTATTAAAACAACAGTCAAAAAATAAAGATCAAAGCATAAATCAAACTTTTCTTACACAAAGTTATAACAAAGTGGATAGCAATCTTTGTAATCCAAGTTATGGAGCGGAGTTTGAAAGTTTCAGAATTATCGATGGAATTACCTATTTTTGTATTACCACGATTTTTCTTTGTCTTCGTATTATCTGCTTTAATGATCTCTTGAGCCATCTTTCACAATAGTTGTTCGAAAGTTGACGTTATATTTAATTTTTAAATGAACGAAAATCATTTATTTTCATTCATTTTTTCAACTGGTAGTGAATTTGGCTCATTGGACGACATAACCGACCGATAAACCAACACGACAAAATATGTAAGTCTTCGTATGTGCTCTGGGGGATGTGGGATCACTTCCAATACATGAGATCACACTTGCCTGACTTAATAAGTAGATACAATAGTTTAACAATGTGTCACATGTGACTCACGGAGTAGCTAAATGGTTAAACGGTTACATATGTACATACACAGAGGCGAGTTCTGATACTGGCAGTGAAAATTATTTAGAATAAATTTCATTATTTTGACTTTCATTAAAATCCACACTATTATTTCAAGTGTTATGATATACTTAATCGAAATGTATTGCGTCATTTTATAAATGAAAGACTGTAACAAAATCTTTTGTCTTATAAAACGAGGTCAAAAAGTGAGAATGCAGATTCTCACTTTTTCTCTCACGTAAATCAAACTTTTAAAGTAAAGTTATTACCAAGTGGATAGCAATCTTTGTAATCCAAGTTGGCCGTTCACTTCAGAAGTTGGAAACTTCCAGAATCATCGACAAACTTGCCAAACTACACTGTTTAAAGCCACTTTCTTACTCTTGCAGATATTTTTTCTTTGATAAATGATAGTTTTTATAAAACGTATTCAGCTAGTTATAGCTAGATAGCATTGATGCATACAAAGTGGATCGTTTTCGTTCAAGTCAAAATACCCAACGGTGCAAAAAACTAAATATAAATTTCTACTGATTTTATCTGAAATTTAAATTTACAATGTTAACTGTAATACCGAATATTCTAATTGTTTTAATTCTTCATTGGTTGAATTTTTGAGCATATAGAATAAGAAAAGCATATAAGTATATCGGTGGGAAGGTTTCCTTTGGAAGTAGTTTAATAAATGATCCTACCGTTCCTGATACGGGTGCCGTTCGAAGAGAATTGCAACTTTCTTTACTCTGAAACGCTTTGAATGAACGATCTTTGTGCTTCACCAAACTCCATTAAACGATTTTGGAATGAGGCTATCGGTTGCCCTGTAGTAGATATGTACTGCACATGGTTTCTTTCACGTGAATTTACGTGCCTCCCCTAAGCGATGCCACTCCACCCGGTCCTGGTCCCTTTGAATCCAACGGTATCCCGATGTCTTCTTCAGGTCATCAGTTCACCTGGTGGAGGGCGAGGCTTGTACTCCTTTTGCCTAGACGTGGTCGCCATTCGAGGCTCTCTTCCCCATCGGTTGTCGATCTTTCGAACGACGTAGCCAGCCCATTGCCACTTTAATTGCAAACTTTAAGGGCTATGTCGGTTTTCTTCGTTCTTCTATGAATTTCCTCAATTAACTATTTGATATTGCCAAAAGAAGTTATTTCGCATCAGTAGTAATCGTATTTTTTTAATAATAACGCTTCACACTCATAGCCCCACACTAGGATTCCTTGTGTCGTGGGTGCCATGGACACATACAAGAAAAGAACACACCACACTCAGACCAGAAACAGAAATTCAAATTCATCATTCAAATCTCTGCTCTGCTGGGAATCGCACCCAGGACCCTCAGCGCAGCGCACCGGTGTCTTAACCACTGCGCCACTTGGATCGTCAAATTACGTGTATGATTAACCTATTCGCTTTCCGCTCCGTTCAGCTCTGCCTCAGTGGGCACGCACCCTTACAAAGCTGTCGCGCTCAGCGCTATCTCTATTACTGTGAACAAAACAAAAATGTGTCACGAAACATCTCCTTTGTACTATATTGTCGTTTATGTCATTATCCGGCTTCACTCACGTTTCGTGTTCTATTGTTTTGTATTGTATTAGAATCTGAGCCCTTGTATTGTGATTGAAAAGGAAGCTGATAAAATGTTTTACCTGTGCCTGAATTGGGCAGAATATTTTGCTTGAAATACGACAAATATTATATTAATAAAAGAAAAAATCAAGGCTGTATTTGTACGAGAATATGAAAGTGTATATTTAGAATCAGCTTTGACACACAATATCATAGATAGGCCACGCAAGGAGGCAGATGGGCCACCTGCTAGTTAGTGGACAACGTCACCTATTGACATGAGCAACACCAAAAAGTCGTCAGTGCGTTGCCAGCTTTAGAGGAGAGTTCTTTGAGTTCTTTTTGCTTTTAATTAGATAGATCGCCACACATTCATCCACAAACAGGTGAAAATTTACGTGGAAAGCCAGGAAATGTTATTATACAAATTAATGTTACTCAAAATATAGCAGGATCGTTACACGTGGGTAAATCAAATCACACGATACCAAACAAAAAAATAATTTCGAAAATCAGTCCACAATTAGTTGAAATTATCAGGTAATATACAAAAAAATTAATCCTAGAACAAACTCTTCTTTTTTTTGTTATCGGTTAAAAAAGTCTTTATTATTTTTGGTTCCATTCACTATCTTCACACAAAGTAAAATACAGTCTGTCAGAGCTGATTCCAGAAAGTCCTAGTAGGAAAGTAGGTGCCGAACGTTATTATCTCTTTCGTCTGAATGCACGCGACCGTCTCGGATGCAAAACTTTTAGGTCTGAGTCGGCTTTGAATAACTGCTACGGAATGCTATGGAGACGGACAATTGGCTGGTTTAAATCATAGGCTGAAGCGGAATGAATAAAGGGGTGGTGTTTGGTATAGGCTGAGGCGGTATGGTTGCAATATAGATGAACAAGTGAGTGTGTATGCCACTGGTTGTGATCTAAACTTACACGAATATTTACAAGAATACAATGTGAGACCCGTGTCCAGTAGTGAACTGCAAAGGGCTAAAAAGAATTCAAAAAGGAAAATAAATACAACAGAATCAAAAAAGAAATGTTTTAAGAACTAATTTCACTAGAAATAAATAGTCATCAGTTTACGCTATATTTAATAAAGAAAAACACTAAGGTGTTTTTAACTATAAAAAATATTATGAGTTACTTTTAAAAAACCCTATTAAAAACTAAAATGAAAAGAAAAGGGTTTTAGTAAAATATACATGGTTGAATATTAGTTATTTTATTAATTATTATTAATTTTATATTTCACTCTACCGCCTCTCAATAGTCACTCTCAGCATACCCTGTAACTACAGCACACTGCTCTAACACGGCATCTGTTGGGACCGATGTTGTTGGCCCGAGTGGACTGTATTGTTGCTGGTTGTGTGTGGGTTCAATGAAATACACTAGGAATTGCACTTTTAACAACTTTTATTGTAAAAATATTATAAAGACATTGTCAGTACCCATTAATGACCCACTACAGGGTCGGGTCTCCTCTCACAATAAGAGGGATGTAGGCCTTAGTCCACCACGCTGGCCTACTGCGGGTTGGTGGACTTCGCATGCCTTTGAGAACTTTTTTTTTGTGAACTCTCACGCATGCCGGTTTCCTCACGATGTTTTCCTTCACCGTAACAGCAGGTGATATTTAATTTCATAAATCGCACATAACTTTTATTACAAAGTCATTGGTGCGTGCCACTAGGATTCGAACCCGGACCCCTCTATTCGAGGTCGAATTCTAAGCCACTGGGCTATCACCGCTGCATAAAGACATTATATAGTATAAAAGAAGAGAAGAAAAAAATGGCGATGAATGAAACAATAGAATGCACAAAACACTATTCCATGACATTCGAATTTAAATTATTACTTTTAATTATATGATATAAAAATAGGTTGTATGTTAGGGTTTATGTTTCCAACAGCATCTTTAGGGGTTTGTACAGCAACAAAGTGCATAAACTTTACAAATTTAAACCAGAACTCCAGAACAAAATTAGTTAACGTCTAAACCCAGTGAACGGAATAGTACTCGTATATAATTGCTGAGCTAATGAGATCACAAAGAGCAAACGTTGGTCCCGAGCAGACAAAGGGCGGGATACGACCAGCGGCGAGCATCAAGCGGGGGTTAGATAGCTTAATAACAAAATTATGTATTTTGCACGCTGGCACAAGATGTAAGCGCAGACGATTAAAATACTACATTTTTTTATTTAACGCATTTTTCGGTATTTTCTGAGCAAACCCCTTTGTTCTATGATCCATTCGATAATCCAATTTTCAAATTACGAAATTCTCATCATCATCTGGGTTGGATGAGAGAAAGTTTGTGTAACGTAACCTAATGAAAAGACCACGAGAATATCCAAAACTAATGGGGACATTAAAACTCTTGAAATGATGGTTAAGTTTCATTTTGGACATTTTTACTATTATTTAAAGTTAATAATGTTACACTAGTATGCATTAAGTATGTTAGTTGATAGTATACGTTAAAGGGTTATTGGATTGTAAGGGGACCTACATCAAATGTTCAGGACGACACAACTGACACGACGAATTTGAACTTTCCAAATATTGTCTTTAATTTCCAATATCAGCAGCTCAATGAGTGACTCATTCAATCAAAATAAGTCTCACTAATGTAGTATCGTTTTCAGGGTTCTATATTTTTCCAAAATTTACAGCAACGACCTAACCCGCTGGCAGCTTGTACCGTGGGCCGCGACAGTCAGTGCAACTAATTCAATTACTGCGAGACGCCTGCACGCCACTCATACAGCACGGCGATACGGAGCTTCATACGACACGACACGATTACTGATAAGGGAACAATTGTTTCTGCTTGTGGCTACAGTCGTAATATTTTGTAAAGCTTTACAAGCACTAAAAATTGATATTTTACGTCTTGACATGCAATATAAAGTTAATATTATCTTCATGGTCGTATCGTATTCTATAAATGTCTTTCCCGCTGTGCATTCGAGTACTATGCTTTCATTTAGGCTAATACGCTTTAAGGAACACTCGACTGTTCACTAATATGCCTTTCGGAGGATTCTGCGCGAGGCTTCTGTTGCACTGCTACAAAATTATCTACGAAATTCGTTTCTAAATTACTAATTCATGTTTAAATTAATGTTTAAACGAACCTGTGCCGTACGAACGCATTTTAATCATTGATTGGACAAAATGTTTATCTTAAGTACCTTTATTTTTTATATAGTAATTTAATAATAAGTAATTTAAGTAATGGTAATTTCATATGCATGTAGTGTATATGAAATAATCAAATGTACAATGTACATGTAGTGTTTAGAATTCATTAATATTTGGTTGTTTTATCTAATCGGACTCATTTATGTCGTGTGATTTGGTTGGCTGTGGTTGCTTGAGATATTTTATATGAAGCGACTATCTTAGTCCTCACATCATTTACACCATACACACATACATACGTACACACACAAGTATAAAGGTTGCAGTAACTATTTAACATCAGTTGGTCTGCAAACTCATTAACTTTGCATTTATAATGAAAAAATACTGTTAATTTTATTTAACATTCAAAAAACTTCCTCGAAGCGTCATGCCATCATGCCTGCGTGGTCCCTCGGAATCGGACGCTGGATATCTTTTTAATATATTATTATCACACGAGCGAACGAGTGCATAATTGAAATCATCGACCGTTGTACGTTCGTAACAAAAGTGCCGCGGTGGTGAGTTCACATTGAGGGTGATAAAACTCTTTAAATGAGACCGGAAAGACCGGCAGAGTTCCGCAGTCTTCATAACCCACTATACAGTTGCATCTTGAGTTTTGGTTTAGAAGGATTCTAGTATGAAAGGATGGTATTAGGCGGTACTTTGCGGGAAACCATTGTTATTTATTTAGATCGCTTTGAAATAATCCACGCATAATATAAAATTAAATATCACCTGCTGTTACGGTGAAGGAAAACACCGTGAGGAAATCTGCATGCCTGAGAGTTCACAAAAAAAAAATGTTCTCAAAGGTGTGTGAAGTCCACCAACCCGTAGTAGGCCAGCGTGGTGGACTAAGGCCTACATCCCTCTCATTACGAGAAGGAGACCCGACCCTGTAGTGGGTCATTAATGGGTTACTGGCAATAGTGGATAGCCTCCAAATATCATACATACCAACAGCACCACAACAAGTGTTTTGACCAAAAATGTGGTATAATTGCCACAAAAATATTTACACTTTGACTTTCACTGTGAGTAAAGATGTTATGAATGTAGAATACCTTATTTAAGTTTTTGTGTAATTTTTTTGGCGTTATTTTTTATTTAAGTGTTAAATTATGTATAATATGATCATGTGACGGAATAAACGCTTCTTTCTTTCTTTCTTTCTAATAATGTTTCTATTCCTATTTACACTGCTCTATATGTACCTACTTTTTAACATTAGTTTGTATTTATTAGTTTCAAGCGTTATTTTATGGGCACTAAATTATGTTCCCATCAGGACAGTTTCCATCCTTGGACTGGTGCTACTGAACGATTTTTTTTATTTTATTTACGAAAACAAAAATAATAAAAAAAATCCATCAGTGTGGAGTGACCAGCAGCGGGCGCGGTCATCTAGAAACGAGAGCCGCATCGCATTGCGAGTGTAATTACATAATAAAATATATCGCGCACTTGAACAGATGAGCTTCATTATTTAATTTTACTTGAAACGCGAAACGTAATTATCTGTACATATTCATATTGTACATTACATGAGCTCAAATTACCGTTGGTTACAATGTAGAATGATATATAATTATATTTCGTCTATTTAAAAAAAAATTTGAAACGCTGTATTGGATATTGCTAGCTCTCTTCTCTCTCGATTTCTACCACTCAACAAGAGATGGCGCCTCACGATCCTGAATCACGCTATCGAAGTTTTCTACATCGCTGGCATATATACAAAACTACACATGACGTAATCGGAGCACGGCCGTTCGTCAGACATGATCACCTAAACTGGAGGGAGATGCTCCTTATTATCGCATTAGTTAGCAGTCAATAAAAATTAACTCAATGATATCGCAGACTTTTAGAAACATAACAACAGAAGTTGCGATCAAGTGGTCAATAACAGCGAAAGTGGAAAATTAGTCAGAAACTTATCCGTTAACCTGATTCAAA
The DNA here is from genome assembly GCA_905147235.1 of Erynnis tages. Classification (NCBI taxonomy): domain Eukaryota; kingdom Metazoa; phylum Arthropoda; class Insecta; order Lepidoptera; family Hesperiidae; genus Erynnis; species Erynnis tages. The sequence goes on along the minus strand of LR990073.1, from coordinate 14,633,217 downwards.
TAATTATAGGAGTTTGTAATTATGTCCCATGATGTACTTCCACTAGTAAACTGCTAAATTATTCTGCAAAAAAAATATTTCGGTACACACGAGTATTTTGACCGACTAAAACGATTCAACTTACGAAAAGCTTCTTGTTGAATACCGTCTGGAGGTCACTTACATATAAAAACAAACTTTATGAAGTTAAAAGAATAATTGCTTTGTGAAGCAAATTTCACGGTTGAGAGTACACGAGCCGCCTCGGACCATGAATAATTATATAACGGTATTCCGATCGAGGGTACTCGTATAAAGGTAAAATGGACGCAAAATATTTTGGACGTTTAAATAAATTATTTGGTATCCCTGTCCAGGGCATAACATTTTTTGACCTTTACATAATTTACCTTTCTTTTTTTTCTTTACCTTTATATGTTAATTAAATGAATGATTTAATTACTAAGCGGGTGAAACTAAACGGGTGGTTGCATTTCTAAACCACATCATTAAAACGTAATATGTTTGTTTAACGAATGATATAAAATAAAATGATATAAAAACAGCATTCCACCTAAACACATTAAAATTCAAATGCGTATTTCGTAGAACAGTTACAATGTAGCAGTTTCCTAGATCCGTTGTAGCAAATGAGGTCTACGTCGTAGAGAACGTGCTACGCTACGGCATGCGCCTGAATAAATTATAAACATGGAATTGTAATTACAGTAGGGATCAAGATTAAATAAATTCTAGTCCAAATGCTTCTAACAAAATTTAATGTAAATTCTTAGGGAAATAAAGGAGCCCATGAATTCTTCGAAATTAATATCGTCACATAATCGAAAAATAAACAATATTGAGTTACAAACAGTACTCTAACTGAGTTTAATAGTGGGTTCTACGTCGAAAAATAAATCATCAAAAATGCGATGAACGTTACATTATTTATTGTTATAAAATCGTTTATTAACAGTTTTTCTAATATTTTAACCCTTTAACAGCCCACTACAGGATCGAGTGAGAGACCCGATGAGTAACATCTAGAACTTAGTCCACCACGCTGGTCTTATGCTAAAATGTAAAATATACGTAACTTTCTCTAGAAAAAATTCTCTTTCAGTTCTCACTTGATTGCTCAAACCCGGTCGTTATTCATCGCACCTGCGAAAGTTCCTTCAGAGAGCTGACCCGCTCGGTTGGAGCTATCGAGTGCTTCCACTCGAGCAAGCGCGTCCGGACTCCTGAGATCCGGCAAAAGATAGTTGAGTTTCAACATAAACCTAAAAAATTATGTGAAAAATCACGAATGGAATTTCATGTTTTAGGTGGTATTGTTCGTGCGTGAACGTACGTATACGCACGAGTTGAATTCGGAAGATATCGCGTCCAACTTCAGCGCGGCCTATTACGCTGTATAAGACACTTCTTTAAAAATTTCAAAACGAACCATAACCATTGTCAGTAACCCATTAATGACCCACTACAGGGTCGGGTCTCCTCTCACAATGAGAGGGATGCAGGCCGCCGTCCACCACGCTGGCCCACTGCGGGTTGGTGGACGAACATGCCTTTGAGAACATTTTTTTTTTGAACTCTCAGGCATGCAGGGATCCTCATGATGTTTTCCTTCACCGTAACAGCAGGTGATATTTAATTTTATAAATCGCACATAACTTTTTTACAAAGTCATTGGTGCGTGCCACTGGGATTCGAACCCGGACCCCTCGATTCGAGGTCGAATTCTAAGCCACTGGGCTATCACCGCTATGTATATATGTAAGTATGTTATTGATGGAAATATGAGATAAGAATTAATCCTCACAACCACAATGATGATAAAAGGAAGAAAATAAATAAAGCAAACTATACTGTACCGGGCTTGACAAGGGTAGTGACGGCGTCCACCCCAGGTGCCGCTGTCTTGTGCCTTGTGTTGACTCACCTTGTGTGTACGGTTTCTATGCCAGATACAGAAAAATTATTAGCTTCTTATTTATTAATACTTGGAGCGATTTTGATACCATTTACAGATCAGACCACGAACTGTTTGAAATTTAGCAAAATCGAAGTGTATAAGGAGAAGAACACATGAAATCTTATATTTGTTAATAAAATTCACAAGAAATACTTGAAGATCATCACAAAAACACGCAACGCAAATGTGATTGCACACATAGGCAAATATGATGACACATACTTAATAATATATTAATTGGCACATTTGTTTTTCCAATATCTTCTCAGCGGTAATTAAACCATCGAGTAGGCATAATTGCTACTAAGCTTCCAATAAACAAGTAAATCTTGGCTCTTTGCGCAAAATAAATTAATACAATAAATTGGCTTAAGAAACTACCGGAGGCTTACACTAATTACAAGATAAGTCGTCGTAAGCCGGCTTAGCTCGCTACAACAACGTAGCCGCTCTACGTACTAGCTACGAAAGTGCTACGAGTAAAACTAAAGTGCTACGATGGGAGAAGTGACACTATAATCCGAGATCGAATAACTAAATTATTTGAAATTAAGTTTAATTTTACAAATTACACAATATTTTTCCCAGAAAACAAATTAAACGTAACATCGTTCCGGAAAATTCATAATAGTTCCTTCCAAAGTCCAAACCATACAACGATGGTACAGTTTCCAAGAAAAACTGTCGCTTGTTCAATATTCAATTTAAAATATAGGATTCGGGTCACGACCGTTCTCTGAATTTATAAGTAGATCTAAGGATTTTAAGGTATTCGATCACTGCTCTCAAACACCGTTTTGCTCTCAGAGTCTGCCATCGCGTTCCACTCAGTGCCTTCATACAATCCGTTTATAGAATTTTAAATTGAATGTCAATGAGTTTGTACAGTTCTTACAGTGATTCAATGTCGTTTCTGCTTCTTATTACAGCTCACTATATTCTCACATGTCTTGAGAACATTAGGTAGTGTCTTACTACAAGTTTCCTTCTTATGTTTTATATTATCACAGGCTGTCGCGGTGAAGGAAAACATAGTAATGCAATAAGATTATAAGCCTTTATTTAGAAGATCGAAACCCGACTGTTTCCTCATTTATAATGTAAATGAGTAGGTATTAAAGAAGCATGCAGTTCACCTTATGTTGCATGTAAAACCAATGCATAGAGTTAATACAACAAGGCAATTTTGTTAATAAAATAAAAAAAATATAATTTTTTTGTATAACAGCGCCATCTAGTTTATTTTTACGGGACTTAACAGAATGGTAGTCAACTAGCTATTCACCCCATGCGACGTCAATATGAACCACTTGATGTTACGTTGATACTAGGCTGCCTAAAAAGTTCGTAGTCTTGCACAGAGATGGCATTAATATCCAGATTTTATTTATACGGTACTTTATGTTGTTATAGTATTAATACATTAGGTCGATTGATTTGATTGAATTTGGGTAAAATAAAAAAATTGTCCCATTAAATTTCCTATATTAATTTGACAGACTTTTACGGATGGAATGATATTTTTCTAAAAGTAACTTTTTTAGTGAGTTAAATAAAAGTCCAAGGGTTAGACAAACCATAGAAACAGTTACCCTAATGTTAAGTTATGTACTCAAAAGTGATATGACCGTACAGTTTTCGCTAAAATAATAGCGACCTAAAAAAGGACATTTATTTTAGTTGCCCCATCTTTGATATCCCGACACTCCATCTTAACATCTAAAAGTCTTCGGTTGTCTTACAGCATTTGTAAAATAATTTCAAGCAAATATTAAGTCTTTTCGCTTCCATAGTTACAAAGGCTTCGACCAGAGGAAAGGACAAGCGGGGTCAGTTTCCCGGATGTAACGGCCATAAATACTGGCGACTAGAGAAATATTCCTCGCCTCACAAAGGGTAGCGGAAAGGAAGCCATATAGCAGATGAGTTCTTTTGAAATACTAACCGCAGCGTAATATTACGTTTGGAATGTTTTGTTTGTAAGGAAATTACATACAATTTACACTAATGTTTTTAAATGGAAGTCTTCTCATCGCATTGCCGTAAACTATTTTTTTTAATTTTTTCTGGCCGTTTAATTGTATCAAGTATCTATTGGCACAAAATCCTTGACGGTCTGAGTGGCGCATTGGTTATAACGCCACGTCTATAAGTCATTGGTGCGTGCCACTGGGATTCGAACCCGGACCCCTCGATTCGAGGTCGAATTCTAAGCTACTGGGCTATAACCGCTCCGAACCGAAAACGTTATTGTTACGATACAATCGACTAATATATGAATGTAAAAAATAGTTTATAATCATTTCAATAAAATCTACAAATAAATGAAGTTGGTAAATAAATGTGAAAAATGGTATACCAGTTGCAAGCTATTCATCTCTCTCAGTTGTGACATCGGATTTAATTGAAATTTATTATTAATCGAGTCCACACGCCGTCATCTCCAGTCTCCCCATTCGCGGTTCTCGATTCTTCGTTAATTCTCTGTATGTTATCCTCTTACATTATTCATCACGACGTCTTTGTGGGGAATATGGGCTTAATGGATATTTTTTCAATTACAGTCGTGTCTTACACGTGATAAAAGGTCGAAAAAGGCTTAAAAGTCAAATATCGTGACAATCTATTGTGTGCCTTATAGAATAAACATTAAGATTCCTTGTCGTGTCGAGTTCATGAAATGACGTACGGTTTGATGTCACACGATATCGGCACGAAATCTTTTGGGACTTACAGAATCAGGGCCAAGAATTCCTCGCGATGTTTTCCTTCCACGTTTTTAATGGGTGACATTTTTTTGTAAAACGCATTGGTGCGTACCACTGTGTTTCGAACTCCGACCTCCCGAGCAAGAAGCCGAATGCTTAGCCACCGGGCTATCACCGCTAACTACCATTCATAAAAGAACGTGATATTAAACGTCACTACTCTCGTTCAAAAAACTTAATAACAAAACTTGGGAACAATTTTTCAACTGGAACAATCAACTATTTAATTCGAGTATAATATTATCTTCCGTGGCGATGACTGAAGCGATTGGAGTCGATTAATAATGAATTTCAATTAAACCGTCCGCGCGCTGACAATGACAAACGGCGTCGGATGAACGAGCTAATAAATTCCTTAAATTCATCTCCGGCGATGACCTAATTAACTGAAACATGGAACTTGACTGTACTTTTTGTTGGAGCCTGCATAGTTTGGAACTGCTTCGGTATTTAAGCGCGCATAGCTCCCGTTAGTATTGTCGGGGTTACTTTATTTAAGGCGAACTTAGTCCTCATGAGTAGCAAAGGAGCCTCATACAACCTCAGATAGGATTTCTTCTTTATTTGAGGTTGGAGCGTCCATGGCCTGCAGTTACCACTTAACATCAGATGACTTTTATGCTCTTTTGGTACTCAGTTACTGTAAAAAAACCCTACGTATAATTCGAACTACTTCTAACATAAAACTGACGACCTGAGTGGCGCAGTTGACGACCTGAGTGGCGCAGTGACGACCTGAGTGGCGCAGTGGTTAAGCCCGGTGCGCTGTACGGAGGGTCCTGGGTTCGATTCCCAGCAGAGCAGAGATTTGAATGATGAATTTGAATATCTGTTTCTGGTCTGGGTGTGTTGTGTTGTTGTCTTGTGTGTGTCCATGGCGCCCACGACACAGGGAATCCTAGTGTGGGGCTGTGAGTGTGAAGCGTTATATATATAAAAAAAAGTATATATATATATAAAAAAACCATTCCTCTTCGACTACAAACAACGTCAGAACATGACGTAACTACTAAAGTGTTCTAAGAAGTCATAAAGTATCATCAGTCCTGTGAAGTAGTTGACCTAATTAGGGGACCGAAGTTGGTCGCCTGAGGCGTTAGATTGGCGAAATTAACTTCTGTACTGTGTGATCTGGGTTTGTTATTGTTTCTGTAAGAAGGTTGAGATGAATGAAATGTTGTAGTGATTACAAGTACCTAGCCTATTATAACTTTACCATGTAAATTGCGTAGAATTTATATGGTATAGTTATAGTAGGTCGCCAGGGCGGGGGTTCTGGGCCGTGTAACCTCCTGTTGCACCCTGGGCATCGCTCGATCACTCATTGATCAGTCAATGAGTTATCGAGTGATGGCGAGTAACCAGCCGAGGTGGCGTTACTTTGCGCGTTCGTCTGATATGCAGAGGACGCACTGGAAGAGAAAGGGCGGGCTCGGCGCGCACTCACACTGTCGTCGAGCAGGCGATGGTAATTTACTCTGTCGATATCGTAATCAAAAAAAAAAAAATCAAAATCAAAGTCTTTTATTCATTGTCAGGTACGAGTTGTGTACACTTAATGAACGTCATACATGATAGAATATTATTTTACATCTAACATCCGCTTTCGGTGCCCCTCAGGCTAACGTAGACCAGGAGAAAAAAGCGGGCGGAAAAAAACTCCCGGCACTCTTTTTTAATCTCGTACAATACCACCTCTTGGCTGCAACCATTTAATGGCCCACTATTGGGCACGGGTCTCCCACAACAGGGGGAGGCCTGGAGCGTACTCCACCACGCTGCTCCAATGCTGATTGGTGGAGACACGGGCTAGCGGCCAACCCGTGTCGGATGTTTTCAAAACGCCCATACGGGCTCCGGAACCTCGGAAGGTTTAACGACTGCTATCGTATTGATCACAATCGAGACTGACGGCTCAACGTGCCCTCTGAAACACGGAAGCGCGCATTTAATTCGCCACCAGCGGTAACTCATCCAGGTACTGTTCGCCACCAGCGGTAACTCATCCAGGTACTGACCACGCTTGATGTTGCTTAACTTTTTTGACCGCTTGCGATCTACTTCGGGAAAGGGAAAGGAATATTCCACGAGGCGAGGTGATCATGCCTTTGATCTGTGCCATAAATCAACAAAGGCAACTACGTTTTATCAAAAAGAGTACCCCACCTACATCTTCTGAACGACCGAGAGTTGTGTTGTCGACCTGATAACTTAAAAATCATACCAGCTGCTACATACCGTTGCCAGTAATTTGGAACGCTATCAGTTCTCGGTACAGTAACTAGTTTATCCCAGACGCAGTACACAGTGCCTATAAACTTAATTACCGCAAGCTGCGCCTGTCAAGTGCACCTTGATCGTCCGTGTAATGAGACCGCAGCGCACAGGCTCAGGATATTCTCGTATGTACAGAGCTGATAATACTGTCTTCTATTTTGGTCAAGAAAGAATGGTCAATAAAGAAGAATGCTTGTTAAAGGAGAACACTACTTATTGTTTTTTTTCAAAAGCTTTTAAGAACGCTTGTTAAAGAAGAACACTTATTGTTTTTTTTAAAAGCTTTTATTTAACTTGCAATGTATGTAAGTATGTTTTTTCGCGTGGAATAATTATGTTTGTCCGGGTAGAATCTTTGAACTCAATTTTGAAATAGATATCTTCAACCGATTGAGCTGAAATTTTGTATACACGTTTAGTTTGGATGACAATGCACGATATGGTTTGTGACGTCATTCTAAATCCAATATGGCGGACCATCCAAGATATCGGAATAGTTATTTTTAATGCATTTCTATAATATGGGTATAAAATGAAAGGCTTTTTGTTTTCCGAGTTACTCTTAGTAACAGTAACTCGGAAAAATAAAAGCCTTTTTTTAAGTTTTTAACTTGTAACTTTTTGAATTTTATTATCTACATCATATTTTTATTTAATTTTGTTTTCACCCGCGCATTTTCATCATCAACTCGGGTGGACTGGTAGAGAATGCTTTTAGGCAAAGTTTACCCTCTTATTTTTAACATACTAAGGTTTTAACGAATATCAAACGTTAACAGTTTAATACAATAAACACCAACTGCTCGAATTTCTATCCAAAATTCCTGAATGATAGCTCATTTTTACAAAGGAACAATTTATATCCAGGTTGTATCAGCTCTATATAAATCGTATCTAATTAAATTGTTCCCGCCGCTGTTGCCAAGCTTATATGACTAGAAGACGTTGTGCATGTTATTGCGACATTTGCAACTCATATACACAATATATTATATGCGTTGTTAATAGGTGGAAGAGCTCGGTCTAGAAGGTAATACCGCCACCCTGAAACATAACCTAAACCTAAAAAGAAACCCTGATCCGCCGTGAAACAATACAAAGGGAGATCTCTCATCAGAATAGCTTGGTGGGAGTTCTCCCTTTGTCAAACACTAGGATTCTCGACACTCTATGCCCTCTTTGACCTCAAATATTATTTTTGATGTATTTGTGATTGACATAAGAATACTAAACATAAAATTTGAGTTTAGAATCAGCAAAAGTAAAAGTGAAGAGCTTTTGTTCAACATCAGGTTTAATGAACACCGGGAGAAAAAAGCGAATGGAAAAAATCTCCCAGCACTTTTTAAAACGTCAAATTTGCTTTCCACCTTCCTCAGTCATCAAGAGAGGCTTCTAGCTAGCTGACATGAAAATTATTATAGATATATTATAGACAGAGAATACACGGTAGAGCTAGGCAGACATTATTTAAATTTCAGCATCCGACACCATAAGTACCGTACGAACTGTGATATTAAAACTACTGCATGAGTGCTTGCGACTACCGATGCGGAATAGTGAGCAGAGTTCACTAATTAGGATACATTCGAAGGGCAGTTTTACTGTGTCGGTTTTTTATACCACACAGATAGAGTGCCTTTCATAATGACGTAATAGAGGTCTGAGTTTAGCTCTACTATACAGGATGAATTTTTCAAGTCTGCGTGGATGGGAATGTCCGAAACTATGAGGAATAGCGAAAAATAATGAAATAAGGCTGGGCCCGATTTTTGATAAAAATTGAATGATTGAATTTTGAAAAAATCAATATATCTAGCCAGGTATCGAAATAAATTGGTATCTTTCTATAGATATGTAAACATAAAAAAATCCGCATCCTACTTCACTAATAAGGAGTAACTTAGGCTACTTTTATTTAAGTTGTATTTATATTTCTTTGCTGAGTCAAACCAACCGTTGTAGAGTCCACATCACCTGATGATGCTCCGTTTTGGGGCGAAACACGTGTCGTGTACTATTGGAATAAGTTGTTATGGTATATACCTACTCAGAGAGATAAGGGAGGGTGGTGGGTCCATACCAAAACAAGTTCCACGTGTGCGGATTGTTGCAAAGAAATATAAATACAACTTAAATAACAATGGATTTCCGCAAAGTAACGCCTGATACAATATATTAGGCTACTTTTATTTTAGAATTCCACGCGGACGAAGTCGCGGGCACAGCTAGTCAATATTGTGTGTTTAGAGGACCTAACAGCGAGATATCGCTAATTAACTGACGTAATGAATTGATCTGGCGGCTAATGAGAAGCTTCACAGAATATTCAATGAAACGGTCATTCTAATGCATGATCAAGTATAGTGGAGGCTGCATTTTCTTCAATGGATGAATGTGCACAGAATAGTATTGTGCATGTATGAATTTATGTTGAATGATATAAAACTCTATGAAAATGCCTGTGGATATCAGTATTTTTTATAGAATTGGAATCAGATGTTAATATTTATTTTACAGGCATATTTTAAGGGTGGAATAAACGAAGAGTGAAAATAAAGTTTAGACCTGTCTTTCATACACGGGATAATGCAATGCTGAAATAATTGTAATACTAATCTAATTTGTTTTATTTTTCAATTAAATTTTAACATTATTATCTGCTTAACTTGTGATAAGCGTTTATTAAGTATTCTTTTTTATTAGTATTGTTGTTCATTTGTATTGTTAGTCATTTAATTGAAGTGTTAGCTTAGCGAAAAGTTCCGATAAACTGCTAGGACGATCGCCCGATCGAAAAACACTTCGAGATAAAGTTCTCGAGCGCCAAGGAACTTGTGCGAAGCTTCAGTAAGTTTTATCTACTACTGTACCGTGTTATATTTGTACAGAAAATAAAGTTTTATATACCTTTTTTACCTTTTTTTCCGCCTTCTTTTTGTTTTCTTTTTGCTAATTTAAGTACCTCGAAATAAATTGATGTTATATTTGGTATGAGTTTTTACTGAAAAAACCATTATATGTTCAGTCGTTTTTGCGTGAAAGAGTAACTAACATCCATCCATCCATCCATCCAGCCTCAAAAACTTTCACATTTATAATAATAGTAGGACATGTCACAAATATTTGCTGTGGAATTATTATTAAAAGTGCTTTATTTATTTCCATTATATGCATAATTTTAATTGAATTTGCCAAATACATGGGCACAGTTATTATGGTATATGGTATTTGAATGTAATGTATTAGCCTTTAAGTCGTACAAAACAAAAAACTTAGGATAAGTAATTAGAATATCAGTTTTCTCTATTTATACACTGAAGTATAAACTGAAATTAATTTTATATACAATACTCTCATTACTAACTCAGTATGAATTTAGCAAAAAGTTCTGATAAACTGTGAAGACAATCGCTCGCCCAAAGAACACTCGATGACAAAGTTTGCGCCAAGAAACTTGGGCAAAGTTTACTAAGTGTTATCTACTAGTTCAGTGCCGTGCGATAGTTTGAAAAGAAAAATTTACAGTTATTTCTTTAAATTTTTATACAGTTATTAAAATTTAAAACTTAATTATTTTAGAAAAATTCACAAAATAGTAATAAAATGTATCTCTGAACGATTTTTAATTTTGTTAACATTAATTTGGAAACAAAGAGTATGCTTTGTAAACGTTCAGTCTATTTGGTTCTTTGTTACTCGATACGTTCTTATTTCAAAACAGTCATGTAAATTTTTTAACTAGCCAGTGAACCGATAGCAAATTACTCTATAGACGCGGGACTGGTTGCGTGAATAATTGATTGATTGAACGAAATATCGGATGAATGAACGAACAAATAGCTCGAATGAATTGGAACAATGTTTGTGCGATATTTCAGTACTATGCTGTTGTTACCTGAAATTTGAAATTTGCTGTTTAAACAAGAAACATGTAAAATAGTACTGCTAAAAATAAAATTTACTAAAAGTACCTACTGTAAATATTAAATCCTTAAGGAATCCCAAAAGAATATTAATTAAATCAAATCACAGATATTATATTTTGGGAAATGATCCTACAGAATTGTAATTTTAACATCCTGCATGTTTTCATCAAATCAAATTCCTGTTTCTATCATTTCATTAACATATACATTACAGTGAATTCCAAATTGTGAATCCTTTTCAAATAATACCACCAATAACGCGCATCACAATCGCTAATGGCGTAACGAGATGCAAACTCATTAACGGGATTGTATTTGCCTCCAAAGGTTTAATGCAGTTAGTGACCGATCGATGTTCAGCTAACAACAGTATAATAACCACCCATAATCACTGACCGGTTCACAAAGCTTAACCGATTTTCTCGGGCATGCAGGTAGAGTAACTGTCATGGTTCGTGAGTACAGTTGATTAGTGGTAGGGATGTTGTACGATTTCGACCAATGTACGGCAGCTGAAACAACGCGCTAGACCAATAGGTGACGTGCACTGACGAACTAACGACTGACGAACCAATCGCGTGAACCAACAACTCTGTAAATTTTAAACCGACCAATAAGGATTGTGCTCACGACTCAGGTCGACTACTATAATTATACCTACGATTTTCCTTCACTGTTATGCAGGTGATACTTGTATTAAGCGCACAAACTTTAAGTTTTTAAGAAAGTTTTGGACGTTGATTGTCTTTGACGTGTGCCACTGGGATTCGAACCCAGACTACTAGAGGAAGAGACTGGATTCTTAGTATATCAAAAAGCATTCGCAACTTCTCCAACCAAAACACTTATATAGCAAAAAAACACTAATACCTACCCACGAGTACGTATATAGCACGATCTATCACGATTCTACCACACATCACAATGACATCACCATCATTTACATAATAAATCTATACAGAATCGAGACAGGTTCATCAGGTATTTATTGTACTCTAACGAGATTACCTGTCCAATGTAAAGTATCCCAATTAACTGGCAGGAGCAGTGACAAAGGACATTTCGCAATGGTCCCGATCAAAGGGAAGTCGTAATGCAGAATATCGCATTACCCTCGATCCCAGCTTGTTCTGACACAATGTAAAGTCTGATGCAGTGCGCCATTTGATTGAAATTAGGAATTGGGTACAACCTTTTATGTCCCACTGCTGGGCACGCGTCTCTCCAGATAACAGGTGGTAGGCTTGGAGTATACTCTACCAAGCTGCCCCAATGTGGATTGGTTGAAAAACGGGTTAGTAAAAGTTTAACGACCGTTATCTTTTCGACAACATATGTACGTATTATACTTGTAAAACACGATTCTTTCGTATTACAAAACACGGATACGTCCGCTCCGGTATAGAATATCGAGATCGAGTTACAAGCTAACATTTTTCCGTACCGACACCAGTCTGAGTCTCACTATGAATAGAGACATAAAACAGATAATTTGAACCTTGTATCATGGAAAGAAAAAGAAAAAATATGGCGTTGGAAAGTAGTGGAAGAATATACTTTACAAATCTTGATAGGAATTGATAAAGATAGGAAAACATAGTGCGGACATGAAAACTGAAAATTTCAGTAGCACATTTTATTTCAAATCGTAAACAGAGTTTCAATCAAACTTTTTAAAATTTTCACTTAAAGATACGTAAGTTTTCTTGAGGATTCTAGTTATAATTAAACTTCGTACTTGCCGCACCTGCGCCAAATTTTTTAGAAATTATTAAAACTTAGCTAAGTGTCAGTGATTGGGAACATTTATCTAAAAACTATAAAAATTTAGCTACAAATTGCAATCTGTATCTAGTAATAAATTATTTTCTAAATTTATTCCATTAAAATATAAATTGAAATTTAAAGTTATGTTGGTACATTTTATAGAAAATATAAATGCCGCCTGCTGTAAAAGTGAAGGGTAGGAACCGAACATGCATTTATTACTTTCTTTTCTTTCATACGTCATCAGTAAACAAGCGTTCAGCGTTCGGGAATCTACGACACGTCTTGACGTCCGATATACCTCAGTGCCTGAAGTCTAAAGTTTTCGAGCAATGTGTGTTGCCAGTGATGACCTACGGTGCCGAGACGTGGTCCTTTACTGTGAGCCTAATGCACAAGCTCAGAGTCGCCCAGAGGGCAATGGAGAGAGCTATGCTTGGTATTTCTCTACGAGACAGAGACAGAAATGATGAAATCCGTAGAAGAACAAAGGTGACCGACATAGCTCTCAAAGTTTGCAAATTAAAGTGCCAATGGGCTGGCCACATCGTTCGCAGGACTGACAACCGATGGGGATAAAAGGTCCTCGAATGGCGTTTAGGCAAAAGGAGTAGAGGCCGCCCTCCGACCAGGTGGACTGATGACCTGAAGAAGACAGCGGGAAACCGTTGGATTCAGAGGGCCCAAGACCGGGCGGAGTGGCGTCGATTAGGGGAGGCCCATGTCCTGCAGTGGACTACTAAGGGCTGAAAGGGAGGAAGGAAGGCAGTGAACAAAGTCCCCTATAACCGTAATTGGAGGCACAAAGCGGATTTGGGTAACGAAGGTACTAGGGTATCAGGGCATCAGAGGAGTGCGCCACGTCACGCCGCGTCATCGATCCGCCGCTGCCAATTATTCACGTGCGGTGGTTATGTGTACTGCGGGGTGACCATCAAGGACTGCAAATAAATATTATAACTTTTGGACTAGATAATTCTCTAGTTTTGACGTCACTTAGAGTTGTGTGCCAAACAATGTTTGTTATAATTGCCAATTTACTTTGATTTCATCTTAACGGGCTCAGTCACATGCAGAAATTTTAAACATTTTCCTGCCTGCGACATTCACATTCGCATAACATATTTTTTACCAAATAATGCCTTTAAATAGACTAGAGCTAACATAAACACGACTTTTCTTCAGCCCATTAATTAAGAGCTGTTCATTTTCGCAGTCAAGACTCCGTTAGAGGCCATCCATTACCAACTATTACGCAATTCAGGCCTAAACGCGCAACTAATCTTTGTGTTCTTGAGTTATACGCTTGAAGATTTGTTACATAATAAACAGCTACGGTTATAAACTGTTAATGGTAATTATCATACAAGTAATAAATAAATAAGTCGTGGGTGCCATGGACACACACAAGACAAGAACACAACACACCCAGACCAGAAACAGAAATTCGAATTCATCATTCAAATCTCTGCTCTGCTGGGAATCGAACCCAAGACCTTTCGCTCAGCGCACCGGTGTCTTAACCCGGGTTTCTTTGTCTTTATTTGCAAATTGTATGGACAGCCAAATGTAAATGTCTGCTGGTTAATTTCAGTAGTTCGACTGCCTATCTAACACTTGTCCTCTCAAACTTGTATTCTCATGGGGCTCCTACTACATTCTACATACTGCAGTCGGATGCTATGTATCGATGCAACCGCGCACAGTGTTGAGTGAAACGCATTTATTGTATTGTTCTCGATATTGTTACATAATATCTCACTCGTTTTACTAGACGGCCATTTCCCGAATGTTGTGTAATATTTCGAGTAAACCAACATATTTCTTTATTTTTTCCGAAAATTATTTTATGCAAAATTCCGCCTTATGCTATTTTAAGAGCCATTAAGCAGACCGTTAATTAAATTCCCAGTGGCCAAAACTGCCCGAAAGTTTTCCAGAAGTTCGGGAAAATTCGCTATGACAGACATCCGGGTCTTGCTGGGAATTGTTTCAAATCTTAGTTAGTTCAAATCTTACATAGTTTGGGTTAAACAAAAATTTTTCATTCATTTAATAGTTTTTATTAAGTTTAAAATATTTTATTGCATACCCCCAACATATAGAACATATAGAATAATTATATTGTACCTGACTATGCGAAAGAAACTTTCTGAGTTTTAAAGAAAATTGCATCAAAGTCTGTTGAACTTTTCAAAAGATCTAATCGTACAATCGTAGAAGCAACTTTGTTTTATGTAGACATTCTCGAAGCCATACTCTTTTTAACCGATTCAGATCTTTTTGTCATCACTGCTCGTTGGAAGTAAATAAACGCACCGTATTTGATGTTACGATCGATTTTAGGGTTTGAGGCTTTGCCAGTTCGTAAAACTAATGTCAACGGAGCGGCAGCCGTCCGCCCTTTGACCAGCGACGCGGCAAATTGGCATTGCTTACGTTAATCGAAAGCGTTCCGGGTTGACCGCTGGGTTAACGCCGTTAACGCACGTTGAACACGTGTTAACGCATTGATATGTTATTTTGCAGCGGTGATAGCCCAGTGGCTTAGAATTCGACCTCGAATCGAGGGGTCCGGGTTCGAATCCCAGTGGCACGCACCAATGACTTTGTAATACAAGTTATGTGCGATTTATGAAATTAAATATCATCTGCTGTTACGGTGAAGGAAAACATCGTGAGGAAACCTGCATGCCTGAGAGTTCACAAAAAAAAATGTTCTCAAAGGCATGTGAAGTCCACCAACCAGCAGTAGGCCAGCGTGGTGGACTAAGGCCTACATCCCTCTCATTGTGAGAGGAGACCCGACCCTGTAGTGGGTCATTAATGGGTACTGACATGACATGACATGTTATTTTGATAGGAATGAAAATTAGCCTATTACGGGTTCAGAATTGTTAGTAAAGAATGTAGTTTGCCTCAGATGACCTACCGTGTACATCATGAAGCAGCACGTTCTTTTTGGTTTGTGGTTCAGGAAGACCGCAACCAGAATTGACCAGAGATCTCTTTAGAGGAGGTCCCTCTTAGCTAAACTGGCGACAATACCTCCCTCACATAGGTGGCACATTGCATAGCCGATGAGTTCGATTAGGAAAAATATTAAAATAAATAAATAATTGGACTGCTAAACGATCACAACTTATTTTAACATAATTATAATATAAAATTAAGTATTAGTTATTTAAGATATAATTATTGTATGCCCGCATAGGGTAGACTGTTCTTAACTTATTATAATTTTTGTAACATCTTTCTCGTGTAACAGTCAACAATAAACGCATTCTTTTCTTTTCTTTTCTTTTCTTTTCTTCTTTTCTCACTAGTCCAGCTAGCTTGGATTACGGCAGGTTATGCAGGTAGTATAAAGTTTATGGGTTTTCCATCACCAATTGTAAGTGAGAGGCAAATGGTTAAAAAACCCCCAATAGCTTGAAATCTTGTTTTGGATCGCATGTGTCTGAGGTCTAAGATAATCTTCCCAAAAACGTGTCTTCAGTAAGACATAAACAGTATACATTTATGCAAATAAACGTTATTCGTTTCTTCACTTTTCTCTTACATTTTCTGCTCTACGGCGAGTAAATGGATGGCGGTACCTCGCCAAGCGAGTTGGCTCTACTACTTACAGCTTTTATCAAATTTGTATTTCTGGTTCACAATTATTAAGAACTTATAATACGTCAAACAAACACAGAGACACGTAAAATTTTAATTTTTATAATTTTTGCGTTTTGTCAAAAATTCACATTTATCGTAGAATATTCCTTGCCCCATGCTCTGTGCTATGACAGATCGGTGTTCCTATTCATGAATAATGGAGGGCGTTTGACCACGAGCTAGCCAGCGACCCACTGGGGAACAGGCGTTTCATCAAACGGAACAGCTGCCGCAATGATACTATTATGTAACTAACCAGTGTTACCTACGCAGTGTTCCTTGTTTTAAAATTTACTTTAGGTCTAGTTGGATGGGTTTTTCATGACCAATGGTGGACCATGACGACCTGAGTGGCGCAGTGGTTAAGACACCGGAGCGCTGCACGGAGGGTCCTGGGTTCGATTCCCAGCGGAGCAGAAATTGGAATGATGGGTTTAAATTCTGTTTCTGGTCTAGGTGTTTTGTGTTCTCGTCATGTGTGTGTCCATGGCTCCCACGACACAGGGAATCCTACTGTGGGGCTATGAGTGTGAAGCGTAAAAAAAATGGTAAATGAAATGCAAACGGTCGGAAAACCCCAAACTGATTAACAATCCTGTCTGGGATCGCATGTGTGCATTCATCAGATGAAAGATAATCTTCTCAAAAACGTACTTTTAGCAAGACAGGAAGAGTACGTTGCTTTACGGCGAGTAAAGAAGATGGCGGTACCTCTCCAAGCGAGCTGGCTCTACTACTTACAGCTTTTATCATATTTGTATTACTGGTTCGCAATTTAGAACTTACAATACGTGAAACAAACAAACACAGAGATACACGTAAAATTTTTTTTTTTTACTTTTTGCGTTGTAGTCATAAATTTACATTTAATTTTATCGTAGAGTATTCCTTCCCACATCCTCTGTGGCAGGGGTCACCAATTAGTTTCGCTCGAGTCCTGATTTTTATTTCCTTCCTTCCTTCCTTTCAGCCCTTGGTAGTCCACTGCTGGACGTGGGTCTCCCTTAATCGATTTTTGACTAAATTTATTTAATGTTGTTTTAATCTAATTTAACATGTACATATTATGTAGGTAATTTGTAAATATGTTGTATCCCTATAATATGATTTCAAGTTGATTGAAATAAAGATTATTATTATAACTGTTATTCCCAATCGTTTAAAACAACACACATACATTCCGTATGTCCACCGTTGACTCGCGTTTCAACGCAGCGATCGATGCACGCACCGCGCCGCATTTAATTCCAACTGGTATCATAACGAATTGGGGCACTTTAATCGAATGCAGTTTATCTCGGATGAAAAATGGATTCCATACGAATATTTTATCTGATGATGGTCAACGGCTTGATACGATTTGCTACGTAAGCTCTATATCATATACGGCGATAGCTCAGTGGCTATTTGACCTTCTTATTGAGAGTTCTGGGTTAAAATCTCAATGGCACACATTGATTGGGTGGCACCAATCGAACCGGTGAGTCCGATAAGGTAAATCAACTAAATAAAATGAATTCTTAACACTACATGCCAAGTAGTGTATATGAAGAAAATTTAAATTTAAATAAAAATAAATGATCGTATTAAAAGTGTTTAATTTAATGTAGGTAATTAAGATATTTATTAACTTTGTTAGTTTTTTCTCATTAATATTTGCATACCTAAAAATGGTAAATGTAGATTGGTAAATCTGGAATGGTAAATCTAAATAATTTGTAACAACTCTATATTTGTGCAAATAAACGTTTTGTCTTTGTCTTTGTAAACATGTATTCATGGTCGATGTATTTTCGCGAGACTATGACATGGGGTTCTTCAAAAAGGGCATAAAAAGAGTTTTCCTTCAAAGCCAGCAACGCACTGGCGACTCCTCGGGTGTTGTCCGTGAAGAACGCTTCCGATTAATTCGGTCCTCGACCCTTCAAATCCAACGGTTTCCCGCTGTCTTTTTCAGGTCGTCAGTCCACCTCATCGGAATGCGGCCTGTTCTCTTTTTACCAACACGTGATCGCCATTCGAGGAGCTTCTGTCCCCATCAGTATGGGGCGATAACTAATAAGTATATATCAATGTGTTTCATCAAATAATTAATTAGCCAAACATTGAATCGGAGAGCGCTTCCCACCGAAACATCGGACACCGGAACGGTCTGAATGCGCCATAAATTCGTCAATGTCCGATGCCGTTAGCATGACCGGCGGACGCTGGTGGCTAGCGAATACTGGCTAGGAATTTAGACATTGGGATGGGAGAAACTATTAATAATTCCTGCTATTTCGTCTCACCTATCGTATCGTTTGATTCTTTGTTGATGTTACTTTGTTTTATTCTCGCTACGAAAAGTTATTTTTAACAGAAATGAGAATTTACTCTTCACAGCTTGCATTATATTATTATCATGTTTCGTCGATGACGTGTACACACTGAACTTAAACACTCTCAGAAATTTAAACTCATCATTCAAAATCTCTGATAATTTATTTGAGTACACTGCAGCACTCAGATCATAAATTATTAATTATTTTGGTCTGATCATTGAAAGTTTATTACACCAAATGGCGAATCTATTAAGACCATTTTGACATTAAGTTTACATTATGTGCGTGTATGTGTTCAAGTGCGAGGAACGATCTCGATACAATTTCTTGACCACGTATTACGAAGCTCGTCTATGCTCGTCGTGTCTGATGACGTCACAAACCGAATTACCGCGTGAATTGCCTACTGGCCGCCATCCTTTGATCCCACGCCGGAGGCAGAATAATACCACTTCCTGTGAAGCTATTAGCATTATTAAGACCGGCCTCGGTTCACCTGGCTGCGGGTAATCTATTTATCCTCTGTGAACAAATTTTGTTAGGAGTTTCATCGGAGGTTTTATGCAGAAAATCATAGTAAAATCATAGGAGCAATATGCTTTTTTGCAGGTTATTGGCATGTAAAATAATTGAAAACTGTACGCAACGAGTAATTACAACAGAGATCAAGATGAGCTAAAGGCTAAAGCTTATAAACATAGACTTTGCTTCCAACTACTAACAATATTACAATTCTTACGATCGCTTAGCATACCTACATAGACATGCCAACTGCGTTTAATTTGAACGGATATCGCATCGGATTGGGAAGTTTTAATCGAATGTGTTTCATCCGGACGGAAATATGAAATTGGAATGGCCGCCATTTTGATGAAATCAGATTTTTTAACAACATGTCATAACTTAAGCTTTTAAATTATTTCTACGTGTAACAAAAGACTAGTGTAACAAAAGTAGGTATTCAATTTATTTTTGCCATATGATTTCTGCCTTTAATAGAATTTTGGAACAATATTACTAGAAGATGGGTAGTGGCATATTTCTGATAAGACATTATTATTAAGAGAAAGCGATGTGGTGATCTTTATACTGTCAGCTTCAAAAATATAGGCTAGAAATTGAACAGATAAAAATGAAAAAAATTTTGGGCGTTTAATTTCTTTCAATTCATTCTATTTAGGAAAGTCATATCAACACATTTAGTAGATTCTCTTCTGTGGTTTAACCTAAACATATACATTTGTCTGTAACCCAGCCGTGACCTACTGCTGGGTGTGAGGAGCTCCTCACACAATAACAAAGATGAAAGTAGTAGTACTTAGTTCATCACGCTGGCCTAGTGCGGGTTGGTGAGTGCCATTGAGAAGCGAACCCGGATCCCTCAAGTAAAAGCCCGTATTCCGAGCTTATAATATGACCGCTTGAGTCTATCTGCAATAATCTGCATAGAGAAATATATCACGTTCTGATAGCTTTTTCTATATCTGCATTGAGAAGAATGGACCTTGCTGCGCTTCCCACACTAACGCAATTCGACGTTGACGAATTTATTGTCGTTGTCAGTCGCTGGCGTGTCGAACGCAGGCCCAGTGAGAATTGTTCTGCGATTAATTTTGACGTCACCTTGGGTGTTCTACATTTGTGGAAATGGGTGAAATTATACGCTGTATGCAAAAAATATACATTCAAATTATTGATCTAATACGAGTACAACTGTAGAAATGGACGTTGGTTAAAATCCAATGTTACACACTATGACACTAACAATAGGGTATTTCGCACCATGCAAGGAAATATCCAAAATTATGTAATATTGATAGATTTTGTTAAAAGCAAGTGAAAAATGGTGATTTCTGTTCTAAAAAATGTATTTATTATTTCAGTTTTAAAATTCAGGTTTTTAATCTGTTTTTAAAATGTCAAAAACGCTATACGCCATGCAAGCTATCGGCGTGACGTCATTAGCAGTGTAATGACGTCACGCCGTCAAATAAACAATGGAGTATAACTTTCTTCCTTTACTGACATGTATTGTTTACGCTGCGAGTGACGTCACAAGCATGGCGGCAGCTCCGAGACGGCCGAGACCGTGTTTTCGCGGGGATTTTTGAAATTTAAATTGAAAAGTCTTTTTTTACGTAATAATTTTGTTTGCAAAATTTTTTTTTCCAATTTTTTATGGGTTTTTATGACTTAGGAATTCATATAAAAAGCTTTTTGACATAGGCCGTAATACCATATTAAGTTGACGTACGACTAACGCGCGCGTGTGGTATTAGGTATTAAGTACCTACTAGGTATGTTCTATCCTAGTAAACCCACAATATGCAATCAAGCTTTATGCTTTCAATGAGCATGATTTTATTTTCAAAACGAGGCTGATGTTGTTAATTATGAAAATAATTATAGCAATTATTAAGCAACAACGAGTGTGTCATGTATTTTTAACATAAAATAAATTATAAACGATTTACATCAATGAAAAACTTACATTGTTACGAATGCATTCAACTTTTCCCAATACTACAAGTAAATATTATATTTCACTGCAACTCATCCCAGGGGTTTATTAATTGTTTCATTCGTTTGGAATTTTCGTAGCAACATTATTACGTTGCTTTCGTTTTTGTTCTTTTATGTTCTTGTTCCGTTTGGGTTTCTGTTTTTTTTCTTCCGCTTTTGTGTACTTATAATAAATTAATAAAGAAATTATTTGAGGATGGATGTATGATCGTTATTTTCATTCAGAAAAAGATATGGATCATATTTTATTCAACCAAATTCTAAGGTTTACACCGATGAAAAGGCAGGCAATAGTTAATAAATAAGTTTTTAGGGCGTCATAATTTACGTAATCTATAAATCATTATTTACTTGACGTTAACACTTAGTAGCTTTGATTAGTTTTAGGTAATTTCATAGTCAATTGAATCTTTTTTATGTTTTAGATAATGCAATAGCTAACATTTGGTGATATTTTGGAGTCAAATTTATGTTCACGTTTACGTCTATTTGTGTATATGAATTCAAGACTTAACTAAAGGCTTCGTATAGCCTAAGATTTTGGACCCTGTATTTCCTTTTCCTCACCAATATGAACAGCACTTACGTTCACTTGTTTACAAACGGAATCCCTGAAGGCGCCTTCAAACAACAAAGTCCTTCTTTATTCTGCGCACACCTCTTATTTGGCTTTCTTTTCACTTTGTTAGTCATTTTTTTTGTTGTTTACTTCTGTGCTTTTTAGTTCAAGGGTTCGTACAAGGACCCTTTGGAAGTTTTAGTGTTGGGACGAGAAAGTGAGAGTACATACATTTTTTTAAAGCTTTTTATTTCAATGTTTTTATGTTTGTTCGGGTCAAACCTTGCAAATTCATTTTTAAGCAGATAACTTTACGAATTGAAATGAAATTAATATTCGTTTAGTTTGGACGACAATGCATGATTCTCTAAGTGACGTCATTCTAAATCCAATATGGCGGCTCGTCTGAGATTGGAGAATTGTAATGTCTGCCATCTGGTTGTAAGAGGTCACCATATGCTATTGACACATGCAACATCAGATAAGTTACACATGCGTTTATTATTTACAGATTTGTCAGTTTTTTTTACATATCTGAAATAAATATTAAGAAATGTTTTGCACATTCGTTTTTTAAATGCTTCTTGGTTTTGGGACTTATTAAGTTATTCAGAGAGACCTCTGTCCAGAAGGGTTTTGAAAAGGTCACGGTAAAAGGAGAACTAACCAGGTAAAAAAAAATTAATTAACCAATTGCTGAAAAACAAACTGAATAAAAAACCCATGCAATAGAAAAAGTATTTCAATCTCAATTCCAATTGAAACGCGCTACACTTTCGACTTCAAGCGACAAACCACAGCCTATTCTCTTATTTTCTGCTTCCAGTTTATCTTATTGTGCAGTTAGAGGCTTTTCGGGTGTGGAGGTGTCCTCAACGGTGGTGGTTGACATCGGGAACGGTTTAATTGTAGCGCGCATTCACCGGTAGTACATGTGCGCGATGGAGCAATTTGGGAGAGGTAGCGGATAAATGGCTGCAAACTTTTTATGGCCCATTGTCACAGGTCTCTCCCCACAATAGGGGAAGGCCTAAAGCATACTCCACCACGCTACTCCAGTACGGATTGGTGGGGAAATGGGCTAGTGGTAAACCCGTGTCGGACGTTTTCAATCCGCCCATAGGACGTTTTCCTCCGACAAGGTTTACCGACGGCTATCGTATCGATATAAACCGAGACCGACGCCTTATACTTTAAGGCGTCGGTCTCCCTCTGAAGCATGGAAGCACGCATATAATTCGCCACTAGCGGTCACCCATCCATGTACTGACCGCGGCCGACGTCGCTTAACTTTTTCGCTCGCTTGTGATCTACTCAAGCACCGGAGCTATGGGCGCTTCATTATTAGTTCATACTATATAACGTCTGCTATCGTATCGATAACAACCAGAACGGACGGCTTAACGTACCCTCCGAAGCACGGAAGCTCGCATGTAATTCGCCACTACCGGTCCACCTATCCAGGTACTGACTAGATACTAAAGCAGCGGGGCTATGCGCGCTTCAGCAGCGAGGTTAAGCGCGCTTCTGTCTGATATTGTCACGTTGTCAAAAAGCATTATATCCCTCTGTCTGCTTCCGTGCCCAACAATGGGGTAAAACTTTTCTTTACGTGACGATATGCTAGTTTACTCTTATGTTAGTCGCGTAAGACTCTTTGTTCCTCAAAAATAATTACGTTATCCGCCACATCTTCTACATTGGACCAAAACCCTCTTTCATTTAGGCTCCGACGTCCACCTCTGTCAAAGGCGCTCTCGATATTCAAAGGTACTCGTGACGTAGGAGAATCGGATAAATTGCCAATACGAGTACCGTATACGACTATACGTAGCTCGAGTAATGTAATAAAGAAATAGTACACTCAAGTTGGGTAACTTTGAACATTTTTGGGTATGTTTGAACCTAAAGTGTTGAAACTATCTTTATATTCTTCTTTTTGACGGTAACCCATTAGTGACCCACTGCAGGGTCGAGTCTCCTCTCACAATGAGACGGATGTAATTCTCAGTCCACCACGCTGGCCTAATGCGGGTTGGTGGACTTCACATTTTTTTCGTGAATCTTCAGGCAGGTTCTACAGCAAGTGCTATTTAATTGTATAAAGCGCACATTACGTTTTTTTAATAAGGTTGTTGCATTGCTAAAACTCAGAATAAGGATACTGAAAAATTATATGAAGGCATTCAATCAAACGATACAATTTCCATCACACTTTTTGCACAAATAATAATAATAATCATTAATTGTATACGTTCGAGGGAATTAAGGTCACCGCTACGAATCGATGTCGTTGTTGTGGTCGTGGCCCATTTGCAGAATTAGGGGCTTAATTCGAAATCAGTTAGAACGATTCGATATATTAGTTCCGAATGCAAATTAAACTGTATATAGAATACTAATGTAATTAAACAGCAATGTACCTAGGCGTAGCTATGTTCTATATAGGCCACACAACCGCGAGTATATAGCTACTGTATGAATCGATCTACTTATCTACCGTAAGCAAAAATCTCTGATAAGGTCGTGTGTGTGGCTTAGAATTCGAGCTCGAATCGAAATCTTTTTTTACAGTCATTGGTGCGTGCCGCTGGGATTCGAACCCGGACCCTTCGATTGAGAGGTCGAATTCTAAGCCACTGGGCTACCACCGCTTATCTTCCATCTACATATTATCGTCCATACTACACTTTTACATTATTACAAGTAATGGAGCTATAGCTCCTTATATAATAATTACATATATTGTATGTATATCTTAAATCGATAATCACTATAATTTGTCTCCAATCGCCGCGGCAGCCTCATTGCCATTTATCATTCTCGGTTCACATGATGTCAGTGCCACAGACATAACAACTATCAGAAGCGTCACGTGTTTGAAACACGGATTGGTGGTTGGTGGATTGCATGTGTCTTTGAGAACATCATGAAGAACTTTCAAGAATTGAGGTTTCGTCAAAATATTTTCTTTCACCGTTGAATCATGACGTCTAGTTTCTACCGAAACTAAAACGTTGACACAAACTTCGGTGTTTATTTTGATCCATATTCAAAAATTACTCGATAAATTTACTACGGTTTGGTTCAAATATTTTAGAATAAACTCGTTTTTTGTTCTTCTTTCTCTTGGTATTTCATTACTGTTATGTCTCAACTCTATGTAGCAAACGTTGTGTGATATGCGTAATTTATGGGCTCGTATGTCATCCACATAATACGCAGTAATCTTGATTCACACCAAAAATTCATTTACAGTTTTAATAGCTCTTAAGTTTTATGACGGTTATAATTACTTTACTATCAGTAATTTTGTATTTAACTCTTGAAAGTACTTATGAAATCAGATTTGGTCCATTTGATGATGCATAGTGTAGTGGTTAAGCCAGTGTGCTATGCGGAGAATTCTGGGTGCGATTCCTAAGTTACGTAAAGTTTCAATGACGAATTTAAATTTCTGTATCTAGGTTTTTACACGGCTCTAGCATGGTGGCTCGCCCAGGTACCTTATCGCCAGCCTCTTAACCCGTCGTAAAGCAGCGTGTTCCTCATGTTTTGTAATTCGGCTGGAGGTGTACTTATGGCTGCTAGAGATACTTTATTTGAAACATCTTAGTCTTTTTGAGCACCAACACGTCCGCATAGAACCTCAAACGGAATTTCTTCTTTATTTGAGGTTGGATGCGGGTGTCCATGCGCTGCAGTGACAAATTACATCAGGTGGCCTGGATGTCATTTTGCTATTCAATAAAAAAAATTACAGTCTTTTACTTTTACTACAATTTTAATTTATAATATGATCAGATAATAGATATTAAAGAGTTTTCATTAAGAATATCAGTTGTTTATTCCCATATCGACGGCACAACTGCCAATATCCACTACGAACTTGCCTATCTTATTAACAGGGGAGATAAGCCACTAAGTTCCAGAATAAACAATGCAATGCTCTCTGTCTCCCTCACTCGTACGCGTATTCAGGGGTTAAGTGGACCTCTCTTTCCCACTTATGCTAATCTGGCCCAGCTTGGGATTAGAGGCTAAATTGTTTAGAGTTGTGCAGTGCAGCCGTCGCTAGAGAACGGAATGAAGCTCTATTTACTTGATTGTATGGAATTAGGTATTGTCTTTCGTTTAATTTAGTGGTTTCGTGATAACATATGATGTAATCCGTAGAAGAACGAAGGTGACCGACGTACATACATAGCTCTCAATGTTTTCAAATTAAAGTGGCAATGGGCTGGCCACATCGTTCGCAGAACTGATAACCGATAGGGAAAAAAGGCCCTCGCATAGCGACAACGTTTCGGTTTAAGGACCACAGGCTGCCTTCCTACCAGGTGGACTGACGACCTGAAGAAGAAACGGGAAACCGTTGGATTCAGAGGGCCCAGGGTCGGGTGAAGTGGCGTCGGTTAGGGGAGGCCCATGACCAGCAATGGACTACCAAGGGCTGAAAGAAAGGCCAGGATCTTCTTTATCGAAGGTACATCTTCATTATAAGAACATCTTCATTACATTAAATTACATTTACATTACATCTTCATTATAAAAAAACTATCTATACCCCAGTCCTAATCAGTCACCCAATACCAGCGAAGTCCTCAGACAGCAGCTAATTATGGTAGCTATAGTTAACACACGCCCTACACTCGGCCCTCCGCCCTCGCGATAAGCCCTTGGTTGCAACCGAGGGCGGTGAGTGGAGCATCATCACTCGCTAAGTCAGCGCTTGACATTGACGTAGTGTGCTTGTGTCTTGTATTGCTGATCCCTATTTGTACGATTAGGGGGAGAGTAGAAGTAAAGAGGGGAGAGAAATATATTTTGAGTATTTGTCCATTCAGTACTCGTATTAAAACGTTATAAAGATTTAAAATGTTCTGAAAAAAATTCTCCAATTTCTATATTCAATTATGATTGCCTAATTGTACGAAAAGGGGTGAGAAATGCTTGTCATAGTTTGGACATTCATAATTAATTTTTGAAAATCTGTGATTCGAAACCAGAACTTTTACACCGGCGTTTCATAACTAGTAGACATGTACATGTAGGTACACTTTATAATTTATAAGTCATATTATCAAAAAATTATTTTATTTCTTCAGACAGTAAAAAATTAACTGGCTGAGACTGCTCCAGCTTTTTTGTGAGTAAAATAGAATCCGTGCAGAAATTTTTGAAAATTTCGTAAAATAAGCTAATAACGAGAGACATTTAATTTTCATAGAGACAAATTTGATATAGGTAATACCTTATACCAATAAACTAATTCCTAGCCACAGTATAATGCTTACACAAGCGACCCTGTACCCTAAAGCCGAACCCACATATTAGCTCTGGCATAGCTTTGAGGTTTTATGCACCAGCCTTGGAGGGATCCCGACATTCCGCCACTCTTGTCTCGCATGCATGCCTGGACTTACGAGAATTTCACCAAGCGATCTTACATTCTTGAGCACAAGCGTGGACGTGTCTGGAACGAAGCGATTCTTCGTGTCGTTTCTTAATCTATAAGGTGTTCGAAACTATTAAATACTAACGCACATTTTGAGTTGAGTATTTTGTGTTATTTATTTTTTGGTTGTGATGATTGAAATTTGTTTTGTCTTATATTATCTTGTTCTTAGATCAATGACTAATGTGAAAGAATTGAAAAAATAACAAGGATTACAGACCACTCACTAACTAGATGACCTGAGTTGTAAAATTAAAAAACAATGCTATGGAAAATGGTAAAATTACAAGGAATACATGTCACCTACTGACTAGTAGACTGATAACCTGAAGGAAACAGCATGAATTCAAAACCACTATGACAAATGAACTATGACTCGCTATGAGCTTAGTCGATTACAGGAAACAAATGCGTTACAGTGGCCGTTGAAAAGCTAATAAATGGCCGGAGAGTAATGGCACAATTTCTTCTAAAAACAGTGTAAAACCTTTATTCAATATCTTATGTTGGAGAGCGGATACAAATGTCTCTGTAGCATTGAGCAATAATCTACTACAAGTATGACTTACACGCCGCATTCATTAGGCGAGACTATTTTGAATTGTGGATATTTCAAATCAAATTTTACTGCTAAGAACCAAATTGATCTTAATGCTTTATTTACTAGAACTTGCTGTATCCATCGTATCGTTTTCGAAAACGTACGTGCTTGCGCCACAACGTTATTTGGAACCGCTTCAGATGCTACACATTGTGAGGAAGGGTTATAACGAAGATGCGGTCTCGAGAGAGGATACACATATACATAATGGGTATTCCAAGAAACCTAAGTGGATTACTGTACACATACGGTATCTCGACAACTGGAGACTATAAGGTATACGATAACTAATAGTGAACTGACAAGGTAATTTGATATGTACCTAATATAATATATTAGCCTAGTTTCCCATGACGCGAAGGTCCAAAAAAGGGATAAGGGCAAAAAGGTTCTCGAATAGATACCTAGATGTCATAGGTATTTTAGCAATAGAGAATACAAGCATATTATTATGTGCCATACGTACCATTGGTAAGAGAACATAGACTGATGACTCCCTTCATAGATGACTCTCTTCATAGATAAATATACACGCCACAGGAACTAAAAATAAACAGAATAATAGTAAACAAGACTAGACAAACGAAACGTTAAACTGACTTTTATTATGTAGGAAATTCCAACAAAATCTGAAGCTCGCAAATCCTCAAGTGATGGAATAAGAGCGAAGTTTAAACGCAGTCCTTCCGTTTGTTGTCGCTATCTGCCGCGGGCAGGCGCTGCCGGCGCACGATAAAAACTCTACAGGCTTGTGACAAAGAGTATGAATGGGTGTATTAGTGCCTAACAGTAAACTGCCTCATAGAGACAAGGAATAGGCACTGTAATGAATACGAATGAATTTCGTACACTCTAGTAACAAGGGCAAGCACTATCTTAGGACTATTATACTCGTTCCTATGTATGTACGAGTAATTTGAGAAAAGAATACACTTTCAGCCAAGCTCCTTTCAACTTAAACAAAAAAAATCTACATTTTTGAATAAAAATGCATTAGTAATTCGTGAAATCCATCAAACACACGCCACACACAATAATTTTGAGTACTTTGATACGCACAAATAGACTAACATGATTTGAATTTGAACGGAAGTACGTACATTCCGTTACGTGTCAAATTTTAATAAAATATAGTCAAATTTCGAATACATGGCAATCTCTAGTATATGTTATTATACTAAAAAACCTAGCTGTCACTTTTGATGTCGAATATATAATATATATTCGACATCAAAAGTGTATATTATTACCTGTATATTCTTTGCCCCAGTTCCTTGGCGCTCTGTTTGCGCGGCGGTAGTCAGCCGCGCGGCGGTTGGGGACTTATTAGCTTCTTTATCCTCAGTTTAACGCAAACGCTCCATTGTAATCTATTAAATCTAACTCAGAGCCGCTACGATGTTCGTTCTAGTTTACTTTGAATCTTTTCATCTTTAAATATGTTTTACGGGTCTGATTTAATAAACCTATCTATGTTACTTAGCAATAATTCTGCGTATATGAAGTATGAGAGATATGAAAACCTTTGAAAAGTTAATCTGTTACATACGTATACGTCAATTTTTTTTAAACGTCATATATTAGCCTCACTTGCGACCGAATAATAATAATATTATTATGTATTTATGCAATATAACAGAATCTTTGGTCGTAATATTCAAAAGATTCAAAATGTCGCATTGAGCTGAAATCTGTCACACTTATCAACCGATGACTAAACATTAACTCAAAGAATTACAAGAACTATCTTGCGTCCGTGTTAAACTGTAAAAGTTGAAATAACTATAAACCAATCACGATCGGCACAGAGTACTCACATAGCATACAGAGGCTCATTAAACACCCGTTTGTTTCGGACATAATTGAATGCGGGAGCGTGCTTCGCGCAGATTAACCGGCCTTTGTCATTTCATTGTGCAAATGTCATTTAATAAATTAGACGATATTCGCGTTGTACGCTAATTTGCAATTTGATTGTTTCGTAAATAAGTTATTCCGCTTTGTCCTTTGACCTCCTCCGCTAAGTAGCGAAGTTACCGGGACTTATTCAACTTTGAAGTGCTATTATGTTTTTAACGAGTATTAAGATTGCTTCGCGAAATTCCCCCAAATAAGTGTCGCCTTTATGAGAAGTAAGTGCTGTAATGGCGCTGTAGGTCGACTGGAATTACGTTTGATTGCAATGCCTTATATAGGGATCATTTAAACGTAGATTTTAATGATTTAACTATTGACAGATCAAAAAATTATCGGGAAGTTTTAATGCATGGGTTGCGAGTAGAATCCAAACAATGATAGTAAAAATGAGTGCAGTCAGTTTTAAATAAAAAAAGTGAACCCTGACATACTTTTATATTTTTAAATTGTGTAATCCTAAGTATCTTATCATAAATGTCAATTTTAATGATATATTATTATGCGTTAGGTACATGATGTAAGATGGAATATTATGTCATGATAATAGATGATATTGGATAATATCTAATATGTATCATCTATTATAATGTTGTTAATATCTGCTTATTATAGTGTAATAAGGCCTTATGTCGTCATTGTCGTCGTCCTCATGGTATGGTGCGGTTCAATAGCTTAAATATCATCTTTGACAATGATAGCCTAAATAATGATAAAATAGCTTCTAGAGAAGTTAAGTGGTTTTTTATTACTGCAATTAATCACAACTAAAAAACAGACACGTCTGAACATTTAAATTATTAACAAGTCTTTTTAATACACAATGTCACCATAAACATTTTAACAAAACTTATAGAAAGCTTTAATTGATTACAGATTATTTGATTAATAACTAGATGGCAATATAAAAATTGCAAATTAAAATAATGTTTTGAGATATCAGAAAAAAAGGTACTCGCAAGTTCTCATATAAATATTTGCGGAAATATTTAATCAAGCATAACAAGTATGCGTAAAGCATTAGCATTCAATGACTCCTACAAGATTCGCAAATAAAATGAGTTCGTGTCTGTTAGCACGTTACTCTGTAGGCGTAGCGCGTCTCCCGCCATTTGCGGGTTGATCGGCTACGCGCGCGGACGTGCTACGCCGTAGCGCTTCGCGTGTGAACTTCGTAGCTACGGAACTTTGGAACTTTAGTGCGATCGAATGATCTGGAATGTCCCGATTTGAGACTTAGTGGAGTTTCTGGAAGTTTCGCCAAATTGTAAGTGCGTGAAAATTAACTTATTTTGTTGATACAACTTTTGATGGAAGTCTGACGACAGTTTAGTTTGGTAAAAGTTTTTTTTTGTTTAGGCACAAGTTTTATTTACTTATCACAGCTTTCCTTTGTTTTTGAGAAGTTTGTATGGCCGTGGCTTATCTTGAAAGCTTTCTTATTAAGGTCTATAAACTTTGTATCATACTTAATTTGACACCGCGCGTATAAATTTAACATTCTCTTGTCCTGAATTCATTTACAACCTTGTGTAAAGAAAACAAAAGTGTGTTAACAAAGGAATAAATGCATTTTTAAGCCGCTGCGATCCCGGCTGCAGCCGCTTAAGTGAAGAGCTCTGGCTTTGTCAGCACATGCCAGATGCCTTGTGTTGATTTGTGGAGTTTTTCTTTTTGTCATCTTATTTATTCAAAATTGAATTTTTGGCTTGGACTTTTTATTTAAAAAATATTTATGAAAAAATATTTGCAATTTATTATTCAAAATTTTATTTCATGACAGTGGAAAAAAATGGTAAAATATACATACAGTATTATATATAGTATATAGTAATATGTGTAGTATATAGTATATAATTTGTAGTAGAATGTGTAGTACATAGTGTAGTAATTATATAGTAGAGCAACAAACAGTATGTATAGGTACGAGTACATAAAACCAAAAAACAATATTATTTAGCCAAATTGATTTTTTTTCTAACAGTAGCATTTTTTAAGAGTATGAATATAATTCAGTATTAGCAACCAAAATTGGTACAAATTAGATGTAAAATTAAAATAACATTTCAATCTCTCTCTTAAATTTAAGTTTTTATCTACTAGTATACATTTAATTAAATTATTAGTCACACAAAATTTATGTATTGCATTTCATAATATTGATTAAAATCTTTATGGCTTTTTGTATTAAAATAAAAAAATAAATAATCATAGGGCAAATCAACATTTTTCTCACATCCAACGTCACTAAGGTATACGATTGTTATTTTTTGCATGACATTATTGTTCGCCCACAGCATAATAGCAAATAACACGTAAGTGGGCTTCATTTGCGCTTTGATATTGCAATTTTTAATCATCTAATATATCCTAATAGAATCAGATCAGCTGTTCATATGGTCAGTCATAAATACTTTGCTTCCTATAAAAAATGCATAATTTTCGTGTCGATGAAACTCTAGGTGTGAACAGTAAACGAGTGACCGGTGCGCGGCGGGAAAAGTTTTGCTGTGACATTGATCGCTCGTTGTTTGTTATGCTCACACTTTTGTTGACTGGTTTCTGGATTATATTTCATGTGGGAATATATTTTTTTCTAATTTAATCAGGTTTAATAGAGCGGTGATAGCCCAGTGGCTTAGAATTCGACCTCGAATCGAGGGTTCCGGGTTCGAATCCCAGTGGCACGCACCAATGACTTTGTAATAAAAGTTATGTGCGCTTTATAAAATTAAATATCACCTGCTGTTACGGTGAAGGAAAACATCGTGAGGAAACATGCATGCCTGAGAGTTCAAAAAAAATGTTCTCAAAGGTATGTGAAGTCCACCAACCCGCAGTGGGCCAGCGTGGTGGACTAAGGCCTCCATCCCTCTCATTACGAGAAGGAGACCCGACCCTGTTGTGGGTCATTAATGGGTTACTGACAATCAGGTTTAATGATCGTAAATCTCTATGAACTTTTTTAAAAGACCTTGGTTTTACCAAATCAATTGTTTATCATTCATCACAAGGTGTTAACTTAATATTTTATATTTAACTTAAAAAAAATATTTTGATTGTAGTTTTCACTAACCCAAATAGAAAGATTTTTTCCTTTTTTTAACTTCTGGATTTTTTTTATATTAATACCTGGAAAATAGTAAGTAGTTTATACTTATATAGCCATTGTAACTATGAGTTGTTAATATAACTCGAGGTGAATCATTTGTTATACTTACAGTACTTACACATTTGCTGTCTGTACTCTTTGTGGATTATTTTATTATACTACCTACATTATTTCACAAAAAAAATTTACTCATCTACTATTGTACTGCAAAAAAAAAATTATAAATCTATTCTTCAACAAAAAACCTATTGTAAGTAATTGTTCATAAAATTCAGTGCAAGTTTCCCAATTAGTTAAATAGCTACAAAATCACCCAATAATGCAGCAGCCGGAGAAATTCTCCCACATAGTAGCGCGGCAGTAAACTACAAGGGAATAAATTTTATTTTTCGCTCCAACTCCTAAAACTATAAAACGGACAACACCCGGCGGAATTCACGGAATTGTTTAAGTGTGTAATTAACGCTGTTGTGAGGAATGTTTGCGCTACGTGTCTTTGTGCGCTAAATAAATAACACTTCAAACTCATAGCACTCATAGCTGCAGGTACATTTCGTTGACCAGATTGGTCATATAGAAAGCGTAGAATAAGGATATAACCCTCAGATTTCCTCGCTATCTTTAGAAATTACTCTATAACACAAACAGAGCTAATTCTAATCAATGATACTTAATTGATTTGAAAATGACGGCTGTTTATACAAACTGTTCTTCAAGACTGAAGTATTTTTAGTTTCTTTATCAAAATTGTCTCAGCGTAAAATATAATAAGACAAACTAAGGCCTTGTTCTAATTGGCTGATGTAACCGACTAACCAACAAACACGACAAAACAATTAACAATTCTTTTGACAAAATATGTAAAGTTTGTAATTTGTAATCTCCTTAGAAATGGACCCGTCGAAATTAAAAAAAACACCAATACAAATGACATAAACAAAATGTATGCAATGACGTTTATTACAAGACTTAATATACAAAATCACCTGATAAAATAACATAATGATTAAAATAAAGAATACTGTATTAGCTAGTTTAGTAATAAATAATAATAATAATTATGTTATTTTGCCATCAAATCTCAACAGACTACGCCCCGCGGGGTTGCGCAGACTAGCGTTTCTATACCTAGGTACTATCTGTTATTCGCACTGCACTACGGGATATGTTTTCCCAATTACGATTGTTATGTAACACACACCTATGTTACGTGCACATTGGTAGCTACACTAAACCTAATAAGTATCTATCGTAAAAGTAAGGAACCTTGCTCCTTACCGCAGGCTATGAGGATATAGGGAAAAAAAATGTGAGACTAAAACCGTAAGATATAAAGTATAACGGAAGTGACGACTTGTATTTGAACTTCTTGTCTAACCACGTAAGAACCACGTTGTCACAGACATTAACTATTTTTGTAACAGCACCATCTATCGGTGCTTTGTGGTATTCGATTGATTTATTGTGTTTGGCTTGCCCACAGATGTTATACATTAATACCACGGAGTACTTTATCTGTAACCCATTAATGTAATTAACTATACTCTTGCAAATAAACGATTTATTATTATTATTATAGTGTCTGCACATTCACAGGTCCAAGAAAATTGGACCTGGGCAGTAAGCTCGCGTGGGGACACAGGTCTAACACGTAGAGGCCTTTTGACACAATTTAATGTTGTGATGGGGTACATATGACGGATACCATCCTCGGCCGCACAATCTATCTAAAAGATTGTTCCGAAGATGGTCCCCGCCATATGGACAGGAACTATAGAAAGGAATAGAAAAATTTCCTGGAACTATTGTGATGGGATATAGAGGGACCGGTAGATGGGCTATTGCGGACTATGGGGTCACCTGCCGTTTAGATAATTAGAAGAATAATCTAACGTTAGGCAGGTGGTGACTCGCCGCCCACTGGACGGGCCCCCACTAAGTGGCGCATGCCGGAGGGCAACATCGTTGTGAGCGGCTGAGGGGTGTCGAGAGGAGCGGCACCGATTTCACCATGACGGGGGTGTTAGCCAACCGAGAGCGGGTTTCCTCGTTATTACGCCATTACTTACATTACACTTCCACCCCCGAGCATATAGCTCTAGCGGCTCCACTCTGGCCGGCCAGTTAAGGCAAGCCAGAGGCGGGGGCCTGTTCCTCTCGGTCTCCACTCCGCCTACCGGAGATGAGGAACAGGGGACCTCCCCCGGGAGCACTCAGGTCCGTGGTGTCGCTACTCACCAAAGGCTCGCCACACGCCCCCCTGCGGGGTTATTATTATTATTTGTAGTGTCTGCACATTCACAGGTCCAAGAAAATTGGACCTGGGCAGTAAGCTTGCGTGGGGACACAGGTCCAACACGTAGAGGCCTTTTTGACACAATTTAATGTTGTGATGGGGTACATATGACGGATACCATCCTCGGCCGCACAATCTATCTAAAAGATTGTTCCGAAGATGGTCCCCGCCATATGGACAGGAACTATAGAAAGGAATAGAAAAATTTCCTGGAACTATTGTGATGGGATATAGAGGGACTGGTAGATGGGCTATTGCGGACTATGGGGTCACCTGCCGTTTAGATAATTAGAAGAATAATCTAACGTTAGGCAGGTGGTGACTCGCCGCCCACTGGACGGGCCCCCACTAAGTGGCGCATGCCGGAGGGCAACATCGTTGTGAGCGGCTGAGGGGTGTCGAGAGGAGCGGCACCGATTTCACCATGACGGGGGTGTTAGCCAACCGAGAGTGGATTTCACCATCCCGGGGGCATTAACCAACCGTGAGCGGGTTTCCTCGTTATTACGCCATTACTTACATTACACTTCCACCCCCGAGCATATAGCTCTAGCGGCTCCACTCTGGCCGGCCAGTTAAGGCAAGCCAGAGGTGGGGGCCTGTTCCTCTCGGTCTCCACTCCGCCTACCGGAGATGAGGAACAGGGGACCTCCCCCGGGAGCACTCAGGTCCGTGGTGTCGCTACTCACCAAAGGCTCGCCACAAGCCCCCCTGCGGGGTTATTATTATTATTATTATGACCTATTCGGTCGGTTCTCCTCTCACAATGAGAAGGAAGTAGACTGAGATTTGAAATCGGGCCCCTTGAGTAAGAGACCGAACCCTGAGCCACTGGGCTATAGGCCAGGAGATGATCATAAGAAATTCCATAAAATTACTTTTATTTTGAGTGATGCAAGAAATTTTTAACCCTAAAATAAAATGTAAAAAGTTGAACAAAAAAATTCGATTCCCTACGTAATGATCTTCCCAACATTACATCGCGATTACTTATAATATCCTCGTGTACTCGAGTACAGTATAGAGGCCGAGGGCGGAATGCAAATGAGTTTTTACAAAGGAACCTCGTTTAAGCAACCGCGGAAATTTCGACTCTTATTAGATGCCGCTACCGAGCGTTCTTAACAGAGAATCCTATTATCATTATTACAAAGATTATGTTGTAATTCACCCACAAATACCTTCATGAAAGAGAGATTTATATCTCTTGAAAATTTGCATTCTTATGACAGAATGATAATGATTTTATGATAGCCCAGTGGCTAAGAATCCGGCCTATAGACCAGAAAAATAATCTGAAAGAGATGGCCTATCGACCTGTGTGGCACTGAGGTGGACGCCACTGCGCTGCGTGGAGGGTCCCGGGTTCGATTCCCAGCGGATTGTTCCTTATCATTTGAATGTTGTTCCTTATCATAAGCTCTGTTTCTGGTTTCTGTGTATCCATGACACCCAATGAGTGGGGCTATGAGTGTGAAGCATTAATATTTATTCATTTATTTTGTTCCCAGTCGAAGCGGCATGGCGATCGGAATCGTGGCGGTGCTATTGCTTGCGTTATCTGGTAAGTGTAGTATCAAATTAAGTTACACACGCGGATAAATTAAAAATATATATTATGGAGACAGCTGGAAAGGATTCTTTTTTATATTTTTTAAGTTATATGCACTAAGCCTAGTTTGTCCTTACTCCCGACTACCGGGTAACCACCCCTCTTTTAACGTTTCATTTCGTCAGCACTTGACGCAAGTGGTCATTGTGTGATTATATCGACACTCTGATGGATCTATTCTTTTGCTAAAATCACACTCGAGATCACACTTAAGATTACGCTTACAAAAGGTACGTAAAAGGGACGCTCGTCGTTTAGCGATTGGAGCCGATAAACAAAAGACTGTTGGCGATCAAAAAATTAATAAGTACTCGTATTTGGTTTTTTCAAGATGCTATCAAAAATTGTATAAGCTGATGGATACTTCGAACAGTAAATAATAAATATACCATAAAATTGTTTTAGTTATAAAAATCAATTGATGTTGAGTTAACTTCTCTACATAGGCGTTAATTGTCATTACTCCGTCTCAATACACAATGTTACGCTGCATTAATGTAGATAATTATAATATTATTAAACTTTATTTATACTTGAAAATGTCACGTGGCCTTCACTATATCAAAAAAACATCACTTCCAAGCTATTTTATTACATTTTGGCCCAAACAGGAGTAATCCCGATGAGCCATACCGCCATCGCATTACAATATCAAAACCGACATGAGCTCGTAAAGGTCCCTCGCTACAACAACGCTCAACAATCAACTCGGCCACCCATCACCCAATCCATTGACGTATTGCAATCGATATTATCCAGGTCTCTGTAGCGCAACCCCGCAATGGATATCGCCCGATCGCATAATCAATTCGGGTCAACAACGTTGCACCCGCTGTCATTTTAAATGACCCGTACAACGTATTAAGCCTTAATAACTACTGTGTAGGCAGCATTATGTAAATTAAGGGAATGTAGGCTTTGTAATTAGGCATTTAGGTCGGGAATTGCGTGCTTTACGGTTGCTGGTTTTCGGATGGATCTCGTGCACAGATATAGATGTAAATAGATCACGCAAATTTAAGTACTTCCCGTGTCAGAATATTAGAAAACGTTTCACAATGCGCAACAATCGTTGCTGTTTTTATTTAGTCTGCATTTTCACCATTTTGCACATTATTTTATAATTTCTCCAGTGCAATAACTCAAATAAAATAAATTATTAATGATAAAAATCGAACAATTTACATTATTTGTACTGGCACTATTCATTTGCTTCACGTTGATGTAGGATTCCCATCACTAAAACATCCTTTTTTCCTAAGTGATAGTAAGCGTGTGCGTGCGTTTGATCTTCGTACTGACAGCCTAACTTGCGTTATCTATGTATATCTGAATCTGTGATCTTGTTACGTATAAATCGTAAAATGATGAATTTGTTAGTTCGTTCACTATATCAAAAAGACATCACTTCCAAGCTATTTTATTACATTTTGGCCCAAACAGGAGTAATCCCGATGAGCCATACCGCCATCGCATTACAATATCAAAACCGACATGAGCTCGTAAAGGTCCCTCGCTACAACAACGCTCAACAATCAACTCGGCCACCCATCACCCAATCCATTGACGTATTGCAATCGATATCGTCCAGGGCTCTGTAGCGCAACCCCGCAATGGATATCGCCCGATCGCATAATCAATTCGGGTCAACAACGTTGCACCCGCTGTCATTTTAAATGACCCGTACAACGTATTAAGCCTTAATAACTACTGTGTAGGCAGCATTATGTAAATTAAGCGAACGTAGGCTTTGTAATTTGGCATTTAGGTCGGGAATTGCGTGCTCTACGGTTGTTGGTTTTCGGATGGATCTCGTGCACAGATATAGATGTAAATAGATCACGCCAATTCTTCCCGAGTCAGGATATTAGAAAACTTTTTCACAATGCGCAACCATCGTTGCTGTTTTTATTTAGTCTGCATTTTCACCATTTTTCACATTTAAGTTGTATTGATATTTCTTTGCAACAATCCGCACACGTGGAACTTGTTTTGGTATGGACCCACCACCCTCCCTTATCTCTCTGAGTAGGTATATACCATAACAACTTATTCCAATAGTACACGACACGTGTTTCGCCCCAAAACGGAGCATCATCAGGTGATGTGGACTCTACAACGGTTGGTTGCTGAGACCATACCAAAACAAGTTCCACGTGTGCGGATTGTTGCAAAGAAATATAAATACAACTTAAATAACAATGGATTTCCGCAAAGTAACGCCTGATACAATATATTATATTTTTCACATTGTTTTATCATTTCTCCAGTGCAATAACTCAAATAAAATAAATTATTAATGATAAAAATCGATCAATTTTTATTATTTGCACTGGCACTATTCATTTGCTTCATGTTGATGTAGGATTCCCATCACTAAAACATCCTTTTTTCCTAAGTAGATAGTAAGCGTGTGCGTGCGTTTGGTCTTCGTACTGACAGCCTAACTTGCGTTATCTATATATATATATATCTAAATCTGTGATCTTGTTACGTATAAATCGTAAAATGATGAATTTGTTGGTTCACTGGTACAGAATAGATTCTAGTTTAATTTATGCGCGGCACGTACACTTGACAAAACCACAATAATGCGAAATTTCACCCCATTTTATTCGAAATAGTGCGGTTTGGATTTGAAGTGATAAATTTGATTTACAAAGTAAATACAGTGATACGGTTTTATATGGTACATTAATTAGATATCCGATGAATTAATGTTATCGAAACAGTAAACGAGCTTTTTCGCGGTCTATAATTGTAATTATTATTGCTGAATATTATGAACATCATTAATAACATCATTATTTCTATTTATTCAACGTGTTATGTAGGGTTGTCATTTCTAACACTTATGGATGTCTACGTATATTTATTGTACAAAAAAGATCAAATCTTTTATTCATTGTCAGGTACAAGTTGTGTACACTTAATGAACGTCATACATGATAGAGTATTAAAACATATTATCTAATATCCGCTTTCGGTGCCCCTCAGGCTATCGTAGACCAAGAGAAAAAAGCGGGCGGAATAAAACTCCCAGTACTATTCAGTTATTGGTAATCCTTCAGTCCGTTTATATGAGCAGATTAAGGAGTGATAAAAAGTTAGTGTCTCAATTTTTTTAAACTTTTTAGTGCATGTCAAAGTAGGTACTCAAGCTTATAGTTTGCATATCGTGTTTTTTTATGAATTTCATGTATTTCTTATTAATTTTATTTAAAAATATTAGAGATCGTGAATTCTTCTCCATAATTATAAACTTTAATTGATCCAAATTTCAAACTGCTCCGTTCGCGTAGTAAGCTGTGAAAATTAAAATATAAGAATATTTGTCTTTGACGAAGATTTAACGAACTTTCAGATGATTACTTACATAGTATAGGTACATTAGGTACTCTATATACATAGTATCTATGTAGCTTTATAGTTTTAGTGCAACGCGCCTCGCTGGTGCTTTCATCTGCAAACAGATCGGCTTGAGCTGTTTGTCAATATACACCTCGATTTGATTTCAGATCGAGTACAGATTAGCTTCTAATCGACATACATAATGTTAGTTAGTTTTGTTTCCATACCTATAATAACCTGTAAAAGAAAACCGTATGAAATTTCACTTGAAAAACAAATATAGAAAAACACTTTGAATAAAATGGTACTTTTGGAAGTCTCGTGGTTCAGAAACTTGTGCGTTCCCTGAACCAAACACATGATTTGTCATTTGTTTGAAAATCGGCTAAAAAAGTTAATGTTTCCAAAATTAAATCAATTATAGCAAATTTTGTAAAATTGCTAATAATATTTTGACAAGAACATACTTGACTAGAAATATTTAAATTACTTTTTTTAAAACCAGAAATCTTAGCATGTAAGTATATTTGTAGAGTTTTCCAAACTCAGTTATGTTCACAGTAATCAGCTCTCGTAATTCGCGGTGCATCACGAAAGCCCATGATGCTATCGCGGCTATACGTGAACTAATACATTATTTCCTATCGCGCACTCCAATATCGCACATAAATCAACATATCATCAATCCCGTTGATATCAAAGCCGCGGTTTCCCATCCCCTCCAACCCCACGACCAGTTCGCTGACCTACCCCCCTACCTCCCCCCCCCCGCTAACTACGATCCGATGCAACAACCAATAAGGGATGTTGAAAACGAAATAAAATATCGATATATCAATATTTATAAAAATCGATCAATATAGACAGCGATATTTCGAAAAAATATCTATACATCGATATATCGGATAATTTAAATTAAAAAATGCTGTTTTTATATAATATATTCAAGTCAGTCTGACTCCATAATTTCAAACGTATTTTTATGGTTATCAATCATTTTTATTTTTAGGTATATCAGAGATCTCATGAGTTGGTTACGATGATAATAATCATAATAAATATAACAGTTTTTTTTCATTCATTCAAAATCCATTTCAAATCATTTGTATAAAACCGCGAGTTACTAAATAACGCAAAGTACTTTCAAAATAATCTACGAGTGAAAATAACCGAAAATAACTTTTGATTTGGTACTTAGGTAACATAAATAAAAAAAATACCATATTTGACACAATTTTCGATACAAAATATTCAATATATCGGATTAAAATATGTCTGCAATAGATATTGATATATGGAGACAAAAATATCGATACGTCGATATATCGATATTTTTCCACCAAGCCTACAACCAAGAGGATAATCCCCGATCTCGCAGCTCTACCCACGCTGGTTACCATTGCTCCACTTTTTAATTACATGCATCATACCGCGAGTGCAGT
This sequence comes from Erynnis tages, assembly GCA_905147235.1. NCBI lineage: Eukaryota > Metazoa > Arthropoda > Insecta > Lepidoptera > Hesperiidae > Erynnis > Erynnis tages. The sequence continues at coordinate 14,591,670 of LR990073.1, read as the reverse complement.
TTTAAAAAGGATTTCGAGGTTCACTTTAAACAGTCTGCGCGGTGTTCTTTGTTTTTGCGAATATTAAAACGCGCGTTTTCACCTTCCCATGTTGTGTTATGTGTAATACTCTGCGCGCATCGCTGAATTCATATTTTGTGATGATCCAAAACATTCTGTTTGCGGGCTTTAATCTTTACAATTTGGGAACGCTAAAAGGGATATTAAAAATAATGTTTACAAAAAACAGATAGTGGGAGGAACAATTTTCTTCCGGGTTCGTTTTGTTTCGGTAGCCGTTTATGCGTTCGTTGTATCATTTCCACCGGTGGGTAGGTAGGTTATCTGCTGCAAATGTATCGTAAATTCACGATTCGTGTATTCTAGTGATGATATCGAAAAATGCTAATCCATCTATTTTACCCGTTAAAACATGGCTGTCGGTACCTACTTATTCGATGTAAAGAGCCGTTTGCCAATAGCTCATATTTGTACCAGTATGAGCTAGAGCAGCATCAAAAAAATTTTTCTTGGGCAAATTTTTGGGCATTCCGAGAAAAAGTTGATAATTATGTTTTTAAAATTTTATTCAAGTATGATATATATGGTAGGCATCAAATAACTTTTATGTGTAAAGCCTATACTGCCAGATGGACGAACCACGGCTTGAAATTAAGATTAATATTTCAACCGCATTCCATTAAATTTCCAACTACCCGCCCGAATGTTGTTCGACTGAAATTAATGTACGTAGCTACAACTTAATCCTGGGCGTGTTTTAAATTCCGGGAAAGGTGTACCGGAGTTGTTGGAAACTGATCCCGATTGATTATTTTTGAATCCAATATTCAAAATTCTTGAATCCAAGTTGAAATTTTCTTGTGTATTAAATTTCATCCAAATAAGTTGGGCCGTTTTTGCGAAAGTTTTTGAGGATGGATGCTTCCTTTCGCATTTAATATGCGTAGTAGGGTAGGATTTTTAAGAACAATCCATCTAGAGACACATGAATTCAGTTCATTTTATGTATTGGTTTTAAAAAATCAGTGCTTAGTATAAACAAGTAGCAAACATACCAAGGACCGCACTATGGTATTCTGAATAACTATGTACCTGTTGGGATCACCACTGATATTTGACATTTCTAAATTTTCATTGGAATTAGATAACTTTCCTTTGCATAGCAGAGTCTTCGCATGGATGCCTGTAAGGGATTGCCTTACAGGCATCCATGCGAAGTCTACAAATACCTGAAAAGTTCTACCACAAATCAGTTTGTCGGAGACATTTCAGTTATTTTAGTAGAAGCTAGTTTAATAAGGAGGAGTGGATGTCACTGTCCCGCACGTCGGCCGCGACAAGCGACACGCCGCGAACAAATCCCATTATGTCTGCTCTGAGAACACTGGTATTAAAATGTATTATAAGAACATAACGAGAAATATACGGACGTTGGACGTTGCACGTAAGATGACGGAAAAACACATTATTTTTCCAAGACTGCATCTACGTCTATGTGTAATATTAAACACTAATCAATCACGGGCGGCTATCGGCCCGGGGCTATGACCGCGCGGTCAGCGTGGCGTGCATATCCACTAATGCGTTGCATATTACGCGAGCGCATCGGACTGGTGCACTTTTAATTAACGCTCCACTCATGTTCGTGGATTTATACGCTATCATAAATTCAGTCCTCTCATTAGTATTTTTAATTCATGTCAGCGCCTATGAAGGTCCTGGGTATTCCCTGAGTCAGTAACCCATTAATGACCTAATACAGGGTCGGGTCTTCTCTCACAATGAGCGGGATGTAGGCCGCCGTCCACCACGCTGGCCCACTGCGGGTTGGTGGATGAACATACCTTTGAGAACATTTTTTTTTTACAGGCATGCAGGTTTCCTCACGATGTTTTCCTTCACCGTAACAGCAGGTGATATTTAATTTTATAAAGTGCACATAACTTTTTTACAAAGTCATTGGTGCGACTGCGATTCGAACCCGAATACCTCTATTCGAGGTGGAATTCAAACCACTGGGCTATCACCGCTATTCCTTGAGTACAGAAACAATATCGATACATCGATATAGCGGAACAGAAACAAAAAATAAACAAAGATACTTAAATTGTGCAAAATAAACATTCAATGTACATTTTCTCTTAACTATCGTATACAGCTTCCGCATCTCGGAAATATTGTGTTTCCCTCTTGATATGCGTGTTGTCGGTTCCGTAACTAACTACTCGTACTTATTGTCTCACGGAGACCTACATTCCTTCTTAACCTATATTCCCTGAATATTGTTTCTGCTATATTTCATAAGTTCTCGGTATTTTCTTTATTGAACTTTATCTTAGTTTGCTCTTGTTTGTGTAAATTTAATTAATGCTGATTCGTTTATATTTAATTGCGAATTAATAATAAATTTTATCGCTAGTGCTTCTTTGAAACGGACTGATGTTGTTTAGAAATTTGGGTCGTACTGATATTCTAGCCTATAAATGTTTTATAAGAACCTAATACTATTTAATAAGAAAAGATTTGACTCCAAACCGATTTTACATCTCACTACTAGAACTTCCAAACCGGAACATACTCGACTACTCTGTTCTGTAAATTTTCATAGTGGAAGTTCGAATAATGGACAATGCTTGTTGGTTATTTACAAACACACAAACAAACAACCAACCCTTGCTTACCGACCCTTTAAGAGTCAATCAATTGTAGTTAACTCTCTGAGATCTCATTTGCTTAAATAGAAAGTTCGCAATATAATATAATATCATATTTATAAACAATTTTAAAAAGGAATGTAGTAACGCGCGCATAAATAAATAAATAAATTAATTAAAACTGTGTCGAGAGTTTTTTCCTCCGGATTTTTCTCTCTTTATCCAGAAATGGGTGGCACATAGTATAGCCGATGAGTTCGATTAGAAAAAACATTAAAATAAATAAATAATTGGACTGCTGAACTATCATAACTTATTTTGTCATAATTATAATATAAAATTAAGCACTAGTTATTTAAGACATAATTATTGTATGCCCGCATAGGGTAGACTGTTCTTAACTTATTATAATTTTTGTAACATCTTATTCGTGTAACAGTCAACAATAAACGCATTCTTTTCTTTTCTTTTCAAAAAATGTTGTATCTGTTGAAGCTTTCTTATCAATAATTTTGACCGGTATTTAAAGACGTTTAATGGTAGATTCCACCCTTATTTGAAATCCTGCTTATTGCTCTCTAAATCAAACACGTCCCAGCGATAAGTGTACCAACATCCGCGTCGCAATCAGAGCTCTACTGCATCTGAGCGCTGGCTCCGAATCATTTGCTTCGCAGCTTCCAATCATGGCCGCCGAATATTTGGACGAGCCGCCATTTTGCTAATTGTAACCAAAAGAGCGCCACAGAATTCGCAACGGTGAACTCCGGAGACGAATCGTTGTGACCGCTATAGCTTTCAAAGCTAGCAAACTGCGAGGGCAAAGGAGAGGTGGTGGTCACAACATTCGACCAGACCACGTCTCGGCAAAAGGAGCACAGGCTGCCCTCCGACCAGGTGGACTGATGACCTGAATAAGATAGTCGTTGGACAGAATATCGTTGGATTCAAATAGCTTAGAACTGGGTGGTTAGGCGTCGATTAGAAGAGGTCCATGTCCAGAACACCCAAGGGCTGAAAGGAAGGAAGGAACGAAAAAGTGAGACTGCTTCGCTTGCTTCCAATCATGGCTGCCGAATATTTAACATCACATTTTTTGGTCAGAAATAAAATGGTTGTCAGTAACCCATTAATGACCCACTACAGGGTCGGGTCACCTCTCACAATGAGAGGGATGTAGGCCTTAGTCCGCCACGCTGGCCTAATGCGGGTTGCATGTAGGTTTCCTCACGATGTTTTCCTTCACCGTAATAGCAGGTGATATTTAATTTTGTAAAGCGCACATAACTTTTTGTACAAAGCCACTGGGATTCGAACCCGGACCCCTCGATTCGAGGCCGAATTCTAAGCCACTGGGCTATCACCGCTTTTTTGGTATAAAATGGTGATATAAATAAAATACATAATTTGTTATAAAAAAACCTTTAAATTCACTAAATGTCATTGCCAACTTCAAATCACGTGTTGTAAACAGTGGATCTACTGAGAGTGGGGCACCATGTCTGGCACGGCGCCACCCAGGTGTGTTCCGTTGGCAGCCAGTCAACGTGTTGTTCCTTGTTCAGATTAGTGATACTTAGGTATTTGTTATGACGAACGTACACTGCGGGAGAGTTGATGTAAATGTCCTCCTTGGACTAAATTTTTTGAATCAATTACAAATATCCAAATACAAATTGTAAATAAGGGCACAAGGATTTTTTTATAGGTCCATGGCCGCAAAATTTTATGCAATTTGTAACAGTTTATAAATTAACGCTAGTGTAGATATCGACTGGACATCTTGTGTAATGTAACATCAATAATTTACAAGTGTCGATGTTGGGTCGACGGTAATTTATCGAAGGCTTCGCAAATATTTGTCGCAATTGGATTCAGTTTTTACGGCGACCCGAAAGCCGTGGCCCGTCAGCCCGTAAACCCAAATAGATACCGCAATCAATATATTCAGCTTTATTATTGAATTTATATAGAAGGGGAAAATTGGGATAAAATAAAAATAAACACGTTTTTAAATGCACTTTTTTACAATAAAATAAAGTTCACCTGCAGTTTGGTACTAAATCGGGGATGACATTTTAGTGATGGGTTGACTTGACTGGTTGATATATCATTTCATTTTAGTGATGGGTTGACTTGACTGGTTGATGTCATTTCATTTTAGTGATGGTTGACTTGACTGGTTGATGTGATTTCATTGTAGTGATGGGTTGACTTGACTGGTTGATGTCATTTCATTTTAGTGATGTGTTGACTTGACTGGTTGATGTCATTTCATTGTAGTGATGGGTTGACTTGACTGGTTGATGTCATTTCATTTTAGTAATGGGTTGACTTGACTGGTTGATGTCATTTCATTTTAGTGATGGGTTGACTTGACTGGTTTATGTCATTTCTTGTGCAAATCATTTGTGAAATCTAGCGTGAAAACAGTTGTTGGAATTAAATAGGTACATTATAAAGTCCATAGGATATAGTCGATTGAAATTGCTCAAAGTGCGCTTAAAGTAGTTTGGGCGCTACCTAGCCTATCTGGTCCTGGGTTCGATTCTTAGTAGAGCATAAATTTAAATGATTGTAATTTTGTATTGCTTGTCTGATTATGTGTATTGTTTCTCGTTTCGTATTGATTTGTGTGGGAATCCTACTCAGGCCCTATGGCCTATGATAACTCTATAGCTTGCTTATGTAAAGTCTAAGTTATAAACCGATTTCTCTCAAACATAATGAGATTTCTGATCGGGACAGCGACCCACTCGAACCCTTGGTCGTCGGGTCGCCGTAAAAACTGGATTCAATCACGCGACAAATATTTGCGATAAATCAGTATTGGCACGTGTTGGCACCTCGCTGACCCCCAGATATTGGAGCGATTTGCGAACGGTGTTGAAGTGGAATGGAATGTATTTTAGATCACAAGTAATGGAAATTTCGCGAACTTCAAATCCTAGTACATACTTTCTAAAAACGACTGTTGTCATTTGCCAAAAGATGGCGGTATGAATGTCCTGAATCACGCTATCAACGTTTTCTAAATAGTACTAAATATCTGCCTTATAATCTCACAAGTAAAGCGGTGATAGTCCAGTGGCTTAGAATTCGACCTCGAATCGAGGGGTCCGGGTTCGAATCCCAGTGGTACGCACCATTGACTTTGTAAAAAAAGTTATGTGTGCTTTATAAAATTAAATATCACCTGCTGTTACGGTGAAGAAAAACATCGTGAGGAAACCTGCATGCCTGAGAGTTCAGAAAAAAAAGTTCTCAAAGGCATGTGAAGTCCACCAACCCGCACTAGGCCAGCGTGGTGGACGGCGGCCTGCATCCTTCTCATTGTGAGAGGAGACCCGACTCTGTAGTGGGTCATTAATGGGTTACTGACAAATCTCACAAGTAAGGATCTGGTCGGAGATCTCCATTTTGTCTTAGTATTTGAGTGCCTTTAACCCGTTGTTGACCCACTGCAAGGTAGGGTCCTGACACACTGAGGAAGAGACACACACCCATACATAGTGTAATTTATTTGTAAAGCGCGACGAGGTATAGAAAATATGATTTCATATAAGGTCCACACGGTTTCGTGATTGGGCACAACACAGCCTATACTCTCGAAACCCATACGTCGGATATGTTTAATATTTTCCATTTTGCTCCCGGTCTAACAAACTTAACAGAAGACCAAATAAATTGTGGCCTGTACTCCTTTTGCCGAGACGTGGTCGCCATTAAAGGACCTTTCTTCTCTACTGGCCATCGGTCCTTCGACAAGAAAGAAGTAATGTTCATTTCATTCATTGTACATAAACTGCAAAAAAAAATAATATGTAAAAAATCAAAACACCCTCAACACATTAGTTCATCTCTGTCCATATAAAATGCATGCATATGGGAATGCACCGAACTGAATGAAATCTAAATCACTCTCAGCCTGACAGCAACATGGCCCCCGAATTTGAGATATTCAGCTATCTATATAGATCGGCGCTCGTCAATTTATCACTATCAACGCTCGTAAAACTGTTTTGAAATACGAGAATATTGAAAGCAATGATGATATTTTTCCATAAATGGCTGATATCTGTGCCATGTTTTGTGCGCAATAACAACCTCGTATCTACGTTATGGCTTGCCAATCGATCTAATTCAACATGTTGAGTGATCTGAAAAAACATGGATAACATCGTGAGATTTCCTCACGATGTTTTCCTTCACCGTAACAGCAGGTAATATTCAATTTTATAAAGCGCACATAACTTTTTTACAAAGTCATTGCCTGCCACTGGGATTCGAGGATTCTCCATCCATAGGTAGTGCTTTGATGTCAAGGCTTGTATGCTCGTTTATTCTTTATTAATTTTAAAAGAAACCAAACATTCTTTCTATTAGATCTTGCAACTTTTTCGATTCTGTTTGAAGTTTTAGTCCGTTGAACAAAGAGGCTTAACATCAGTCTCGTCACGACGCCACAATTTCACAATTTTTGCGAACTCCATCTTATCTCGTCGACTGGTTTTAATCCGAACATCTCCGGAATGAGAGCAAAGTGAAATTTAATTGTATTCCCGATCCTTTGTCGCCATAGTTCAGCGTTAAGGATGATTACAGATTCGACGTCGGCGTGTTTCATCGTAAGCGGATTGAGCAGAAGCTGTAATGAAAATTTTAGGCTCAGCTGTAATTGATTTAATTATGATATTACTAGACTGTGCCGGCGGCTTCGCCCGCGTGGATGTAAGAACTTGAATCGGAGTCCACATCCCAATGCATATGCGAAATGGGAATACCACAGAAATATATCTATTTCTGTAGGGAATACCTTTACGCAGATATTGGATTACGTAACATCCAATACATTTATACAAAACAGTATACCTGTTCCATAGTACATCCAGAAAGCACGGTGTAATCCGTAAATTGAATTGCAATAGTCCCTTCGTCGGAACAAAGGCGATTACGATAGTAGGCGGCTTAGCTGGCTCTATCGTCATGACAGAGGATTTTGACTGCTATCTTAAGGCATTAAAGCTTAAATTTAATTACCTGTAATCTGTGGTGCTGATAAATAATGCTGGCGTCTCTTGCAATGAAATAGCAAAATTGCGTTATAGGCTGAAATCATTATCGGGAGTTACTGTGACTATCTTTTATTTAGGTGCCTAATGTAGTCGTCCTGTTATTGTGAAAAAAAGCAAACAATTTTTATAAGAGCGAGTGTTTTGTACTATCAAAAAGCAAGTATTGTGCAGTTACTAAGGTCTTGTTCTTCCTGTTTTATATTGTGGTTGGGGAAATATGGTTGACAAAGAACCATATTTGAAGAAAATCTTAGCACTTATATTTATAACCTCTGACGGCGTTTCATTCAGTCGTATTTCAGATTGTAAACACTCGTTCAACGATTACATTGATCATTCAAATATTGGGTGGTTGGTTGGTATTTCTACTAGACGTATGTTACGTGTATGTCACGTATGGACGTACATACGAGTATGAAACGTTCTGATGAAATTAATCTTTCAACATTTCAAATATTTCACCAATCTGAGAATTCATGAATTCATGCCCTTAATCATTCAGATATATCCGACGTGATCTCTAATCAGTCTTCAATAAAAGAAGTTTCTACTATAATCTAAGTTAAGACTAAGTCTTTTATACGTTAATTCGCTTAAGCCTTACCTAAAGAACTTTACATAAACGTTTAGTTTGTCGCTCGATATCAACAGACTACGGAGTTAGTCGGCAATAAAACTTTCAGAACAGTTCGGGCTCTGACAACCTGGCTTATTCTAGGATATTTGTCTTTCTGTACACAATGTAAAACATTTTGGCAAAACGAAGGCCACCCAGGTGGACTGACGATCTGAAGAAGACGGTGGGAAACCGTTGAATTTGTTGGATTAGAAGGGCCCAGGCCCAAGTCAGTTACTGTTAAAACTAGAGGTGAATATTAACTTCGGCAAAATTGGGAAGTCAAATCAAAGGTATAAGAAAGAGGTGACAAAATCTTTATCCGATTAAGTCCATCACCAAACTTCGATAAAGTGAACGCGAGCGTCGAATGCTAAATCGCGTCCGAAGCCTTGTCTTCAGACCTTTCCTTCAAAGGGTACATCTTCAAAGCAGAATAACTTTAATTCCCAAACGAGTAAATCCACTCATCAGCAGTCGGCTCACGTGTCTCTCGGCATTTATAATTAATCCGCTACGCGGGCGCTACGATGCTACGAGGTGCTACGAGTTCGCTACGAGCTACGAGCTTGACAACAGAGATGGTATAATCTGTAGGTTTGGGATTTGCTGTAATCTTGTTTGAGAGACGTATTAAGAGAAGATTAACTCCCTCTTTTAAGTCTTTTGGAATGGAATTTCCAAAAAAATATATATTTATACATATTTTCATGACTTGTTTTGTTGACTCGTCGCCTAGACCACTGTTTAAGAAATAACTGTCTGCGTATATTGCGCAGGTTTGATTCTATATCAACTTACCTAAGACTTTATCTTTCTTGGACTACGATCAGTTGGTAGCAAAATTTTATAAAAACATTTTGTTTAGTTAGCAAAATTACTTTTAGGTATCTATTAGGTGCGCTACTGATAAGAACGCACTTTGCTTTTCTTGCTCATTTACCGTGTAATGCCTCCTCGTTCGAAGTAATGGTTAACTGTTAACTGAAGTTAATGCTGCACTCTTATACCGTGAACAGTAGTATGTAGTATGTACATCAAATAGATCAAATAGATTCCTAGAATATAGCATAGCCTAGAATTAGTAGAATAGTTATAAGTGTAGTAGAGAACCAGTCGAGAACATAGATCATGTAATACAATAATAATTATTCTTAAGCAATAAATTATTAATATACCATAACTGTTTCCTTTTATAAATTCCCAAAAATATTACCGTAAAACTAAATGATAAAAATAAATCATAATATTTTGTCAAAGTCATCTGTAGCGGCACTTCATTTTCACTTAAATTATTTATTTCACTATTTTATCTTGTAAATATTTATTGAGTATATAAGTTATATAGCGTTCATTTTTGTTAATAGTTTTGTGTAAATAACTGTGTGTATACAATTATATATATATTATATAAACTATTTAATCAGTGCCTTTCAATCTCCTACTCCTTCAACGCTATTCATCGATGGTTGGTATTTGATAGTAAATAAGTCTTGTTAGATTACAAGCGGTGATAGCCCAGTGGCTTAGAATTCGATCTCGAATCGAGGGGTCCAGGTTCGAATCCCAGTGGCACGCACCAATGACTTTGTAAAAAAGTTATGTGCGATTTACAAAATTAAATATCACCTGCTGTTACGGTGAAGGAAAACATCGTGAGGAAACCTGCATGCCTGAGAGTTCACAAAAAAAATGCTCTCAAAGGCATGTGAAGTCCACCAACCCGCAGTAGGCCAGCGTGGTGGACTAAGGCCTACATCCCTCTCATTGTGAGAGGAGACCCGACCCTGTAGTGGGTCATTAATGGGTTACTGACAAGTCTTGTTAAGTTACATTAACTTTGTAATCTTCATTCTATTGTACAGTCAGGCCACGAGAAATTCTACTACCCTACTTCTATTATGCTTTAAACTACGATCATACTCAAGATAACATCGATTCAACTAGACTCCATTAACGCAGTCGAAATGGAGTGAAGTTTCAAAGATATTCCGTTCAAAACTCCCGTTAAAATTAAATTAGTTTCGAGAATTTCTATTGTTATAGGGAATCGTTATGACGCAACTGTAGTGATGGTGTCGAACTTTGCAAGGGTTTTTGCTTGTGCGCGGAAATCTAAAACTATGAGGAATAGCGAAAAATATTCAAATGACTCTGGGGCCCGATTTTGATGAAATCTAAAACTTCATCATTGGTTTTTTTGTCAAAAATGAGCTGTATCCTTAAGTTTGCCATTACTTTCCAGTATTAGATCGTTATTAGTGATAGTCTTTGAAATGGTGTAATAATATAGGGCGTGATTTTCAAAATCAACGTTCGATTCCTGGCATATTGAATTTTCAAAAATCCAATAATGCAGTTTAAGTTTTCAGCAAAATCAGACCCAGTCTGGGGCTTTGATTATTTTTCCAATACCTCAAAGTTTTGGATTTCCCCATCCACGCACACTTGAAAAGTTCACCTTGTATAACATAAATATAAATAACGCTTCACACTCATAGCCCCAAACTAGGATTCCCTGTGTCGTGGGTGCCACACACACAACAAGACAAGAACACAACACACCCAGACCAGAAACAGAAATTCAAATTCATCATGCAAATCTCTGCTCTGCTGGGAATCGAACCCAGGACCCTCCGCGCAGCGCGCCGGTGTCTGAACCACTCAGGTCGTGTATCTTTATAATGCCGATATCATCGTCCACGTCGATCGATATCTAGTTCGCAGTGGGTGTTCAAACAGCGCGTGCTCTAGTCAGCGCTGATCCGCGTTTGATTGCTGCCGGTTCATTAACTTTTATTTGAGGCGGGGTGGAGTGGAACATTTGAGGCGGTGGGTGGGTGAGTGATGCTAGGAGGATTAGTAGTGAGGCATGTCACGGGGAAGAGTCTAGACTGGTTTTGAAGTTGTAAACATTTCTGTTCGTTTTATAGAACACGTCAGACACGCGCCGGATCGAACTCAATATCCTATATATTGAGTTCGATCTACGAACTAACGGTTTTTTCGTAACGACACCAGTCTGAATATAGGCATGCAATGCGGCACGTAGAAAGGGGGAAAATATAATTTAGTGTGAATGTAGGCTTGCGCATAAAAAAAATGTCTATCTTATACTAACACGGGCCCGTGAATATTATATTATTTTTAAGAGAAAATTAATGATTTCCCTATGTCATGTATACGAGTTCAATTTATATAAATTGTTACATAATCATACTGTTATATATACAGTCAAAACCCCGTTCGTACGTTCCTGGGTCGAGCACTCGTTTTTAGTTTTATAAAATTTTCGAACTTTTTTTTACTAGATACCTATTTTTTTCACTTTTTTTCGTTACAAATACCGCCGCAACCTTTCGTATTTATTAACATTAGTGGTAAACACATACCTATTTCTCTTTCTAAAAGCTTTACCGGATTTTGAGCATGAATGTGGAGTAGGACTAGCAGATAATACATCATTGTATAACAGCGCACGGGATAATAGCACTAACGGCCCATTCATTATGTACTGTAATAGCATGGACAGATGGGCACTGCGGGTAACGTAACTCGTTTCATATTTCTTTGGCGATATTCAAATAGCCACTTTGCTTTGTGCCGCGAACCAGCTGGTCCGAGCTCATATTTTATTTTAGCGTTTTGACAATTTTTATTCGACAAATTCAGATAAATATATGCCTACTTGTTTTTAAGAGTCCGCTACAGAATTGAATCTCGTCTTACCCGGTGACAAAAATGCCATGTCACACGAAAATGTTGCTTGTACGACAACCTTATTATATGCTCACAGGACTAAGACATGGGGTTCTTCAAGAAGGGCATAAAAAAGCTCTCCTTCATAGCCGGCAACGCACTGGCGACCCCCCTGGTGTTGCACGTGTCAGTGGGCGACGGTGACCATTTACCATCAGGTGGCCCGTCTGTCTGTTTGTTTGCTCTATTTATAAAAAATGCATTATTTCACATGTTGGTATCTCTTTCAATTTGGATAGCTACAGAGCTCTGTGTTTAAATCTTTTTCAGACCCAAGAGTGAATAAATATTTAAAGTATGCTACATGTAAACTCTCTTAAACTCAAGTTCATCGGTTTCATAGTGAGAGAAAATAAATGTTATCCGTTCCTGGACATTTTAAGTAAGCGGATGAAATGGGTTACCGAAATCCCGGTGTCACGGGATCGCGGGACCGTTACACCAATCCCGGCGACGGTTTGATCCCGTACATCCATGCGATTGTTCTACAAATCCCATTTGAATTTACTGCCAGTTTACAGGAGGAATAGGATTGGATAAAATATCGCTCCACATGCCATAGTATAAGCAATCGGTATCCCATAATAGTAAGAATATTTTTATTTGAATCAAACCCGCAAAGAGGCATAAGTGCCACGTAATGGTCATTTACCATTCATTTACCAGTCATCGAACAACTGACACTCAAGGTAGGTAGGTTTTTTTATTATAACAACACAAACAAAAAGTAAGACACCAGTCAGACTGACACATGACATGCTACCTAAGGACTGAAGTTTCCTTTCTTCCTTCCTCCCCTTCAGCCCTTGGTAGTTGGTGGACAAGGGCCTTCCCTAAACGACTTCACTCCAACCGGTCCCGGGCCCTCTGAATCCTACGGTTTCCTGCTGTCTTCTTCAGGTCGTCAATACACCTGATAGGCTGGCGGTCTGTTCTCCTTTTACCTAAACGCGGTTGTCAGTCATGTGACCGAAGAAGAATTAAAGAATTAAAGAATTTATTAATACACAAGGAACGACTGAAGTTTAAAGTATGAATGCTACTACATAATACATAATGTTTCACTGCTTACGGCATTAATAGTGTTCAACGTTGCTAAACTTTTATCGCTTACAACATACACACATCCAATGCAACCAATAGGCAGTTTTAATTAAAACTACACCGACCAATAGCGGGTGTTGAGTTTAATTCCGGTGATAAATTTGGCGAATCGCCGCGGCTAATGAGTGTTCGTGTCGGCGCATTGAAATTCTGCTCGTGATCGCTGTAGAGGGACCTCCGTGTGCGTCAGATTTTGATGCGATTTTGCAATTATATTATCGGCGTTTGGTCGCAGGTTCAAATTGTCAAGTGACACACAGGTGACAAGAACTGCTTAGTAGTTGGGCTACGTAAAGAGAATTTTGCAGTTTTTTATGGTAGTTAATCGTAGTGAGTAGATCATTAAGTAATTGTAAAGTCTGATGTACCTACATATATCGCTAGGGTAGCAATTTCCGATGCAGTTAAAAATCATTTTTTTTAGTTTACTGCCCGTACTAGGTATGTGCAAGGAATATTGTTTTGGAAATAATGTATATTATACACTTTATTGTGCGTCATTATAGGGTATATCAGATTATTTCTTGAAGAATCCTTGCAGTGGCCATTATCATTAATCTTTCAATGACTTTGAACTCCTAATATTTCTACGAAATCAATAAAATATAACAAGAATATGTATAACAAGAATTTTAATTATTTTTTTTAGCTGCAATTCTTGTCCAATCCAATCAAACTTTTATCATAGACATTTTAAAAAATAAACGTCGCTTTTTTACAAATGGTATGAAGTCGCCCTAAGAAGCAAACTCCGCGAAGGCATTCTTTTCTGAGCGGCGAGCTTTATTGGTTGAGCCAACAAATCTCATCCGAAACGCTTTTTTCTCACAGCTTTTGACTTCTTTGTGCCTGCACTTTGATGACGTCAAAGCCTGATTGCAGGTTGTCTATTTGTTCTTGTATTTAAGCCTGTTTACATTGTTGAGCATATATTTTATATATTATTTTATGACGTATGTATGTATTCAAAATTATATAATTATGTATGTTTATCAGCCGTCTGGTAACCAGCTGTGTGGTAGCTCTACCTGGTAGCTGTGGCTCACTGCCTAATTTGTGATCAGAAAGACGTGTGTGAGTTGTCCCACGATATTTATTTATTTATCTTCTAGGGAAATCTTAGGCATGCAGGTTTTCTCACGAAGTTTTGCCTTAGCCGTTACAAGTGATATTTAATTTTATAAAGAAAGTTATTAGTGCGTGCCACTGGGATTCGAACCCGGATCCCTCGAGTAAGAAGTCGAATTTTTATCCACAGGGCTATCACCGCTCTTATAAAGCACACATTAAGTTTTAAGAAACCTATTGGTGCGTGCCACTGGGATTCGAACCCGGGCCCCTCGAGTAAATAGCCGAATTCTTAGCCACTAAATCACCGCTATAAATTATTAAAAACAGTTGCATATTTATGCAACACTGGACAAATAATTGGCCCCTACCCACAGTTTATCTCAATTCAACCGTAGTTATAATAAGGCAGGAAAATTTAATCTATGTACACACTGTCATATGGAGCTATAAAAGTAATTAGTGACAATGGTAGGTAGTAATGGCCAATATGGGCCAATGTGACTGGCAGCGAGCCAGCAGAGACGGCTAGTCCTGTCTCGCTCGCACTGCTGTACACCGGAATTTTTCATTTGTTACGGAAACGGACGGTAGTTCCCGGTTTTATTAAATTTTTGGCCATTTTGCATGGATTTAAGCGTTTTTGGAGCACAGTTGTAGCGGTTATATGGTGAAATAAACGTTTATTTGTTGCTTCGCATTTTATTGTTGGGGAACAGTCCAGAACTGTTTGTATTAGTGCGGCTATAGTGATATTTTGTTAAGTTTATTGACATTGATTGTTACGGAGAATAGAGTTTATCCTTAAGTTTCTATACGGTTGCGATTTTTTAATTCAGTTGTAGGTACTACAGAATTTTTACGGGATTGATAAAATATTTTTTTTATTTTATTATAATCTCTTAACTTTTAACATTAATGCGATGATGATGATGCGGGGCAGCAGTGTTGGCAAAGTGTTAATCGCCTAATACGAGTACCTTTAGTTAAAAAATATGATGGCAAAAGTATATGCAATAAAAATAACTTCATTTTTATACTTGAGAAAAACGACCAAATTTGTTATTTATTTGTTCAACGACCCAGTTCTCTACAAATACATAGAGTATGAAATGTAGAGCACTGACTCCGCAGCGGTCATCATCCCGCTCTACAATGGCTCTAATCTCACTTTATTACTCGGCGACGTCTGCGAGGTTTCATTAATATCAGATTGTAACTCTACGGGCTCTACCACGCGGAGAAATGAATGAATGGCGTGTATTTGTATGGTTTGGGATTGTATGTAGAGTACATTGTAGCAGTAGCCTTCGATCGCCGTTCGATGTGAAAAAAAAAACGGAATTTAACATTCATTATTAGAAACTGGTATAAACCTCAAATTTTTGTTGTAAATATACCCACAGTTACTTAAGTAAGTTGATGTAAGTTCCCTTCCCATGAAAGAATTAGATTGATGGTTAGAATAATAGCCTTAGCGTTTCGGAGATCATACCGAACAAACAAATAGATCTTTCGTAAGAATAGTTCCGTATTTATATACATACCGATTTAATTTTAGTAAAAAGCCTTTTTTTCAACATTGCAGACAATTTTTGAAATTAAATACATAGGCTAGGGTTTACTTTATATAAAAAGTAAATAAAGCTATATTTTAAAGTATATCCATAGAAATAAGTGAGAATATTTTATTTTATAGTAAAAAAGAAACGATGGTGACAACATTCGATAAAAATGAATTTTGTAGAAAATGCAATATTTACAGTGTCCGTATTAGAATAAAATTTTTTAATCCATTAAATTCAAAACCTTTAAAATATTAACTGACCAAAATATAAGAACTTTCTTTAAATTTTTCATCGTATTTTAATTCAGCAAAGACGGGCAAATCGGATAACGTAGGAAGCTTCAAGTGGATTGAGAATGAATTATGCACCGGCTTAAGCGGGTAACGCCCGGAGCTCGCGATCATTGTCGCACAGACCGCGCGTCGTCACAACTCCCCTTACTGAATTGTCTAAAAGAAGGTTGGTTTTTCATGTCATTGTTGGGTTTGGTTTTTATATGATCCCTACCCTGAAATCAATAGTGATAGTATCAATCATTTGTTTTAATACCGCAGAAGTACGCATGTAATTCATCACTAATGCTGTCATACTAATAAGCGCAGATGGTTTTACTCAGTTGGGTAAATTATTATTGATTTGTTAGTCGAGATTCATTAGGGACCCGCTGCACTACAGCTTACCTCTTGGGACAGGTGGTGGACTTCACATGACTTTGAGAATATTATGGAGAAGTCGAACGTTTTCTCGTGATGTTCTCCTTCACTGCTTGTACACTGGCAACAATTGAAATAAATTTAAAGTCGAATAACTCACACAGCAGGGTTGGGTCCCTCTCACAATGAGATTGATGTAGGCCTTAGCCCAATACGCTGTGCCTATAAAAACATAATGAAGAACCCTCAGGGATGTGGATTTTCTCACGATTTCCTTCCCCGTTGCAGCAGGTGACATTTAACAATAAATTTGAAACATTAATGTGTGCCAGCGCTGTTCAATAATTGGAAAATGACTACCATTACTATGGTTTCATTTTAAAGGGAAAATTTCGACGGAATCTTCTACGAGCATTCTTGTTGGTTCCAGTATCAAGAAAACAGGTGAATGAGAGTAAATTGAATATCAGCGGATCCCGGCTACGGTAATGTACCGCGGGGCGGTAAGCGGCTTACGCCCATTCGGGGAACACAAGACGCTCTCATTACTGAATTAAGCGGGCTTCAGGAATCACACTCTGACGGAAAGATAATTGTTTTCTCCTCCCATTTTCGGTGGGTCTTACGTAGGTTGATAGGCTTTTTCTTGGTCGTTATTAACGTTTTTATTTGATTGTAGTTTTTCCTACATAATATATGAAGAGCACTAGAAAAATAATTTGGGATTATTTTTATATTCATCCGTCTTTGTTGTAAGTGAACCAAACTACAATGCAGAAGGTTGTAAGTTTGGTTCTAATTCTGGAAGAATATTTGTGTGACGAGCAAGTGTTTGTTCTGTGTTCAGGTATGAATTTTGTTTTTAAAAGTATATGTATGTTTGTTACCTGTCTGGTGACCGTTACAGTTCTATCCCTAATTTGGAATCAAGAAATATGTGAGTTGTCCCACGATATTTATTTAGTAACCAGGTATCTGTTCATTTTTTATTCAAATTTAGAGCTACATATTTTAGTCGGATAACACCCAAAAATAACGGAAACGAAACCCCACCCCAAAAATCTTTGTAAGGTATCTGATATACGTGTATATAGATAACCTCAAACTCATTCATATCATTCTTAAGCGGACTGCACCAACCACAACGGAAAACCTTGACAAAAACAAACTTACAGTAATCACAAGCGCCTCCAAGCCAAGTGTCATTACAGTTAACACGAGTTGAAAGAGCCGTGTTTATGGAATTGCGCACAAACACTGCCTGAGCCTGAGACAATTCCGCAAATTGCATACGACTCGCCGCCTCTTCTTTTAAGAGTCCGACAGTTGTTAGAAACGTGTCACAGTCGGTCTAACCTCAGGAAACATCTTCAGTACTTGTCGCCTCGAGCAGGACGGCTTTATTTCTTTTTCTTGCATTTGTATTGGGTTTGAATTCAAAGGTATAGGCATAACTAGGAAATTTATTACAATGTCTGCGTGATTATGTAGGTTGTCTACAGAGAAGTACCTAAATCGTTGATACAAAACAAAGCTAACGATTAAATTTCACTATTATATTATCAGTAAATAACGTATCATTTACCATCTGATCTTTGAGTGAATAAACTCAGGTTAGGGCTCCCCTTCCATAAGAGAAAGATTATCTTGGTCCCTTTTTTGCATTTTTTCAATTAAAGCCCCATCATTATTCACTGTTATAAAAGAAATTTACTGAAATCAAATTTCATTTACAGAAAAGAGAATCTAACTAATATAACTAATAAACTGTTTAATAATAATTTAACTGTTAAATAATAATTTAACAGTTTATTTATCACTTAACTACCAGCCCTTTGCACAACTATAAAAAATATCCCAGAGATCTCTCAGAGATTAAAATACACACAAAAACTATTCCCATATTTAAAACTTCACATTTTCATTTTTTATTTCTAGCCCCCGCTAACGTTCATAAAATAAAATATAAGTTTTGTGCGTTAAAATTCCTTCACACTGTTCCTGACGTCACTAACGTCACGCTTGAGTGACACCGTCCACAATATTGCGAATGGCGTTAGGAGCTGGAAATAAAACACGGGAGTGGAACGAGAAATATAGAGAATAGAATTTTAAACGGGATCCATTGTAAACAGGAATGCGATAAATTCCTTGCATTTTTAAACTTTCATGTCGTTCGAAAACGAGGATTTATTTACAGGACTTGAATGTGGGACGAGGTTTTAGAATGTGTATTGTGTGTTGGACCAGGGACGTGACATCGTTTTTAAAGTATGATGACGAAACTTGATAAGTGAAAAATTGTCAAGTTTAATCAAGTTTAATCATCATGATGAGTAAGCAGTCGAGGGAATAATTACTTTAGTTCAGCTCTATTCAACTTTTATCTTACACTTTCGTATAGAGACGTGCTCTCATTCTTGAGAGATGAATAAATATACTCTCTTTTAAGAACTCATCCGTATGTGTGGCGTCCTCAAATTCCAAACTTAAAGATTTCCCAAAATTTTATCATCATTATATTTCATCCCAATGCGTTTTGCAATTAAGCAGTGAAAACATAATAGAATTACCACTAATTGGACACCTTTCAAAAGTTTCAGCTATATTAATTATGTTAAATCCTTGCTTAACATTACTTTAACAAAGCTTTGACATAAAATTCATAAGTTAAGAGCATGTTCAAATAAACCTGATTCAATTTCGTTTTGTAACAACAATGTAAACAAACTCTATAACACAACGCTTCGCTCGCCGTGACGCCGCGACGTCACTCGTGACGTCACTGGCTTCATGCTCGAGTAGCGAGTTTTGTGAGAGCGTTCCTTGGTTTAAGTTGCAACCGATTCAGCTGCTTTTAAAAAATATTTTATGTTCTTTCTCCTCAATATTATCTACATCATTTCTTTTAAAATATTTAAACGTACCTAACTTTTAACTTTATTTCATGAAAATTAATTATTTCATGATTTCCCGTTGCGATGGGAAACTATGATTTTGGTCCTATTTTCTACATGACGCTGTGAAAGTAAATGTGAATGATAATATCATTTTCACTCGCTTTTATTACATGACCAAACTAAACTTTGTTATAAGAAGCAAATATCGTGCCTATTTTTACAGTTTTCTCTTTCAAGCATTATTTTATCAAGGTATTTTCTTCAGCTGGATAGGGGTTGGTAAAATTAAATAAAATAAGAAATATTATTTACTTAAAATTGTGTGCAAAGTCTAAAACAGCTCGTACATTATATTCGTACATATATTAAGTACCTTTAATAGTGTTACATAAGACAGTCGGAAGAATCGGGAAACACATAAGTAGGTACATAGCCGGCCATAAATCACACGACCGCCCGTCGCTGACAGTTATAAACACGACATGCCTTGCAATAGAATCTCAACCCTATGCCTAATAAGTTAAGGTTCAAAATAGCATGGTTAGTCTATAGTTGTTTACAACTTTATTACATTCTACCCTAGTCTATATAGTTCGGGATCGCTCCAGTAATTTCTAGTGTACCTGTAGTCGGGTATAAATAGATGCGTGACGGGCACTCGGAGAGTCATTCTTGGATCAGCGATCGGAGCGAACTATCCAGGCGATAACCAGCGATACTACTGTGATTTAGTGAGTGAGTGAATTAAGTGCGTTCAGTTAAAGTGTGTATACGTGTTTTGCTGTATTTAAAGAGTGGTGATTTGTTGTGTGGACGTTCAATAAAGTACTTGCGGAACCAACTGGTGTTTTCACGAACCCCATTATCCTGACGACGCGACAATTGGTGACAGAAGCGGAATGCCAGTCGTACCGCAAAGTGAAGAAGGAGTGCGAACTCGACGTCAGACGGCTCTGGATGCAACGCGGATGGAGTCGCCTCAGCGAGAGCGCTTGACAACGGTGTCGACTGCGGCACCGTCAACCGCGCCGGCCGCTGCGACCGCACCCGTACCAGCAGGTACGATGAGTAATCCAGGCGGCTTCGATATACAGGCCTTGCTCGGTGCTATGCAGGCCATGCAAGAAAAATTGCAAGAAAGATTGCAAGACAGTCAACGCGAAGCCACTGTCCAGTTGCAAGAAAAATTGCAAGAGAGCCAACGCGAAGCCACGGTCCAGTTGCAAGAGAGCCAGCACAAAGCCACCACCTTATTACAGGAGACAATCAACACGAAGCTCGAAGGTTTCCAGGGAGTGTTGGAGCACGTGAAGGAAGACGTCGAGATCCTAAAGACGCAAACGCAAGATCATGCTGCAACCTTTAGCGCCTATGAGCGGAAGTTTAAAGAGCTCCAGAAGGTTATCCTCGTAGATCATGAAAAGAAGTTCGAGGAACTGGAGGGGAAGCTGCGGAAGACCATGATTATAGGCACCTCCGTTACACCTACAATTACTGCTGGAGGTCTAAAACTGAAAGTCCCCAGTTTCGACGGCTCTACATCATGGATAGCTTTCAAAGAGCAATTTGCAATGATTGCTAAAGGTAACGGGTGGGAAGAAGAGCAGAGCCTCATGGCGCTTACTCTTGCTCTTCGAGGAGATGCCGCACGCATTTTAGAAAACGTGCCAGCGAATGAGAGGACTCTAGAATCGCTATTTGAGGCTCTCGATGCCCGTTACGGAGACAAGCACCTGGAGCATGTATACCGGGCGCAACTAAAAGACCGAGTGCAGAGGCCCAACGAAAATTTGCAACAGTGGGCTACGGAGATAGGAGTGCTGGTACGCCGTGCCTACGCATCAAGCTCAACGCCCGTTGAAGAGAAAATTCTGGAGGCGTTCACGAACGGGATAAGGGATCCAGAGGTGAGAGCTATGGTGCGCTTGGGTCACCACACTACCATGAAGACCGCTCTTGCGCATGCACTCGAAGTGGAGGCAGTTCGCAATGACTATAGAACTCATAGAGTTCGAGAAGTAGTTGCTGCAATACAACCTCGTAGTGGACCCGTATGCTATGGGTGCGGTGAACGAGGTCATATAAGAATCAACTGCCGGGCTCAGAAAAGGCAAAGGTCGGTGTCGACGGCTACCCAGGTCGACACTCAGGATCAGGAGCCGTTAAACTAAATGGCGCCAGGGCCGCGGGGCGGGCACTGGCTGGACTTCGTCGAGCCCCAACAGTCCAAGTATCACAAGCTTGTGATGGGAACAGCCTTGTTACCACAGGAGAGATTAATGGCAAACCCTGTCGCTTTACAATCGACACAGGAGCATCGAAATCCATCGTGCGACCGGAACTGTTAAAACGGACCATCATGTGGAAAGATGCACGCCCATTGTGCAACCTACAGACAGCAACAGGCCAGCCAGTGACCGTCCTGGGAGTAACAGAAGTTCGAATAAAACTTGGAGATGACACTTATATGCAGTCTGTCTTGGTGGCTAATATAACTGACGACTGCATCATCGGATTGGACTTTTTACGGACGCAAAAGTGTGTAGTCGATGTCGCAAGAGGAGTATTAAGCTTCCCCAGACAAGAAGTTTTCCTGGAAGGGCCCTCTTCGACAACAGTTTACAGTGCGAGGGCTGTGAAACTAGCACCTAGGTCGGAAACGTTGGTGAGTGTCCGGTTTCCGGGAAAGATAACACCACACCGATGCGTCATTGTGGAGAATTGTGGAGATCATCCTAGTTGGATTACGGCCAGAACACTGGTCATGACCAAACAAGATGCCAAGGTGAAGATCATTAACGTCAGTAACTCACCAATTCATCTACCAAAGAACACGATTATCGGTCGATGTGATGCCGTTAATCACTTGAGGAGGACTCTGGAATCTAACATCCAATGTAGAACAACCGATAACGTCGCCTCTCTGCTGGAAACAATCAAGGTGAATTTGAGTCCTAAGGAATATGCAGACGCAGCAAGGTTGTTAAGGGACTACAGGGATATTTTCAGTGAAGGCGACACTAATCTCGGAAGAACCAGTCTGGTGACACACTCAATTGACACCGGTAGCATCTCGCCGATCAAACAGAGACCTAGACGCGTACCTTTCGCGAAGGAACCAGAGGTGTCAGAAATGATCCAAGAGATGAGACGAAGTAAGGTCATTGAACCTTCGACTAGTCCTTGGTGTTCACCTGTAGTACTGGTGAAAAAGAAGGATGGAAGCACCAGATTCTGTGTGGACTACAGAATGTTAAATAATGTGACCAAAAAGGACAGCTATCCTCTACCCCGGATTGACGATACACTGGACATGCTAGGAGGCATGAAGTGGTTCTCAACTGTAGACCTGAAGAGTGGCTACTGGCAGGTGGAACTTCGGCCAGAAGATAAAGAGAAGACTGCGTTCACAACTGGAACTGGAAATGGTCTGTGGCAGTTCTGCGTCATGCCTTTTGGACTGTGCAACGCTCCAGCGACTTTCGAACGCCTTATGGAACGAGTACTATTGGGACTGCTAGGAGATGCCTGCCTAGTATATCTCGATGACGTGATTGTAATGGGTCGCAATTTCAAGGAACATCTGAAGAACTTAGAAAAGGTTTTTAAGAGATTCCGCGAATCAAACCTGAAGCTCAATCCAAAGAAATGCGACTTTTTCAAGAAAGAAGTATCCTTCTTGGGACACGTCATTTCCGACCACGGCGTTCAGACTGACCCGGAAAAGATCAAAGCGGTGCAGGAATGGCCTACACCAAAGAATAAGACGGATGTACGTGCATTCTTAGGCTTGTGCGCGTATTACCGGAGATTTGTAAAGAACTTCTCCGAGGTAGCCAAGCCATTGCATCGTCTCACGGAGGAAAAGAGAAATTTTATTTGGGACCAGGATTGCGAGAGTGCGTTTACTCAGCTGAAGAAGCTTCTCTGTTCAGCTCCGATTCTGGGATACCCTAGAAGGGATGGAAGATTTGTAGTGGATGCCGACGCAAGTAATACAGGGATAGGAGGGGTATTGTCTCAAGAGCAAGATGGTCGACAAGTAGTCATCGCGTATTTCAGCAAGTCTTTGTCGAAGCCGGAAAGAAATTACTGCGTTACTCGTCGTGAGCTGCTTGCTGTAGTAAAGACTTTGCAGCACTTCAACAAGTACTTGCTGGGCAGAGAATTTACAATACGCACCGACCATGCGGCTCTAAGGTGGCTTCTCCAATTCAAGAACCCTGAAGGACAAGTTGCGAGATGGATTGAACAGCTTCAAGAGTTCCACTTCACTATCGAACATCGCAGCGGGAAAGCTCATGCAAACGCAGATGCTCTGTCACGACGACCGTGCCCCGAAAACTGCAAGCACTGCTTGAAGCATGAATCAAAGGAAGTGGTAAAGATTATAAGGACACAGGACTTGGACGAATCTTGGAGTAAGGAGCAAATAAGTCAAGATCAGAAACAAGACAAGGATCTTAGCCTGATCATGGACTGGAAAGCCAGAGGGCAAAAACCACAGTGGAGTGACGTGTCGGCTTCGAGCCCTGTCACTAAGGCATACTGGGCCCAGTGGGACAGCCTTATGGTGGAAAATGGCGTGCTGTATAGGAAATGGGAGTCACCCCACGGAAAGGAACACATTCTGCAGATGGTTATTCCGAAGAGCAAGGTAGCCTCACTACTGAAGCTGGTACACGACGGTGCATCCGGTGGACATCTGGGCGTGAAGAAAACTCTCGTAAAGGTACGAGAACGTTTTTATTGGGTACGCTGCCGTGAGGACATCGAAGAATGGTGTAGGAAGTGTACAGCATGCGCTTCAGTAAAAGGACCTCAAACTAGATCTAGAGGAAAGCTGCAGTTGTACAATGTAGGGGCTCCCTGGGAAAGAATAGCCATAGACGTGGCTGGGCCATTTCCCCAAACCGAAGACGGGAACCGATTCATAGTTGTGGTTCAGGATTATTTCACCAAATGGCCTGAGGTGTTTGCTACCCCGAACCAAGAAGCAAAGACTGTTGCCCAGAAGCTGGTTCAGGAAGTAGTGTGTCGTTTTGGCGTGCCTTTAGAACTGCACAGCGATCAGGGTAGAAACTTTGAGTCGACTTTATTCCAAGAAATGTGTAATCTTCTGGGAATAAACAAGACACGTACCACCCCAGCGCACCCGCAATCTGACGGCATGGTCGAGAGATTCAACCAAACGTTGGAAAACCACTTGGCCAAAGTCGTCGAGTCTCATCAACGAGATTGGGATCGGTACATACCACTGTTTCTGATGTCCTATCGCTCGGCGGTACATGAGTCTACTGGGTTTACCCCCGCCAAGGTCAATTTCGGAAGAGAGGTACGTCTGCCGGTGGATTTGTTGACCGGCACTCCACCTGATGCCCCGAAAGCGACGGTTGAGTACGTAGCCGATTTGCAAAGGCGGATGGACGAAACCCATGACCTGGTGCGACAGAACAGCCTGGCGTCCAGCGCAAGGATGAAAACCCGCTATGACCGCAACGCAAAGACACATGGTTTCGAGGAAGGGGCTACGTCTGGCTACACAACCCCCTGAGGAAAAAAGGAAAATCGCCGAAGCTTCAAGCCCGATGGGAAGGCCCATATAAGGTGATCACGAAGATCAACGATGTCACCTATCGCATAAAGCAAGCAGACAGAAGGCAACCGAAGATTGTGCACATCGACAGATTGGCACCTTTTCATGGGTCGAATAATGCTCGGGACGAGCATGATTAAGAGGGGGGCAGTGTTACATAAGACAGTCGGAAGAATCGGGAAACACATAAGTAGGTACATAGCCGGCCATAAATCACACGACCGCCCGTCGCTGACAGTTATAAACACGACATGCCTTGCAATAGAATCTCAACCCTATGCCTAATAAGTTAAGGTTCAAAATAGCATGGTTAGTCTATAGTTGTTTACAACTTTATTACATTCTACCCTAGTCTATATAGTTCGGGATCGCTCCAGTAATTTCTAGTGTACCTGTAGTCGGGTATAAATAGATGCGTGACGGGCACTCGGAGAGTCATTCTTGGATCAGCGATCGGAGCGAACTATCCAGGCGATAACCAGCGATACTACTGTGATTTAGTGAGTGAGTGAATTAAGTGCGTTCAGTTAAAGTGTGTATACGTGTTTTGCTGTATTTAAAGAGTGGTGATTTGTTGTGTGGACGTTCAATAAAGTACTTGCGGAACCAACTGGTGTTTTCACGAACCCCATTATCCTGACGACGCGACAATAGCTTCTTCCTCTCTTCTTCTGTTTTGTATATTTACAAGAGTTGTTTCAGCCTCAGATAAAAACTGATTTACCTTTTGTAGCTCTTAACTTGTGACGCACGGCAATTTCTCGCGATTGACTCCACATTTCTGTTGAAAAGCCTTTGCTCTCCGCGCCTCTCCGCGCCTGTCTACTTCTCTTCGCTTCAACGCTTCCACTTCCAGATCTGATAAACTTCAAACAAACGGTGAAACGAGCATAATAAGAGGAAATTCAACATTTATTTGTTGTCTCATTTAACGTGAATCCTCTTAGAAGATGATTACGTTTATCTTGTTTGATCAGCGTTGATACGTATTCAAGTGTGTAAGCTAAACGATAATGTTTATACATTTATCTGTTTGTCAGTAACCCATTAAAGACCCACTACAGAGTCGGGTCTCCCACAATGAGAGGAATGTAGGCCTTAGTCCACCTCGCTGATCTACTGCGGTTGGTGAACTTCACATACCTTTGAGTTTTTTTGTGAACTCTCAGGCACGCAGGATTCCTCACGATGTTTTCCTTCGCCGTAACAGCAGATGATACTTAATTTTATAAAGCGCACATTACTTTTTTATAAAGTTATTGGTGCGTGCCACTGGGATTCGAACCCGGACCCGTCGATTCGAGGTCGAATTCTAAGCCACGGGGCTCTCACCGCCGCAATACTTCTCTGATACTCGAATAAAAATGCATTAATTGAACCAATCCATCAACGTTGATATCATTGACAATTAATAGCGAAAACTCATCCGCTTTCACCCATTAAAAACCGCTTCAACTGTGCCAGAGTACCTTTTGAAGCATTAATTGTGATTAATAACGTAGTGGAAAATAATTTGTAAATGATCGCGCAACTTGTCGTCGAAAATACAAGGTGAGTTAAACGAGAGTCGAGTTGGTGGGTGCTCTAAAAAGTGTCGCTGCTGAAAATTAATTCTGTTCCAACCGTTTTTAAACGTACACAATGATGTAACGGGTCTTAGTGCAAGCGAGTGGTGTGCGCGATTTGTTTTATCTAAGGATTGTGAGATGTCTTTCCTTAATTATTTTTTATGGATTTGCAGACAAAGGAATAGGAAAATTATCATATAGGAAATAACAGGACAACTGACATTATGATCAGTTCTGAAAGTAGAAACATGAGTCCATTTCGTTTATTTACACCACGATGTAAGACAACATTTTTCAAAGTAAAGAACCAATTGATTCCAAAACTCGTATAACAATAATTCCTAGAATAGACCACCATTCCATCGCTTCTCGCAAACTCGTTCACACTACAACAAGCACGCACCCTAGCGTGTACTCAAAAGAATGCCCTCTGCAGCACACTGATATTTACGATTTAGTTTAAGCGTTCCACCTTCGTTTACTGCGAGTCCTGCGTTTACGTGTAAAATTGTTCCACGCATACCGGTATGTGTATAAGAGGCACGTTTAATGGAATTCCGGGCAATAAACGGTGACGCGTGCGGTATTTGGGTGAACGTGTCGGAATTTTAAACGACCGATAGTCGGGAATAGTTTTTTGGGGTTTTGTGTGGAATTGGGGATATTTATGCCCGTTTAATGTTTTCCTTTCACGTTGGATAACGCACGCAGCATTAATTTTATTATTATAGTGAATTTTCAATGTACATAATTATTATTGTAACAAACAATTTCTATGTAATAAATAAAACAAATATTTAATGTTTTACCAGCTTTTAAATAAGTTTACTTCAGGTTCTTTAATATTACTTCAAATGTTTTATTTATGAAATAGTTTTATATATTATAGACATTTACCAATGTTTACTGGTTTCCTTGCTTATAATTGTATTGATTTTTGCTATATTTATTCAATTTCAATTGTTATATTTAACTTTGCTGTATTACAGCAATAAATAAGACAAGCTTGATCATTGCCCTGGAAAAATTATAACATGAAACACAAATGAATTTACGAAATTACGAAGAAAATTTTAATAATTCAAATTTGCCATCAAATAAAATAACAAAGAAACCCTGCCAAATAAAGCGGCGTTGAATCTTCAAAAGCCTTATTAAATAGATGTCGATTATACGCGGGCTTAATAAGATCGCTTAATTTGATTTCGGCTGATAATACTACGAGATTTAACGATATTCAGAACCAAAAATTAAATCAAATCGAAACCGAATTGAAACCTATTCAAATAGAAACCTATTAAAAAAATAATAAAGCTACCTACGTACTTTATTATTTTTTGAATAGGTTTTCAATTCGGTCATTAAAAAAATTGTCACACAACAATACCCCAGGTTGGATATATGGCGTACCACATTTCTCGCTAAAGCCAGGTTGAAGGGCGGAATTTATGAGGAATAAGGCCGCGGGCTGACAGAGAATAATAGCACCCAACGTGGGGCCCATAGCGCTAACTCGTACACTTAAGCACTATTAGTGTCTTTAACATTAAGGTGATAAGAGTATATTACCCATAATTACAAGAAGCGCGAGTCTCGCTGCTTGAGTAGATCGCAAGCGGTCGAAAAGTTAAGCAACGTCGGGCGCGGTCAGCACCTGGATGGGTGACCGCTGGTGGCGAATTAATGCGCGCTTCCGTGCTTCGGAGAGCACGTTAAGCCGTCGGTCCCGATTGATAGCAGTCGTTAAACCTCATCGGCGGCCATATGGGCGGTTTGAAAACATCCGACACGGCACTAGCCCGTTCCTCCACCAATCCGTAACATTACGTAAAACACTATGTCGGAGACCTTTGAATGGTTGCACATTCTGTTGAAAAATGACAAGTGTAACATTCTTTTGGAAATATGACTGTGTTCTATGATTTTCACAATCCTCGTACCGTCTATTCGGCTAAATTTTCACGCGTAATCACGCGTATCTCCTAATAAGTGAAATGGACGTCTGTGGATTGTCAGGAATTGTTATCTCTGTACCCTGTGAAAAGTAAAGTGTACGTGTGCTCCCGTTGTTTTATTTAATTTTTTACTATTGTGTGGTGAAGGACAATCATATTTTGTCACCGAGTGTTCAACTAAAGACAGGTGGTTTCAGCATCGCTTAGTAACAAATACATACGAGATACATACGAGTAAAACAATTTCCTGCGCAGGCCGCAAGGGTGGCGGAATGCCACGTCGCAACCACCAGCGGACGAGGGTGAAATTTACGAGGAATGCGCCCACAACCCTTACAGAGCAACGTGGGCGACATAGTGCGGCTAACTTGCCGAGTGAATTGAAAATAATATGTAACTTATAGGCTCTATTTCATTTGCCAGTAACCACTACAGGGTCGGGTCTCCTTCTCGTAATGAGAGGGATGTCAGTAACCCACTACAGGATCGGGTCTCCTTCTCGCAATGAGAGGGATGTAGGCCTTAGTCCACCACGCTGGCCTACTGCGGGTTGGTGGACTACACATACCTTTGAGAACATTTTTTTTTGTGAACTCTCAGGCATGCAGGTTTCCTCACGATGTTTTCCTTCACCGTAACAGCAGGTGATATTTAATTTTATAAAGTGCACATAACTTTTTACAAAGTCATTGGTGCGTGCCACTGGGCTTCGAACCCGGACCCCTCGATTCGAAGTCGAATTCTAAGCCACTGGGCTATCACCGCTATTTAATTTATTTCAGGATATTTTGTTAGGTGGTGAATGGAAATGGGTCATTTTAATACTGAACAGGAAGTAATAAAATCTGACGAATATCACCGCAGCATCCGACAGAGAATAATGCTTCCAACGTGGCGTCTACAATAAGGATGCCCAAAAAATGTGTTGTATCGATATATAGTATCGCATCTTAACTGCTTCGTATTCCTTTGTATCGATACGCTAAAATATCGCTTTCCTTTGTATCGATATATCGAAATTTTTATTGATTTGCGAATTTTGCGTTTTAATTAGTGTTTTTTAAATGAAAGCGGGTACTTTTTATGGTGTTCATTAATTTTATACGCAAAGAATTTATTAAGGATTAATAATAAAAAAAGGTTCAATGGAACTATCATCATTTCGCAATGATGTTATAGGAATTTTCAAGTCATAAAAGTAAAAAAAAAAATTGTAGTTTGATACGATACGATATTTTAAAATGATACTATATGAATCGAAAATCGTTCAAATATCGATATATCGTATTGTGCTGTATCGATATTTCGATATATCGTATCGTAATGTGCATCCCTAGTCTACAACATTTGAGTGACGGAAGCCATTACCAACGTCATATATGTACGAACGCTTGCTATGATGATGTAGAGCATTGTAGAGGAATACCCAGCTTGCGTCCCTAGAGTATGTTTAGTAGAATAATGAAGCAAGAATTGGTACTATCTGTCGCCTGCAGGGGACAGAATCGGGGACAGATAGGAATAATCCTAATTTAGGATACTGTAACTTCATTAGACATCTGTAACTTAATTTTGTCGAATATTGTGACTCGATTAAACACACTACCAACAAACTAAAGAATTTGGTTAATTAACTACTTTTAAAATTAAAACCTATAATAGAATATTAAACGAGCAAGCCAGCGTGGTGAAGTACGGTGCAGGAATATTGTTTTGGGCACGCCCGTGAAATAGGTTGTTTTAACCCATTAATGACCCACTACAGGGTCGGGTCTCCTCTCATAATGAGAGGGATGTAGGCCTTAGTCCACCACGCTGGCCTACTGCGGGTTGGTGGACATAGGTAGGTGAAATAGGTAGCTATATAAAAATCTAATCTTAGCAAGTTATAGTGCCATTTGTACTATGTACAGGGTCCTTCCAATATTGAACAGTTTGTATTGAAGTTGCGAACTTTATTAGTAGAATAAAGCCAACCACGACGTAACCGTTTCAAGTTTGCATACACTTCCAGTTTTCTCAACTAAACCAACTTCCACCCGAAGTCGAAAGTAGTTACCCTCCGTCCAATCTCTAAACCAATTAACTATGGAGTTGTCCAAACATTGTCAACGAAAACAATATTATCTTGGGTTAAATTAAAGCGGAATCTAACTCAATCACGGATAATCTGAGTTTGGGTTGTTTGAGGGGACGACAATACACGGTATATAATTATCACAGATCACACCAGTTTAAACGATCAGTCCTTCTTAGTAATGTTTTTATTACGCCTAACCTTGGGATTGAATGCTATTCTCAAAGTATCCGTACGGAAAAAGCAGTGATTAATATGGCACTATGTCAATCTGTCTGTGCCGTAAGCACACTTTCTTCAAAGTATTTGTACAGAAAAGGTCAGTAAAATTATGTCATATGTCTGACGTCAGTTTGTCTGGCATCTTCCTGTGCTGGGCAGACGCGTACGTATAAATCGTAAAGTAAATTTTAAATTAAACATTTAAACATTTGAATTAAACATTTATTAAATTATAGATCTAGAATAAATAACACATCTCTTGAAGATAGAATCTTAGAATAAATAAACACTTATGAAAAGATCTTTCATTTAATAAATATTTAAAAGCCAGCTAAGTTTGAATATTTTCTCTAACCTGTCAACTATATTATAATTATGTAGCTCTCCAACCACAGTGGTGAATATCAAAACACAAAATTAAATCATCATCTCATTAAATCACAAAAGAATAACCTGAATAACACGGTTTCACAACGAGGTTTCACCACAATTTCTCTCGACACAACACAAAACAATTGCAGAACTATGCTAACGAGTACAAGCTAACGCAATTGGAACTATAATACCGAGACAGAACCACAAGGAGGAACAATTAGGCATAATTCGATAACTGGCAAGTTCGCCGGCTAATTAAAATTATAAACGCGGCCCCAATTTCGGCAGGAGTTATCTGATTATTGTTGTGGGCTGGGCACTTGTTGTAGTAAGTGACTGAATGTGATGGAGAATGCTGACGACTAGTTGTGGGTTTTCGTTGTTTTTTTCTTCATTTCAGCTTACATCGGTCCGGGTCTCTCCCAACGAGGCCGAGCTACAAGCAAATCGTCGCGCCCCATCGAGCAGGAGGGCGTCCCACACTACTTTTGCGGAGCCGCGGTCTCCACTCTAGCAGCCGTTTGCTGCAGCATCCGTCGGATCTACGACAGATGTGGCCAGCCCACTGCCACTTCAGCCTCCTAGCCTTTAGAGCTATGTCGGTCACTTTGGTCCTCAATCGAATTTCCATTATGATCTACGGGGCTGAGACGTGAACACTCACGGTGGGGCTAGTCCACAAGCTGAAAGTCGCTCAGCGAGCTATGAAAAGAGCTATACTCGGTGTGTCTCTCAAAGACAAAATTCGAAACGAGGAAATTCGATTTTCTGCTAAAAATTGATCATTTCTAAGTAATTTAAAGTTTATTTGACTGTTCCAGGTAAGTTGGAGTGACCGGCTCATCGGTAAGAAACTTACATAATATAAAAGTTTTATGAGGTCGCTACGTCGCTGCAGATTGACTTCCGACTCGGGTATTAAAGTTCAGGGACTACTACGTTAAACGCCTACATACGAGATTGGATCTAAGGCGATGATATAAATAATTTTTTAACCGCGACGATACGGAGACGGTACTCGTACATGCGGTTGGGGTGAGAGGGTGTTTGTGCAAATCTGTGTTGCCACTTATTTCAAGTAATACTTGATTCAAATAGTTGCCGTACTTTGAGAAGAAGTTTATGAATTCCGCGGGGCTACACGTAAAAATATCTATGTATATCACCTTTTAATCAAATTACAACATACTGAATACTGACAACCTATCCTCGCCACTTGGATCTGCGACGGTCACCGTTTCTCAAACATATTTTATTTCATAGCAATGATACATGCAAAACTTTGAGAACTTTTTGGTCTGATATATTTTTGCAGAAATATAATTTGGGGCTCTTCAAAAAGGGCTTAAAAATAGCCTTTCCTTTGAAATCAGAAACGCATTGCCGCCTCTCTCGGTGTTACCATACCAAAAATGAAACTCCTGATCCTCAACTTAGTATTAAGAAATTTGGACAACGCATCGGCGTGGTTTTAGGTGTAGAATATGTTTAAAATAATAATAAATTCAAATTTTTATCAAACTTCCAAAATTACAGTCAACAAACTTCAAGCGTTACGATCGCTTAAAATGTAACTGGAATTAACTGCTTAATTCAGACGTAACGCCGTCGTTATTATTAACGGCGGCGGCCGTTACCGGGATTAACGTCACGTTCCCGAGCGGTCGATGTAAATTGTTTTGTCACCGATTTACATAAGGTTACAGACCAGGCTCTGTTAGTAAGGACGTGACGAAATCATGTTGAGGACGAAAATATTGCATTTATCGGCTGATCTGACGAAGATCAAATCTATAGTACTATCTACTTCATTTTCTTTTCAGGCTACAAAGGGCTGTTCAGGTCCACTGTTGGAATTGGGCCTTCCGTAATAGACGCCATTCTGCTCGGTCCTGGGCCCGTTGAATTCAACGGTTTCCGGCTGCCCTTACCAGGTAAACTGATGACCTGAAGAGGACAGCGAGAAAACGTCGTTTATTGGAGGCCCACGTCCAGCAGTGGACAACGAAGGAAAGGCAAGAAGGAACTGTGGCGAGTAACCGCTTATTATTTTGTAGTCAGGTCACGCAGTCAACACAATCGAAAAACAAAGATCAGTTCACCGAAGCGATGGAACAGGGACAGACGTCGAACACAGCACTATTCTGGTACGAAAACAATTAGGTTCACTCAAACGTGTAATGACGAATACAGATTCTGAGGATGTATTTTTTATGAGACATCACGACGATCGACCGGAATAATTCCTCATCAACTTTTTATGTAATATTTTGGTTGGAGGTATTTTAGAGTTATAGTTAAAGCTACGGTATGCGATAAAGTTTGTAAAGATGAAAAAACCAGTCGAAAAAAGTCAAATGTTTATTGACCAAATTATTTAAAGGGCTAGGAAATGCACCAAGAAATCAAGGAGGTTCTCCTCTATTTTTGGTCAAAGGAATACAAGTTACTACGATGATGATAATGATGATAACTCTTTCAATACAGCAAGGAGATGGTATTTCCTCTAAATTTTGGTTAAAGGAATATATGATGATTTACTGACAATGGTGATGATGATGAAGATGAATATTGATTTGAGACGGCTTTGATTCGGAAGGTGATTTGGGACGGTCAAAATTTCGAAAGGCTCATGAAAGTACAGAGTAAAACATGCAAAAATAGTCCCAAAATTTAATTCCAGCCAAAATATCTGATCACATTTAAGAACCTCCTTCTTAAATAGGAACGGTAGTATTTATACATTATTCAGTTCGAATAATGACTCTCGTATCTCAAGGAGATGGATGTATAATCGTTACTGATCCTAATTGAGCCGGTAATGACCGGTAAAGAGCAAGTGTCTCATTAGTAATGCCATCTCTTACTCGTAATAGATTAGAGGGTGAATACTGTGTCAACAGTTAAAATAAGCGTCCAAATAACGTCGATCTATATAGCCGGTACCTTCCTCTAAGATAACCGATAGCTAAATGATCAAATGCCATTTTGTTTTCCTCACCAGTATAAAGTTGCTAAAGTGTTTTTCGATACAAAACTTACCATGCTCCAGCGGTATGCCCAATTCAGCAACGAAGGTAATGATTATGCAGAAAGTTATCAAAGCTTGCAGCTTGAGATTAAAAGGCGTAATTGTTTCAAGAGGCTTCGCCGTTGATTTACTGCCCCAATCTGCATAGTGCCGTCCGAAACGGTTTATGCCAACTTTGTGACCGAACAAGAGCTGGGGTAAGGGTAATTTCGCAAAGGTAAGGAATTTAAACAAAATAATGCCCAACTGGATTAAAGCGGTGGTTTAAAGCGATCACCGTTTTAAACCAGTTGAGCATTATTTTGTAGCCCATTGACCAGTGGCTAAGAATTCGTCCTTTTTCTCGTGGGGTCCGGGTTCGAATCCCAGTGGCACGCACCAAAAATTTCTTAAATTAAAGTTATGTGCGATTTATAAAGTAAAATAAATATCACTTGTTGTAACGGTGAAGGAAAACATCGTCAGGAAACCTGCATGCCTGAGAGTTCACAAAAAACATGTTCTAAAAGGCATGTGAAATCCACCAACCCGCATAAGGCCAGCGTGGTGACCTTAGGCCTGCATCCTTCTCGTTCTTCACCGTTTTAGCAAGTAATAGTTTAATTTTATAAAGCGCACATAACTTTTAAGAAAGTTATTGATGCGTACGCACCGGGATTCAAACTCGGGCCCTTGAGTCAGAATTCTTAGCCACAAGGCTAACACCATTCCATTAGTAGAGTGCTGCTGACAACCGTTCTATGTATCCCAGTATTAGGCACCGTCCCCCTGAAACAAGGCCTGGAGCATACATCACCACGCTGCTCCCATGCGGATTGGTGAAGCAACTTCTCATTAGTAGAGTAGAACATACAAAATATTTTTATAATTTAATTTCTCACCAGTTATCACTACACGCGATGTTATTACAGTAATTAATCACACATCATGATCCTTATTGCTAACACCATAAGGACTATTATGGATCAATTCAGTACGAAGTCAGCATTTGGCGAGAGCTTGAAGGTACATCTTCCCATACGAAGCACTTTATATCTTGGAGTGGGGCACGTCACATGCGATATTATCCTTTATTGCTATGCAGTTAAGGGCGACAGTGGCATGCAGGTCTGGATGCCGTGCAGTTGCAATATAGCACGGGTCTCTTCTCATTTAATGATGAAGGACTGACATAGTTCGTACAAATTCAGATTTTAATTTTGAAATACTTTACAACAGTGCTACTACCCTGAATACTGTCATTCAACCGACTCGACCGACCGACTCGACAACCAACCGTTGTAGAGACCACATCACCTGATGATGCTCTATTTTGGGGCGAAACACGTGTCGTGTAATATTGGTTGGTGTAATTGACAAATATATTGTGCAAAACATGTCAATCAAATTGTATATTAGTAATAAGTTTTAATATTTTATAAGTTTTAATTAATTTGTATAACTAACATTAGTTTTATTTGTTTCTTTACTTTTTTAATTTGCATACCTGAAAAGGTGAATATGGATTGATCAAAATGCCCTGTAAAACCAATAACTTACCCATATTCGTGCAAATAAATGATTTTGATTTTGATTTTTTGGAATAAGGGAGGGTGGTGGGCCCATACCAAAACACGTTCCACGTGTGCGGATTGTTGCAAAGAAACATAATTACAACTTAAATGACTATATTGCTTCCTACAAAGCTAGAATTTTTCTAAATAATGTTTTATTATCAGCCTGTTAAGAAGTACCGTTCTGGGAGGCCTCTCGCGCCTGCCAAGCCTGCCTGTCATGGCCTGCCTAACGGATGGTTCAGTAACTCTTAGGCTATTATAGGTGTGCAGCGTAAAAAAATCATTTAACCCAACCCGATTCTACACGAACAAATGGGGCACACCCCCAGTCATTACACGCTCGCTCTAATTGCTTTCCGAAGGCAAAGACCGTCCTCAAATTGTTTACGATATTCAGTGTTGCCAACTCCCAAATCGCTTCCAAAACGAAGATTGATTAGTAGTCCGACGTGTGACTAATATGGAGTAGTCTGGGGAAGTTTTTGGGAAAGATTTTTTAGGGTGGGAACTGCTAAATCTCTGTAAACAGTTAGTGGGCTATTAATGCAGGGTTTCCTCTCAAAATGAGTAGAATGTAGTAGTTTTAGTCCACCACGCTGACCTATTGTGGATTGGGAAATACTACTAAAAAACCTTAGCACGATATTTCGGTTCAACCTTTCTGCATTCGAAGGACACATTACGAATTCATCAAATTCGTACATTATACAAAAGACGGGACCGTATTCAGCACAACGCTTGCACAGCTCTAGCGAAGATACATCAATGATGCAGGGGCCACCGTCGTATTGTAGCTGTCGGATATTGTTAGGGAATGAACGGGTTACGGATTTAAGAGCGATTTAGGTGGCTGTTGTCATCAAAGGTAAGAAGTTACTTGCAGTTTGTTCTGCTTACGATATTTTTTAAGAGTCGAATCTTTGAAATATAACACGGCTTATGAAGATAGCGAGAGAACTTGAAAAGTTGAAACAACACAAGTTAACACAACACATACTCGTAGTACAGAGTTCGTCTATAAAATCTCGCAATATGTCGTCGGCGTCAGCGTTAAAGTGCAGTCGGCGCCATATTGGAATTGCTGATCGCTGCACCTCACATCGCGCGAACTGAAGTCTTGAGTACCTCGAGTACAGGGGTTCACAACCGCTGTGTAAAGTTTGAGTGTTTATCTTGACTTCTTTACTAATCATTATTTTTTCAAGTTTTTTAACTTATTTTGTAAGTATTAACAACTCCAGTTATATTTTTGGACCTAATTCCTAGTGTTTGATTTAGCTAAATTATGGACTATTATTTTCCATTTTTGAGTGCAAAAGTAGGTTGGTATTGACAACGACAATAGCGGTTGATTCAAATATCTACGATAATTAAGATGACAAGTGAGGCATGAAATTAGTTGCTGCTAGCCGGTCAAAGCTAACTAATATACACATTGCATATTCATTAGAGCTTACAATAACAATATAACGCAATCAAAGCAGCAGAACAGCATATGATTAACTCCGTAAGTGTTATTTGGTAGTTCAGAGAAGTTCGGTTTGCGTGTGCTTGCGAGTTCTCTATCGAGCTATGCTGTGGGCTCTGTATTTGCATTGCTCTGTAATAGTTCTCCATGAAATACTCCTTAGATACTCATTAGAATCTATTATTTAGTTGGATTGTAAAATTTAAGATAAATTGTTTAAATTTCCTATTTTAAGTCATACAATGTACGATTTAGCAAAGTGAATTTAAAATGTTTATAACTTCTGACATCTTCTTCTTCTATATAAATAAAATTGTAGTTAACATCAATTTTAAACAGGAAAAACTGTAAAAAAGTTAGTTGATTCATTTCAAAACTATTAATATACATTTAAGACTTACCCTAAACACCTCTGAAACCAATATAAAGCATTTGTGTTCTTTTTGTTTTCGTGGGTAAATCCTCGTGAATACTACCACATAAGTCAACTAGTTTTTACATAAATTCAAATCAATTTACAAAGTAATAAGCTAAAACAATATTCATACTACCGTATAGTGCTGTATTCAATTAACTTCGTAACCGTTATCTGCAAGTTCGAAGTTTGAACTAACTTGCGAGCGCTCTACTAAGTTTTACTGATTGCTCTAGATTTGCATTGCTCTGTAATAGTGCGTACTTCTCGGAGCTTTAAGATTTTGCTTATTTATCTTATATTGCGGCGGTGATAGCCCAGTGTCTTCGAATTCGACCTCCAATCGAGGGGTCCGGGTTCGAATCCAGTGGCACGCACCAATGGCTTTGTAAAAAAAGTTATGTGCGCGGTATAAAATTAAATATCACCTGCTGTTACGGTGAAGGAAAACATCGTGAGGAAACCTGCATGCCTGAGAGTTCAGAAAAAAAAATGTTCTCAAAGGCATGTGAAGTCCACCAACCCGCAGTAGGCCAGCGTGGTGGAGACAAAGGCCTACATCCTTCTCATTGTGAGAGGAGACCCGACCCTGTAGTGGGTCATTAATGGGTTACTGACAATCTTATATTATATGTAAGTATAAGATTTAGCTTTAATTATTGTAGGTGCAATAGTTAGAGAATATTTTTTGGTTGTTTTCCTAAATATATGAACGGGCGTGAATACTATCGAAGTTTTATTGTGTGCCATTAGTATGGGAAGATGTCAGGTAGACTGACATTATTATGACAAACTAATGACTGATGTTAACCGTACGAATACTTTTTCTCTGTGCCTTTTTTGTGTGTCTTTTTCTCTGTGTTCTGATATTTCCATTGTTCCATCGACAAAGTCGAAAATTACGCAAAATGACTAATGACTGACGTTAATCGTACGTATATTTTAACGACAGTGTTCAACAGTGTTCATACTTAAAACAAATATATATTATAATAGATATTTTTAGGGTTTCATCGAAAAAGTCTAAATAAATATTTTCACAAAAACGATTTTTCAAATAAACCTACGATTAAAATAAGGATACTTTACAAGAAAAGCAGAGGTTAATTTTGAATTGGCTAAGCAGTTTTCAAATACAACAGATTTTGTATAAAAAAATTCTATTTAGCATATCATTCAAAATCCACGTGAAATATTCACGTTCATCCAGTACCGTTCAGTTTCCGGTTCAATGAGTGAGTATGCAAAATATCCGATCGTATTTAGTTTGCATGTAAATGGATTATGGGGGTTGTTGACCGGAACCGGAAACCCACGCGAGGGGTGCGGGCGGTATGACGTTGCATACAAATTCTGTTTAGATTTCGAACGGTTTTGTTCTTGGCCAAACTTTGAAGATTTCAGAGTTAAATTGAATAGTACAGAGCTCTTAAATGTATTTTATTTCAAAGCTGATATGGTAGTATTCAATCGACCAAATAAACGTGTGTCAGTCATAAGAAGTAGAATAAACAACAAACAAATACCTTAAAAGTTAAGACAATTATTAATAATTAATTATAATATCCCGTTGTCCCGACTTTGCATTTTTTTTTCAATTTAGGAAATGGTAAAAGTTTCATCAAAATCGGTTCAGTAGTTATCGTGTTCGACTAAAAAGTAAAAATTAGGAAATAAAAATAACTTTAAAAAATTAAACCGACTTCAGAACAATATGAAATAAAATTTGTTACATACTTAAGGCTTGCTATTTTTTTGAGGTTGGTGAAAAAATTAATCTTAAATACAAATAAAATACTTGATACAAAAACACCAACCTGAAAACTAGTAAGCCTAATTATAATTATGTACTTAACTTTAATTTCATACATTTTTGAAGTCGGTTTCATTTTTTTAAATTTGGAATCAAAATATTCAAATATCACGTGAAAACCCACAGAACCTGGCACGTGCTATATCTTACGATATCTGCAGCATATAGACCCAGCATCCGCCTGCACGAGATGCGATATGATAAACGCTCCGTTGTTAATATATCAAGACGGACAGCGCATTTGAATTGAATCTGCGCAAACCGGTCTGGTGGTGAGCGGGCGTTATCCGATCCGATTTACATTCTTATCTTATTTTTCAAACTTAAAACAACTATTAGCCTTTTTGAATTTCTTGTCCTACTATTACTGTTATAAATATTATTGTTAATAATTTAACTAAACTCTAAAACCCATACAACTTTAAAACTTTAACTTCGGACCGTTTGTAGTATACCTACTCGTTTGCTCAAATTTTATGGAATTTTGATAGCGCGTTTGAGGATACGTCTTCTGATTGGCCAGTTTATTACGACGTGTGTGACGTATTCTATTGTTTATTTATATTTCATAATAGTGTCGTTATGCGTGGTTAGCATTTAGCATAAAGGCGTCGCTATGACGTGCTGCAAAGCAAGCGCGGTGCCGGACGCGTCTCAAGATACGAGTAGCAGACGCTATCAGACGGAAGACGTCTGAGACGCCAGGCTGAGGCAAGATTGTGTCTGCTAACTTGATATCGGACTATCTATTTAACAAATTCATTATCTATTGAATGTACTGGTCTCTGGAATCTCTTCACACAACAGGAAAAGCATAATAATAATATATTCATATTCATATTATTATTCTCTTTATTGTGGACAGTAATATACTTACTTCAATGGATATTTTGAATCAACATACAACTTTCTCTCTTCTTGCTTCAACTTCTTACCTAGATTATCGTCTAGTAGATATCGCCCGTAGCGATAAGACCGCCAATTGTGTTTTTTCCTCATTTTTTTTTTGTAAACTGATTTTGTATGTATGTGCACAATAAATATTATTGTTTTGTATTGTACATTGCAGTTATATGGAAAAATGATTCCAGTTCACTAAGGTACAATAACGTTGATCCTACTGCAATCTTTCACATAAATATCGGGAACAGGAAAATAATTAATGCTACAACCAACCCCTATATTGCGTAGGCTTAATCACCCGCTATAGAGCCTAGAGCATTATTAAACCAGTTTATCTTAATATACCATAATGCTTTAGCCGCGAGCTGTTATTATATTCTAGACAAAATGAGCTTTTCAATATAATTTTATTAAAGACGCCGCTGTTTAGTTAGAGCGCAAATATTAAAACAGACAGTTATTAGTCTGTTTTTATATTAAGCGTTTTGTATTTGAACTATAACTTAAATAAAAAGGAAGAAAAGATTCGTATATTTCAGTGCTTGTTTACCAGATATACTGGATATATGTTATAGAATAATAGCAGCCTGACTAGAGTCCAAGTAGACCTTAGAATTTGACCGAGACAGGGACAATAAGAACATAATATATTGTATCAGGCGTTACTTTGCGGAAATCCATTGTTATTTAAGTTGTATTTATATTTCTTTGCAACAATCCGCACACGTGGACCGGGTGGTGGGTCCATACCAAAACAAGTTTCACGTGTGCGGATTGTTGCAAAGAAATATAAATACAACTTATCGTAAATAACAATAAGAACATTATAGATCCAGAAACCCTTCCATGCAACGAATAGCACTGCGGGTGATGATGACTGCTTTTAGATTGTCGCGTCTTATTCAACTCTCTGAAAGAACACCTCAAAAAACTGATTTATTCACGGACGAACCTTGCTGTTGCGGAAATTCTGGTCTGAGGAACAATTGTCCAAGTGCCTATAAAAATCGCATATTATTATGTCATATTATTCTCATTTTATTCTCGAAAGGCGAGGAACAATAAACGCGTGTCAGTATTTAATAAGGTCTCGGTCTAATGAGTATCGCGATGAGCTCATCTCGTTACCAGGATCGTTATATTTCATCGCATGACTCCGAATTAACACTCATCGTATACCGTATGCTTTCATATATTTTTACTCCGCGTCTGTGTTATTGTGACTGCGTTCAAATTGTGCTGTTCATGTTGCTATGATTGCATCACCTTGTTAATGCAAGATGCGTTCTCATGTCTGTATAATTATGCTTTATATTTTTTAGCCTGTCTGCAACCCCTGTACCTAAAATGATAAGGTTGCCACGTCTGTTGCGAGTTTGACATAAGATTCTGGTTTTTTATACCTAACTAGAGATTGCCAATTAGTCGAAATTCGGCTGTAATTTATTTCGCGTATTATCCGTGTTAGTACGTACACTTCATGTTTGTCTATACATACGAGTATATGCAGACGTATCAAAGTCATTTTTGTATTTCTAATGCATTTAGTTAAATGTATTAGAATTCGTGCATTCTTCTCCACATAAACTTTAAATGAGTCAAATTTCAAACTACTCTGTTTGCGTATTGAGCTGTAAATTGTACCCAAAATTTTCGCTTCACGCATTAATGTAATATAGTGGTGTAGCATATAAATAAATGTTACAACTAGTTCATCACGTGGTGGCCACTCTCCCTCTTCCACTCCATTTGATCGCGTCGAGAGCAGTCTCAAATTAGTGCCGCCATGTTGCCGTGGTCACGTGACCTGCGATGCTACGGGCTGGGGAATTATCGCTCTAATTGCTATGGGGATAAGGATTTCAGTGTAGCGAACAGTGAGAGTCTCCGCATTTGTTCGCCGTTGTTCGGTGTAGTTTGGAGGTTTAACTCTTTTGTTACTGACGACTTGATTAACGGGTTAAGACACCGGTGCGCTGTACTGCGAAGGATTTTGGATTCCTGGATTCGATTTTCAGCAGAGTG
Source organism: Erynnis tages (assembly GCA_905147235.1). Taxonomy (NCBI): domain Eukaryota; kingdom Metazoa; phylum Arthropoda; class Insecta; order Lepidoptera; family Hesperiidae; genus Erynnis; species Erynnis tages. The sequence continues at coordinate 14,549,269 of LR990073.1, read as the reverse complement.
TAGATTTTAATGATGAATAAGAATTTCTATTTCTGGTCTGTGTGTGTTCTTGTCTTGTGTGTGTTTATCGCGCCCACACAGAGAATCTTAGTGTGGGGCTGAGTGCGAAGCGCTATTTAAATAACGTTATTTATTTATTTTCACGTTTTGAGCTACGAGCTAACTAACGCTTTTCCGTACAAAAACTACCCCGAACGCTAGCATGCAACGCCACACCGCACTATAAAAAGATGCAGGAATTAGATAAACTGGTGGGAGAGCTCATGAAAGAAAGAAAGAAAGCCTGTGGAGCATACAATTTACAGTAACTAATGACTTCGTGTAGATTTTCTACAACTCCATTCAAGCGTCGCCCCTAACTTCAGCCTCACTCCAGGCACGACCACCTAGCCTGGTGGGAGATCTTGTGTCAAACAAATGACAAACGTTAACCCAAGAACCAAATTAAAAAGCACGTGATACTTTGATTCGTAATTTAAACTTGCGAAGAAATCTTTTGCGAACTATTTGAAAACTAGAAACTAGAAAATTGCTGTGGTATTCGCTATATATGGACACTCCCTACGTTATGTAGTCACTAGTCACATTCCCTTTGAGCGGGTCTCTGCCGGGGGGTAATTAAATGACCAATTAGAGTCTGTGGTGCGTGAGGCTTCATTAGCCCACCGAAATGCAATTTTGTACCATTTTCAGTATACAGCGTCCAGCGTATACGTACAGTGGTGATAGCCCAGTGGCTTAGAATTCGACCTCGAATCGAGGGGTCCGGGAATCCCAGTAGCACGGATTTCGTCCACTAGGATCCCCTAACCCGATCCCCCAGGGGATCCCCGCGAACTCATCTGTTCATCAGCATCCCCTTAAACAATAAGTATAAAAAGATGCTATCACACTGAGCCTGATTTATATTAAAAATACGTATTTCGTACACCAATGACTTTGTAAAAGTTACGTGCGCTTTATAAAATTAAATATTGTGACCCGACCCTGTGGTGGGACATCAATGGGTTACTGACACTCGTACGTAACTACATTCGTTGTATAATTCATGAGGAGTTGTTGTCTGGTTATTTTTTACATACTACCGACAGTAGTATCTTCAACTGACTCCTCGCTATTTTATAATAAAAATCAAATCATTCCTATAGTTGTCGACACGAGTGGTGAGCTGAACTTTCATTGGTCGGTTTGACATTGACTGCGCTGCGGTGCACACGATTGGTTCGATAGCCGTCAGTTCGTCAGTGTGCGTCGTCTATTGGTCCAGCGCGTTGTTTCGGCTGCTGTACATTGGCCGAAAGTATATAATATCCCTTTATCAGTGATAATCTGTGCTCACGACTCATGACGGTTACTATATCTGCACGCGCTCCATATAGGCATATGTGCCGCTTCATTAAGACTGAGACACTCATTATAACGGATCCCGTTTTTTCATCTCCGGCGCCGGATGCGAGGGAGGCTGCGATTTTATTTAGAACTAGAGGAGATGAACTGTGGCTCGACGTGAAATTTTTATACATTCGGAATATGATTTTCAAAAAGAGTGTGTTTTATTCAATTTGGAGGACGCGTTTTGTTTGCCATGTCTCGACACTTGGATTGTCTCATTAAAATATCGTTAGAGTTTTGATGATTATGTCACATTTTAAGCTAGAGTTTTGAGTTGAGAAATGCAGTGTCAAATATATACGAGTAAATTAAATAATAGGGTTCTGCTGAATTGAGTTGCAGGAACACTTTATCGATTCTGGAGTCCAACTTTCAGGCTTATCCAGCAGTGAGTAACTTGGTTACTGTGCTCCTCTTGCCTCGACGTAAGAATAATGTGGCCATGTGGCTCAAAGTGGGAGCTTTGGGAAACTTTGAGATGTTAGTTGCCCTGGTTTTTTCGCCATATTTAACAATTGTAAAGAAATTCATTGCCTGCTGAGCAACTCTGAGCTAACGGACTAATCTTATAAATCGAAAACCTTCAAATATCTTACGAAAATCTTTCCTATATCTTCAATACACCCAGATTCGCTCATACACACATATGCGCTCGGCTAATATTCAAAGCGTCAGTGGTTTCATACATTTCTCAGATATCTCAGCGCGACATTTAGCTCGAGAGTGTGGGGTCCTTCAGAACACTCGACTACTCCCGCCCTAACTCCAGCCCTTCGTGCTTAGTGCAACGTACTCACGCAGGTTCATGTGATAGATGAGATTCTGCTTACAATTCCACAATGAATACTTTTGTGCGCACCTTCGAGGTTGTTAAGTAGGTAATAATTTTCAAGTTAAATTTTGAGTGTCAATTACCGCTTCAGTACTCATTTCTGAACAAATTATGTTAATATCCGACTTAATTCAATTTAAAACAAAAAAGCTTGGAATACACATACAGAGATAAACATCACTAAGATGAAAACTTAAAAACATTAAATAAAACTTTGTAATCCACAATAATATTCCAAGATAATTTAAGATTAAATCGTATAATTCGTCAACTTTTAATAAACTCACAACGAAATGATACTAACGACTTCAGATACGACGGAAAGAACTGCAAACTTGAAGTTTGTTCATCAATCTATAGCGGAGCGTATTCTTCAGAAGTTGCTATTTAAGTTTGTACGAGTAAGTGACGTAATTGTGATTGATTGCCCAAATTACGACGAGTTCATAGCTGCTCACGAGTAATCCTGTTAGGCAACATTACCTTACTCTAATTAGTTTTATGATATACTTTGTATTTTCGCGTAGTCATAGGATGGTGGGGTTCGTAAAAACACCAGTTGGTTCTGCAAGTACTTTATTTAACGTCCACACAATAAATTACCAGTCTTTATATACAGCAAAACACGTATACACACTTTCACTACCCATTAACCCATTAATGACCCACTACAGGGTCGGGCCTCCTTCTCGTAATGAGAGGGATGTAGGCCTTAGCCCACCACGCTGGCCTACTGCGGGTTGGTGGACTTCACATACCTTTGAGAACATTTTTTTTTGTGAACTCTCAGGCATGCAGGTTTCCCCACGATGTTTTCCTTCACCGTAACAGCAGGTGATATTTAATTTTATAAAGCGCACATAACTTTTTTACAAAGTCGTTGGTGCGTGCCACTGGGATTCGAACCCGGACCCCTCGATTCGAGGTCGAATTCTAAGCCACTGGGCTATCACCGCTCTTACTCTTACCGCTCTTACACTTTCATTAAACGCACTTAATTATGGCCATTCAAGGTATGTATGTATGTAACTGTCAGCGACGCCGAACTCGCCGTGTGATTTATTGCCTGTTATGTACTTATGTATTTCTCGATTCTTCCAGCTGTCTTGCGTAACTGTATATTATGTAGAAGTGCTATGAATATTCTAATTTTTTTTGACTACAAGAAAGTATAGGGACGCCGCGCCCGCAAGCAAACGTGAATGATTACTAATAGAATAATCACGAAGTCGTAAGATTTTGTACATCATAAAATGTACAAAACCTTATCGTTTTATCGTTTATAGCGATTTCTATTAGACATCTTTCAGGTAGTTGTTAGTAACAGCAAAATAGAACTAGTTTAAGGATTCCCACTCATTATAAAACAGAACGAATCAACACTCACAAATGCGCGTTAAAACTGTAAAGTTAATATTGATAAACCAATATCCAAACAGATAAATATTTTAAGCCGCTTAATGAAAGTTACAAGACAGCCTCTCGGATCATTAGACGCAGTTTCATTAAAAGTTGGCGAGTTAATTAAAGTAGACGTTGTGGCGAGGCGTCGCTCCGTAAATAAAATACAAACAAACTTTGCCTTAACGCTAACTAATTTTTGACCTTCAAAATAAACATACCGATAGCAAGTGCACGCCTCCAGTCCCCTTAGTCTGAGTTTTAGAAGTTCCGAAACGAAACGCACACATACACAGCTTACCAGACGAAAATGCACAGTGTAATAACCGACACAGGAAAAAGATTTTAGAAAATGGCTTTATTTTTAATTAACACTCTTTCAATGTTTAATAATATTAATGAAATATAATAGCCGTGAATTGGCCGTAATGGACTATAAAATTTCGAACTAATATTATCCCGTAGGTATTAAATATTTGTTATTATTATAATGTCTAACGATTAGTATCCATATCTTTCACTCCATACAAAAATTTGATTTTAATTTTTTTACTCCTCTAAAAATCTTTTACTTACCTCTATTTGTTATTACACTGTGGACTCCTGTGTAGTAGGCTGTGTATGAATTACGTATCTATCCAAAACGAAACGCACAAACGTTTCGTTTCTGTATCGCTAAAACTCAGACTAAGGGTACTGCTTTACGACGGGTTAAGTTGGCGGTAAGGTATCGCGGATAAACCGCTTTAGTACTGCCGCTTAAGGAAATTTTAAAGCGGATAACATTTTTTCAGTACAAACATTTACTCAAAACTTTGTAATAAGTTGGTAAAGCCGGAGTAAATAATAATTGATTTTACAGCCCAAATTCGACACCGAAGACGGTTACTTCCCAAATCATTCGTTTCATTAAAACTTGGAAAGTTAACGAAAGTCGCGTCGCTGCCGAGATTCATTAAAGATAGATTAACTTTTATCCCTTGTTGGCTGATATGATGAATTAATGTTATTTATCATTAATTGTTTGTGTTTTAAGAAGCTTGTATAATTATAAGGTTATCAATTTGACACGTATGTATGTATGTATGTAATATTAACGGAACTGCACAAGAACGCTCTACCAAGCTTTTTTCATACAAGGTTTCATACAACTACAAAAAACAACAAACACTTTAAAAAGTAGCTTATGACAAGGAATTCAACTTTTTTAATTTACTTTTCTTTTATCTTTATTATTTCTTTTATTCTTTTACTTTTAGCTTTCTTTTAATTTGACGCGCTGAGAAGCACAATAGCTAAGATACCTGTCCTGGGTTCGATTCTCAGCAGAGCAGAGATTTTAATGACAAATTTGATTTTCTGTTCCTGGTCTGGGTGTATTGTATTCTTGTCTTGTGCGTTTCGTAGCACCCACGACACAGGACATCCTAGTGTGGGGCTATGAGTGTGAAGCGTTATCTGTTTATTTTATTTTCGAAAAAGTATTTAATAGGGAAAAATGCCTTTAGCACAACTATAATCTAAGCGATAAGAATCAAAAAGTGGAATGAACCAAAGTTTTAGTTCTGTTCCAGGCTCATATCTCGGAGTTGTTAGTTTCATTGTGAGGGAAGTTAATTAAAAGTTTCCTCGCTCAGACTTCGATGTATCCACGCGTTATATTAAGTTTTAATATTATTAAATAAGTTTAATGAATGGCAGAACCATAGGTGATTTGTACTTGCCGAGTTGATTGTGTTGGTAAGCAATGATTACCACGCTTGTTCCAGTAAGAATGATTGACACACCTCAAAATGCGAAGTTTTGAGGTAATTACCCGAGTAGTGGAGTAGACAGCTGTTTTGTTGAATTCTTTGTTGTTAAAAATAGAAAAAAACGAGTGCGTTGACCCAATGACGCACGGATGGAATTTAGTTTTAAAATAAAATTAAATGATTTGTCATTTTCAGCGTCGAATTCCTGTGTTCAGACTGGTGTCGGTGCCAAAGGCATTAGCTCATAGCTTCAACCCAATAATTTCATTTCAGTTTATTAAGCAGGTGCTTATAATTTATAGTGTTCGGTTGAACGAGTGGGCGGTCCCAACCTCGTCTGATGTACGGAACTGCGGACTCGTTAATGCTCCCTCGAACCATTGATCATAGTTTGCCGTAATTACACTTTTGAGACCGGGGTTCGGGCCATCGGTCAATCTTGACTTACTTTGTAGACAAAGTCAAAAACGTTTATTACGAATATGGGTTTGTTAAAGACTTTTGTCCACCAACCCGCAGTAGGTCAGCGTGGTGGACTAAGGCCTACATCCCTCTCATTATGAGAAGGAGACCCGACCCTGTAGTGGGTCATTAATGGGCTACTGGCAAAGATTTTTTGCTCGTACAAGGGTTAGTTTAAAGTTTAACGAAGGATTTCATCAATCATATTAACCGCTTGATATACATATCACAATAAAAGTTTATTCTTGTTTTAGATGCTAATAATATATTGCGACATTACATGTTGCATCGAGAATTCTTGAATCGTAGATGCCATAGACATTTAAGACATAAACAAAACTGAAACTCGGAAGAAAATTTATTGGGAGTTAAGTGTAACGCCAATACAAAGCACTTCAGCATACCATCCAACGATCCTTACCATAAAGTCGGTGGTCACCATCGCCTGTAAACACGAGCAACATCAAGGAATCGCCAGTGTTCTACCAGCTTAGTACAGTACTTTTTGACGAGGAACGTCTTGAATCATTTCCATACACAGAGTGAGCAATTGAACATGCGAGACCGAATCGTGACGAATTGGTCCATATCGTCTGACCTTAATAACTAAAAAACAATTCATTGTAGTATCATGAATTTAGCGTTATTATTTATGCTATGCTTTATGCTTTATGCTATGCCCCGATGCTAACTGGCTCCCTGCTAAGACCTAGTTAGCATCGGGACTGGGCGGGGCGGCGGTAAACGACGCTGATATAGACGTTTCACGTTAAAACAAACCGCCGTGTGCAGCGACACAGCTCCACCCGATTTTTACACTTGCAGAACCCCTAACATAGTTCCATGAAAACACCACGAAGTGTCGTTAATATACGAAAAAAATGAAACATTGCCGTATGTTGAACCCGTCCCGCGTCCATACAAACCGTAACGAAGAAACTGTCAAAATAGAAAAGTCGAAACCCGAGACAAAAGTTTTGCGACCACGCCCCGCTTTAAACGAAACTTAAACATCCTCCAAAACGTACGATTGTATGTGTAAATTAATCTGGGACCACCCCACGCTATTTTTACCCTTTTTTCTATAGATATAAGAGTCATATTCCCGTGTTTTGAGATACGTAAAACTCATATGTTTATATATTTTTTTTGTTTCCACCGCGAGTATTCTTCATGCCGTAATAATGTACGGAGGTTCTATACTTACTGAAATGCATTTTTACATTCACGGATATGGGGGTAGGTACAGCCCTTGAGCGGAGAGAATAAGTTATTGTGAGGGGGTAGACAGCAAATATTTGTGAACTCGAGCTTCGTTACGTCTGTTAAGCTAGATTCGAGTAGTAATTAATTAAATGTGGTGTCTGGCGTTTTGAAAAAGGTTTGATTTGATTAAAATCATTAAAATAATTATCGCGAGGGATTTGCCCACCCTTTTTTTATAAATAGAGCAAGCAAACAGATAGACCGGCCACCTGATGGTAAGTAGACTAGACTTATAAGACTTTTAGGGTGGATTTCGAAATATTATATTAAGGGTTTGTCTCGAGTTGTCCATACCTATATAAACGAGGTTATAAGTACATACATAGTTACTAGAGTAAGGAGTCGAAATTCAACTAAAATTGAAATTGAAATTTGAATTTGACACTTAACGAAATATACGTACACGTCATGTTTGTCTATGAGTGCATGTCAAAGTACTCAAACTAACGGTCGTGTGCGTGTCGTGCTTTTTATGAAGGTCTGTATTTCATTTTATTAAAAAACATTCTGTTTTCAAAGCTCTCGAATTCGGAAATAGTTTTCAACGTGTTTAGTTGCCAACATAGTTTTATATGGTGCTTTTATTTTTTGTTTATCATAAATCCGGGCTGAACAAAAATTTCGAGCCGAACTCAAATACTGTTTTATTCGGAGTTCTTCCAAAGTAGCTATTTGATGGACGTCGATGGAACCGTTCATTGTACATTTACATGTTATATACAATGAATGGTTCCATCCATATCGAATCCTCTTTTGCACCATTTTAACTCTTTGTTTTGGGAATGGTAGAAAAAATCCAACAGTATGTATGGGTTCTAGGGGATTTTCTATATGAAAGGATTTTAGACAGGTGAGTGAATTCGAGTGTATCTTTTGTCTAACACAACATTAACGATGTGTGTATATTTATATTGTTATGGGATTTTCTATTTGAAAGAATTTTTAATTAGGTAAACGAATTCCACTTTATTCCTGTTGTCAGAGAATAAACGATGAGTGTATATATTTTAGAAGTAAATTCAAACAAAAGTAAGCTATAACTAATTTCAAACTAAATTCAAGCAATCAGAATGTAAAAAAACAGACCGTGTAGGGGTCAATTTATACCCGTAATTACTAACATTCTGGTTTTATTATTGGGTAAATTGTGATGATAATAACAGTCATGTAGTTGTGATATAAGAAATAATATTTTCAAGAAATCGGTTAAAGCCACTTATTTCTTTTTTTACTATGAATTAAAAACGTTTATTAGAAAAGTTTAGCACAGATTAAGTTCCTAACTACATAATGTGATTTTGACGGCATTTTGTTGAGAAAACTGTAGTTATTAGTCAATAACATTAGCAGCTATTTAAAAATATATTAAGCAAGAACTCTTATCACCAATTCTACGAGTACATTACTACTTATTCGAAACGACAAAAATGTTGGAGCATGTACGAAATAGCGAAATAGCGAAATGTTTCCAAGAGCTCCATACAAACGGGTGCCATACGAGTGCGTTTGACATGTAATACCTACTGTGATACATCGATACAAATGCTTTTCGACTTTACTCACATTGCAGTAAATGTATTATACATTATTGTAAATATTATATATTATTATGTAGAGAAATAAAGGCTATGTATAATTATATAAATGTTCCTAGTTATAGAGGGCAGAGACAGTACGTTCTCACGATAACTATACGAGAAGCGAGTTTTTAGTTATCTGCTATTAATAAAAAAATAAAATAAAAAAACCAGCCCTCCTACCAGGTGGACTGATGACCTGAAGAAGACAGCGGGAAACCGTTGGATTCAGAGGGCCCAGGACCGGGCGGAGTGGCGTCGATTAGGGGAGGCCCGTGTCCAGCAGTGGACTACTAAGGGCTGAAAGAAAGGAAGGAAGGAATAAAAAAATAATGTCACTCGCTGTAACGATGAAGGAAAACGTCACGACGAAACCTACATACCCAAAAGTTTTCCAAAATATTCTCAAAGACATCTGAAGTCCTTCAAGCATCAATAAATTCGTATCAGTGTGGTGGACTTAGACAGACACATGTGAGCGAGAAGTATTATTGTAATGTTCTTCAAATTATGTAATTGGTTCCGTTTTATCTAAAATAAATAAATAAATAAAACTTTCACGCTGTAAGATGTCGCTGTCATTCTCATATTAGTACACTGAGAAAAGAAAACCTATTTACAATTGTTTTCCTTAGCAGCTCGATATGTACCTGGCCTTAGGCACCTTAGGTACTTATACCGAAAGGCTATTATGAAACTAAGGACTATTTAGAAGATAAGAAAGCGTGGGATTGAATAACTTCACTATAGGCTATTTCTATACACTATGTATCAATATTCATTTGTGAGCGGATGGCAATGGGGCGATATTGACACACACGATAGCTGTCACGTGTGTTCCTTTATTGGACCTAGTCATACTGCACTATAGACTAAGTTTTATTTACTTTTAAAAGAGTGCTGGGAGTATTTTCCCCCCGGTTTTTTCTCCCAGTCTACGTTTTGCCTGAGGGGCGATCAAAGCGGATGAATGTAGAATGTATAATTTATCTGTATGACTTTCATTAAGTGTGCACAAATTGTACCTAATAATGAATAAAAGCTTTTGAGTTTGAGTTTATAAAGTACATTACACCCGCACATTCATTCGTATGTCCACCCAATGTTCTTACCCCGGCGACGCGCGACGGTGGTAGGACGTCGTTTAATTTCCTGTGAGTGCAGTCTTGAATAACAATGGCGGCCGAAACTCGGCAGTAAACGCGGACATTGCGCTCGGGAAATGAACACTGTAAGATACACGAAATATAAACGAAAATGCGCTAAAAACATGCAACGGTAGGTAGTAAGAATCGCACTGCTTATTGGTGGAAAATGATCAATAATTATATTTTCATATAACAGCTATTAACTAAGATATCAATCTTCGTTAAAAAATGGTTTGGAAATATTAATGATAACTTTGTAATAAAAAAATAATAAAAAGGAGTAGCAATCAAGATATTATCTCAAACCATAAACATTTTGTTTGATAGACCTAAGTATCCAATTAAAGTTATGTATTTTAGAAAACACTTTTAAATTTTCCATATAAAGGAACTGTAAATTGAAATTAAATAATAACAACATACAAATTTGCTTGGATGTAATTAGTGAATCCTTTACATCTGCCCCCCTATAAATTATTAATAATATCGACATTGCTACGGAAAGTGCTACGCCGTAGCAGCTACGGCTAAATATAAAAGAAATTTCCCTAAAATGTAGTCATTTATATACATTCAGTACCCTTGGTCTGAGTTTTAGAATGCCGCTACTACACACATACATACACAGCTTACTACACAGGAGTCTACGAACATAAATCTTATTGCAGCTAAGCCCAAGGCACCTTCATTTCCGCGTCCAGTATTGCACGTATTCGACTCGCCATTGTCACTCTCATTCCGCGCACTCGGAGGAAATTAAAAGGCGCTCCCTATTAGGATGGAACATGCCATATCCTGTCTTCAACGGTGGATGGGGTGACTTGTCAGGTAAAACACAAGAGCCAAAATAACGTTGTTTACTAGTAGAACGTTTACTAAAAGCGGCGTAGACTGTTTACTAAAAGCGGTGATAGCCCAGTGGCTTAGGATTCGACCTCTTAATCTAGGGGTCCGGGTTCGAATTCGTATCGAAATAGTTCGAATCTGTAGTGGGTTATTAATGGGTTAGTGACATTTGAGGTTTAACGTGGTCGTCTATGGGCTGCAATGACCGCTGTTCATCCCTCTTTGGACCAAATTCTAAAATTCACGTGGACGAAACCGCGGGCAAAGTCTAGTTTTGTATGTAACTTCGAACACAAAAGCAGGGAGGAACAACGGTACTCGTGCCGGATCTACATTTTCCGAATCCTTTATGCTAATGGGAACTGAAACTGAAATATTAATTTTGTTTGTCCTCGAAGCAATGTTAGTTTGGAGATTATAAATTTCCACATGCAAATGAAACTGCTTTATTAATGTGTTTGATTGTAGGCGATAAGCTGTTGTCGGTGTAGCGATGTGTGTAATAGGTAGAACGCTTCACGAGTGTTGTGATAGGCCTATTAGAGGAATATTGGCATACGAACACAATTATGACTTTCAAGTAAGCCTGTCTACATAATGTCAAAGTGAAAGTCAAAAGCTTTTGATCACGGTTGTCTAAGATATTTTTTTTTATAACATTAATAGCCCTGAACTAGATTTCCCTGTGTCGTGGTTCCATGGACACACACAAGATAAGAACACACATTTCCAGACCAGAAACAGAAATTTAAACTCTTCATTCATATCCGCGTGTGAGTTATCGCACAGTGCAATAACCCAAATACTTTGCTTGTTTTGATTAACATTCTCTTTTAATGCTTCATATTAATATTATTGAAACATAATAACGGTGAATTTGCCGTAATGCACTGTAAAATTTTACATTTGTTAGTACATATTATAATGTCTAACGATAATAATATGTATTCATATCTTTCACTCCATACAAAAATTGGATTTTAAACAAAGAACAAATTTTATGTTTGGCAGACCTCTATAAGTTTTACACTGTGAGTTAATGTTTTGGCGCTACGCGCTACGTCACTTTTCTATACGATCACATCATTGGCCGCAAACTACATCGGTGTGCGACATTGTTTAACTCAGTATAAGGGTACTTTTCCTCCCCGGTGATGTAACAGTACCCTTTACTCCACTTTACTTTAGTTTGTTCTATGAATCCCTGGTGCTGACTGCCCGCGAAATAATCATAACTTAAACGGTACCATCAATATTAATCCCATGCTAATTGAGGGGCCAAGTTGCTGAGAACACGCTTTCCTCTCATTTGAATAACATGATATTGTAATTCTTGTTTTAGTTACTAGTTCCAATTATGAAAGTGAAACAAATTTACTGGTACAACTTTAATAATATAGAAACACTAGCTGACCTCGCAAACGTTTTGTCATAAAAGATATTGAGCGGGATGAAAAATTATTAAATTACTAAAATGACTATTAAAAGTAGGGGCTGGTGGTAGAAGGATGAACACTTAGGGTTGCATGTATTTTAAAGCCACGTTATTAAAAAATAACAATAAAAAATTGTCCAAAACTAAAATAAAAATGTTGGGGGTGGACAACTCTTAACACTTAGGGGTATGAAAAAGAGATAGTAGCCGATCCTCAGATCTGATTCTGGCGTCCTTAACCACTGAGCCACTCAGCTGTTAGCAAGTCTATGTTTCTGTGTATTTGTTTAAGTTCTAACAATAATTTGGTTTCATATTTAAATGTCTCAATTTTAGGTGTCTCATTTTTCACATCCCGATATCTTGTCATTTAAAAACCTTTTTTAATATTTTTTTAATTTCTCAAAAATACAGATAATAATAAAATATTATCACACATAAAGCAAAAACACACACCTAAACCAGAAACAGGTACTCAACAATTAATGTGGCATTCTTAATTCGAAACTCAGCACTTGAGATGGCGAATTTGCATTATTGCAACACACTCTACATTCACCTGGGTTTATTACCGTTGCAAACTGAATTCTAGCACGAAGACAATAAAGCACATTGTTGCTTGCTGTGATTCATAAGCCGCAATATAACTAGTGCAATTACTGTAGTATTTAATTAAGCCGCTAGAGGTCGCTACTGTTATATGAGCTCTTCCCAAAGGAAAGGCCTTTGTAGACAGTGCTCTTTGATAAGTTTATATTTAATAGTACAATATTATTGTTGTTAAGTGTAGTTGTAATACTACTAAGTGTAGTTGTTTGAGTTTCTTGTTATAAGATCGGAGTGTCGGGATTACGGTCAGAAGTAGGTATATAATGATAGGTAGGAATGATTTACACAATCAGGTACGTACTCGTAGCTACGACTATCGGAGGCCTTACGCGAGAATGACTTGAGTCCTTGTCTTTATTCACTCACTGAAGATCTAAAGGAAGAACCCTTTAGTTTAAGAAAAATATAGGCCGTACTCTGACTTGACTTCACAAAGTTTTAGAAATTTCATTGCGATGTTCTCCTTCATCATTTAAACATGACTCATGAACATGACTCAGGCATATTTAATTTCATAAAACGCACATAACTTTTTAAAAGTCTTTGTAGCGTGCCACTGGGATTTGAACCGGGACCCTCGATTCGAAGTCGAATTCTAAGCCACTGGGGCTATCACAGCTATTTTAAGATAATAGATCAGTTTAGAAGAGTTACACGTCTGTAAACTTACTACCAAGCAAGCTTTAGGTCATTTTGGTTCGATGGTTACGTTCATGGGTTGCAGCGACCACTTAATATCAAATGGCCAGCCCACCTAACTCAAGACATAGTTGCAAGCCACTGCTTCGCAATAACACCCCGTCTTGCTATAGAAATAAAGCTCAATTTAGCTCAACGGGAACAACAAAGGCAGTATAAGGGAGCAATTACAGATGTATTTAATTACCCGACCACTAGAGGTCGCTACTGCTTTGTCGAAGAGCACACGGGTTCAAAGCAAACTTTGATGTAGACTTGGTGTAATATTGTATGGCCAAATACAAAGTAGAGAAAACCATACTTCATTTTGTTATGTACCTATTATGTTCGTATGTTAGTGTCAGTAACCCATTAATGACCCACTACAGGGTCGGGTCTCCTTCTTGCAATGAGAGGGATGTAGGCCGCCGTCCACCACGCTGGCCTACTGCGGCTTGGTGGACTTCACATACCTTTGAGAACATTTTTTTTGTGAACTCTCAGGCATGCAGGTTTTCTCACGATGTTTTCCGTCACCGTAACAGCAGGTGATATTTAATTTTATAAAGCGCACATAACTTTTTTACAGTCATTGGTGCGTGCTACTGGGATTCGAACCCGGACACCTCGATTCGAGGTCGAATTCTAAGCCACTGGGCTATCACCGCTTCACGTACGTACGTATGTTAGTACACTAAAGTTATTATGTACGTATGTTGGCGTAACTACAGGGTGGCGGGGCTGGCAAAATGCCACGGGCCCCGGGGCTGAAGGGGCCCCGGACTGAGACCGCGGGCCCAGAAGTAGCCTTAAAACTTAAAACTAAAAGAAATGAAGAAAGTACTGGGGCCCCATCCAATGAATTAGCGGTTCCCGGATGGTTTAGTTACGCCATTGTATGTTAGTAGGTACACTAAAGTTAAGAAGGAAGCACAAAACCTGATTGTACGATATTTTACGGCAAAGTGCTCTTCAACCCATTTCGTCACTTTCATGACTGCAGCTTCCAACCACAGGAGCTCTGAACTGCACCCTGTAGCAAGAAGGCGTATTAGAACTGGCATTCTTCTCTTCACTCGAGATAGTGCCGGGTAGATAAGAGATCAATGCACGCAATTGTAGCTACTGAGATAAAAAACGATAATATGTCCAATTCATAGATATGGTAAGCTATAAAAAGCAAAATTAAAACTTTTGGAAACCCCACGGCCTGGTTACTTTAACCACTTAGCTGTCTCGTGAGTCACATGTGATACATACCCATTGTTTAATTATTGTGTCTATTTATTGGACAGGCAAAGTGTTAGTATTCTAGAATTTATCATGTTGTGTAGCATACAGTATATAGTTATTTTTTGTATTCTTGTGAAAATAAAGAACTCTTAACGTGACCATTGAATAGACCGATTATTACCAACTACAGTAGTACTACAAAAGCTCGGCTTTTACACAAATGCATACAATTCTCATCACTGTACCTTTCCTTATAAGTAAGCGTAGCTAAGAAGGCATGTTATTAGAGACGGCATTGTGTGAGCTATCGGCTATCTTCCATCTCGAGACAATGCGGCTTAGCGATAGATCAATGCTCGCAATACACAAATACTATTGAGATTATCATATAGAGGTCAGTATATAGAGCGTCATTGACTGATCAAGGATTGCGTAGCCATACTTTGTCATGTTACGAGTATAATATATTGTATCAGCAACCAACCGTTGTAGAGTCCACATCACCTGATGATGCTCCGTTTTGGGGCGAAACACGTGTCGTGTACTATTGGAATAAGTTGTTATGGTATATACCTACTCAGAGAGATAAGGGAGGGTGGTGGGTCCATACCAAAATAAGTTCCACGTGTGCGGATTGTTGCAAAGAAATATAAATACAACTTAAATGTTACGAGTATGTATGGGTAGCGGCGCGATACGAGTACCAACGTACAGTGATATGAGCGCGCGCCTCACGTGAAATGCTGACCACGCGTCACGACGCAAGCAGCGAATGTTGTAAAAAATGGAACACGTCACATGTGTCATACCGAACTGTACCCTTAATCTGAGTTTTAGCAGTTCCGAAACGAAACGCACACATACACAGCGTACCAGACGAAAATGCACAGTGTAATAACCAACAAAGGAAAAAGATTTTTAGAAGAGTTAAAAAATTAATAAAGCATTAAATAAATCATCACAAAAATTGCTTTATTTTTAATCAACACTCTTTCAATGTTTAATAATATTAATGAAACATAATAACCGTGAATTGGCCGTAATGCACTGTAAAATTTCGAACTAATATTATCCCGTAGGTATTAACTAATTGTTTGAATTATAATGTCTAACGATAAGTATTCATATCTTTCACTCCATACAAAAATTTGATTTTAAATTTTTTAACTCCTCTAAAAATCTTTTACCTCTATTTGTTATTACACTGTGGACTCCTGTGTAGTAAGCTGTGTATGAAATATCTATCCGAAACGAATCGCACAAACGTTTCTTTTCTGTATCGCTAAAACTCAGACTAAGGGTACTGGCCATTCGGAAGACGTATCCTCAAACGCGCTATCAAAGTTCCATAGAATCTCACGAATTTTTTTAAGAAAGTTATTGGTGTCACCGATATGCCTATACCACTGTGATTCTTCGAATAGTAGGCTGAATTTTGCTAACGCAATTAAAACAACGTTTCAGATTAAGTTTGTACATATTATAATACCGACACGAAAATTGATAAAACCATTTCATGATGTTATATGCTTTTTAATGTAATGGCTATCAAAAATATATGACTCAAAGTGCGTACTTTATATTTTATTATTTAATAAACTTAACTGGATAATTCCTTATCGTCACATATCGTATACTGAATGATACTTACATCGTAAAGACGTTTCGCGTAAAACAGCAAAATACGAGTTCATGCAGAGGTAAGCACTGAGTAAGGGTGACTACGCACTGTATCTCCGAGAATGTTTGTTAGTTTCCGGTAAGGTAACCTGTCAGTCCATAAATACACGGATAAGAAATGTTATAGTTCCCAAATTTTAAATTCGTCGTATCTACACCTAATAGATTACCAAAATCCAATAGAAGCAGAAATGAAAAAGATGATTTTGATCTTATTGATACCGTAAGTAACTCTCTGTGGTCTTTAATTACCACTTATTTATTATTTATAATTTATTTTACTTTAATTAATACGGTACAAACCAATTACATTAATTAAAGGATCATGTAAACTGCACGCATTAATATCATGTAAACTGCACGCTCGTTAAATTCTTATAATCTGTGTGTGTAAAGAAATGTGTGGTGTGATGAAAACGTCTCTTCATATCATCCCCATTCTTAAAAAAATCATGTAACACCAGTAATAACGTTTGAATTAATGATTTTAATTTTACCGATTAGATGCGTTGCTTTCTCAGAACAGCAACGCTGTGTACGATATACGAGTACATACTGATACCGATTTTTATCGGACTCTAATAACGGATAGTGCGTAAAGGCTCTGAGGACGACGTGACCTCGAACAGGTACACGACAGAACAGCCTAATCAAATTAGTTTACGAGCGCGATCAAATTGGTTACAGGCTGGTACGTAGTGAACATGACGTATTGTTTGATGATGGTAAAATTCAATATGCTCAAACCTTTCACTAACTTTACTTGTGTGAGATGTATTAATGATTTGTATGATGCTGTGGAGAGTTGTCAGGAATTAATTAACGACCACTTCAGGGTCGGATCTCCTGTCATAATGAGAAGGACCTTAGTTTAGACCTTAGTCCACCACGCTGGCCTAGTGTGGGTTGGAGGACTTCACATGCCTTTGAGTACATTTTTTTCTGAACTCTCAGGTTTACTCACGATATTTTCCTTCACTGTAACAGCAGGCGATATTTAAATACATATTTTTTATAAAGCGCACATAACTTTTTTTACAAAGTCATCGTGTAAGTGCAAGTACGTGTCACTGGGATTCGAACACGGACCCCTCGATTCGAGGTCGAATTCTAAGTCACTGGGCTATTACCACTCTGTGCAGAGTTACATATATTCTCCATACTCTAAAGTTATAAAATGGAAAGGCGGTAGAGTCTTCGTAGCCAAACATCTCTCCTTCAAGCCCTGGATGACTCTGAAAACACTGGCGACTCCTGTGACATGCTCGTATCAATAAGTGGAGAGTTATATTCCATACTCTACAGTTATAAAATGGAAAGGTGGTAGAGTCATGGAGGTGACGTTGGTCACTTACCAGTGCTGCGAACACTACCTTCAAAGTAACTGCTAGTATATTCATTGGTATGTATGACTATACTACCTACTGACGTTTACCTTATGAATTTTTTGATGACAGCGTTTATGCTTACCACTCAGGCGGTCCGCCTATTTGTAAGGAATATTTGATAAAAACACCTGGTAAAAACATCAGTGCCCGTAGCGGCATTGCTAAAACTCAGACTAAGGGTACAATATTCGGTGGCTCAATTATTAGAGAATGCGCGCACGCCTGCGATTCACCAGCGTGGTAGTACGGCCCATTTCTTTCTCATTTCGTAAAGGAGATCCGATCCTGTAAGGGGTCACTAATGTTTGTAGATAAATCTCTAAACGACTCTCTCCAAATATCATTAAACAAAATAAACGGTACATTACGTGTATAGCAGAGCGACGCCTATACAAGCGCAGTTAAATTAGTTTACGAGCAGCATGGAAGTTATAGCTCTGAGCTGTACTCAGCGCAAACGACCTTAAAATATGTTTAGGTACTATGTATATTATTATTGTTTAATGTCTTGCATTCAAGTTCATTTGTTCATATTATAGGTATATAGAAATATTGTAGTAGCTGTGTGTTTGTAATAACATTTTATTGATCTTATTCTTTTTACGACAGCTGAGTAATTGAGTACCCGTCAATTGAAAGAACACAATTAAAAATAATAATACAGAAGTAGCGAAAGGTCATAATAAAATAAGGGTCAAAGAAGTGTGTTTAACTCCAAACAGATCACGGTCGTATTTAAGGTTATCAACTAATTAGCAGACAATCACAGATCAAAGAACAAAATTGTTCACCGCAAATCTGAATTTAGTACATCTAACTGATTTTCCATTGTATTTTATGACGCGTTAAGAAAATTTTTCTGATGAATTTTATTATAACATCTAAAGGAATTAATATTACTATTATCTATTATTATATCTAAACATTGTTACACAAAAATCATTTAATACAATTCACGTCGCACATAAAACGATACAGCGACACCAATACAAGCGTCGTTAAATTAGTTTACGAGCGACATCAAATTGGTACGAGACGCGACGCAAATGTATGATCAGCCTTAAACTCGTTTATTACTATTGGAGAAAAAAATATCTGAAGTGTTAGTGTCTTGGTAATCATAAGTACTAATAGATACATACATAGAGGGATGTAGGCCTTAGTCCACCACGCTGGACTACTGCGGGTTGGTGGACTTCACATACCCTTGAGAACATTTATTTTTGAACTCTTAGGCATGCAGATTTCCTCACGATGGTTTCCTTCACCGTAACAGCAGGTGATATTTAATTTTATAAAGCGCACATATTTTTTTTTGTAAAAAGAGTATTAAAAAAATTAAATTATTATATAAAAAATATGCCACTATTGGTATAGTGCTCCATAAGGGGGTTGAAATGTTCTAAATGCGTCCATTACAGACAATTTTACTCATCAGTGCGTTTCTGGGGCGCCCCGCTCCTAATATGGAATTGTGGTAATTGCCGTGACGTAATGAAAATGTATGTAGGGAATCAATTTGGAACTATTTCAAGCTGCCTGTCATGTTCATACATCGCTTGTATACGGTAAATTTAACTTTTACTAATTGAAAATCTATTGAAAAAACTAATTGAAAAAAATGAGTATAACCTAAATTCTTCCAAGAATTTAAAATAACTTCTGGAAGTTACCACGTTCTCCCTAAAAGAAAAGAAAGCGAGGAAAAAAGAGAGAGAGAAATAGATAAATAATAATACGCTAATTGTTTCAATAATATATCAATATTCCTCTTTCATATTCTCCTTCCTTAGATGTTCGTTAATTCCCAGAAGCGTTATAAAAATTCCCGCGTTGTCACTTTTTCGCTGAAACGCTTCGAGTTCTGTTTTCATGTCGACTAAAGAACTTTTAAATTTTACACTTAAATTTATTATTTAATGCTATGAATTAATTAGATCTGATTTTAGAGATGACGCTACTGAGTGCTACTAAGCCACTGTGATGTTTTCAGATTGACAGATGTCAAATCTTCGGATTGGTTTGGTTAGCGGAGGTACTTTATTTAAGGCATTATGGGTAGCTACATAACATCTCACATAGGACTTCCCATTTAAAGTGCGAAATGAGTGGCAATTGGTAGCTTCATCTCGGGACGGGGTCCTTAAGTCGACCAAAATGCTGTTATACCCGTGACCATTGAGTATGTAGAGAGATGCCATAAGATTTGGATTTCCGCACCTAAAAATATGGACCATACACCACACGAGTAGGACGTGTCTATTGCTAAATGCACTTGATGACAGGGAACTGCATGCCCTTTTTATACTAACTTAACTTTACTTTCATACATACTTCACTTTCAACAAAAAACCTGCAACTGCGCACCTCAATCAACATAAATCCTCCCTGCAATGAGCTCAGTGTTACGACTGTCTCAATTCACCTGAAATTCCCAACAAAGTTCCTTCATCGCGACATTGAAGCGACTTCAAAGCGCGCCGAAAATTACTGCACAAAGCGACAACGCCGGGAATTTTAATAACGCTTTCAGGAATTAACGGACAGAACAACTATTTAACCTTCACTGCAGTTGTTTAGCGCGAGTTGGATAACTCTGTTTTGTCAGTCGTATTAAATTGAAATTTTGAGCAGTGAGAATTGATGCTTAACGCGTTATGGTACTGCCAAATATGCAACAATCTTCTATTCGATGTGTTTTCATGAGGCAGCCTAATTCATATTGAATTAAGCCGCGCTTTTTCAACAACTCATGCATTTACGTGCGTTCTTTGAAATACTATGCGAGCGCTCAAAGGAAATTTACGTTGAGTTCGTGCGTGAACGTACGTATACGCACGAAATCGTGCGCAAACTATGATCTTCCATAGGATTCTTCTATATGAGATGAGGCGTGAAAAGAGCAATTCTTCTAAACTCTTTTGCTTCTTTTAATTTGCTTTTCTATAATGCTTTGACTAAAGTAGATTATCAAGTTTATTCAAGTTGAGAATATTTCCTACATTAATTGTGATTTTGAAAGTCTACAATGAAATAAAATGTTTCACCATTATGTCACATCCCTAGTCTTACTTTACCGGCGATGAGTCCCATAACTCAATTTTTCCATTTCCCCATACAATAAAACAGTTTCGAACACCTGCGCTTTCGTATATTCTACATTTGCTAGGACTGGGAAATTTACAATAGGTGTGTAGAATACAATTTTTAGAATAGAAAAGAAGACCAGTAACCTAAATGTTTCACTCGTAACCTATCCGTCTGCGTCAAGCGGTGATAGCCCAGTGGCTTAGAATTCGACATCGAATCGAGGGGTCCGGGTTCGAATCCCAGTGGCACGCACCAATGACTTTGTGAAAAAGTTATGTGCGCTCTATAAAATTAAATATCACCTGCTGTTACGGTGAAGGAAAACATCGTGAGAAAAACCTGCATGCCCGAGAGTTCACAAAAAAAAACAAATGTTCTCGAAGGCATGTGAAGTCCACCAACCCGCAGTGGGCCAGCGTGGTGGACGACGGCCTACATCCCTCTCATTACGAGAAGGAGACCCGACCCTGTAGTGGGTCATTAATGGGTTATTGACAACCTATCCGTCCGGTCCGAGAAAAGGTCGTTCGGAAATCGAAAAGATTTCGATAATAATTGTTAGAGCTACAGGTACAATTTTACTTTCCACCACGCCTCCAAAAGCGTTGTAATACTATATCGCTACTCCCAGTTGAAGCTGGGGTTTTTTCATTACAACCTTTTTGGGGTATGTACGAGTAGTAACAAAATATATGAAATTGAGCACTGCAAATTTAATGTCTCGCAATTTTACAACGGCATTACCACCAAGAAGTTAATTTTTCGCAATTTTTTTTTGTGCTTTACTTAAACGGGTTCATTGCGTTGTCATTATGAAGTTAAACGGTACCTACACAGTTTAAAATTTCATTTAAATATTACATAACATGCCACTCATAAAATATGAAATTCAACGATAAAAGTCCTAAATTCACCTCGTCAGATCAAGTGTAATATCTTATATGAGAGCGCAGAAGTTAATAAAATGAAATGACATCGCCGCAGCTTAAGGGCTTACGACAACACTCAAATTTACCGACTCCTGGCCTATAAAGGCGTTTCGCGTTTACTGACGATGAAAAGTTATTAATATACAGTAATATTTTATTTTATAAGCCGAAGAAGACAAACTTCACGACTCTCCAAAAAACATGAAATAAGAAACACTCTTTACCTATTTCGATGAGTTTTAAATTGAACCAAGAAATTTCAATGAATAAGTAGCCAATTATGAAACGGGGATGTAAACTGTTCTATTTGCGATGACCTTCAAACTTAAAATGGCCGGGCCAAAAACAGCAGTGTTTGTTCACACGGAATTATCAAAGTGTGGAGTCCATTCCAGTTTGTCGAAGTTAAGATTAGCTGTTCGAGTCGGGGAAGTTTGTTCATAACAAAATAACCCGCCGGCGCCTGGTTAACCCTTTTTGGCCCAAATAAGTACCTTCGTTAGGAGTGCCGCAAGTCATAAGAAGCGTAAGTTTGTTATGATGAAATCACTCCAACCAGGTTAGGTGATCGTGCCTGGGGAGCGGCCGTGCTCCGATTACGTCATGTCGGAGTTTTGTATATATGCCGGCGATGTAGAAAACTTCGATAGCGTGATTCAGGATCGTGTGGCGCCATCTTTTGACAAGTGGCGGAAGATGATTTGTTTTGGTTTAAACAAAACATTGAAAATTTGCTTCACCGGCCTTACAAAGAAGAAGCCGTATAGAGATCTAGTCTAGGGCTAACATATTGTTTTGTCAACTATGCCCGCTGTCGCTTATAAAATAAATCCGTCAACAAATCCTTTGATGTCCTGATATGCATGCGGAGCGCCACTGAAGACGAAAATTGAATTTCCACCATCTTGAGGGCACGTCCGCTTTAAATGATTAAACACAGATGTTTTGCAATTTAATAGAAGCAAATCATTTTTACCGACTTCAAAAAGCAGAAAGTTTTCAAATTAGACTGTTTTTTTTCTAAAGTGCTTATTGGGCACTGCAACCCACTTCTCACGTCAAATGGTATTGAAGTTTAAAACGTATTTTTACTGAAAGAATACAAAGAAAACAAATTTAAAAAATCAACCTTCACCCGTAATTTTTAAGCCAAAACAGACAGATATTCAACAATAAAGCTAATATTATAAAAAAAAAGAAATGAAAGATATCAAAGAACGAACGCTTTCAATTCCTTACCACGGAAGAGTTTCCGGAATTTATATGGTAGAGTTCAACTGGCATTGGAGTTTTTAAACTAAACAACGCCCAGCTATCGATAGCTGAATGAAACTTCTGACAATACGGCTTCTTTATTAATATCGCGAAAAGAAATTTAATATTGCCCTCCATTTCCTTGGAGATATAAAACAAAGGCATTCTCTTAAAAGCGACCGGTGTTATATCAATAAAGGACAGCGAGAAATTGCTCTCAATATTGTTCTAATAGGAAATCAATTTTTAAATTGATGTTAATGATCATTAACCCATTTTTTTTTGTGAAGTCTCAGGCATGCATGTTTCCTCACGATGTTTTCCTTCACCGTAACAGCAGGTGATATTTAATTTTATAAAGCGCACATAACTTCTTTACAAAGTCATTGGTGCGTGCCACTGGGATTCGAACCCGGACCCCTCGATTCTAAGTCACTAGGCTATGGGGTGGGCCAGCGTGGTGGACTAAGGCCTGCATCCCTCTCATTGTGAGAGGAGACCCGACCCTGTAGTGGGTCATTGATGGGTTACTGACAAAAGGCGAATACTATATGGATATTACCGTTAGCTTCGTTAGCCTTTAGGCTATAACCTGATAGTTGCCTACATCAGAAACTAAACCGTAAACGCTTCCAGCGCTAGAAACAGCGGCGAATGGTCAGTACTTATGTATGGAATTACAATGTAGCATGTCGGTATTGGAGGCACAATAGCAGTTTGCAATGCTAATGCTCTAGATATACAGTGCCCGCAGGGAGCTCGATATCTGAGAATTGGGTTATTGGAGTATTCATATCTAGATAGACAGAGGAACAAATAAAAAAGCTAATGTCTTTTTGCTCTTAACACTTTTCCTGTCCAATAAATAGAAACAATAGTAAAACAATGGGTATGTATCTTTCTTTTACCTCTATTCGGGTTATTACACTGTGCGACTCCCGTGTAAGCTGTATGATTTACGTATCTATGTGTAGTAGCGGCATTGCAAAAACTCAGACTAGGGGTAGAGTGCGCTTGGTGGAAAGGCCTGGGATCGAATCCCAGCGGAGCATAGATTTAAAAGATGAGTTTAAATTTATGTTTCTAGCGCTATCTGTGTAAGTGTGAAGCTTTTATATCCTTCAACTTATTCTAAGTGCCAATTAGCCGATATCTTACGTACGAGTACTGGGACATAAAATATTACTTTATGGGCATATATTTTGCACTTAACGCTTCGGTGCCGGTGAAGGTCGTAAAATAACAGCGACGATAACCTCATTGCAGTACTTTACGAGTTTCGTTCATGTCTTGCGTTGTGCAGAAAGTACAATATGGCATTGTTTCGATCGAGATATGATCTTATAGATATAAAAAGCCCTAGTCGATGTTGAAAGACATCATCATTATGTCATTAACCCGTTAATGACCCACTACAGGGTCGAGTCTCCCTTCACAATGAGCCTTAGTCCACCCCGCTGGCCTACTGTGGGTTGGTGGACTTCACATACCTTTGAGAACATTTTGTAACAGCCGGTGATATTTGATACAGCCTGAGCGTTCACAAAAAATGTTTTCAAAAGTATGTTAAGTCCACCAACCCGCAGTAGTGTAGCGTGGTGGACGGCGGCCTACATCCCTCTCATCGTGAGAGGAGACCCGACCCGCCAGTGGGTAATTGGGTACTGACAGACTTAAAACGTCTGCTGCAGCCCAACCGTTGTGTCCAGTATCTGAAGCTAGAAGCCGCTAATTCAAGTAGAAAAAGATAAACATTTTTATACCCTCTATGGTATTTTTTACCCGGTAGCAACGAACGTTGGGTTAAATTAAACAAAATCTCTAACTCCATCTTCTCTTTCCAGCGCCCACGTTGAGCCAGCTGATCTTCCTGATGGAGCCGCCGCCCCGACTCTCGTTCTCCAACAGCACCGGGGCGCGGGTCTCCTGTGCTGCACACGGCACTCCGGCCCCCGTCATCTCCTGGCTGACGGAAGATGGCGTGCCTGTGTCTGATATACCTGGGTTAAGGTAAGATTTAGAGTTTGACACTTCGAAAAAAATGGGTTGGGACTGTGTCGGTGCACACAGGCGTTGGTTTTATCGTGAAACGTCTATATCGGCGTCGCTTACCGCCGCCGCGCCCAGCGCCGATGCAGACTCAAGGTCTGAGCAGCGAGCTGACTTTATACGCTAAATAATGACATTAAATTCATGTTTCTAAGATGATTTCATTTGAAACTGCAAATGATGGCAAAAAAACTGATGGAAACGCAAAATGATCAAGATTTTATCTAAAAAAAAAGCTGACAACCAAATCTTCGACAGCATTTCAGGAAATATTCCATGATTACGAGATCTTAAGAATTGTTAGTTTTTGAATGAGTCCATACTACATAAGCAGCGATGACTAATGAGGTTTCAATCCCTGTGATATTGGTGTCAAAAACACATTATCGCATACCACAAAAACGATATGCTGTAATCCCTCGTTCAGACAAGATTAATGCTGGTTCAACGAAGCGGGTTCTTCTTTTTGCTCCTGAATGGATGAATGAAAGATGCGGACTTATCTCGGTTTGATTAATTTCGTCCGGTTTTGGCATAGAATCGCGCTCTATGCAATGAGAACAGGCGAGTCATCGGGAATCAGATTTTAATATTCCATGACCGATGTCAAACCCTTGCCAAATTTTTGGGAAATTTGAATTTTTATCCAGTTACCTAAATGCATAGCGGTAGGTGCAAATTGTGTCGCAATATGGAGATTGTTAGATTCAAATTAATGTCAATATTTTTCTTAAATTTCTCTGATGAACTGAGAGATGCATTTAGAAATAGCTAGGCCTTCTGAATGTACTTAGCAATCGGAGTGATAATTGAAGTGAGGATTCGTTCTGATCCTATTTAGGAGTGGACTTCAAGGGGCTATGGTACTATGCTAATCGATATCAACAGAAACCGGTTGCATTATTAGTCCTTCAAAGAACTTCAGCCAGTGATGTTCTCACCTCTCTAAATACTTCTGCCAACGTCTAAATACGGTTAATTACTGGACCAAATTGCAATTATATTTAACAATCGCGCCAGTCATGAATATGAGTCGAACATACCATTTACAAATATAGGTATAGCAAAACACAAACAAATGTTCTGTTATCGTCATCATTAATCTCAAACTTGTAACAGGCAATCACACGCATGAAGTTTCTTCCGAATTGCAATATATGAAGGCTGCCAAACTATTAATAACCAATCCCAACGTATTGGGCGAATAATCATTATTTATAGGTTCATCAAATGTTTTCAGAATTCAAATACAGTTTTGGCATTTGACGCTCTATTATCCTGCAGCTTTCACATTTAAATCCGTAAATATGTAAAATTTTGAAATCAGCTAACCTTCTTTTAATAACTTCAAAAATCATTCCAATCTTAATACATAAAGTTGGACATAAAATGATTCTTCTAACACGCTCATGTGACGCACTGTCTCCAAGAAAAATGAATTGTTGAACAGCTACTTTAGAAAATATTTTTTTTTGCCACAAATATATTTGACTCTAAGATGTCTCAGCTAAAACTTTTTCATGTCATGTCATGAAAAAAATACTGCTAGGCGGTTGACATGACAGGAAGAAAGCTCCTTGAATGGTAACCAAGTCTTGGCAAGGAGTACAGGCCGCCCTCCTATCAGGTGGACTGATGACCTTAGGAAGACAGCGGGAAACCAGTGGATTCAAAGGGCTCAGGACCGGTTGGAGTAGCGTCGATTAAGAGAGGCCCATGTCCATCAATGGACTACAAACTTTAATACCGCCAGTAAATAATAACGCCACAAGGATACAACTGCCAAACAAATTCAAAATCAAGAAATGAAAACCCAAAAGCTTACCCAAAGAGCATAATAGAACTCCTTATTTACCGCCTGATATTTTCCTGTACAGAATCTCGGGTGAAATTAACGCCCTTTGATTTAGATGCTAATAGCTAGGCGATCACTTTAAAAAAGTTCATTTAGTGACCCCGCCAGCCTTTGAGAGCCTTCGTCGGATATTGAAGCGAAAAGCAATTTGCAGCCAGATTGGATTTTATTAAGCTTTGCCCAGCGATGGGATTAATTGGCTGTATGTTTTAGATACTAATTTTTCCTTCCCTACATATTGTCTATGTGCTTGTCAGTAACCAATTAATGACCCACTACAGACTACACTACTCCTCTCACACTGAGAGGGATGTAGGCCGCCGTCGACCACGCTGGCTTACTGCGGGTTGGTGGACTTCACATACCTTTGAGAACATTTTTTTAGTGAACTCTCAGGCATGCAGGTTTCCTCACGATGTTTTCCTCCACCATAACAGCAGGTGATATTTTAATTTTATAAAGCACACATGCCTTTACAAAGTCATTGGTGCGTGTCACGGGGATTCGAACCCGGACCTCGAATAAAGGTCGAATTCTAAGCACACTAAAATTGCCATTGTTGGTTTTTTACATCAAGAAACATGTGTGAAGGAATTCGAAAATATAATTTGACTTTTGGCCATCAGACTATTCAGTTTCTCGGGCCACTCCTTGGCAAAGTTTTTACTTATCCAGTATTTGTATGTACGACAACCATTATTTCTCTTTTTGACATATTACAGCTAACTAGAAGACCATCTATTCTCTCCTGTCACCTACTACGTAGCTAATACGGGTATGACCGAGTTCTGTACTAACAAAGAACGTCATCTTAGGAGAAGACACTGTGATAAATGATTGATAAATTATGTATATGAACGTGGTGAAGCCGTGGTGTATGGTTCAAGTTATAAACGACACGCTACTTGCTATAGCGGCTTATGCTTAGATTGTACAGTTGCTATGCGATTCTTTGTAAGAAGGATTTAGAAAACACATTATTTGAAGTAAATTACCATTGAGCAATAAACGCGGCTTTGACTGTTTTATCAATTAAAAATTAGGTTGTTTTTTGTATTTCCCAATATACCAAAGACAAAGGTGGAAAATCATTGAGCTAATTAATTTATTCAGTTGAGCTAGAATAAGCTCAAGCCAGCATGTTCGCTAGACTTTAGATATTTGATATAATATTTTTCCGCACTCTTTAATTTCTGTTAACTGTGTTGGGTTGAATTGGGATTTTAGCTACATAAGGGATATTAAAAAATGCGGACAATTAAATTCCAATGTCAGTTTCGAGCGGATTTTAGATATTTGGTGTAATATTTCCCGCACTTATTTAACTTTTATACTCTGTAAAATAAACATAAACATCTACTAATAAAATACTCATAATAACTAAAAAAATAAAATAAAAAAATCACACTCATCGCTTATCACCCCCCCCCCCCCCCCCAACACACACACACATACTCACACACCCTCACTTACACTCACACACGCACCTTATTATTTAGATTTATATTTATATGTTACATATCTTACGCAGCGGTGATAGCCCAGTGGCTTAGAATTCGACCTCGAATCGAGGGATCCGGGTTCGAATCCCAGTGGCACGCACCAATGACTTTGCAATGAAAGTTATGTGCGATTTATGAAATTAAATATCACCTGCTGTTACGGTGAAGGAAAACATCGTGAGGAAACCTGCATGCCTGAGAGTTCACAAAAAAAAATGTTCTCAAAGGCATGCGAAGTCCACCAACCCGCAGTAGGCCAGCGTGGTGGACTAAGGCCTACATCCTTCTCATTGTGAGAGGAGACCCGACCCTGTAGTGGGTCATTAATGGGTACTGACACACATATCTTTAAATATTTTGGTAATACATTGTGTATTGTATTGTATAAGTTCTAGTTTCTTCCGCGGGAGGGCACTGGTGACCTGTACCACAGATATTCACTTAACCTAACTCAGGCACCAGGTTCTCACGCGTAGGGCTCTGGGATATATACACATATAATATGTTCATGTTAATGTTTAAGTTAAGTACCCTATGCTTGTGAGAACAAATAAATGTCTTTATTATTATTATTATTATTACTTATTAAAAAGTGCTATAACTTACACCACACCCTCGATCCAGGTTCATACTCGCGTGACGGCTCGGCAGTTTGTCTTCGTTACGGTAATAACCCTCGGTTCGCCGGCAATAGACAACCTTACCCTTCGGCATTACAGCTTGTATATAAATGGACCGTCGCAGCTTATGTATAAATGGACCCGACGGGAGCGTCTACTTCGAACTCCGAATGATATTATATAAAGTAGTAGAAAAATGCGGATCTAGAAATGTTTCGTCGTAACAAATATGACGTCGTTTGGACAGAGATACGAGTAAAAGGGGTTTTGGGTAAAAATACGTATGAATAACCTCAAAGTAAAATGTACGGTATCAAAGTGTTTTGGTTTTCTGCTGAGAGCTTCATACTAAAAGCTGCTTAGGGAATAGGTAGGTAAAGGAGAGAGCTAAAAATTTATTAAAGCCAATATGAAAAAAAATACAAAGTCCACAAAATTGCCTACAAAAGTGGCAATAGTCATGTCGTTCGTCTCATTTAAAGGTTTTTTGATGGGATCAGTAAAATGATTGACTTTGAATGAAAATTTAATTTTTGCTAATGAGCTGATAAAGACAGCTAGTGAATCAATGGATTTCATAAAGCCAATCCTATTAATGTGTCGTACTACATAAATAAAATGCTTTACCTACGAGTAGATGCTCGTAGGCAGTACAAAACCTTCTACGTTCACATCTCAGGGGAGTTCAAATATCACTCCCAATTAACAGGAGATCTTAATCGGTCTGCCAATAACTGTAACCAAACCACGTGCAATCTGAAATGGAATCTGTGCTATTGAGATAGAGCATCAATTAGTTTGCAGGAGGGGAGGTTGCATCACGCTTGGTTATAGGCGGCGTAACGAAGACGGACGACCTCCTAGCCTTTATTAGTTTCTAGAGACGCTATTAAATCGTTCAGGTATAAGTATGAACATTGAAAAATGAGTTTAATGAGAGTACCTACGATAAAATAAGTGGCAATGGGCTGGCCACTTCGCAGGACTGCTGAAAAATGGGGAAGAAAGGTCCTCGAATGGCGACCACGTCTAGGAGTAGTCGCAAAAGGAGCACAGGCCGCCATCAGTTCATCTGGGACTGACGAAGAAGACAGCGGGACACCGTTGGTTTCAAGGGACCCGGGTGGAGTGGCGTCGATTAGGGGAGGCCCATGTCCAGCAGTGAAGTAAGGAAGCAGCAGCAAAGAAGAAGGAAAAGTAATTCCAGGTAATTAGATATGGATATCATTAAAGCTGTGCAGCTCAGTAAATAGTAATTTGCGCTCTTACTCGAGAGGTCCAGATTAGATTTTTTTTATGTAGCAAGTGTATCAAAGGACATAAAAAGCCGGATGGAAGCGGTCAATGCAGCCCATGGACGCTCAAATAGAGAATAAACCACTGTCTGAGGCTCTAGGGAGCTATGCTACTCAAGAGCCCCAAAATTTTCGCGTCAGAAATAGTGTATCCCCGGCGAACGATACCTCCTCAGCCCAAACACAGGACATGAAGAATGTGTTGCTTTACGACGGATTAAGAAACTGGCGGTAAGGTTACCAACTAAAACTTTACGAGTTGTGAGTATAAGTAACTATAACCCTTGACCAAAAAATACATGTCACTATATTGTCAGCCACATATACACGTAGATGTATTGAAGCGAATTCCTTTCAAGCTATATCCATTGAGCAAAAACTTTATTTCTCTTCCTGAGCGGACGTTGTAAAAACTTATGTCAGTCGTACAAACGGCGACTTGTTTTGCATGGGAATGTCGCTCCTTTGAATTTGTTCAGCTTCTTTGAAGGCCACGGAGTTTCTCTTTTGTTTACTTACAGAAATGTAGACAAGAATATGGATAGTGGTAGTCTAGCTACAATTTATGTATATTCTACTGTTAAAAATCATTTCAACACATATTAAATACATAAAATAAATAATAAATAACGCTTTAGGCCGCGCTCAGTTTGGACGCGTTTTTATATATAATTCAAATCGTGCGTATACGTACGTTAACCCACGAACAACCCCAAACTTAGAAATACTGGGAGCACTCATACTGCGCGCGAGATACTCGTACGTCGACCTAGTATCTGGATGAAGGTTGACGAGGAAGGAGTTATGAGGATACGGAAGAGGAAGCATCGAGCACAAAGTAAGAGGATGAGGAAAAGAAAGAGGAAGAGGAACGGTTTGAGTAAGGGAAAAACTGTAAAAACTATATAAATAAATAAATAGGCTGGCTAGGGAATCCTAGTGTGTCCATGGTTCACACGTCAAAGTGAATCTTTGACGTGTGAACCATGGACACACAAAATTCCTCATAAATTCCTCTTAATTTAAGAGGAAACGGAAGAGGGTGAGGATTTTTCAACTTTCCCTAAGAGAAAGCGGAAGAGGATGTGAAAGTACCAAAAGTACCATCTGGATGGCCCTGCACTGTACGATCCTTAACATTAGATGGCATGCATGTTGTTGCTTTCAACTACTAAAATAAAGTATTACGGAATCTAATACTTAATTATGATTCTTGAACAATTCTGGTCACGATTCCTTAATGCAAATGTTCATGGGCAATAGAAATAAATGTGAACGGGACATAAACGTGGACCAAGCTGAACCTCCATCGAGGTTTACAGAACTCGTGATCAGCGATACAAATGCACTATTATCATTCAGATGTCGGTCTTCACTCGGTGCGGTGTTTGGCCTAAACACAACATACCTTCTTGAATGACTAGATGAACAATACAGCACGTTTTACTAAACGGAGAAAACAAAAATTTTATCGATAAAATTAAACCTTCACCACCTTTGCTAGCCCAGTGGCTGAAGATATTACTCGGATTCAATCCCAGTGACATTGGCAGTAAAGAAAGAAAAGAAAAGAAAAGAAAAGAAAAGAAAAGAAAAGAAAAGAAAAGAAAAGAAAAAAAAGGGAAGGGAAGGGAAGGGAAGGGAAGGGAAGGGAAGGGAAGGGAAGGGAAGGGAAGGGAAGGGAAGGGAAGGGAAGGGAAGGGAAGGAAAAGAAAAGAAAAGAAAAGAAAAGAAAAGAAAAGAAAAGAAAAGAAAAGAAAAGAAAAGAAAAGAAAAGAAAAGAAAAGAAAAGAAAAGAAAAGAAAAGAAAAGAAAAGAAAAGAAAAGAAAAGAAAAGAAAAGAAAAGAAAAGAAAAGAAAAGAAAAGAAAAGAAAAGAAAAGAAAAGAAAAGAAAAGAAAAGAAAAGAAAAGAAAAGAAAAGAAAAGAAAAGAAAAGAAAAGAAAAGAAAAGAAAAGAAAAGAAAAGAAAAGAAAAGAAAAGAAAAGAAAAGAAAAGAAAAGAAAAGAAAAGAAAAGAAAAGAAAAGAAAAGAAAAGAAAAGAAAAGAAAAGAAAAGAAAAGAAAAGAAAAGAAAAGAAAAGAAAAGAAAAGAATACGTTTATTGTTGACTGTTACATGAGAAAGATCTTACAAAATTTTATAATAAGTTTAGAACAGTCTACCCTATGCGGGCATACAATAATTATGTCTTATATAACTAAAACTTAATTTTATATTTCATGGCAATTATTGCTAAATTATATTTATTTATTTATTATTTTGTTCAGCAGTTCAAATTATTTGTTTATTTTAATATTTTTCCTATTCGAACTCATCGGCTATGCAATGTGCCACCCATTACTGGGCAAAGAGAGAAAAAGCCGGAGGAAAAAACTCTCGACACAGTTTTTATTTAATTTATTTGGTTATTTATACGCGCGTTACTACATTCCTGTTTATAATTGTTTATCTATGAACATAATTTACATTGAAATTGCAAACCATCCATTCATTATTCCGTTTGTTATCTGCATTTTTGTGTGATAGTGCATTCTCTCTGATTATACCCTGGTATAAACACAAGGAAGCACTTGAAGTCGGCAGCTTTACAGGACTGTAAATGTAGTGGCAGTGGCAGTGCTTTACAAAATTGAATCTCGCCTGCTGATAAAAGAAAACAAGTAAGTTAAATTAAAATGGAAGCAACTCAGGGCGTTACATCAATTCGTGCTCAATGGTCCGAGAGCACAATTGTCGGCACATTGTCCACTCTCCACTGCCTTGTAGTGGTGATGTGAATATGGACTGGTTTGGCTTGAAAGGATTGAAATGAGTAGGATGAATATCAAAATGGGACTGCGTAAAATTTGCAATATAGGTTAAAACCTATACGCTGACATACCATTAATTGCATAATAATGCTTATTAAAATAATGTTTCCCTTACTCTGATTTTCTTACAGAAAGCGTTCTAATGTTGAGGGAAAAAATCAATCTCAACTTTTATTGATACCCCTGACGAATTTCATACTTGCATAAAGGTTCAGTTAAAATCTTTAAGCCCAGTGGCTTAGAATTCGACCTCGAATCGAGGGGTCCGCGTTCGAATCCCAGTGGCACGCACCAATGACTTTGTAAAAAAGTTATGTGCGCTTTATAAAATTAAACATCACCTGCTGTTACGGTGAAGGAAAACATCGTGAAGAAACCTGCATGCCTGAGAGTTCACAAAAAAAAGTTCACAGGTCATGTGAAGTCTACCAAATGGCATTGGGCCAGCGTGGTGGACGGCGGCCTACATCCCTCTCATTGTGAGAGGAGACCCGACCCTGTAGTGGGTCATTAATGGGTACTGACAATTTCCTTGTTCATACTATATGCACATAGCTAATCATAAGAGGCTCAGATAAGTGGTCATGAACCTACACCCTTTTTGTTTCATTTGCAGTTTTAGAGGAACTTAACAATATAATAATTAAAGGTTCACAGAAGAACACACAGAAAAACGATAAACCCAAAGAATTTTTGTTTTATTTACGCTGGGACGTCAGGCAGGGTGACGGTCCATTATTGACTCGCTGACATTTTGACAGGCACGGCGTTTGCCAATTTTTTTCGTTTTCGGCCTTGAATTTCAAAATATAAAGCACCCATTAGCCAGTGGACGTCTCCCTTTCGGTCCAAGATCCCAGGGCCACCAGACATCACGTATTTTCTAACGAACAAAATGTGATCGACAATAATAATAATAAATAAATAACGCTTCACACTCACAGCCCCACACTAGGATTCTTTGTGTCGTGGGTGACATGGACACACACAAT
This sequence comes from Erynnis tages, assembly GCA_905147235.1. NCBI lineage: Eukaryota > Metazoa > Arthropoda > Insecta > Lepidoptera > Hesperiidae > Erynnis > Erynnis tages. The sequence continues at coordinate 14,515,171 of LR990073.1, read as the reverse complement.
ACAAGTACACATACCCAGACCATAAACATAAATTCAAATTCATCATTCAAATTTCTGCTCTGCTGGGAATCGAACCCAGGACCCTTCGCGCAGCGCACCAGTGTTTTAACCACTGCGCCACTCAGGTCGCCACAAATGTGGTCGACAATACAATTTCACCTTCGAATTACAACAGCAATCGTTAAATTTCTTCGCACGAATATTATTCCTATACGAATATTAAACTATGGTCCGGGCGTTTATATACAATTGACCTTTGAAGCGTCTGTTTAGCAAAACGGCCGACGGAAAGTGTCTGGGAGTATTGACATCTTAATTTTAACGGTATTGTCTACAATATACCAGAAATAGCCAGAAGAAAATACGTGACGTCAGTGATGTTTTCATGTACTTTGATACCTGATAATTGGCCGTCTAAGCAAGCCAGCAGCAGCTGGTAAACATGCGATCTTAGTACATACTAAAACTACTCAATCGACCACATTTCGTTAGTCAGAAAATACGTGACGTCTGGTGGATCTCGGATCTTGATCTATAGTATTTTGAAGCGGGATAATGGCTTCGGTATCTGACATGTTTCCGGATGAGCAACCCCGGGCGCCTTGCTTTGTCAATTTCCCTCCGATAGCTTTTTGATGTTCTGTCCGAATCACAATTATGTATATTTTGAGACATTTTTTCCGTTATGCTCATTCGAGTGTCAACTTTCTAATGATTGTTTTCGTTTTTTGGTCGTGAATTCAGATTATTAAAATACGAGTCTTTTTAAGACCGTACTTTTGGACCTTTTTAAGTCTTGTGGATTCTATGTATCTATCTATTTAAGAAAAGAAGAGAAAAGAAAAGAATGCGTTTATTGTTGACTGTTACACGCGAAAGATGTTACAAAAATTACAATAAGTTAAGAACAGTTTACCCTATGCGGGCATATAATTTTATATCTTAAATAACTAATAGTTAATTTTAAATTATAATTATGTTAAAATAAGTTATGATATTGTTTTATTTATTTATTACCCTTTATTGGTATATTGGATATCCTTTAAATTTATTCCGATCCTGGGCCTTTTAAATCCTATGGTTACCCGCTGTCCTTCTCAGGCCATCAATCCACCGAATCCAGCGGACTGTGCTTTCTTGGATTAATTTTCAGTATTTACCTTCAGCTCAAACACAATTACAGTTTTGCTCTTCGGTGGATATGTGGATGATGATAAAAGATGCCCACTCTTGCTCACCACTATACATACCTACATAATAATATCAGCACCGTAAAACCCTCAAAAACTGAAAATATGCGAAAGGATAGAACATGAAAACATAAAATTAGTCTACAGGTACCAGGGTGCCATAAACGTAGGTGATAGAAAAGACACGCAATTCAGAAATTCGAGAATGGTCGCACACCGCCGTTGGAGCGACCATTACTCCTTTATGATAGCTGTTTACACAAATATGTATGTACGTGCAAACGTGGGCGCTGGAGTGCGGCATTGTTGAATTCAATATCGTGTTTGGTTTTCATGTTTAGGGAATTGGCATAGAATTTTGGAATATGTCCAAATTCGACCACGTAAAGTATACATTTTTACACGCTTTCATCCACTTTAAAACGTCAAATGAAGTTAAACTTATCGCGGGTTGATTAACTCAGTTTTATTTACTTTTAAAAGAGTGCTGGGAGTTTTTTCCGTCCGCTTTTTTCTCCCAGTCTACGTTTTGTCTGAGGGGCGATCAAAGCGGATGAATGTAGAATGTATAATTTATCTGTATTGTATTGGCTTTTATTAAGTGTGCATAAATTGTACCTAATAATGAATAAAAGCTTTTGAATTTGAGTTTTTAGTTTTGAGTTTGCCGGCTTTGAACGAAAACTCTTTTTACTCTCTCCAAAGAACCTCATGTCATAGTCCTACAAAAAAAGATTAGCGAGAAGACCATTCCAAATTTGTCTAACGATGAACTCATGAAATTGGCAGAACGACGACATCACGACGTATCGAAAAGTCTCAATAGATTCTTCCACGTGATATTTTCCAACTAAAAGTAAGTTTTGGTACGTTACCACACAACCGCCATTTTTCGCGGTTATCCCAGGATATCAACAAAAAACCAAGCGATCAGTCACAACCTGACAGGGTGACGTTCCGACACATTATTATTGTATTACGGGAGGTGCCGCTGATATGAGAAGGGTATGAAAGGTCGGAATTATTTCAGGGTTGCCGGCTTGGGTGTTCATAATTTATAAGGAATGACCGAAGTGTACTAACGCTATTGGATTGATAGTTCATATTTTTTACACATTTTTTCATTCCTTATTAACTAGCATTTGGGATTAAGACTTTTTTCTTGTTCGGCTACTTTAAGGCATTATCACTCTTTAAATACTGCTTATACACTATTAGACTGTGCGCGCGTGGATTTTTGAACTTGGTGCAGAGAAGGGTAAAAAGTATCCTATATGGTAATCCAGGTTATGATCTATCTGTGTACCAAATTTTATCCAAATCTGTTCAGCCGTTTTTAATAAAAAGTATCCTATGTTACTTCTAATACCTCCAAGAACATGTGTACAAAGTTTCATGATGATCGGTTGAGTAGTTTTGGCGTGAAAGCGTAACAAACAAACTTACATTCACATTTATATTATTATATATAAGTAGGGATAATATACTAGTCGGGTAGGTAGTATGGGAACCGAGACATGTCCTACTATCCTAATGAAATTATAAATGAGAATTGGTGGATTGTTAGATGTTTGTAACTCTTTCACGCAAAAACGGCTTAACAGATTTGGATAAAATTTGGCATTCACGTAGTTTGTAATCTGGTTCAACATATACAATATTTTTTATCCCGGTCTGGACAAAGCTCTAAAATCCACGCAGACGGAGCCGGGGGCAAAGTCTAGTGAAAATATAAGTAAAGGTATTACGAGCTAATTGCGTGGTTTGTCTGTACGATTATAGTTAGATACTCGTAGAAGGATAAATCAATATCATTAATGAAGAATTTTCGGAGATTTATAGTAACTCTCATAAACTGTCAGAAATTTGAATGAGTGAGTATAAATTGTGGTTTTACATCCATCTATTGTACACAAAAGTCGCTGGTAATCAGCAAAGTTCCGAAGGGCGGCTCGGGCAGCGTGGCGGAGATTCCATTAGGATTTTGTATGGTGCGGTGAATATATTAACCCTTCAGCGAGTTTAAATGGAGAAGTTATCAACAAAGGAATACCGGCTGAATCACGTCGACTTACAAACGATGTTGTCTATTTTTGAAAGTGATTTGTAAGATTTTATTAATAGGTCTAAACAAGTGTTAAGGGGATTATTAAAATGTTCGCTTCGTAAGATGTCCTTTGCCGTAAAATAAGCGACGATTGAAAATAAAATAAAAATTTTCTCGCTGAATTTTGAGAGTGGATCCTACTTTTCAACAGTCGTGGAGAAAAGGGGAGAGGGAAAGAGAAATCTCCTAAGATCTCGTTGAATACTACAAAACACGATTTTGATCATATTATTATCATTCAGAATACAAAATAGTAATATAAGTGCTTCTTTGATGGACCATAGTACCTTAGGTCACAAGATAGAAGAAGAATTAAACAGTCTGCCTCATCACAATCAGCAGGCACTAGTTTATGGAATTTATGGCAGGAAAATAAAAGTTTATTTTCACAGTTGGAACATACGCACGCATGGAACAAATTACTACCGCCCGGGGCAGGGTGTCGTTGAATGCACGGTCTATATGGGTGTATGCGATGGCCACTGCACCGGTTATATTATTAATTTATCTCAGTTTACATAAAATTTATAAGTTTTCAAATAAATACAAGGGAAATTGATACATGAAACCGATGAATAAAATAATGCAGTGTGCTCAGTGAAGTTTCAGTATTTGATTGATTTTTTTATGTAGTCGTTTCTGAACTATTTCTTGTCAAGGAATCAATCCAACGACTAATGCATACATCTATGCATTAGTCGTTCAACATCATCATGTTTGTTACTCTTTCATACATTAACAGCTGCACAGATTCAATCACGCTTTAGTAACTACATAGTTTTCAACCCACTCGAACAATATTGACCAAATTCTAAGTTTGCCAAACCCTTGCCAAGTGAGTAATATGAATCGTTTGGATACGTAGCCGGTAGCGTTGCCATAACGTCTCGGTGAGGTATGGGTCTAATGGCTCGGTTCTAATAGTTTGGCATCCCCGGGCAGGTTATGATACTTTCTATTCCGATATGAGAATAAAAGAAAATAAAAATACATTTTCGCATTAAATACAAATTACTTTACGCATTCAGTGTCATTGCTGTCCCCGAGGCGGTTGAATGCAACGCGTACGAAGTAACGAGCGCGACGATGCGAGAGCGCGACGATTACGACAGCTGTGAATGTTTCTGTATATTATAATGGTCCCTTTTAATTGTAAAACCGATAAATCTATAAATGTACTTGAAAATTAGTCAAAAAATACCTATTTATTACTCCCTTATCTTATCTAGTTTAGCCCAGAAGCATTGCAATAGTCGAAAACGACTATTGTTAAATTCTTTGCTAGTCAATGTAAAATAAATGGTGTTATCTTTTGGTTTTAGTAATGAAAATAAATGCGCAATATATTATTATTATGTTATTCGATTACAAGTGTTTGATACTTCTAGAATGATGTTTCTAGAATATTAGGTGTATTTTCAAGCAAGTGTATTTTGAAGCAAGTGTTTACCAACAATCTATTTGTATTCACAAACTCACTTTTGCTGCTAGAATACCTTTGTGATTGTTTTTATCAAATCCAAAGTTGTGTTTACTGGATAATACTTGTGCTGATTCACTTGTACAGTTTCCCTTCGATTGGCATTTTGATCGTTACCTACTGAGAAATTGACAATAGACTGGTTCTTTTGATCTTTTGGTCCTACATTTCACGTCGATTAGAAAGCTGACTCACAAAGAGAAAGCCCGTTAAACCCACTTGTCATGGCAAAAACAGAAAGCAAATAACTCAAACGATCAGTTAAAACGTGTGTCAGAGATGAATGAGTGAATGGACAGGGGTGTGTTTCCTCACTTTGACGGACAAATGTTCTTCATATAATACATCAGTCAAAGTGAAAAATGTGGATTTTGACCTTTCATTAAAAGATTTCAATTAGGTTGTGTGCTACGCATCTATCTCGTCTACTACGGGCTTAGCGATCGAGACGCTGATGAAAAATAGTCAATGGATCAGTTGACTATTGAAGTTTTTTTCTGTCTGGCCTTGAGTCTTGTAGACTCTCCCTGTTGTAGAGATACTATTTCTGCAAAATATCAAACCAACTGATGATAAGTGGGTAAGATATTTGGGACATTTCTTTTGGGTTAGTGTTAACATCACAAAGCTCGCATAAACTTTCAAGGACCTCAAAATGGAAAAAAACGAGTCCTTATGATAAGTGGGTAAAATATTTGACATGTTATTTTTGCTTTAGTGTCAAAACAACGAGACACTTTAATGGACGTCAAAATAGAAGATAATTTGGAATTTTGAACAAAGAAACCGAAAATCCGTAAAACACGAAGATATCCAAACAATAACGAAGGTTCCTGTTTTGTCAGTACTATTTGCTATTATAAAGAAGTAGTATGCAAGTGGTAGAACATAAAAATACTAACAGGTAACGGCTTCATTCCCTATGTAAAGGTACAGTACCTGCTTGTTCGAGTATCGCAAACTACATCAAGTATTCAGCAGCGACCTCGAGTGCACGCATCACACGCTCGAGCGCGCGCTGTGTATCAATACACGCACACGGGCCACTGAGCAAGCTCAATGCTCAATCGAAACTATCCTAGCGACAGAAGTGTGAGATTAAACGAAGGAGACATAGTTGTAGATAGTAATTTAGTAGATAAAGAAGCGAATCAGAAACAAACGGTGAAGGAAAATCGTGTGGGACAACTCAGAAGCCGCTTTTTGATCCCAAAATAGGCTATTAGCCTATATTGTGGAACCAGATAGCTGATATCCATAACCTACAGTTAGGTCAGTAGTAAAATGGCATGTCTGAATATTCTCATCACAACAAATAGAGCTAGGATTTGATCCTGTAATAAATTGAATATACGAGTATCGCCATCATCCACTCGGATGTTTCATGAATACAAATCTTAGATCCTTTGAAGGGATGTTATATCCCAAAGGGAAATGAAATACATTATTACATTGCTGAACTTTAGAATTGTATCCTTTAACTTTGGAAGTGGATTTGGAAATTTGAAGTATAGTTGGAATGTTTTGTAAATACCAAATCGTCAATCTGCTATTATTCAGTTAGATGATTTTAATAGATTAAAAAACATTTGAAAGTAGTTGAGCCACCCAATTTCTATAAGTTCTTTTTACAAAAATATCTTCCAACATTGCAAATTTTTGGCGTATATTTTTGGCCTCAGATTGTACAAAATAATAAAGCGCTATGCAACTAAATATTGCAACACAAACTATGTTATTAGTTGGTCGCGAACTAATTGTGGCGGGCAACTTTTGTAATAAACAAAAGTGGGAATTTCATGCAAACATCAACTTGTGCCTTGTAGTGGTTCAACTTTATATTGCCTTTGTCTGAGCTGATCTGAGTTCACTTGGCTGCGACCTAGTTCACCTGGATGAAAGTCTGGTAACATTAAAAAACTGCACTTGGCGTTTTTTATTTTGTTATAAGTAGGTATATGACTTGCAAACCGGCGCGCAGGTGAAGCGAGCATAGCCCCGCTGCTTGAGTAGATCGCAAGCGATCGAACGAGTAAAGCAACGTCGGGCGCGGTCAGTACCTTGATGGGTGATATAGAACCGTCATGAGTCGTGAGCACGGATGATTAGTGGCAGGGATATTATACACTTACGGCCAATGTACAGCAGCCGAAAAAACGCGCTCGACCAATAGACGACGTACACTGATGAACTGACAACTGACGCACCAATCGCGTGCGCCGCAGCGCAGTCACTGTCAAACCGGCCAATTAATATTGTGCCCACGACTTATGCCGACTATAGTGGCGAATTATATGCGCGCTTCCGTGCTTCGGAGAACACGTTAAGCCGCCAGCCCCGGTTGTTATCGACACGCTAGTAGTCGTTGAATCTTATCGAAGGCCCTAAAGGCCGTTTGAAACATTTGCCACGGATTGCCCAACGCCCGTTTCTCCATCAATCCGCATAAAAGGGTAGCAGCCATGCTGGCGGGCTACCTGATGTTAGTTCTCACAAACTTTCAACTTTCAGCATTTAATAATAGTAGGAGGATTATGGATAACACGAACAATTCAACTGACCCTTTATTCACTATAACACTTGCTCGTTCGTAGCGTCCAGTAATTAGCTCAAACGCGCCTAATTCGGCTGCCGAGCGAAACCCGACGTAATGACAAAGGCCGCATTTACGGACCAACTCATCTGAATTAACTGAGGTGAGTTAAACGTGGCTTTGAAGTAAAGTACTATCGTCTGATCATTGTGCCTGGGGTTTAGTTCGCAATTGGCTAGCTTGGAACTATTTTTTTTAGGAGTGGTCAGTGTAAATGTATATTTATGGTCACTGCAGGCTTGTGTAGATGAGATATGTGTACGATAGATGTTGTATTATGTAAGTAAAGTGCTATGAGAACTTAAGCAATTTTTTATCGCAGTGTTACAACGTGACAAATCATCTTAAAATAATAAAGAGAGAACAATATTAAACTTCTCTTATAGAAAAAATGTCAATACAAGTAACCACACGGAAGCAATATAAAGAAACTTAATAATAGAAACTTTACTTTTAAAACTTACAACTGCAAGTGACGTTAAATATCGACTCTTTCTAAACTTAGCAACTCGTGAAGATTAAATAAAGTTTAGTAAAACGTTGGTTCATTCGCCACACGCCGCACGCAACAGGTCACAAGATAAACGGTCGGTTGAAAGAAGTTAGTTACATAAACGTATAGAAGTTCAATCTCCTCGATGCTTTTGTAGAACTGAAACTGGAAACATCGAATCTGATGGAATGAGAGAATGGTTTTCATTGTCTATACCACAAAATAACAGTAGACCGCGCTTAGTTTTAACGCGTTTTTGTACGAATTTAATTCTCGCATTTACCTACGTTCACGCACGAACAATCCTGACCTTAGAAATACTATGTGAGTGCTCACACTGCGTGCGATTTAGTCGTATCGCACATCAACTGTCACTGCGCAGTGTGAGCGCTCCCATAGTATTTCTAAAAGCCTGTTCAGATGAGGCGTTTTACGAGCGAGTGCATACGCGCGTCTCTATTTCTATTCCAGATACCGCGTTATACGCGCGTTTCTACGCTGGGAGGGATCCGGTTAGTTGCAAGTTATCACGCTCCATTTTGTATCAAATACGTCCACTCGCAACGGACTCGCGCGTAGTACTGGACGCATAGGCGCCTAAGTATCTCGACTCGCGCGGCGCTCGCGCTTAACACGGGCGAGTCGAGAGTCCCGCTCATTGCATGCGTTTTACGCGCGAGTGAGGAAACGCGCGTAGGCATCTGGACGGGATTTATGTAGCTCTAGTACCTCGGGTATGCGCGAATGTCAACGCGCGTAAAACGCCTCATCTGAACAGGCTCTAAGGTCGGGATTGTTCGTGCGTTACGGGATTGTTCGTACGTGAACGCACGAGTTGAATTCGTACGAGATGTCATCCAAACTAAGCGCGGTCTAAGACTTGCCAGCTAGTATAGCTACTAACACAATTAAATAAAGCAACCGCAAGTGAACGAGTGTTCATTTTTCACGCAACAAGTTTCCCGAGTTCTTCGACTGTATAAATGAGCTAAGTTGGACAAGTTGAGCAATTTAACTTCAGATTCCTAGTTCTGAAGAAAAGTTGTAGAATTTAATGAAAATATTGCCACTGTATGATAGCCCAGTGGCTTAGAATTCGACCTCGAATCGAGGGGTCCGGGTTCGAATCCCAGTGGCACACACCAATGGCTTTGTAAAAAAAAGTTATGTGCGCTTTATAAAAATGAAATATCACCTGCTGTTACGGTGAAGGAAAACATCGTGAGGAAACCTGCATGCCTGAGAGTTCAGAAAAAAAAATTCTCAAACGTATGTGAAGTCCACCAACCCGCAAGAGGCCAGCGTGGTGGACTAAGGCCTACATCCTTCTCATTGTGAGAGGAGACCCGACCCTGTAGTGGGTCATTAATGGGTTACTGACAGTGGCAATGTCATGTCATCGCCACTGGGTTGGAACAACCTCGTTCTAATGAGGTGGAAAAATCATTTTTAAAGGGAGTCGTCGTCAAAGAATTCATTATGACCTATAGTATTCCTGCTCGGCAATAACCGTTATGTAAAAAACGATGCGGAATCGATCGATGTTTCTGATATCGTCTTTACGATAAGTATTGAATAAGTCTCAAACGAACTGTTTCTGAAAACTTTTCCAGATTCTTTCGCAACTGCCGGATCGTGAAAAATGTAATACGAAAATATGATTTTCTTTTTGACCAAAGACCCAAGTTCATAACTTTATTAAAAGCAGTCCATTAAGCCTTCTTTCTGCGGAGAAAAAATCTTGTTTAAAAGAGGTGCGTGGAATACAATTTAAACAGTTCCCGGCCGTTAGGTGCCTCGTAATGGACATTTACTCCCCGGAGTTTTTTCCCGAAATTGCGCTCCGTCCATTGGACAAAGGCGGGTAGGATTATATTTTTATGGTCCTTCGTGCCGGATTTGGTCCAGAAATTGTTTTTGCTCCGGCAACAGGTGTTGGTTTTACCTTCTTATTATTTTAATAATTGAATTTTTTCTAACGCATTACTTTAATCATATAACTTTCTATTATAACAAAATTCTTCAAACAGGAATGTGAATATTTTTTTACATATAATTAATAATAATAATATAATTATAAGTTTTATGGTACGGCTTTATTCTGTTGAATTCTTAAAACGCTCTTTATCTTATTTAAGATAATTTAGTGGTAATCACTGAAATAGAAAAGTAACACTATCCTACTACCCCAAGAATGGATAGATGTTTATTATTTTTTTTGAGCCTAAGCAGCCTCCAAATGAGTATGTTGACTTATAATGAAAAGAACTCGGGTGAAGTCACGGGCAAAAGCTAATAGGGGTTTTTAAATGAATGAATACCTACTATTTCAGATCTAAAATATTCTGAAGTTTGGCCTGAATTCTACGGAAAAAGCCTAAGGCAAGAATGTAGCTAATTTATTAAAGGCCAATAAAATATTATAACATTTTTAAAAGAGTTACGAGAAGCGTCCTGAATTTAATAAATTTCTGTAATAAAGTTCCGATGAACTAAAAAGCAGCAATTTAGGGCACCGGGCACCCAAAGCGACGATTTTCTTAAGAAATAGAGATCGATCACAGACACAGATCTAAATAGATCACGTAAATGTAAGTACCTACTTTGCGTGTCATATTATTTGAAAAGATTGTGCAATACACAAACATCAACCCAGTGACATTGACCCCCGACTCACTGTTGTCTACACAGGACGTTACATTTAACATTCCTTCAGTCCAATAAGTTCAATAAAATCTTGAAATTTGTAATTTTTATATTCGTCATTATTATTACGAGTTCGAATAGATTTGAATGGATATGAATAATTAATCGAATTATTCATATTATTCCTATTGGCGCTTTTGACTGGGCTTCGCGTTGATGTAGAATACCATCACAAAAACGTTTTTGTTTTGTCTAAGTATGTTACCAAAAAGCGGCACGCTTAGTCTTCACACCGATGGGCGAACTTGCGTTATCTATCCAGATGTATATCTGTGATATCGACCTTTTCCTTTTCAGTTATGAAGGGAAGTAAATTAATTTCATATTTTTCAAGGAGTGTTAAGTCTTCTAATATTTACGAATGCTTTCATCTTTTTTGCTTTTGTCGAAAATTGGTAATATTAAGAGTGAAGGAACATTCTTAATATTACTTTCGTTTTTTTAGGGTTTATGAGAGTAATAATTATCTTATCTTCCCACATGGAGGATTTCACAGAAACGTGAATTGAATTGTGTATGGTATCTATCGTAAAGATATCCAGCATGAAATTAAGTAATTCTATTTGTGTTAGTATGTACCTATTATGTACGTTAGTACAATTTATTTTAAATTTTCTTAAGAAATAATTTTTAAGTTTCTTAAAAATCTGAAATAACAAAAGTGGCTAGAAAAACAAAAAATATTACGTACTTAATCAATAATCATCACATTAATATAATCCTAGCTTGAAATCAAAGCCAGGACACTTTGCATAACCCCGTTTCCAAATCGCCATGTCATAATATATGCAAATGTTGGCCGTACGACATCATTGCATACTTTTTATCGCATGTCTGTTAGGAAAAATCAATTAGGAGAGCTCCATACATCGTCCTTTGTTTTGTCATGTTAATTCGGTCATCGGTTATGTTTGCCAAGTAGAACAAGGCCTGACGCATCATTTGAACCCTTAGATTTAATCAAAAAGGGAAGATACGACACTAGCGTCTCATGAGTGCGCACCTGAAATTAGATCCATGCACATAATTTCACTTTAGTCGCAATTTGGCTAGCTATTGAACTACATGTGCGCTTGGAACACAATAATCGCGGATTTTCTGTGTTTAAAAAGGTAAAACAATGCCTTCGTGTGCTTTTAAAAGGTGCACAAACAGCTGAGAAACGAAAAACAAATTCCACGGCATCTTTTTTCATTCGTAAGTACACTTAAACTTAATTTTTCTTCAAAATCACTGATGGTTTTAAATGTAGTTCGCCATTTTTATCAAGAAAAAGATAGCAATACGATTAGATCTATGTGTGAGCGAGATAAAGCATTTGCGTTAACATAAGCCGCAACCACTTGTCATCGGTCGCGCGCGAGATGACGCGGCACTCTCCGACTCGCTCCCGCTAATGATAAAATTTACCGCTCTGTTTCGCTCGCCCGATTGACACTACATTTATAGGCGTGGGTGTGTTACATAATGTAGTAGTTGAGTCGGACAAATTTTTTTATTGATACAAGTAAGCGTATGCCGTATCTTCCCTTTTTGATTTAATCTATGTTTGAACCATGTCAAATGTTTGATTCAAATGACTATTTCGTCCATAACACGAATACCTATTGTAAACGTCGTTAGCCTACAAATTCAAAGCTGGAACAACCCTTACAATCAGTTCGGCGTCGGTGTCGACTATAAACGGCTCCTGTGGGTGCATTTATAGAGTACGGGTTGGATAGTAGTATGTATATTGGTAGTAACATGGGTTGCTTCGTATTACTTTGAATGCCCGCCGAACAACGTTTGAATTTGCCAACAACAAATCGGAGTCAGTTTTCTATACCTTCATTTTAGTGTTCAAATCGAGCAATCTTAATGAATTTGCCCAGCGTCTTTGCTTCCTTCCTTTCAGCCCTTGCTGCTCTGACATGGGCCTCCTCTAATCGACACCACTCATCCTATATAATATATTGTATCAGGCGTTACTTTGCGGAAATCCATTGTTATATGGTTATATGGACCATACCAAAACAAGTTCCACGTGTGCGGATTGTTGCAAAGAAATATAAATACAACTTAAACCACTCATCCTCCCAAGCCTAATTTAGTCCTGGGACCTCTAAATCCAACAGTATGCCACCGTCTTCTACAGGTTATCAATCCACATATTATATTCTGAGGGTAGCCTTTACTCCTTTTGCCTTGACGCGGTCGCCACTTGAGGACGTTTCTTCCCCATCGGTTATGAATTTCGGTAGCAAGGCTTTTGAAATATACTTTTGCTTATTCAAAATAAATGCAATAAATTGTTATATTTTTAGATACATTAAAATATATACGTTTCGAAGTGTGTAAGAAACAATATTATAATAATAATTGTGCTTCTAAAATTGGGCGTCAAGACAGAACACATTGACTTTAAAATGTGTCTGAATCATTCAGAACTGTTTTCTTAATTTGCAAAGGGTTCTGTAAAACATTATAATGGAAACAACGGTCCGAAACTAAATTCATCAAGGCCCATATCAATTCGCCAACTAGGAACATCGGGTCAACGAGGGCGGTTGAAATTCAAACTAGCCCGCAGTTTGGCGCAAATATTTGCGTAGCAAGGAGGCTATTGAACCCTTGTTGGACTTTGTTCCCATATGTGGAGCTAGGAGTAATCAAACTTATTTGGAGTTGTAGTGGTTTAACTTTGAAATATCTATTTTAGTGTTTACTTGCTGTGCTCGTGACTTCGTCCGTGTGGAATTTAACTATCTAACTATAATATATGTAACTATAATATATGAAAATAAAAGTTGCCTAAGTTACTCCTTATTTCATCAGCTATCTGCCAGTGAAAGTCCCGTCAAAATCGGTCCAGCCATTCCAGAGATTAGCCGAAACAAACAGACAGATAGACAGACAGACAAAAGTTGCAAAAATCGTTTTTTGGTTTAAAAACGCGTTTAGTAAAACGCGGCTATTTTGTTTTATTTATAATAGACAGACACTTCAATTTTATAATATCAATTTCGGACCATTTTTAATTATATGCAGAGATCCTATGGAACTTTGATAGCGCGTTTGAGGATACGTCTTCCGATTGGCCAGTTCGGTATGACGCGTGTGACGTGTTCTATTGTTTACTACATTCGCTGCTTGCGTCGTCATGCGTAGTCAGCATTTCATGTGAGGCGCGCGTTCATATTACTGTAGGTATCGCGCCGCTACACAGTCAAAAGTAAAAGCCCACAATAAAGAAGATATCACATTCACATAATAACATCCCCTGATTCAAAGCCGCTACCAATTACGGTCATGTATAAACACCTCCTTAATTATGCTAAGTAAATATGGGATGATTACCGCGCCGTAATTGCGCGCATCTTAATGACGAGATGCGGTTCCTTGCTTGAGGATTATTATATTTGTAGCTTGATTACATGTGGGTTAAATTTCAAGAAAATTTAAATTTTATGGAAGCATCCGGCTGTAAAAGGTACTGTGGACTTTTGGAGCTCCATGGTGGAGTATGCTACCCTGTTCAAGGAATACCCGCCCCCAATAGTGGGCCATAAAAGGGTCGCAGCCAGCTACCGAGGTCAAAGTTGGCATCATTAGTGTGTCACACTCAGGAAGGTTCTTTTTTTTAACTTCTTCACACTCACAGCCCCACACTAGGATTCCCTGTGTCGTGGGTGCCATGGACACACACAAGACAGAACACAACACACCCAGACCAGAAACAGAAATTCAAATTCATCATTCAAATCTCTGTTCTGCTGGGAATCGAACCCAGGACCTTCCGCGGAGCGCAAACGTGTCTTAACCACTGCGCCACTGGGTCGTCATTTACTTTCTTCTTCCTGGACCTCCCGTAATCGACACCACACGGGCTGGTCCTTCGCTACTTGAATCCAACGTTTCCCGCTGCCTTCCTCAGGTAGTAAATACACTTGGTACGAGGCTTCTGCTCTTTGTTCCTACCCCTTTGAATCCAACAGATTTCCACTGTCTTCTTTAGATCGACAGTCCACCTGCTTGGAGAGCGACCTGTACTCATTTTGCTTAGACGTAGACGCCTTTTGAGAAGATCCATTTATCTGTTTGAAGACCGAAGTTGTTGCTCATATGGAGTGAAAAAATAATGGTCAGACCACCTGATGTAAAGTGGGCCCTGCAGCCCAACTGTAATAACAGTTGGAATTCAACTACAAACAAACAAAAACTACCTGGAATATCATGAGTTGTTTTTGAATCTGCGTTGTGCTTGCGAGCACGGCTGGATAATGTGCTAGTGCATACATTTACCTTGTAACATTGTGTGCAAATATAGCTGGAGGTGGAGGTAGCTTGTTGTTTCTCAAAGCATGCATGATACACAGGCTCTTGCAAGACAATAACGAAGGTACCTAATTAATGCTGGAGATAATTGTAGGAAACTATCTTTCACCCTGAAGTATGCACTGCAGCCTATGATATCTACCACCATGTTTATACTCAAAAACTCTGGCCTTTAGGTTTTGTTATTTAAGACTGAAGGCAACCTCAAAACCTGCAAATAAACACCCCCTTAGTATTCAACCTCGAATCGAGGGGTCCGGGTTCGAATCCCAGTGGCACGCACCAATGACTTTATAAAAAGTTATGTGCGCTTTATAAAATTATATATCACCTGTTGTTACGGAGAAGGAAAATATCGTGAGGAAACCTGCATGCCTGAGAGTTCACAAAAAAAAATCTCAAAGGTATGTGAAATCCACCAATCCGCAAGAGGCCAGCGTGGTGGACTAAGGCCTGGAAGGTAATGGGTTACTGACAATTAAAGTTATATAAAATATGACTAGAGAATACTCCACCATGCTACTCCAATGCAGCTCCAACCTGTGTCGGATGCTTTTAAATAGCCCATAGGCCTACGACAAGATTAAACGACTGCTATCGTATCGATAACAACCAGTAACAACGACTAAACGCACCTTCCGAAGCACGGAAGTGCGCAATTAATTCGCCACTAGCGGTCGCCCATCCAGGTACTAACCGCGCACGACGTTGCTTAATTTTTTCGATCGCTCGCGACCTACTCGAGCAGCAGGCTGTAAGCGCTTCACCTGACTACCGTTTGACTGATAAAACTTTCTTCGGGTTGACTTGTCTGTGCCGCGCGAAGATAACATCTTAGTGTGCAGTAGGTCGAGACAGGTCAAAGCGAGTGCAGGTCAAAGCGGGTCGCACTCGTGACGTCGCGGCGCTGCTCACACTTCATCATCAGTCGCATGTCGTCAACTGTGTTGAGCACTTTGGAAACGTTTTAGGGCGGAAATAATTCTACTTTCATGGATGTGTACGAGTCTGTATTTGTTAGGTTGATACGATGTTTTGGTCGCTAGTTTCTCGTGTCCTAATTTGCGACGAAGTAGGTGTCAGTAACTCATTCATGACCCAATACAGGGTCGGGTCTCCTCTCACAATGAGAGGGATGTAGGCCGCCGTCCACCACGCTGGCCTACTGCGGGTTGGTTCACATACCTTTGATAACATATTTTTTTTTGTGAACCTTCAGGCATGCAGGTTTTCTCACGATGTTTTCCTTCACCGTAACTTACAGCAGGTGATATTTAATTTTATAAAGCGCACATAACTTTTTTTTACAATATCATTGGTGCGTGCCAATGGGACTCTAACCCGGGCCCCTCGATTCGAGGTTGAATACTAAGCCACTCAGCAATCATCGATTTTAAGACTAAGACGAACTAGGTAACTATGCGGAAAACGTTGACTACATATATTCGTCCTACCCACATTTCAAAACATTAGGTTTTTATACAAAAACAAGCTTTAGTAAACGCCACTTAAACAAACTCTAATCCTCTAACGAGATCACTTTTGAGCATCAAATTTTATATAACCGATCTTCGGTCACTCTCAATGGATGTTTTCGCGATCCCAGTTTTTATTCGTTTGTGAACTGAAAGCCGGGCACCATTAATCTTATTCAGGCATCAGATCTCTCATAAAGATTTTGCATTCAAAAATAGCTCCGGATTGAATTGGATTCGACGGCATGAATATCTTTGATTAATTATAACAGCCTTGGTGGGCCTTTGATTCCGTGATCTGTTTTGTTCGAAGTCAGATAAACGAATTTCTGGACACAACTTGAAAGGAATAATTAATTTTTGTTTTGTTGACTGGGATGTTTAAGTTCTCAGTTTGAATTCAGATTATAATTAAAATGATTCATTGAAATACATGTATTTTGTATTTTATAATCTGTCATCTTTCCTAAAGTTTAAGAGGTCGTCCGCTCTTGTCACACTCCCCACAATTTTTTACTTTGATTATTATTTATGCTTACCAAATTTACTAAGAATTTACAAAACTTACTAAGAAGGCCTAAAGTTTTGTTGCTCAGGAAGGCTAGGTTCTCGCTCCTCACCTAATCCTCAGCAGTGCTAGGCAGTGCGTCACCTGATGTTAAGTGGTTACTGCAACCCGTAAACACCCATTTATTTAGTTTATTACGTTTATGATTTTTTATCTTTTAGTCTCATATACCCTATACCAGCTGCTGGCAGCGGCTTATGCGGGACTCCTACTTAAACCCCATGATGTTCCTCCTTTCGCTGGTTGTTAGTGCCATCGTTATCCACTGACCCGTGGCCCACAGTGACCCACATCCAACCTCAAATGCAGTATATTGTATATGAGCGTTGTTACTAGCGTGGGCGTACTAATGTCTGCCTCAAATAAAGTATGAAGACAAAATATGAAGAACACACTTCTTTACGGGTTAAGAGGCTGGCGGATAGGTACGGTTCTACCACCTATGATGACGTAGGCTTTCCACATTGATTCTCCATCCAACTCAATAATGTATACCTCGTTACAGAGAAGCGCTCCCGAACGGCACGCTCTGGCTGGGCGCGTTCTCCGCGGCGCAGTACCGGAGCGACGTCCACGCGACGGTGTACCGCTGTCGCGCCGCGGCGGCTGTGGGCACTGTGCTGTCTAGAGACATGCGGCTGGAAGCTGGTGAGTACTTGGCTACAACGCTTTTATGGCCCTACCAATGGAGTACCTGTCAATGCATTTAGAGCTATCCTGGTCTTCTGCTATTGCGCCGCTACTTGACAGTGTTCTATATCCTGTCCTAAGGGTTTGGAAATGCGGCGCATTGGTGCGTGCCACTGGGATTCGAAATTCAGCACAAGAACGTTTAGACATCCTAATTTGATTAATTCGACCAAATTAGTCAGACTTGCCCCACGCCCCTCACCTTTTCCTCCTAATTCCGTAATTCGCAAAGCACCGGAAAGGGCTCCGACCGTCCTCAAATTCCTCGAAGATAAAACGTCGGTAATCCTGCCAAAGTCAATGGATGGAATTTGGACGATAAGATCCCTCGTCGCTTTTTGCCGTGACGAAATTATATCTCAATGTCCACAGAATAGGCGAAGGCACAACTCTCTTTCTTATACTCGTAGTTGACAATGAATGGAAGTGTTGCTTAAAAATTTAATAAGGTTTTAGTTCTTTGAGTTTTTGTTGTAACCAATACAGTTTGCTTCTTATACAATAAGAAAATTGTTCCAATGTATTTAAATTGGCAGGCTGTTTTGATGAAAAGTGTGGTAAACGATTTTTTCGTGTCTTCGAGAATCAAGCACTGGATCAGATTAGATCTGATCGGGCGGCAATGACTAATATTTATTTATTTGTATTTACACTATTTTGCAACAATCCGCAAATATGGACTGGTTAATAGTATGGACCCACAATACCATTAACCAGTTCATAATAATATGTGCGGATTGTTGCTTCTTCCTTAGTTGTTATTCCCTTCCTTCCTTCTTTCTGCGGTTCTTCCTTATCTTCTTCTTACCATCCGTGTATTACGTATTTCGCTCCTTTACAGAGCATTATCAGCTGGTGTTGTGGACTGTACTGCAATGACTAATAAGCATCAGCTGATCTATGCTCATGTTTAATTGGTTTACACTCGTTCACAAAACACCAAAATAAGCATACTTATCTGTTATCTATTGCAAATTTTCATTTAGGAATGTGTGTCCCTGTGTGACGTCTATTGGCCCTACAAAAACTTGTCGGCTCTCAAGAACATCTCGATGGGCATTACTTGTTTAATCTTTGATTGTGCGACGGAGCGGAGGTCAATCCGAGCTTCCATTAGAGCCTTTCAGAGCTAAGCTGCCGGCAGTCTGCGTGGAGCCTGAAACACAATATCGGCTGCGGATTACAACCGAAATTGTGGCTTCATTCCTCAATGACAATTATCAGGGTAAAAGCCCCTGTTTCTCCGAGCAGAGGTAATAATACACTGATAGAAGTCATTAATGACTGTAAAATTATTTCAAAATTAATCTTGGCTTCTATAATCTGACTTAGTTAGTATATAGATGCGTTGCTACTTCTATGGACTAAGATAGTTGAATACTTAAGAACTTTCTTTCGTCAAAGCGGATATTTGATAGATCATGCAACCTCTTCTTTGATGACTCTACTTCATCCTGTGGATTCAGACTACGTTCTTGGGGTTCTTTGACGTGTAGACGAAGGCATGGACCGATTCTTTGTTGCTACTAAATGAGTTAAATGACCGATAGTTTGTTTCCAACTTTACTGTCTACGTTTATCCGAAATATTATATTAAAATGTAATAAAGAGACACCCTTTAATGGATCGGATTAACATTGATAAGTAACAGGAAAATCGGGGAATGAATGAAATTTTTGCGAAGACGCCGAGGCTTTGTTTTGAATAAATAAATACGAAGAAAGATTTGAGATGATAGTGAAGAAGTTTCTGCCTTTTATCTTATATCGTAGTGATGTTTTCTTTGATCGAATAGTATGAGAAAGAAAAAATATCTATTTGCGTAAATGCGTAACAAACATAGTTATAACTAAACATTTAAATAAATCTTTGTTTACTTTTCTTATTATTTTAAAATGATTTTTGATAGGGACACACATTCCTAGATGAAAATTTGCATATTTTTGCATTGCTTAGCATAGATATAGGTACATCATTAGCTATTTTCGGTTCTTAGGCGATTAACACACTGCCCCGCATCACGCAGCGTAGTGCGGGGGTGCGCGTCCATTTGTATAGAAAACGCATTCATTCGCGTATAGGCCGATGCGTTTTCTGTGTGTTGGACTGTGCTTGTTTTCTATACGAATGGAAATACATACGACGCTAGATCACGCATTCCCGCGCTACGCTGCATGATACATGGCAGTGTGTTAATCGCCTTAGTTATTATTGCGATCAAATTTATCTCATTTTATTTAGACAGGACGTAAAGCAATAAGACGTAACGTTATTACGGTACACTTCGGCAACGATGGCCTGTATCGCACACATCCGATTATGTCTCCTAAACGAATCGAATAAACGTTGATCCACGCCCTGTCGCCTCGCCAGCAAAAACGTACGTGACGTTGCTCCAAACACAAAAATACCACACATTCTCAACCTTATGCCCTTGGAATAAAGCCTACACATCCCAGTAGGCTCGGTCGTGACTGGAATCCTAACCTCTACAGGTCCACGCAAAAATTGAATTGTGTACTTTTGGCGTCGAATTAATGTGAGTTCGCCTGCTTGGTATAATTTAATAGAATACCCGATGAGAGGATTAGGAGAGTTTGAACTGCGATGATTTTGGGAAAATTCGGGCGTAAAATTAAACTTTGTTGACGCGCGGTAACTAAATGTTTTCGTATAAACTACAGCTAACTCGTGTCTTGGTTGCCATGTCGCACGCAAAATTTGTCCGTACGACAATGTCATTTCGTTCATTTTGTCATATTTCAGTGCGCATTTTAATTTCCATGGGTAGTTCCATACAGAGCCCCGTGATTCTTTTATAATTTTTCTTATATAGGTACGAGTACCTTCCTGAACCTTCAAATCTTCAAATTGCAATTTTGGATTTGGGTTTGATGCAGTCAATTTCCGTATTATCTATTCCAAAAGCATTATGTTCTTTTGCATTGCTAACTAGATAATCTTTCTGGCGACTAAAATACATATGTCTAAATATTCAGAATAATACTAACCCCAATTGTTAGATAAATTTTGATTAAATTTGGTTTATTACTAGGCGTGTATTTCTATAACACAATTATATCTTGCTAAGGTCCCTTTCGGTGTCGTTTATTGGCAATTCAATTACAAGGGTACACAAATTGATGTGATTCGTAGAATTCTGATCCAGAAAATTCATTAAATACGTCCTCTGTGACCTTTGCGTATATAAATGTATCTTTTATATCTTTATCTTAAAGCACTTTCTTATAATTTAGAAATAATAAATGAACGTGCGGGCTGGCTGATAAGAAATAAAAAAAAACAGTAGTCTTACACAAAACAATAGCCGATTAATTATGTTTGTAAAAGAATATTTGAATGATTTATTCCACTTAATAATAATGTGCTTTCTTGTTTAAAAGCAAAAGATTAATTATTTAGAGTTTGAAATGTTTGCTTTTTTATGTTGAACGTTAAAAACAAGACGTAATTACGATTTTTACATAAAAATAATTTTAAAATATTCTAAGAAGATTGCTTTCTTAAATACCTACTTATAAAGCAAATGAATGTTTAATAAAAGTGAAACAACGTTAAGTTAATGTGAGACGAATGAAATGTTTGCTTGTATGTTATAAAAGCCTTAACTAAAATAAATAACTAAAATATTACTTACAAAATAATCAAACTTACTGAATAAAATCTTAGTATAAGTCGGTACTCGTATTAAATGTTTATTATATTACTAAGTAAATGAATTTTTAAAACTCTACTACTGAATATTATACCTGCGAAATCTCTCAGAGACTAAGCCTTAATTTTAATTAACGTAACTAACATATAGGCATACCTATCTACTTTAGAAGCAGCTACAAACTGTAAAACGAAATTTCAAAAGTAGCAACATAAAAGGCCGAATTATACGTAATTCTTGAAAAGCCCAAAGTGAAGCCACACAAGATTTTCAGCTAAGCTCACCCACAGTTGCACAACCGATAACAAAAGGCTTTTCAGTGCAAAATAATAAAAATATCCCCGTATGCATTTCAGAGTGAAATAGGAGTTTTAATATTTAAGAGAGCTACGGGCTCACACACACAACGCTTAGTACACAAAAAGCAACCGAATCATAATCGCAGAGTGTTTGTGGCTATCCGTGGAAATAGGAAGTGGACAGAACGGCAACGTGCAACAGGCGCACTCTAAACTCAAAATTCTGCTCAACTGAGCGTATTTTTAGGACAATTTGAAATAATAAAACAAAATTATGCAATTTATGGTTTTTTCTTATTTTGTCCAATACAATAATAACAGTTCTTATTTTCAAAATCTGTGGTGTACTTTTTCTACCTCTACTCAGTCCTAGCTTTTAAATTTACCGTGAACAGTATTTCTGCCATTGGCAGCAACTGCTTGTCAGTAACCCATTAATGACCCACTACAGGGTCGGGTCTCCTCTCACAATGAGAGGGATGTAGGCCTTAGTCCACCACGCTGGCCTACTGCGGGTTGGTGGACTTCACATGCCTTTGAGAACATTTTTTTTGTGAACTCTCAGGCATGCAGGTTTCCTCACGATGTTTTCCTTCACCGTAACAGCAGGTGATATTTAATTTTATAAATCGCACATAACTTTTTTACAAAGTCATTGGTGCGTGCCACTGGGATTCGAACCCGGACCCCTCGATTCGAGGTCGAATTCTAAGCCACTGGGCTGTCACCGCTGTGCAGCAACTGCTTACGATCACCAAACTCCGTCTTACGGTATAATTATAGATTCATAATAATTATAAAGTATTGTGACTGTAAGTAAAAGTGACATAATGAATTGGGGCGTGCCGCTAGCTGAGGCAGCTATAGTCGATTTGAAACAAACATTGGAACGGGGTTCCCGCTGACGTTTTTTCGTCGGACCATAACATAGAACTCATCAAAAGGGCGTAAAAATCTCCTTCAAAGTTAGCGACTCCCTCGCTGTTGCTCGTGTTAATAGGCGACGGCGATTACTTTTTTCTGTATGCTGCTTCATATTATAAAAAGTAATATTATTGCCGGTCTATTTTTTCCTTTTTCTATATCATTTTGTGTGGCCTATAGGGGTCTATTGTTTCGAGACGATTGCGGGCTAAAAGGCGGGCGAGGACCATCGAGGTATCGCTCCGACCGCTTCATACGCTGAGTGGGGAGCGAGTGGAGTTCACAGACGTCTGAGCTCTGACCGGTTCAGATCAAGCAGCACAATAAAACGGGCGACGGTCGTTGAAAAGGTCTAACACTCGGATTTGTTAAGAGGCCACGCAGAAATTAAGGAACATAGAATACACTCGTATTGTAAAAATAAATAATAATTAAAAAAATTAAACCGACTTTAAAAAAGTATGAATGATACGATATCACGAAAACTACTAAACCAATTTTGATTAAACATTCACACATTAGTTTCGGAGAAATGCGAGGACAAACATATCTACATACATACATTATACACCTATGAAATTTGATAAACATACTTGTTTGGAAGCGGTAATAGACCAACATTTGTAATATTGTACAGTTGCATTAATATAACATACATAGGTACTGTTAAATTGATACCTAACCTCCTTATTTAAAGTCGGTTGAAAAGAAAGAATTAGAACTATAACCTGTACCCTTAGTCTGAGTTTTAGCAGTTCCGAAACGAAACGCACACATACACAGCTTACCAGACGAAAATGCACAGTGTAATAACCAACAGAGGAAAAAGATTTTTAGAAGAGTTAAAAAATTAATAAAGCATTAGATAAATCATCACAAAAATTGCTTTATTTTTTATTAACACTCTTTCAATGTTTAATAATATTAATGAAACATAATAACCGTGAATTGGCCGTAAATCACTGTAAAATTTCGAACTAATAGTATCCCGTAGGTAGTAAATATTTCTTAGTATTATAATGTCTAACGATAATACTAAGTATTATCACATATCTTTCACTCCCTACAAAAATTAGATTTTAAATTTTTTAACCCCTTCAAAGATCTTTTACCTCTATTTGTTATTACACTGTGGACTCCTGTGTAGTAAGCTGTGTATGAATTCCGTATCTATCCGAAACGAATCACACAAACGTTTCGTTTCTGTATCGCTAAAACTCAGACTAAAGGTACTGCAGTTCTTTCTTCGTAACTCTATCTCAGTGAAGCGTAGCCCCCGCGTATCTTGTTCAGACAACCGCGAAAATCTCGAGAGGACGAATTCCTTCAGGTCCTCTTCGTTGTTGCAATTAGTTAATTGGGGCGTACTGATGTGCCTCCGTAATTATTCGGACTCGGGGAACTGCGAATGTGACCCAAAAACTTGTTTCTTTGCCTTTGCTTTCAAAATAGAATTGAGGTTTACCCTGATGTCCAGTTTTTAGAACCAGACCAGGCAACTTCGCTCTTCCGTGCAAAGAAATACTACTGTCAAATGAAGACAACAAACACTTTAATTTCTTTAAACTTTTCTCGCATTCATTAAAATTGTCTCATTGTTCTTACTTCTTTGAACTTGCACGAACGAAAATTAGTCAAGTCAGTCCAGCCGCTGTCAAGTTTTAGCTAGATCAACGAACATATTTTAAGATTGTGGATTAGCGTGATGGTGTAACGTGAAACCAATTGTGTTTTATGCAAAAATGACTCTATTACAACAAAACTCGCAAGTTTTTGTACTTAAGGTATGTTGTCAGTAACCCATTAATGACCCACTACAGGGTCGGGTCTCCTCTCACAATGAGGGGGATGTAGGCCGCCGTCCACCACACTGACCTACTGCGGGTTGGTGGACTTCACATGCCTTTGAGAGCATTTTTTTTTGTAAACTCTCAGGCATGCAGGTTTCCTCACGATGTTTTCCTTCACCGTAACAGCAGGTGATATTTAATTTTATAAATCGCACATAACTTTTTTACAAAGTCATTGGTGCGTGCCACTGGGATTCGAACCCGGACCCCTCGATTCGAGGTCGAATTCCAAGCCACTGGGCTATCACCGCGTATATGTTAGGAAAGTATTAGCGCTGAAGTATGTAATTACTACCTTCATCCTCTGCAGTGGTAATATTGAACATGTATGATCTTAAATTGGGGCGTCAGTCCTATTCAGTCACTCGCAACATAAAGCAAGATTAGTGTGATTCTTTTAGAGAGCTTACAATGCTAAATTTGAGGTATCCAATTCTAGAGTTTCTACTCCATACGCGTTTCTGTGCTTCTATTTACATTCCTAGATTTTTCGTCAACTCTCGTTTGGAACGTCTATTTAGAATCTTAACAACAGATCATTTACCGAACAATATTTGCGAGAGTGATTACAATTTCTTCACGTCCTCCATACTGAAGCTTTGTATATAAAGTGGGTATTCCGAAAATTTCCACCCCAGCTGATTCCATTACCGGACCTTTCCACACAAAGGGTGAGGAGAGTGCGACTCAATCTCGAAGGTTTACGGCCCTCGAACCTCCTCCATAAAGAATTGTATTTGCATTCCAGCCAGCGATCCGACTTACGCTTTTCCAAACGTCAATAGGCGAGGTCAAGTGCTGAGAGTGGTGTACAAAGGAATTTCAACATTATTCCTTGAATGGGAGGGTGCGTTTTTGGATGGGGTTTGATCAGCGAGTAATATTCGGAAGGTCGGATAGGGAATTCGTGATGGGAAGCTTGGACCGATCAGCCGCTATCTTCAAAAAGCGCCCGATTTCATTAGCTTTCGATTTTTTCTATCTTCTTATGTGTTTATCTTTATCCGTTTAAGTCTCTACATGACTGAAGAGTTTGATTCTATTATCAAGAAGATAGGAATTATTTAGGAAGTAATTCTTCATATTTATGTACGGTTTATTTTTGTAATATACCTTAGTGTGAAAGAACAGCAGATACTTTCCTTTAGAGCTCACTACAAAATATCAATAATTAGCTTCCTGTTGCAACTTCGTCTACATTGACCAAACAATTTGACCCAGAGAGGAACAAAAAGTAATCTTAACTACATGCTAATTCTGGTTATAATCTGTTTGTGTGCGAATTTTCATCCGAATCTGTTCTGCCGTTTCTCATGAAAGAGTAACAAACATCCATCCATCTATCTATCCATTCTCACAAACTATCGCATTTATGACAGTAGCAAGTTAAGATTGAAACTAATGTAAGGTGTAAGAAGACACTAATATAAAAAACGAGCACGATAATAAAGAGGATAACGTAAAAAGTGAACAATTGTTTGAAAAGCGCCCGCTGAACGATGCAACAAAAGGCATTGATGCTTCTAGAGGGGTTGTAGGCACGAGCTTTGGGGTTGAGACCGCCGACGTGGCTCAGGGGTTGAAGTGCATTCGCCCTTGATTATGAAGTGTTACGGCAGCTGCTAAATCGGCAGATTTTTTTCATTGTCTCGCGTTTGATGACACAAGGGTTTTAACGTGTCATGAATATACTAAGTGGCATTAAATAGCGCTAAGTGATAAAAATTTCCCTAACATGCATGAACTAAAACAGGGTATTTTTTGTGACAAAAATATTGTACCTAACAAAAAAATCTGGCCTTTTCTTGTCTTTGTAACGGACTGCCTTTTGACAAACTCTTGGCAGCCTATTATGTCTCATTATCATTACAATATTACCTTATACAAATACAAGTTTGTAACGAAGTTGCTTTCCAGTGATCATTTTATACTAAAAGCGGTTCAAGCCAAGCTGCCAGTAGAACTGAAAACAGTAGAAATTGAGTAAAGTTTATTAGAACTTTACCTTCCAGCGCAAAAAGCTATCGCTTGATAAGCTATCGACGCTGACAGATCGTATTTGCTCAAAAGCTGAATGGGAACGTTAGAAAGTTCTACGCTTTTCATAAAATAGGTCGATTGCTGACACCTATACGTACAGTTTTAAATGCCTTGGTTATCGTGCCAGTGTATTTGAATACTTTCGAATATCTGATTCTGAAAATATGTTAGGGCGGATTTACTGTTGTTTTGTTATATTTGGGGCGTGCAGTTGCCTACAACCTTTTTAATGACAAACTGTTCTCTGATCTGAGCCCTGATCTCGCTCCACACCAGAGGAGGCATGAAGCTTGCTCCACCACGCTGCTCCAATGCGGATTGGTGGAGAAATGGGCAAGTTGCCAACGTGTTTTGGAGGTTTAGAAACCGTCCATAGGGCCTCCGACAACGTAGCGACTGTTATGTCATCGTCAACTACCGCCACCGACGGCTTATCGTTCTCGCTAAAGCACGGAGCGTGTATTTAATTCGCCATTAGTAGTCACCCATCCAGGTATTGATCGCACCCGACGTTGACTTTTTCGATCGCGTGCGATCTTACTACTCAAGCAACGGGTCTATGCGCGATGCAGTTAAAAATATGAAGACGATAATATTAGTCCTCAAGAATGACATCACACTTGGAACCTGAGACTTTTGAGGTCAAAAGATAATGTCTGGAAGCCTTAACACTAGACATAAGATAGCCTGCAAACTTGCTAACTTTAACCTTTGAAAAATTCGACGTTAAAATGCTTAACTTCAAAATTACAAACCGATAGTGGTTTTGGTTTCAATATCTCCGTTTGCCCTCCTACTCGAAATAAATCCGTTCATTTGGAACAGAAACACGTTTTTAATTTAACGCAATTTATACGACAAACAGAACCAAATTGGAACTCGCGAAAAATAAAGTGATTATTTCAAGATGGCGTCCTGATTTCGTCATTTTGTCCGAGAAATGAGAGATTCGATTCGCCTAAAAATGAATCATGGCAGCCGATTACCGGGAAATAGCTATTAGGCTACATTTATTAGGTAGCTAAAACATTGACTTTTCTTGTTATTAAACTTTTGTCTGACATTAATAATGTCTAAGTTCGTTGAAATTTCAAGCCATGGAATTTTCCAGAAGCTATTCATAATTCAAGGCTTAGTTGTGACGTTTGAATGTACCGGGACTTTTTCATCTATAATTTGAAATGTTAAAAATAATAAGCTACATTTTCTAAGGACCTGAATGGCGCAGTGGTCCAGACAACGGTGCGTTATGCGGAGTGTCCTGGGTTCGATTCCCAGCAAAGCATTTGAATAATGAATTTGAATTTCTGTTTCTGGTAAGGGTATGTTATATTATTGTCGTGTGTGTGTCTTGTCTTGTGGGCTATGAGTGCTAAACGTTATTTATTGTTTTAACAGTAATTTTTAGGGTTAGGTTAATCCTTTTAGATATAACTAAACTTTTATTTTTTCAATTAAAGATATTAAAAAAAAGCTACAGTGCCATAGTTCACAAGTTCACAAATTATTTCTAATCGGTGTGTTTTAAGTTTTCAAAACATTATTTTCATTAAAAGTTTTGCTTGAACTCCACTTCTAATGTAGTGAAAACATCCCGAGCTGGTCGCCAATATAAGTTGGTAACTCTTTAAAGACAATTTTTCCCTTGCGAATATCCCACTTGTCGCGCTTATTAGTTGCTAAAATGTAGTCAGATAGTAAGAGAAGAGCGATGTAAGATAGCGGTATTATAAAATTAATAAACTATAAGTATATGAACTATCGTTCAATTTATTACTGGACGTTGTAACGAGCTTTTATTCAATTTGTTACTGAGTTTTGTTAAGAGCCGCACTTGTCTTAACAAATAAAGGCAAAACACATAATTGATGCTATTAAGTCTTATAATTTGCACTTTATAAAATTAACTGTCACCTCCTGTAAACCTTAGACCACGATGGTGGACTAAGGCCTACATACTTACTTATCATTGTTAGAGCAAACTATGCAGGTCACTAGGACCGCGCTCAATTCGTGTTTTCACGAATTCAAATTCAAATGACTGACTCGCACGCAGTGTGAGCGCTATCACAGTATTTCAAAGGTCGGGATTGTTCGTGCGTTAACTTACGCATACGCACGAGTTAAATTCGTGCGAAATCGCGTCCAAACCGAGCATGGCCCTAGAGTCCCACGGACACTCGCTTACGCTTTCCCGTCGCTCCTACCACAAGTGGTTAACCCACCAAAGTTGCCACAGCTCGTTCCCCAACATCGGTGACAGGGGAAATCAGTCCGCTGCGCTCCCTTAATTATTCATGGCCGGGTAGAGACAATGTGTAACATGATGCGGTATAATTTTTACATACGAGCTTTCATGCGCTTATTGTCATTTTCGAACGAGAATTGGAATTGGGTCTCTATCATTTAAATGTTTATTAAGCCTTGTATTTTTCAGTGTAATTGAGTACTAAACGGGCTTTCAGGCATGTTAAGTGGTCACTGCAGCCCACGGGGATCCCATCCAACCACAAATAAAGAAGAAATCCTATCTAAGGTTGTATAATATACAGTTATTTATAAACATAGTTTCATAAACATGTTGCTGAGTTGCTGTCGGAATGTTGCAATCAAAAATGGTGTTGCAGAGTTGATCACGCCATATTGACACATTGTTGCCAGCAAGTTTGATGTCGAGCTATTCTTGCGCGACAAATGTTTACAAAGCAATAAAGGGGATTATCTTAAACATGGTGAAATTTTCATATTGAATACTCGTTAATGAATTTAGGAATTAGATACGTGATTAAGTAATTAAACAGGTATTTGTTTGATTGTATTGGTTACGCTGTAATTGAATCAATTGTCCTATTGTTTGTGGTTAGAGACACAATTAGTCGGTATCAAGGGAAATCAGTTCGTGAATGTTGTTTCTATCGATATTATGTTAGTCCCTGGGCTCCCTCGAATATTTGAATATACAAAGTAAAAATAATAGAGCGAACACTCAATTTTTTTTAATGAAGAAGTTTGTTGACGCGTACGTGTAGAGTTTGGAACGGACTTTCAGCCGATGTGTTTTTCCAAGACAACATAGGTTTAGGGATCCAACAATTTCTTTGATGGGTTCCTGGTTTCCCGCGCCATTTATAACAAAAAACTTTTTTATCAGGAAGATTTCCAGTCCTTCTTATTTGCTGTGAAGTAAGAAAGTATGGGATCACAAACATAACTTGAAAAAAACAAGTCTCGCAACTCAGTTCTTCTACTGTCAAAAGGTTTGGGATCCATGTACAATGTACATATTTTATGTATCCGTATGTATACTGTATATCCGAGTGTATGTATTTTGACTACCCAATATTATTAACATAAGACACCAGTAATGTCATATAAATATTGATAGCAATAACCGAATAAAGTGACTGTAAAGCAATTTTATTACAACAGTGACGAGGCAGCCCCGCGGGAGCCCGTAACGCCAATAGAGTAACGAACGTTCCTGGACTGATTTCCCCTGTCACCAGATGTACTGGCCCACTGGAGGCGCTCAATGAGGCGATTGATCAGCTTTATTACATCAAAGCTAACAATGGTTAAGACAAAGACTTCTATAGAAGAAGTGATAGTATACTGGAGAAAAAGTAAAATTGAGTTCAAATTTTTCTGAACTTTTTCTGATGGCATCTAACATACGAGATAACACGAGATACTAATGGCACAAGTGAACTATACAAATACTTCGAAAATAGTGGTTATGCTCGGGGCACTGTTCAATTTTCCCAATGTTGTAACAGCTAATGTAACTTTCCATTCAATAGAAGCTAATTTACAATTCAATAACTTTAAACAACGACACATGAATAGACTCCTTACTACTTACTTACTACTCTTAGCAGTAATGGCTTCCTGTACCGCGTGTAAGTTCAAACCACTGAGCGAGTTGAAATATTTGTACAAGATTAGCATATAGAGTAGCAACATCTGAGACATGAATATGGCTCGATGCTACAACAATATATTATTGTTCTAAGTGTGCTTATATAAGATCCACCTATATGTATGTATGTACTAGTATGTAACCCATTAGGTAGTAAGCCCCTGCTTGTCACATACTAAATAAATAACGCTTCACACTCATAGCCCCACACTAGGATTCCCTGTGTCATGGGTGCCACGGACACACACAAGACAAGAACACACACACCCAGACCAGAAATAGAAATTTAAATTCTTCATTCAAATTTATGCTCCGCTGGGTATCGAACCCAGGACGTAGCGAACCAGCGTCTCAACCACTGCGCCACTGGTCGTTGATGACATTGTGATGGGATGTTACTGCTGACTGAACTAGGTCAAAGATTTGTTACTCCTAAGGACTAATATGGTTGGCACAAATATCCCTCTGAAAACCTGCCTAGGAATTTGTTTGCCAACTAATAAAATATTCAACAATCCAGCATTTTTGTGTTAGATTTATTAAGGGTGGTATAAAACTATATTCAGGACGAAGGTTGGTCTTACCGAGTGAACCTTAGGTTCGACCTATATTCTTGTTTCATGGGATCATCCGTTCGCTTCTTTGTCAGTACCCATTAATGACCCACTACAGGGTCGGGTCTCCTCTCACAATGAGAGAGATGTAGGCCGCCGTCCACCACGCTGGCCTAGTGCGGGTTGGTGGACTTCACATGCCTTTGAGAACATTTTTTTTATGAACTCTCAGGCATGCAGGTTTCCTCACGATGTTTTCCTTCACCGTAACAGCAGGTGATATTTTATTTTATAAATCGTTCATAACTTTTATTACAAAGTCATTGGTGCGTGCCACTGGGATTCGAACCCGGACCCCTCGATTCGAGGTCGAATTGTAAGCCACTGGGCTATCACCGCTGCGCTTCTATGATCACCTTTAATTCTGTATTTAATACGCCTTCTGCTGAAAGTTACACATTAATCTAGTCTTAAGTTTCATAAGCACCGCGCCATACTACTCGTATGTTTGCTCGGAACAATAGCCTTAATCCCTAGGATTCAACCAAATGCCTATGAGCGCGGAACTATACATACACTATGGGTGCCAAACGTTCTGTTTATTCAGGATATGACTAGCTGTTTTGGGAATTTATGTATGTTTTGGGACAGAGTTTCTTTACACGGGTACAATCGAGTGAAATCACAGAAAGCGTCACGTAAGAAAAAAGCGTTACATCCCCTCCAAACTTTCCCTTTGTATGTGTGTTTGATTATCTGTGTGTGCGAGAGAAAGAGAGATAGTAGTTTATTAGATTTACAACAAAAATGTGAGATTTTTATTTCAAATTATGAGTGGACTTCAGAGTTTGAAGGCATCCAGTCCTACTGATATTTTAAAACTACATAATCTTTAACGCAAAAATTGTTACACGGATCTGTTAGGAATTTTGCAACCCTGATTCTAATATAACTTTTTGTTATTTATATCAGAAACTGGGTTCGCCTATGGATTTAAAATTATAATAATTATAGTTGTATTACATCTTATTGTGCTATAGAAACTGATAGAACAAAACGGTGACAGCAAAGTGGCTCAAAAGTGGCTAAAGTTGCCCAGACGGCCTTTAAC
The DNA here is from genome assembly GCA_905147235.1 of Erynnis tages. Taxonomy (NCBI): domain Eukaryota; kingdom Metazoa; phylum Arthropoda; class Insecta; order Lepidoptera; family Hesperiidae; genus Erynnis; species Erynnis tages. Next base: position 14,483,179 of record LR990073.1, on the reverse strand, counting down.
TAGAGCAGTCCAGGCTCGATACCAACGGCACCCACCAATGACTTTCATAAAAAGTTGTGTGTTCTTTGGGTTACCAATAGGCTACAGACAGGACAGTGATCTTATGGCAACTCTAACATAGTTACACACATATAGTTCTAGAGACTACAGCCTCAATAGCACAAACTGTACAGAGACAATCCCCCTGATCCCGCACGTAACACCCTCACCCAGTTCTCACACAAAGCCACGTCATTAATTACACACATGCGTACTCGTGTGACGTAATGTGACAACTGTGAGATGTAGCTCACTCATTATCCATTCGATTATGAAAATTATGTAATAATCTACGCATCTAGGAATATTGGAAATTTTAGATAGGTGGTAGGGCAATAATAGCTCGTTTGATGAGGTAACTTACCTTACTTTGATATCGTTTAAGGGTTAGTTAACTTAGAACGAATTGTCGTTCACCTCTTTCTAGATTGGTACAAGTTAAGATACGAGTATTTTAGAAAACGTGACAATGAATATATATTATTGCTCGTGACTGTACGTGACAATGAATAAAAGACTGAAGTTTTGAATTGGGTATTTCAAAATAATGTTATTGATTTTTTTTATGTATTTCAGAACTTTATTATTCAATGCAAAAAACTTAAAAAAACATTTTTTCAATTAATTTTAAACAATTAAAAATTGGTGAAATTTAAATAAAAATTCGCGTGATTATATAATAAACGTGCCATGATTGGTCTCCATAGTTGTGACGTCATAATGTTATAGCTATCTTATAACGGTACAGCGTTTAGGGCTATTACACGTGACTAGACATGAGACATTACATAGTTTGTCATCTTTGGGAACATTTTTCTATCAACTGCAATGAGCGAAAACTAACATTATGACGTCACGTTTCGTTCGGGAGTTGTCGGCGTGCCTTCGGTACTGGATTAAAAACTTAATTTTTATTTTATCTTTTCATTTATCACAAAAAAAAGTTTGTCAAATACCCAATTATTATTGTTTCAGTGATGGACGTGCCATGGGAGGTGCGAGTGCAGCCGACCCACGGGGTGGCTGGCGGCGCAGCGCTGCTGACGTGCTCAGCATCAGCTTCGGTCCGCGCCCACGTGACGGTCACGAGGTGGTTCCGAGACGGGGCCGTGCTCTCTCCGCTGGCGGGGGAGGCTGGTGAGTACTCTTCATTCGCTGACTGCTTGTTATCTGACCGCAAGCGGTGATAGTCCAGTGGCTTAGAATTCGACCTCGAGTCGAGGGGTCCGGGTTCGAATCCCAGGGGCACGCACCAATGACTTTGTTAAAAAAGTTATGTGCGCTTTATAAAATTAAATATCACCTGCTGTTACGGTGAAGGAAAACATCGTGAGGAAACTTGCATGCCTAAGGGTTCACAAAAAAAAGTTCTCAAAGGTATGTGAAGTCCACCAACCCGCAGTAGGCCAGCGTGGATTAAGGCCTACATCCCTCTCATTGCGAGAAGGAGACCCGACCCTGTAGTGGGTCATTAATGGGTTACTGACAATGACCGCATGGTCGAGTCTCCTCTCACAATGAGAAGAATGTAGGCCGCCGTCCACCACCCTGGCCTAGTGTCGTGCAGTAACAATATAGAGATAAGGCACGCAGTTTTCCTCCCGATGTTCTCCTTCAACAATGCAGTTAATTTTGTGAAACGCACGTAACTCAGAAATCGTTCGTAACTTAGAATCCATAACTCCTTGGTGCGTACCAATGAGATTTCGGAAAGTATCTCGAAAGTGTCTCGTCGTTCCAAACTATGTTCCATTTCTGGACATACTCGTACTTAGGTATCGGCGAGTATGACAATTTACGCTTGTCCTTGACTTATCGGTGATGGTTCTTGTAGCGCACAATAGATTCACTTTATGAAAAGAATAAATCTCAATTAAAAAGAGCTACTAAATGGGCAATAAATTACCAGATCGGGCGCAGGCAGCACAATAACACGCTCGGGAAGCTGGCGGTTTCCTTCGGAGCTTATAAAATCGAAATTAATTTCTCTAGGAGTCGACGGTCGATTATTGCCTTTGCGAGGGCGAAAATTAAGGATTTTCGCCTTTTCTCCGGGGAAAATTAAGACCACAAAGCGGCTGTCTGCGGCAGAAACAAGAGTCGCTTTTTATGAGTTCTAATTCTCTCGATTAGACGGAGGAAACTCGATTTCGCCACTCGGGTGACGCCGGACCGATTACTGCTTGAAGCGTAAAACGATTTTTTAATGACGAGATGGAGACAAGAAAAGAACCGGTTTTATCGATGATCCACTTTGAATGATGAATTTTTAAGTTGGTCGGTTATAAAATGATCATTAAAATTTTCTTCATGCATCAGTAGCGCGTCCTGGGTTTGATCCCAGCAGAGCAAAAGTTTGAATATTGTGTTTATTGCATGATACGATACTAATTTGCAGTCCTAGATTTAAGACGAGCGGATTTTTCGAAAGCTGACGCAAATTTGTTAATCTTGAGATATTTTAGAAAAATTCAGAGCGTTTTTGAACACTCATAAATATTTTGATTTAGATCTAGTTATAAAATCATCAATTAAGTATGCGAGGAAATTAAATAACTAATGGAATTAAAAATACTTTATGAGTTCCCTTTTATTAAAATCAAATTAAGAGTTCACTGCGTAAAGAGGTCTGTGAAAAAATAAGCGATTCTTTATGAGTTCTAATTCCGATAATACGAAGGAAATTCGATTACCGTAACCTAAGAGACTGCCAAGCAATTTCCGATGTTCCTTTCTATACTATTTTTATAAATTAAACGAAATTAACAATTGTTTAAGATACCAGATGTTTTATCTTCATATAGGAACTGGGATAGATGGACTTCATATTTTACCGACAAAACACCCCCTATATCAAATCAATTCAAATCAAATCAAAGTCTTTTATTCATTGTCAGGTACAAGTTGTGTACACTTAATGAACGTCATACATGAGAGTATTAACACATATTATCTAACATCCGCTTTCGGTGCCCCTCAGGCTATCGTAGACCAGGAGAAAAAAGCGAGCGGAAAAAAACTCCTATTTTGCCCGCACCCCTCTTTTAAGATATTTGACATTTAAAAGTTTTCAAAAGTTTTCTTCCTTATCCCATAGGTACTATCAAATAACACACATTAGACATTAATATATTTTCATTTCATAATAACAATTACTCATTGCCTTTGTCTTCATTTTGTTTAATTCGTTAAAGATTTGTTCAGAATCGTGTCTAACTCGCACCCGTCGAGCGATTAAAACGTCGAGTAATTACGACGAAGTTCATTTTTGAGCCGCAATCGAGTTAATTGCGGTTTTTGTGCGGCTAATCGACCCCCTCGTACCCCGCGACCGGAAAGTTATGGACTTATCAATTTACTTCTAATGTTTTTTTCAAGTTACAAGAAATATCGTTAATTTGAAGTTGTAAGAAAGAATATAAGCTTGTATTGTGACGTGTTATACGTTGATTAGCGCCGTTATCTTTTGACAAGACAAGTTTAGAGTTGCTTCATTACCGATAAAATTAATGGATTGATTTTATGTCAGTAAATTTTAGTCTATACCAAGTGAGCACTGGGTGAGTTCGTTTTCACCACGGTGACTTCTTGTCCCTGTCACCTACGATGTGCCCACTTGGACACCAAAATTCACTCATTCTTGTAATGGTTTTTGTAGTTTCCGTGCATCACCGGGCCGAGTGAGATAAAGTTGCGTAGTCTCCTAGTATCACTAATCTACTATATCACTTGAATCTTATAAAAATCTTTGTCCAATTTCCAAGACTGACAAACTTTAATGTTGCAATTATGATAACGAATATGACCATAATGGTTCAGCTGAAATAGTAGAGTTAGGTCTTAGGCCGCTGTAGCTATTTGACGTCATCGCACTAATTTTGTAACAATAAGTCACGATAGCAAAAATCATAATTAGCGGCTGGTCCCGATAAAATCCTCACTTTATAGCGGCAATTGTTTTTTAGATTTATAGTATAGCTGATATGGAATTACTTTTGTATTTAACTTTTAATACTTGTTACTAGACAATAATCTTTTACGAAAAACCCAAATTGCTCTTCTAACATTTCATAATAACAATTCCCCTCTGACCTTGTCTGACTTTTTGTGTAATCCGTTTTTCAATTTGCCATTTTGTTTTCGCAAAAAATTCGAGAGGATTTTGACAAACAAAATGATCTTTATCATTTAAGCTTCTGCGACTTTTCGCTAAAGTTATAAAGAAATGGACAGTTAATTAACAACATAACTAGTATGAAAGTTCGCATGGATAACTGACCTGATTTCTTGTGCAAAGAACATTAAGAACGCAATTGTCTGTAACCCATAAAAAATTGACCAAAAAATAAAATAAAAATTTTAGGTGTGGACAACCCTTATCACTTAGTAGTAGTATGAAAAATAGAAGCCGATTCTCAGACCTACTGAATATGCATATAAAATTTCATAAAAATCGGTCAAGTCGTGTCGGAGGAGCACGGTATCTAACTGACATTGTGACACGAGAATTTTTGTACATATAAGAAGATACTCTCTCAAATTCAAAGACTTCCAGTAGGCATGTTTCAGGTTTTCCACAGCAATTTGTTTTATGAGATTTTGTCAACGAATTTTACGTTTCCACCTACTAATTCATTAAAGGGATTTCGCAAGCTAACGTCTAACAAAGGTTTCCTAAATTTATGAGGTCACATTACAAATTCACGAAACGAGTCAATTAATCGCAATGTCGATCTCTGGCGCAGAATTGTTAATTGTTCCGACAAATAGGACATTCTAGTCGAACCCTATGGCCCTATAACTGTTTGCTTGTTTTTATAACTAAAAAAAAACTAGTGCGTACTTAAAAAAAACTAGCCCACTAACTCGCAGTAGGTCAGCGCGGTGGTCTAAGGCCTTAATCCTTCTCACTGTGAGAGGAGACCTGACCCTGTAGTGGGTCATTAATGGGTTACTAACAATACAGCGCTCTGTGTTAAAATTTTGTAACGTTAGTTGATCAGCGGTGATGGCCCAGTGGCTAAGAATTCGACCTCTTAATCGAGGGGTCCGGGTTCGAATCCCAGTGGCACGCACCAATGACTTTGTAAAAAAGTTATGTGCGCTTTATAAAATTAAATATCACCTGCTGTTACGGTGAAGGAAAACGTCGTGAGGAAACCTGCATGCCTGAGAGTTCAAAAAAATGTTCTCAAAGGCATGTGAAGTCCACCAACCCTCATTAGGCCAGCGTGGTGGACTAAGGCGCCTACATCCCTCACATTGTGAGAGGAGACCCGACCCTGTAGTGGGTCATTAATGGGTTACTGACAGCTGATCAGTCGGTCATGTCGGCCATTTGGAACAAGGCCTGATTAAGTATAAATTACAAAGTCTAGTTACATCTCGCATCTCCACAAATGTAGTGAGAATAAATAAACGGGGGTTAAATCGATAAGCGAATCTGATACAGACTCATCCGAATCCAATTACATTTGAATGGCGTTACACGACGCCGAGCGGAAACAGCTCTCGAATTAAAACGTTTGCTAACTATACTTATGAAATTTTGCAGCTGAAGTTACTAGCTAGAGAAGGTAATTTATACACTGGACATAATACCTATAATTATGGCATTAAGTATGATATATATCATATTGTTTTATGTATGCCGTTCGTTAAGTGTTCACAACTTGTACCTGGCAATGAATAAAATATTTATTATTAGAATTTCTATTCTAAATCTGTTTCCATATCTTAGCTCAGAAAAACGATCGTAGTAATATGTCGTCAAATTTTGACGACAGTATTTATAGCACGAAACTTCCACCTTATTTAGAGATAATAAACTTTTCTGAATATTTTAGAAGCCATAACAGAGACCGGCTCGTAGCAGTACCCTTAGTCTGAGTTTTAGCAGTTCCGAAACGAAACGCACACATATACAGCTTACCAGACGAAAATGCACAGTGTAATAACCAACAGAGGAAAAAGATTTTTAGAAGAGTTACAAAATTGTTAAAGCATTAGATAAATCATCACAAAAATTGCTTTATTTTTAATTAACACTTTTTCGATGTTTAATAATGTTAATGAAACATAAAAACCGTGAATGGCCGTAAAGCACTGTAAAATTTCGAACTAATACTATCCCGTAGGTATTAAATATTTGTTTGTATTATAATGTCTAACGATAAGTATTCATATCTTGCACTCCAAACAAAAATTTGATTTTAAATTTTTTAACTCCTCTAAAAATCTTTTACCTCTATTTGTTATTACACTGTGGACTCCTGTGTAGTAAGCTGTGTATGAATTACGTATCTATCCGAAACGAAGCGCACAAACGTTTCGTTTCGGTATCGCTAAAACTCAGACTAAGGTGGAGTAAACTGACGGACAGACAAATGTGACAGTAAACTGGAGTGCTCCTCTGGGCTCGGTTCAGGACGTTACGGAACAAATACCTTTGTATAATATTATATACTGGGCCATTTCGAAGTCAGACTATGACGTCATAGCTATTCTAAGGTGAATAACCCGTACAATAATGACAATTATTGTTATCATACTAATTGCTATCTAACGTTTTGAAATCAAACTATGGTCTTAGGTCTTCCATTACTTTGTCGACAGTGCATGTTCGTTCATTTTATACTACTCATTCCCATTTGATGTATTAGTTCATTATTGAAAGGTTTATTTAAGTAAATTTAATATAAGTTTGATACGAGAAATTAATTACTCTACTATCTATTGTAAAATCATCTTTAGCCGTAAGGTGTAGTCTCAAATAATACCAAAAACATTTTTTCTAACTTCAATCAAAGCTTAACAATAAAATAATAAATGCGTTGAATTTTATAAAGGTGTGCCTCCAGCATACCATACATTTATTTAAAAAATATGTTTTTTAATTGAAATTATTATTCTGAGAGAAACAAAATTGACTAAGCTGCGTGATTAAAAGTTTAGACACTTTACCTCAATCTCAAATGAAAACGTACACTTACTTATTTCGCGTTTAACACAATGTTTAAATTAATTTAATGTTTCATCTCAAAAATTACTCTGGAACAAAATCTTTACTGAAATTTAATTTTGAAACCAATTATGGTTCGTCTTGTTTCTGGTTTATTTCAATTAATTTTAGCACTTAACTTTCCGTGTACTTTGTAATGGTTTAAAAATATTATTTGTTACACAATTAGGTGGACATCAAAATGATTATGGACTTTATTTATGGCACTAGCTCTAGCCTTCGACCTTATTCACGTGGACTTAAGAATTTGGTACAGAGTGTATAAAATAGGGGTAAAAACTACAAAGGTTTTACGCCATTTTACATTAACTCCACTGATCACTTCATATTAGTTGGACTGCAAACAAAATACGCCCTCAGACTGCCAGCTATAGCATATGTCATGTACATATTCAAGTACTTGCTACTCTTCAGTCAGATTATACAAAAACCACAAAGGCTTCAATGATACGTGTTTAAAAGGACTTAAAATTATTTTGTTACGAAGGATTTTTTGTGATGCAAAGAGCCATCAACAACCATTGCCAGCCGCCGCATTGTCTACACGTGCTCATTATAATCTTCCGCAACAAAACACGCATTGTACAGCAAACGGTACGATAGTTGTGTAATTATAGTCGAAGTGACATGCTTTTTGTTCATGTCGATACGTTAAATATGTGTCTGGATTCTTAGCCGAAGTTAGTCGAAGGATGTCAGCCGTGGTAATGAGGAAATATGCAGTCATTTTATTCACTCGTTTTCAATAAGTAACATTTTAGGTGGTATACGTGTTTCTGATGGGGAGGTATAATTGCCGGGGATATTTTATTTGTAGCAAGCATCTTAATAATTCTTAAACCTTATGAGTAGCAAACCACCCACATACAGTAGATAGGATTTCTGCTCTATTTGAGGTTGGGTGTGGGTGTGCGTGGGCTGCAGTGACCGTGACCACTTTACATCAGTTGGCCTGCATGCCTGTTAGCTATTCAATTAAGTCAGTCAGAAACCCATTAATGACCCACTACAGGGTCGGGTCTCCTCTCACAATGAGAGGGATGTAGACCGCCGTCCACCACGCTGGCCTACTGCGGGTTGGTGGACGAACATACCTTTGAGAACTTTTTTTTGTGAACTCTCAGGCATGCAGGTTTCCTCACGATGTTTTCCTTCACCGTAACAGCTGGTGATATTAAATTTTATAAAGCGCACATAACTTTTTTACGAAGTCATTGATGCGTGCCACTGGGATTTAAACCCGGACCTCTCGATTCGAGGTCGAATTCTAAGCCACTGGGCTACCACCGCTTCACTGGGCTACCACCGCTTCTCCAATTGAGTATTATTAAAAAACTAAAAATAAAATAAAAAGTCATTTTCAACAACACCTGCGAAAAATTAGCTCACTACGCGCATTTACATGAATTGCAATAAAAAAGATTTATTGAGTTCGTTCGTTTCGTCCCAATGGCTGAAGTATTCAAAAGTACGGACCCGAATTTGGGTTTTTCGATAAAACTCGATATCACAAAAAGCGAAAAGCGCTGCATGAGTTTGATACATGACGCGATTCGTCCAACGGTTCCATCGAATTGGAAACCGGGTATTGATGGAATAGTGGAATACACTCATTGTTTGTAACATTCTACACTTGAAAATTTATTAATACGCAAGACTTGAAGAGCTTTGCTTTACCACGGGTTACAGTTTATAAGGCTGGCGGTAAGATGAGGTACCTGGGCGAGCTTTCAGAAAAAAGTTATCATTGGCCGTCGACATCTTGACTGGTAGTGCGAAGATACGGCCTAGTAGTTGCTCTCTCAAATAAACGTAGAGAATTCTACTCTGTACAAAACTAAGAGAAAACAAAAAAGACAAAAAGTTTGTATGAATAAGACAATAGATCCCAATGAAAGTATGAACAACAACAAACCAATGGCTCTTTAAAAACAATACATTACCCGATATAATCTCGAGAGTCCATCGTTAAAAGTTATGCAAAGAACTGTCGAGATGAGTTCACAGAGACAATGCTATCAGTATCATCAGTTCATAAGAGGAAACACTTACTGAAAGAGATGGAAATATATTTGACCAAAGTGAGAAAAGGATGGGAGAAGCAGTTGCCACACATTTAGAATTCATTGAAAAACTCGCAGTTGAAAGTTATCTGATCGTAAACGTTTGGGGACGCGCGGTATCGTTGGGGCAAAGGGACAAAAGGCTAGTATTCAAGTGTAGAATTTATAATATTATGTGAATGTAAATGTTTCAAATTTGATGATATTTGGAGGAAAAGGGAAGATCTCCCGCCAGACGATGTCACTGGGGACCACGGTCCAAATCCGAATGCTAACTTCGGACCATTTGTATATACCGTTTGAGGATACGTCTTCCAATTGGCCAGTCTCGGATGACGCGTGCGACGTATCCCATTGTTTACTATGTTCGCGGCTTGCGTTGTCATGAATGGTCAGCATTTCATGTGAGGCTCATATCATTGTACTCGTAAACGTACATCCCGCCACTACAGATATGAAGACAAATTTCCTAGAAATAATTTATATGGCAAAACAACGTTTGCTGGGTCAGCTAGTAATATTTTAAGTTTTACTGTTATTTCAATTCTTGTACTGTGGCAATAAATAAATAATAATTATTATAATGAAGAATAACAGATATTTTGTCCTCAGGAGGTCGTTTCATGATAGGAGGGAGCCGGGGCGACATTCTGGTCATCAAGGAGGCGCGGTCAGACGACACCAGCGGGTATTCCTGTGAAGCTCAACACACCCTCACCGGCGAGAAGCGGAGAAGTTCACCAGTCATGGTCACCGTGTCACGTACGTAACACTTGTCAGTAGCCCATTAATGACCCACTACAGGGTCGGGTCTCCTCTCACAATGAGAAGGATGTAGGCCGCCGTCCACCACGCTGGCCTAGTGCGGGTTGGTGGACTTCACATGCCTTTGAGAAGTCTTTTTTTCTGAACTCTCAGGCATGCAGGTTTCCTCACGATGTTTTCCGTCACCGTAACAGCAGGTGATATTTAATTTTTAGAAAGCGCACATAACTTTTTTACAAAGCCATTGGTGCGTGCCACTGGGATTCGAACCCGGACCCCTCGATTCGAGGTCGAATTCTAAGCCACTGGGCTATCATCGCTGTTCGTAACACATTTATCAATAAATAAATATCGCTCACACTCATAGTCCTACTGCTTCAGTGGGTACTCATGCTACTTCAGTAGAAGCACGCATAGCTTTGCTCCTTGAGTAGGTCGCAAGCGATTGAAAACTTTAGGAACGTCGTCTCTAGACACGAGTATGCCACGTTTCTGCACCAATCCGCATTGGAGCAGCGTGGTGAACTATGCTCCAGGCCTTGCCTAATAGCGGGCTTTATATATTGCTTCGTTTACTACTCATTTCATATTTAAAAATAGAAAAGTCCAAATCTCATCACTCACGCATAAATTTTCTGATCCAATAAACCAGCAACGTTCATATTTTGCAATATCTATGCGATATGAAACTTACAAATAAATGATGTAATAAGAAAAACTTTAAAAATTAGGGAAAGTCTAAAGATTTTCAACGGAGCGAAAGAGTACAGAAGCCTCTTCGCTGGAAGATTAGTGGCACTTGACCTAATTTGTTCATGTCTGTTTAAATAATATTGAAGATTGAATCGGGAATTTAACAGCAGCTTACAACTTAAATTATATGTTTTTTAACTGAACTAATACAAATACGGCAGCGGTGATAGCCCAGTGGCTTAGAATTCGACCTCGAATCGAGGGGTCCGGGTTCGAATCCCAGTGGCACGCACCAATGACTTTGTAATAAAAGTTATGTGCGATTTATGAAATTAAATATCACCTGCGGTTACGGTGAAGGAAAACATCGTGAGGAAACCTGCATGCCTGAGAGTTCGCAAAAAAAATGTTCTCAAAGGCATGTGAAGTCCACCAACCCGCAGTAGGCCAGCGTGGTGGACTAAGGCCTACATCCTTCTCATTGTGAGAGGAGACTCGACCCTGTAGTGGGTCATTAATGGGTTCTGACATGACAATACAAATACTAAGTTCATGTGTGTTTCAATCAAGTTAGATATTAAAATGAAAATGGAATAAAAACATTAAAATTTACAGGTACAAAATTTGTACATGTAAACAACATAATATCGACGGTTCCCGGGCTATTTGTATTAAGCGACATTTTGTAAACTTTACACCAGAGCAGTTTAAAGTTTTGATTTTTGAAAAAAAAATCATAACTTCCGCAATTTGTAAAATTTTAGAAAAAGATGGATATTTATTGATAAGGTTACATAGTCTGCATAATCTGAATAGGTTTTTTTTCTGATATTCCTATTATTAACGAAGTTAGATGTCGTTTAATACAAAATAACCCTTTTATTTTATTTTTTTGTTCCAGGCTAAATGATTTAACCGCCTACAATTAGTATTTTTTGTTCCTGGCTAACTGACTTATCCGCCTAGGTTTATTAATTCTTGCTCCAGGCTAAATGACCTAACCACCTAGAACTGAAAATAATAGCTCCAGGCTAAATGCATTAAATTGAAGATTTGTTTTTAGTAATTTGTTTCTAATCGTGCCTGAGTAATGAAGTTTACTGAAATGGGCGGTTAAAACATTGTTGAATTTAAAGGTACCTAGGAATTATTATCTTGTCAACAATCTCCCGGGTGCGCTCAAGGACCTCTTTCTTTACCATGACGGCTTCACAGAAGGAGACCACTGCCTTCCAGTCTGTCTTCTCCGCCAGCGTCTTTGCTACAATTGCAGACGGAGCGAAGTTAACCCCAATTTGGCTAACCAAGGCGGAACGCTCATATTCCCATGCAGGACACGCTTCAAGGGTGTGCTGAGCGTCGTCCTGATCTCCATCACAGTGGTAGCAATGGGGTTTTTCTTCCCGTCCAATCCGACACAAATGCTCACCAAAGCAGCCATGCGCGGTGACAGTCGGAACGTAACACTACCCTCCCATCCAGGCGTCAAAATTGGACAGAATTGTTCCACCAGCTCTTTGACCTGCATGCTTCTTCTCCAGACGTTGGCGTCATTCAGTCCAAGCCCGTCTATGCTTTCGCAGAAGACTTGGCTCATCGTTATTTTCTCGTTGGGAGAATTGCCCGACTTTGCAGGTAAATCTTGTCATCCATGTCCGCCAAGATGTCGAGGGGTGGAAAGCGTGTCAGGATTGTTGCCGCTTCAAAGGATATCTTACTCTCAATCCTGCAATGTGTTCAGACCACCAGTATACTTCTTTTCTATTAGAGGCCCTACATCGGGGCATCGCTACGTCACATATAGATGTCATTACTTCCCGTACCCAGACTGGTTCATTCTCGGGATCAGAAAAGGTCTGGGTTTCTGCTCAAAATCCAGCGTTGGTAGCAGCGAGTAATAGATCCCTATTAAGCTGTTTAACAGACCATCGTCGTGCTTGACCAACGTGTCTGTTATTAGGGGGTCGCAATGTCACATCGAACATGATATAGCGATGGTCGGATAGACTTACTAACTCTTCTGCGACTCTCCATCCCGATATCATTTGAAGCCCATGTCAAATCCACAATTGTCTCCCCCTGCCACCGTACGCAGGTACTTATGAATCCAGTGTTGAGAAGCCGAAGGTCCAACCCTGTCGCCCACATTTGGATAACTTCTCCTCTTCTGTTTCCCCTTGTGTCACCCCATGCTTTTGAGCGAGCATTAAAATCACCCAGCACTATAATAGGGCGTGGTAGGCATCTACGGGTAAAAACTGCGAGTCTATCTAGGTATGCTTCATAGGCACCAATTCCACAGTTGGGAGATACGAGTATGTAGCAGCCTACAAATGCGAGGTCCCCACTCCACCTGCCTAATCCTGCCCTCCATCAATGAGGGAGTACGAAGGGTATCTCTTTCCACCCCAGTAAATGGCAACAGAGCCATCGATATCCCCGAACCAAAGAGGATGTTTCGGCACATCGTACGGCTCTGCCACCACTGCCATGGCAATCGACCACTCCGCACAGGACCTTAACAATAAAGCTCGAGCCCCGCGGCAGTGATTCAGATTGCCCTGGATGACCCGAAATCCTGTGAATTCTGAATCTCCATTGCTTCCTCAGTCGTTATTTGACTTTCTATGTCAATCCTGAGATGGGTTAGAAGAATCCTGAGAACTTCCAGCCAAGCTCTTGCTCTGAGGCGGAGTACATTTTTTACCTCGCATTCGGTGGTCTGCAGGTAGGCCAATGTCAGCACATACGGTACATTTAGGTGACTTAGCTGAGCATTCCCTCGCTTTGTGATCGTCATCTTTTTCACCGCACATTTATCAGCGAGAACTTCTGTCCACAGAGCTCGTGCATTGTTGTCGCACGTGTCCAAACTCCAAACATCGGAAGCACTGCAGCTTGCGTGGTGCTAGTACTTGAACTCTTGCCCTGATCCAATCAAAACGGATGTACTTTTCACTAGCCAGTTTTTTAACTGGAGTGAGTGGACAACGAGCCCATACCATTCCCAGTGCGGTAGGGTGAAACGAATATCGCCAACTTTTATGTCCTCCAAGGGCAACCGCAGGTCCGCAATCGCTGCCATAATTTCCTGGCGGCTTACGGATTCCACCAAATTCAATATTCTTATTTCTCCGGTTTTAGTGGGATGGGCAATTTTGACATCCATGTCCCCGAGCGCCCCACGTAACCGTTCCGCTAAAATGTCCGCGTTTTGTAGAATTTCAGACCCCTTAAATTTCTAAAACTAGTCGCCCTGTTATAAGACGCCCGTATTAGATGGACGCGCCGCCAGCGCGCCTTCGCTAAAACCAATGTTTTAACCGACGCCTCAATAGTCAATCCATAGTCAAGTTTGATTGTATTAAGTGTATACTGCTATTATTAAATTTGTTTGAAGTACTAAAATTTTGTTTTTGTAGTGACTGTAGCGACAGTGCTAGTTCAATAAAATATTAAGGAACATGGGTTTATTCGCCACATCTAGCAAATTCAAGTATCTAGCTAATTGTATTAAGCGACATTCTTACGTATTTATGAGGTAAAGCTAATTGTATCAAGTGACATTCTAATGTATTTATAAGGTAAAGCTAATTGTATGAAGTGACATTCTTATGTATTTATAAGGTAAAGCTAATTGTATGAAGTGACATTCTTATGTATTTATAAGGTAAAGCTAATTGTATGAAGCGACATTTCAAAATATTTATCAGGTGAGGCTAATTGGTTTAAATAACTCTCTGGTATTTCATAGTATAGCTTAAGTACACAGTTCCTAAATTTGTCAAAATTTTGTGTCGCTTCATACATCGTAGTGCAAAATGGGCTCCAAAAATGCCATTGTATTAAGCGACAAAAAAGTGCTCAGATCGTCACCAAACCCCGCTCAAACGACGCGGAAAAATTCGGTGATTCCGAATATGTATATGTCGTAGAGACATATCAGAAGCTATGGTTTTGTGGGCATGTATCCGACATAGTGGGTGACCCCGGGCAACACAGGAGGACATATCACTTAATCAGGTGGATTGAAACTGCAATTATTATTGTAATCGAACAGACACGTCCGCTTCACGAGTTCTCTTATTACCGCGAGATTCCCGCCAACCGGCCGTATCCAAGCATGAGCCATGACATTTACAAGTGACATTGACATCTGTCATCAATGTTCGGATAATAGTACCGCGGCCATACTTGCGTTCGCATCATAACAACTGTGATTCTCCGACACGGCCAACCTGACCACTCACACGTCCTCGTGTGTATACTTTGAGGACACCAGTACAAATGCTCAATTTCTCTCGGCTATTCTGACTTTGGATGCGCATAATCAATTGTAATTTCTAACTCTCAATCCAAAAGAGTTTAATAACCAGTTAATTTAAAAGAAACAAACCATCATTAATTTTCCAAAGTGATTATCAAAAAGAGCTCAAATGTTTAAAAAAACACAAAGTAAATTTTAACAATCAATGTTATCACTGCTAATCAAACGATTTAAATAACGCTACCAACAACTACCCACCAAGGGTTCACAATCTACTACAGCTACAGTCTACAGTTCAGTTACAACTCATACTAGAAAGTCAGTCTATTAACTTCCAGTATTCGCACCAACGAATATCAAGGTTTATTAGTCGCTACAACGACTCTTTCAATATTCGCTACAACGAATTTCAAGGTTTATAGTCGCCCCAACGACTTTCAATGTTCGCATCAACGAATCTTTTAGCTTTATAGTCGCTTCAACGACTTTCAATGTTCGCAACAACGAATCTTTTAGGTTTATAGTCGCTTCAACGACTTTCAATGTTCGCAGCAACGAATCTTTTAGGTTTATAGTCGCTTCAACGACTTTCAATGTTCGCAGCAACGAATCTTTTAGGTTTACAGTCGCTTCAACGACTCTTCCAATATTTGCTTCAACAAATACCAGGGTTGATAGTCGCTTCAACGACTCTTCCAATATTCGCTTCAACGAATACCAGGGTTTATTTATAGTCGCTTCTACGACTCTTCCAATATTCGCTTCAACGAATACCAGGGTTTATAGTCAGTCCATCGACTATTCCCACATTCACACACATTGGCCCAAGCCAAGCCCATAGCGGCGCCCACACAACGGATCACATCCGCACACTCTGGGGAACCACCCCATTCGCGCACCCTTAACCTATTGTCGCCGCGCAGTCTCCAGACCAGCTACACTGGGTTAGGAATCGTGACCTGCAACTGGAAACTAAAAAAGGTTGTGACTGTTCATATTAAATCATATTACCACATTAAACATTTTTATTATAAACTGCCTCACTTATGCCAACAATGGCTAAGCCGGAATGATCTTCATTCCTAAGTTCATTCCAGACAATAATCATGGGTGACCTCTTACTACTGCATGTTAAAAGCTAAATTTATTATCAGTGCTGCCAATCAATATCTCCTCCCACTAGTCTAATGCATTTCTCCCCTGTGACGCTTAACTGTTAGGTCATATTTTGATAGCAAGAATAAAACAACAAAAAAATGTTACCATGATGTTCCATCACTAAATCAGTAAGACTCAATAAGGTGAAGTTGGTGAAGGTCCAACCATATAGTTGGATGGTTCCAGTATCTAACATTTAATTAATTGTATCACAAACGATAAATGATCTAGTCAATACTAAATAGAATAACTAGCTATTAAACAAATCTGAAGTTCCCTGGTAATAATTCTTTACCATAATAGATTGGTCATGAATGAACTTAACCATTTGTTAAGCAATACCAACAGTCAGTATCTGTACTCAGTCTATCAGTACTGTCAGTACTTATAAAATCGACGGCTGAATCTATCCACACCCATCAGGGCCTTGTATTGGTTTTCCGTTTAGGTACCTAGTCATTGTATTCCTAACCAGACGAAAATACTATCATAACTCATGTGAGTAGGTAAAAACGCTTTGACAGACAAATGATTTTTTTTTACCTTGGGAGGTAAAATAATTCCAAGAAAATAATTCCTGACTTTAATCCAATACAAATCCAATGCTTCTTTTGTCTATCAAAAGATGAAAATTCACTTACTATTTATTTTCAAATGTAAACTGTCCAAATGTATAGGCACTTATGTTTTGGTAATTTGTACAAACAACCCTAATTTTCATCACAGTTTCCACAACCAGCCACTCTCTAATCCCTCCATATTTAGATTTGACCATTACTGTTTTAACCCACCAAGGGTGAACTCAATGTGTTACTGATGATGCCAGTCTCACACACCAGGCCTATCAACATATTTTTAAACTAAAATAGCAACTACCCCTACTTATGATAAGCAATACTTCAAATTCCTGTCAGATACCTGTAACCTTTCCCTTTGGTCAACCGATAACCTTCCCCTTAGTTGTTCCAGTCACACTTGCTAACTCCAAACCACTTGGCTGTCTGGAAATTACAGCCTTCCAGCTATATGACCACTATTCGTGCCATTGTCCATTTCATCAAAATCAAAATCAATGTGATATTTTCAACTATTACAAAATGAAATAAAAGTGTCAACCTCAAACTAAAAGACTTACTCTCATGGGCTACTACATACTCATGACTCAAATGTTTTTTTTTTTACATTTATTATTAGATTTAGATTATTTAGTTTTTTTATTTTTCTGCAATCCACCATCATCACATCGACCATTCGACTTGAGATAACTCTGATCATGTTAAAAACTCTGCCAAAACAAATTCTATGATTTGACAACCAACACTATGATATTTTTGACTCTACCTTACTATAAAACCATGTAAAACACACTCATATCATAGCATTTACTATAATAATGAAAACCTTACAGTACAAAATGTGTAAGAAAACAAAATCATTTAAGTCTTCTTGACTTACAAGTTTAATGATGCCCTGTGTCATGCACTGGGTTAGGGATATTACTCAGAATCAAGAAGGGCTTCGGCACTATGGTTTGATCTGATGTGAGTCCACTTGTGATAAGACAGCTACTCAAACTTAATACTTATCAAAATGTAAGAGTTGCTACATTGCTTTTAACCACCTGGCCTCTCAGCCATGGGTTGTCACTGTCTCCTGGGATAAATACAACATATCACATACTCCCTCACTGCTCGCACAAAAAAAAATTCAAGTAACACAATAATAAAATCTGTCAAACTTATAACAGTCACCTGCAAAATGCACACCAGGAAGAAATTCAACTTCAAGGATACTTGAATTCATGTGTGGAGTGGAGTGAGGACACAACTCTCCAGACCAAGTATTTTGGCAAATTTCAACTCTATTTGAACTGGACTGGAATGTTTACCATCAAGCGCATTTTGTGATTTCAAACCTCATCTCAATTGACATACATTTTAAAGCTGCCTAATTTAGCCTGCTTTATTTGCCTTCTTTTCAGTACTTGAAAATTTCACTTGCCTATTGATTCTTTTATTTTATTAATTGAATTTGAACAATGTTCATTTATGTTAACAAACCAGCACCAAATGAAATACCTACAATAAATTTTACCTTAAAATGCTATGGTCAAGCAATTAAAACATTGGTTTCTTAATAACACCCATTGACAGTCATGAAAGTAATAATCTATCAGATTCAGGTAGATGGCAACCACCTGTGATAACTGAAATGGCACCAATATTCAAACTTCAAATTATAATGGTTTTGATTATAGAATTCAAATGTGTACAACACATTCTCTCAACAAACTATTAAACAAAACATCTGACCTCAATTATCCAATCGAGCTGTGATCAATCAAACCTCAAATACGTCCACACACAGACGCTCAGGCACCCGGCACCACCACACGCCGTTCACAACGCTTGCACTGACAACAGCTCAACAGCCCTTTCAGCACCGTCGCCACACCTTGCCAAGGTTTTGCGTCTATTGCTTATTTAACGATCCAGAAACGTTGTCGTCTTGCAATCAACCTCCTCAATAACAATAATCCTCAAGGCTCCTTGTAGATTGGGTATTACACTGTCCATTTTACAATCGACACGCACTAGTTGAGACTTATTTCTTGAAGAAATTTTAAAGGCTAAAGTATGCCGTTGTTAGCTATTTCCGCCACTTGTTTAAATTTTCATCACTCAACACTGCAGTCCTTTCAGAAGCCCGAGGCGATCCCACTTCTGATGTCGTAGAGACATATCAGAAGCTATGGTTTTGTGGGCATGTATCCGACATAGTGGGTGACCCCGGGCAACACAGGAGGACATATCACTTAATCAGGTGGATTGAAACTGCAATTATTATTGTAATCGAACAGACACGTCCGCTTCACGAGTTCTCTTATTACCGCGAGATTCCCGCCAACCGGCCGTATCCAAGCATGAGCCATGACATTTACAAGTGACATTGACATCTGTCATCAATGTTCGGATAATAGTACCGCGGCCATACTTGCGTTCGCATCATAACAACTGTGATTCTCCGACATATATAAGTCAATTTCGCCCAAAATGTCGCTTAATACAAATAGCCCGGGAACCGTCGATATGATCACTATATACTACTATGTATCCATCCAATTTCGTCCAAATATTTTTTTGAAGCCTGTGCCTTACCCCGTGTTCTTATCGTCATGTCGCTAACACAAGTTGCCCGCACGACAACGTCAATTGTCGTGCGTCCATACTCACAAAAATTCGCATTTATAATATTAGTACCTAGGATTCATACATAAACGTTTTACTTAGAGTGTTTTCGATACAAATGTTTTATTACTTAGAATGGAATAGAATAGAAAAACATTTATTGCCATATTTAAACATTACATGATGTACAGAACAGTTATTTACTAATTTAATGACAAAAGGAGGCGGCTCGAAGTCGAGGGTAGAGCTGATTTTCAGCAGCTCCCGTGATCCCGGTGTTGGTATGAGGGATGTAGGTATCGCCAGCCGCATCTACATTTTGCGCTAAAGTTACGAGTATTTAATAATATAAGATAAAAAAATAATGATAGGTAATACAGGTTATTAACATTTAACATTGATAGAAAAAGAAAAACAAAATATACCTACTTTACTTGATGATCTTTCTTTTCTTAAACTCATAGGTACATATAAGATTCTGTTGACAGACCAAACTGGCAGCATGGCGCCTAGGATGATCTCCGTCACAGAAGACGAGACCGTTGCTCAAGGGGGAGACATAAGGCTGGTGTGCTGTGCCATCGGGAGTCCACCGCCTACTTATAGGTATGGTCATAGAATTTTAATATTTAACAGTCTTCCGGCTGATGTATTCCCGCAGGACTATGACATGGGGTTCTTCAAGAAGGGCATAAAAAAAGCTCTCCTTCATAGCCGGCAACGCACTGGCGACCCCCCTGGTGCTGTACGCGTCAGTAGGCGACGGTGACCACTTACCATCAGGTGGCCCGTCTGTCTGTTTGCTTGCTCTATTTATAAAAAAAAAATTACACACTCGGCAGGCATCCCCTAACTTAGTCTCTCCATCCAATGTCGGCATCCAATGTAGGTAGGTATACAATTTAGTTTTTTCATTTACCTGTGAAAATTGGTTTTCATTGATTTTTTCATTTTTGTGTGATGCTAAATAAATAAATAAATAACGCTTCACACTCATAGCCCCACACTAGGATTCCCTGTGTCGTGGGTGCCATGGACACACACAAGACAACAACACACACACCCAGACCAAAAACAGAGATTTAAACTCATCATTCAAATCTCTGCACCGCTGGGAATCGAACTCAGGATCCTCCGCACAGCGCACCGGTGTCTTTACCACTGCGCCACTCAGGTCGATAAGATCTCAGATTTTGTCATCTAAAGGTTAACTTGACCATAGCAAAGTCATAATAAATCTTTTCAAAAATTGGGTCTGAAAAAAAACCTTAAAAATGGCGGTGCTATCGATATTTTTAATTAATTCTTCAGAAATTCTTGTCGGAGTCTGGTCTGAGCTAAACTAACAATTCCTTCTTCCAGCTGGTTCCGCCACGCAAACGGCAGGCTCAGTCCCGTCTCCAACAACATCCGCATCTCAGTATCAGACCAGGTGCTGGTCATCCGACGCGCGCAGACCTCAGACAGCGGCGTCTGGACCTGCAGAGCCCACAACCAATACGGCGAGCAGAGACGAGACGCGAGACTGAGGGTTCGGTCGCGACTGGTCGTCACAGTCCATCCACAGTTGCAGGTAATACAAATTCTTGGAGTTCCTCTAAAATACAGAACATAATGAATAGGTATGTCATTCACGTTTTTTATCGAATTCTGAATTGAAAATGGAACCAAAATATCGGCTATAAAAAGAGTGCCAAATTCCCTCGGATATGGTAGTCTAATAGCAACAATTAGATTCCGCCTGAACACCGCCAGCGCTCACGTCCCTAACGCAATTTGCGAATTTCACGTAGCGCGCGCAATTCACGTAACCGACTCCCTCACTCACGCCACTCGCGCGGGACACGCTTTAATGGTGGGAATTGGAAGTGAGAATTGATAACGGATGACAAAATCGGTAAATGTCTACGATGGCAGAATTCCGCCTCGAATTAATGTAAGAGTATTTTTAGTATTTAATAGTTGAGACTTTTCAAGAGATTATAAAACATCTTAGGCATTAAAATTTTATCAAATCTTACTCAGTATAGAGAAAAAGATCGGAGATTGATATTTTTTCTTTATAATTTTTAGTTTTTTAATACTTCAATTAACAAGTTAGACTTGCTACAGCTCTCGTTAAGGTTAATCAAAATCTATTAGATTATTTAGGATAAAAAAACTCCTAATACAAAACGTAAATAGAACAGCATCGGCTACAAAAAGAGTCGGCTATAACAAATTCTCTCGAAATACTGGTAGTGTTATAGCAACAATTAGATTCCGCCAGCGCTAACGCAATTTGCGATTTTCATGTAGCGCGCGCAATTCACGTAACTCACTCCCGCTCTCACGCCACTCGCGTGTGAGACGCTTAACGGTAGTGGGAATAATTGATATCGTAGGATGACAATGACATATTCAATGGTTGAGGATTTTCCAGAATGCTTATCGTTTTGGTTGTCTTAGTACTTAATGAAATGGTTACAGAAAAATGAAAAAAAATTGCCGTTTTATTTTATTTTATTTTATTTGTATTTGAAGTTCTTTAGTACTTTAGCACAATATTTGAGCTAGACTTGTCTTGCACAAACTGGTAGAGACAAACGCGGGGGCAGATGGGAATTATTCGACACATTAAACGTAATGAAACCCGTCATGGTCCGGTCTCTTTAGATATTTGGTGCATAACAATAAAAACGGTCAAAAGTTCTACAACTAAAATGCGTATATTGTATTACTAGCTGACCCAGCAGGCTTCGCTCTGCCAATGAATTTTTTTTTATTTAATAGCCTATGCTGCCGTCACAAAGAAAAAGGGCACAACTAACATTTTTTCCGAAATTGAGTTATATACATATTCGGAATCAGAAAAAAAAGGCCCATCTGCCAATATTTTTTGTACAATTTTAGGAACAAGATAAACAAAAATACCGTTAGCATAAAAGGCACAACTGAGCCACTTTTAAAATTTTTGTACGTAAAAAGAACACATCTGACCTATAGTAAGCCAAAAGGTCACATATGCAGAAATGCGGCTTTTAGATTTATCACGAAAAATATAATTTATTTACTTGAAAAGGCATAATTGACATGCGTTAAATATTAAAGGCATAATTAACACAGATGTGCTCTTCGATTTAAAGATTACCAACTAGACCTTGATATTTAATTTAAAAGAAAAGTCATAACTACCAGTTATGCCTTTACTACCAAAATTCTTTGACTAGAGGTGAAGTGAGGGGATAGAGGTACGAAGCGGATCCCGCCAGTTGTGCCTGACCCTAACGTACGAGTATCTAGGCGAGTCCACGTTGATTTTATTATATAAAACTTCTTTTGTGACACATTAATATGATTTATTAGTATTTATTGGCAAAATTTTTGAATGATTAATTGCAATTTAGTTTAAAATATGACGACAATTTTTTTATTTTATGTAATGGTATCCCATAATTATTAATTAAATCGATACATTACGACCAAAATTGACATTTTAATTGAATAATATTTTAATTGACACTAATTGAATAATATATTATTTTAATATGACTGTAGTAGTAATAATATGTAGTTTTTTTAGCAATATACAATCGCGAAGCGCAAGATTACTCACTAAACTTGGCCCACTTATGCCTACTAATAGAAAGAATTTTTGGGAAAACTTACCTACTAAAGAATGACTATTTTTTTAGTTTGCTCATTTTGATCAAAGTTCTAATACTGTGCCTTGATGATTATGATGACTTCATTGTAAGGTATTTTTTTTACTTTTGAAATAGTTTTTATTTATTCTTATTTTGATAATTTTAATGTTGTTTAAAAGACATGGCCAGAATTGTTGTAATTGTGGTTACCTTAAAAGTACTAGAAGCTGATTAAATATCCATAATATGATTTTTATTTAAAAAAATAAAGTTCCTTGATGAAGGTATTTTTTTTTAACTTTTGAAATAGTTTTTGTTTATTTTTATTTTGATTAATGTTGTTTATAGGACATTGCTAGAATCATTATAATTGTGACTGATAACCTTAAAAGTGCCATATTTAACAAACATTATTATAGAACTTCTAGAAGCTGATTGATACTGTGATTTTCACTAAAATTAAACAAATACCTAAGTTCCTTGATGACTGATAATAATTAATTCATTAATATTATTTTTTTAAGTTTTGATACGATTATTTTTGTTACCTTTTTAAAATAAAAGTTTTATAAATATTCCCTAATTGTTTTTTTTACCCGTTTTTCTTTTATAATATTAGTAAAATGAAAAGGCACATTTTAATAAATATGCCTTTTCATTGCATTATTTCATATTTTTTTCACAAAATGTCAGACTGAAAAGTCACAATTGGTTAGTTATGCCCTCTATTCGTAATATTAAGAAATTTACTTCATTTTTTTTGCTACGTTGAAAGAGAAAATGTTGATTATTTATTAAATGCAAATAAAATAAAAACTTATATTTCAATAATTGTATAGGAATCGTGAAAATGAATTTATTTTAATTCATCTATTTTCGAAAGTAATATTAGTGTCGATATTTTTCGCCAAAAACCAATAAAAACTTTAAACTCGATTTTCTCCATATTTATAAAATGTTAGATGTGCCTTTTCTCATTATGACGGCAGTATGTTACTCAGGCTGAATGTAGCTTTCCAATGGTGAAAGAATTTTTGAAATCGGCCCAGTAGTTTTTGAGTTTATTCGTTACAAACATACAAAAATACAAATGTTTCCTCTTTATAATATTAGTATAGATTAAGAACGTAGCTAAACTTTGTCCGTTTCTAAGTCGAATACCTAATTCTTTTTCGACGAAATAAATAAACGAGTTAGTAGTTCAGTATTCAGAAGGAATTATAGTAGCTTGTCAGATATTAAAATTTAGTGTCAATTCCTCGGAATGTCTACTGCGTAGAACTGTGAACTTAACAGATACCTACACTAATCATTCCTAAAATCTGAGTGATTTAAGCAATATTGAATTACCAATAGTTTACCACGTTACTTAATAAACAAGGTGTAAGTCTCTCGTTATTGTGATATGTTTCACTCATTAACGTGCTAGGTATGTTCAAGCCATTATCAGACATTTACAATGGCATCATTCAAATACGATGATTAATGGAAATATTCTAGCGGAATGGTGTAAGAACCTTCTAAAGCTTGTTCTAATTGGCTGATATAATCACCCAAACAACCAACTGGAGTCCTGTTTGGAGTCCTCTGTTCTGTCCTAATTGAAATACGCACTGACATACGACAAATGTACTCAATGTCGCAGTCGTACGACCAACTTTTGCAATCGTCATGGCAAAGGACAGTGGGTACTCGAAACTTAAAAATTGATGCACCGTAGAGCGTATTCGTCCCCAAAGCACCAAATTCATTTCAATTCGATTCAATTGATTACTCAATGGAATTTCCTTACGAAACAACAATTTAAGAGCAGTTTGTAGACGAACATTGTTTGCGACTGCTCCGGTATTTCGCGACACTCAAAGCAAATCTCAAGTCTCGGAATGTCAACATTGTACCTACTTGTTCTTCTTGAAACTAAGTAGTATTTGTGATGCTTTTGTCTTTGTTGTTTTTTCGTCTTACTATGAAGATAAGGCCGATAAATCGCAGTTCAGAAAACGTCATTAAAATCAAAAATAAAATCAACCAGTGAGCTCCATAACCCAGCCAAATGAACGATGCTAACAAGTACCTATAAAATCAAAAACGGTCATTTTATTATAAGCTGTAGTCCCACACTAGACTTCCCTATGCTATGGGTAATGGGTAATGATAATTATCATGACATGGACAGACCAGACCAGACCAAAAACAGAAATTCAAATTCATCACCATTGCTGAACTAAAAAAAACTGCTATCAGCATTAACACTGATATCTATCGTAGGTATTTTGGCTTCGTTTATAAGACTCACACTAGACCTCACAATCTCACTGAACCTGTAGACTTTTTACGCAGTATAATAATATAATTTGAAACATTCCAGTATAAAAATCCTAACTACTTTAACCGTCTCGTAAATGCAAGGGGTATTTATGATTCCTTTTGAATTGAAACAACTTATTTTTTATCGTCGTTCAATACGAATTTCCCATGATTTACGAGCGATTTGTGGCTGGATCGAACTATTTGCGACTTCACAGATATTTCGCGATGTTCAAAGCGAATCTCGGGTCCCGGAATGTCAACAGCTATACTTGTTATTCGCGGAAGCTATCAAGTATTTGCACTGCTGTTACATTTTATCCATAAGTTAAGTCAGTCAGTAACCCATTAATGACCCACTACAGGATCGGGTCTCCTCTCAAAATGTGAGGGATGTAGGCCGCCGTCCACCACGCTGGCCTAATGCGGTTTGGTGGATTTCACATGTCTTTGAAAACATTTTTTTGAACTCTCAGGCATGCAGGTTTCCTCACGATGTTTTCCTTCACCGTAACAGCAGGTGATATTTAATTTTATAAAGCGCACATAACTTTTTTACAAAGTCATCGGTGCGTGCCACTGGGATTCGAACCCGGACCCCTCGATTAAGAGGTCGAATTCTCAGCCACTGGGCCATCACCCACCCTATAAGTTAAGTACCTACTTAGAATTATTTTTTCAATACAAGATAATCCTGGTGCAAAATCCTGGTCGGTTTTTAATAAATAACAGTCAGACGTTGTATGAGATGAGATCATGTGAGAGTTTGGATTTACCCCCAGAGGCTACATAAGTTTCACGCTTTTTATCGATATTGTACAAAGAACAAATTTGAAGCGACCGTAATATTAGTCTGAATTAGCAACTCGTCAATTTTTGCCTTCGGTTGTGGTGGTCAATTGGCTACGATGGCTTCTAAACATTTACCACTTCGCTGTTCTATGGGATTATTATATACGCATTGTTTAACTTTGATGTGTTGTTATTAGACAGGCAAAATGTTAAACTCTAAAGAGCATTACCACTCTATAATACGCTACCATTAATAAAACTGAATATTTACTGATTCTTCTATTACTATTCCACTTGTTAAAGTTTTAAATCTCTGCGAAATTGTTTTTATAAGTTAAAATTGCAATATCACTTACAAGTTAATAACAGCAGTTGAGCTAAGCGCCGACACCCCAGTTCACCTTGGAGTAATCGTTAGGCTTAATCTCTCGAAAGGAGATCCGAACTTTGATATTGTTGGCTCAACTCAATATCTTGTTATGATACTGTACCGAGGACTTTACTATTATGTAGAGCTACAAACATTCTTTAATACAATTAATAGAAAAATTGGTTTTTATAAATAGCTTTTATTATTTTTGTATTTTCCGCGGCAAGTCCTTTCATTTCATGACCATATTATCATGAGAGTGCATAAAAAAATAACAAATCTGCCATCTTGGACCGGACGCCATCTGGATTTCTTGGATACATAACATCTGCCAACGTGTGTACAGGAACGATTTTAAAGAAACTTTTCACGTCAAAAAGTAGAGCCCACTCTTATCTTTTTTGTAGAAGTCTTTGCTATATGTATACGATCAAGTTAAGAACGTAGGCCTAACCAAACGCAAAATAAATTAAGCCTCAGTATCAGTCGCAATCAAACCTCAATTACTGACGTCTAAAGTAATCAAACTCCGACGCCTAAACTCAAACACTTCACTAAACTGGATTTGATTTATTTACAAAGTAAATATAATTAACGCCCCGTTCGGGTTTTTTAGGATTTCTGTAAAAGCTTTTAATAATGTATTGTTTTAATAAATTAAATAACGAATTTAATTTATATAGAGCAAAAGACTAATTTTTCGTTCGATTTCTCGTTACAGAATGCTACACAAATATAATGTGGTTCTATGACGTACAATATCATTAGATGGTTATTGGGTGGCAGAGCCATAGTAACTCGTCCGGGACCGTACCTTACCGCCAGCCTCTTAAACCGTCGTAAAGCCGGTTGTTCCTCATGTTGGTACGGTTGCCGGGGATAATTAATTTGTAGAACACCTTAGTCCTCATGAGTAGCAAATCATCCGCATACAACCTCGGAGAGGCTATTTTTCTGGAGGTTCCATGAGCTGTCTCGCTAAAACTCGAGAACAGCTGGACTGATTTGGCATTTAATTTTGATATATTCGTATACAGCGATGATAGCCCAGTGGCTTAGAATTCGACCTCGAATCGACGGATCCGTGTTCGAATCCCAGTGGCACGCACCAATGACTTTGTAAAAAAGTTGGTTCGAATCCCAGTGGCACGCACCAATGACTTTGTAAAAAAGTTATGTACGCTTTATAAAATTAAATAACACTGCTGTTACGGTGAAGGAAAACATCGTGAGGAAACCTGATGCCTGAGAGTTCACAAAAGAAATGTTCTCAAAGGCATGTTCGTCCACCAACGGGCAGTAGTGGTGCGTGGTGGACGGCGGCCTACATCCCTCTCATTGTGAGAGGAGACCCGACCCTGTAGTGGGTCATTAATGGGTTAAAACAACAATACCAAGCTCCTCCCAACTCCATGTTGGAATTAACCAATTTCCGCCGCCATGGAAGTGCACATTTCTAATTCCGTTAATCCGATTGGAAGCTGCGAGTACCTTCCCCGACGTCAGCCTGAATAATGTACGACTGTACGTCTTCGGATCACTTGTAGCGCGCACAATGACGTCACTGTTTGGTTATTCCACTGGTACCTTGTTGATTTGTTGCTGCAATTAAGGCTATGGCTATACTAAGGTATACACGATCGTTGACACTGATAAAGATAACTACAATCTTTTGACCTACTACAGCGTCGGGCTCCGTTCATAATGAGAGGGATGTCGGCCTTAATCCATCACGCTGGCCTTCTACTGAGGGTTGGTGAACTTCACATACCTTTGAGAACATTTTTCTTTGTGAACTCTCAGGCATGCAGGTTTCCTCACGATGTTTTCCTTCACCGTAACAGCAGGTGATATTTAATTTTATAAAGCGCACATAACTTCAAAGTCATTGGTGTGTGCCACTGGAATTCGAACCCGGACCCCTCGATTCGATGTCGAATTCTCAGCCACTGGGCTGTCACCGCTCCGGCATGCGGTTAATGTTTGCAAATTTCCTTCTAAAATTGTCTTAGTAATAATTTTTCCTTGTTCCGTATTCTCATCAAAACACCAATAATATTTGATTCGGTGCTCGTCCGACGTCAATCCGTTCGGAAGCACATTACGCTATGACGGCCTGAATTATTCATGTCCGCAGACAGCTGACTTGCAGGACGTAGACTCCTTCTGCCGACATTTTACCAGGATGATTAATTTATCGAGTCAGTTTAGCTTTTTAGAGCACGTCTAAAGGAAAGACGGGGATGTCTTATAGGACGTTATTACTACCACAGTTGAACAAAAAAAATAATTATTCCATCTTTCCCTTACCGTTAGCCATAGGAAGTTATAAGTTCTAAGATTTTTAAATATTACAACAAAATCTGAACCCGTGAAGTAAACTTAACTAGATCTAAAATTAACTATTTATCAACCAGTCAACCACGCTCTCGGTTAACGACCAGGTCTCGGCACCGTAGGTCATCACTGCTGAGACAAATTGCGCAAACTCTCGATTTTAGGCATGAGGTATAGACGTCAACACATGTCGTAATTTCCCAGAAGATGCCCAGTCGAGTTGGATTCTTCGAGTGACCTCTCTCTCGAAATTGGACTTACCCATTCGGATCATTTGTCCTAGGTAAACCTACTCGTCTACAACTTCGAGACCAGTGCAGTTAACTAAAACTTGGTACAACTGTCTTGGGATATCCCCATGCTATAGTCTTGGGAAAATCTGCTGCTCAGCTGATCTAGGATATACAGGGTTACCCGTAAAACATGAGCAACCTCGCAGCGCTAGATAGCTAACACCATAAGCAACAACTTGTGTACTAATTTGCTACGCTACCTTTTGGTAATTTGCTACGCTACCTACTTTGATTGAACTTGACGTAGGCTATTCGCCCACCAGTCGACCGTCGGTCATGCGAGCATTCATGAATGAAACATACTTTCATAGACTTACAAATGTCACAACAGTGCAACAAAAACTTGTTTAAATGTTTATTTTTTTATGTATTGAGTTATGTTCGAACTCATAGAACAAAAGTTGTTGCTTATGGTGTTAGCTACCTAGTGCTGCGAGGTTGCTCGTGTTTTATAGATAACTCTGTATTTCATTTGTTTTTCGTCTCCACAGCAAAGCCAGGCCTACAGCTAATCCATATTGAAGCTTCAGAGCGTGCCGCTGAATAATGCATGGACGCGCCACACATGTTTCGCACAATACATGTTGGTGTTTTATGTTTTGTAGGCCGTGTTTGGGAGCCTTGTAGACGTATGCCGGGGCAATAAAACATTAGGAATATCAAACTATTGAAAGAAACAAAATGACTCTTAAAGCTTGTATTAGAAATACGAAAATTATTTAAGAATTTTTCTGAACAAAAACCTTATGAATAGACTCAGTATAGATAGAATAGAAAATCTTATTAAAAATCTATTTTTGTCAAAAAATAATATTCTTACTTCCAACTGAGCTAATAAAGAATAATCTTTCTCAAAGCTTTTCATCTTACAAACTCACTTTTCCTAGAATTTTCCTAAACATTTTATTTTCCTTTCAGATCGCGAATTCCGGCAGTTCAGTGACCTTCAACTGCTCGGTGGAAGGTGGGGATGCGAGAGTGAGATGGCTGCATGATGGCGTGCCGGTGGGAGGGGGAGAGAAGACGCTGCGCATCCATGGGGTGGTCAGAGTTCATAGGGGCATGTACCAGTGCTTCGCTGAACGGGACCTGGATAGCGCGCAGGCGGCTGCGGAGTTGAGGCTCGGAGGTGAGTGATATGAGAAGGTCCCATCATTGTAGATCTTCTAGGATAATCCGTAGTGCAACTTACCTTAGCCCTTCAGCCACGAACGATACTGGAGCCTTGCCAGTAACCCATTAATGACCCACTGCAGGGTCGGGTCTCCTCTCACAATGAAGGATGTAGGCCGCCGTCCACCACGCTGGTCTAATGCGGGTTGATGGACTTCACATGCCTTTGAGAACGTTTTGTTTTGAACTCTCAGGCATGCAGGTTTCCTCACGATGTTTTCCTTCATCGTTACAGCAGGTGATAATTAATTTTATAAAGCGCACATAACTTTTTTACAAAGTCATTGGTGCGTGCCACCGAGATTCGAACCCGATCCCCTCGATTAAAAGGTCGAATTCTTAGCCACTGGGCCATCACCGCTGGAGCCTTAATAATACGATTTTACTTGTGTTTGACCTGAGTGCAGTGGTTAAGATTCCGGTGCGCTGTGCGGAGGGTCCTGGGTTCAAGTCCCAGAAATTTAAATGATGATTTTAAATTTCTGTTAATAGTGTGTGTGTGTCCATGCCGACCACGGCACAGGAAATCCTAGTGTGGGAACATGAGCGTGGAGCGTAACTTTTAAGATGAGAGATTTATGTATAGTTTTGTATAACGACATCTTCATTGTATTTTAATTGTATGGTGATTACATTTATACCTTCTCATAGAAACGTGAATAGCAAATACATTGATCTTGTTTCTTATTATCTTACATCCATAGCCCGCACATTTGTCTCCTTCACCTTGATTAAAAAGAAATAGGAACACAATCGACTCCGGCCACGTCGAAACTGTGCTAACATTAAGCAAGCTTGTCAGCTACAGTTCACGTTAATTCTATTAAAAAGTCGTCAGGTTTCCTGTAATCATTCCCACGCCACAACTTTCAATTATTCGGCATAATCTATTACCTCAAAGCCTCAAAGGTTGAGCCAGAGCTGTAATTCCTAGAACATTAGTATTCAAATTTATTCGAGTAAAAGAAGCGAGGCATTAAAACTAAGCTCCGTGAAAGGTAAAAAAGGCCGTTCGAGCACTTTAGGACTGGGACCTCTCTCTATTAAATTGATTTTCGTTGGTACATTATTCGTTAATTCCTTTCGATTTGAAAATACATACTAATTTCAGTTGAAATAGAGTACCTCCAGCGGGAACTTACGTAGCTTCGTATGGTAATCGTATAGAGCTGTTATTATAGGAAGATGTCAAAACAGACATATCGACCCTTAAATTAAATGATATGATCAGACTGAGGTATACTATGTCATGTCAGTAACACATTAATGACCCATTTTTTTGTCTCTCAGGCATGCAGGTTTCCTCACGAAGTTTTCCTTCACCGTATCAGCAGGTGATATTTAATTGTTATACAGCGTACATAACTTTTTTACAAAGTCATTGGTGCGTGCCACCGGGATTCGAACCCGGACCCCTCGATTCGAGGTCGATGTCTAAGCCACTGGGCTATCACCGCTTCTAGGTATACTATACCAAACCCTAAATCCTTCTCATTGTGAGAGGAGACCTGATCCTGTAGTGGGTCACTTAGATATGGCTCAAAAACAAGTGGACAAATGACGGTTGTTTCAAATCATTCCCAACGTTTTGTTTCATCCTTAAATTCCAATCCAACATGATAATCTACTAACCTCCATACATAAATGTGGGATATAATACCCGAATTATTTTTCATCGAGCCAGTGAGCCCTTGTTAGTTGCGGGATGAATTTGGTAAGCTAATTCTGACCTACTTCCATAATGTCCCGAGTGATCCTCTTGACACCTAACCCGACACACATTGTCTGGTTGTTAACAATATTCTATTGTATAAATAGGCCGAGGCATTTTTCTCATCTTTCTATCAATGTTTTCCTGCATTTTAGTGGAGAGACGCGAGAACACGAAGTGTCAAGTTCAAACGTGAGCTTTTTGATACATTTATACGTTTCTCGTTTGCAGCGGTGATAGCCCAGTGGCTTAGAATTCGACCTCGAATCGAGGGATCCGGGTTCGAATCCCAGTGGCACGCACCAATGACTTTGTAATAAAAGTTATGTGCGCTTTATAAAATTAAATATCACCTGCTGTTACGGTGAAGGAAAACATCGTGAGGAAACCTGATGCCTGAGAGTTCACAAAAAAGATTGTTCTCAAAGGTATGTTCGTCCACGAACGGGCAGTAGTGGTGCGTGGTGGACGGCGGCCTACATCCCTCTCATTGTGAGAGGAGACCCGACCCTGTAGTGGGTCATTAATGGGTACTGACATGACATACGTTTCTCCCATTTTAAATTCAGAGTCAAATTTAGTGGCGTCGCTAGGCGTGGGCGATGGAGGCCCTCACACTTAAAGGTGCCTCGTGAGTTTTATTTAAATGCGATACTAATCGAACTTCTTATCTTACAATACAACGTTATTGTACCGATACAAATTCAAATTCAAATTCAAAAGCTTTTATTCATTATTAGCTACAATTTATGCACACTTTATGAACTTCATACATTTAACATTATACTAACATCCGCTTTGATCGCCCCTCAGGCAAAACGTAGACTAGAAGGAAAAAACGGGCGGAAAAAAACTCCCAGCACTCTTTTAAAAATAAGTATGAATTATTCTATGGTGCAGTATGGCTAGGTCCAGTAAAGGAACACACGTGACAGCTATCGTGTGTGTCGCTCCATTGCCATCCGCTCACAAATACATGGTGTATAGAAAGAGCCTAGTGAAGTTATTCAATCCCACGCTTCCTTATCTTCTAAATAGTCCTTTGTTTCATAATAGGCCTTTCGGCACAGGACTGATTTGATAGTTCTTTTAAATGTATGAAAAGGCAGGGATTGAATTTCGAATACATTTTTGCATGGCAAGACAGGGTCCTGTGTTTAAATTTTGTCAAAGCTTGTTAGAATAGATCTAAAGGGAATATCTTCCGAACCATAGAAAAAGGAACTTACTAATGTCAACTTCACCCACGTTACGCTTCGATCAAATTCTTTATTTAACAACGCAAAATTGTGACCAGTAATATAACAAACCGACGATTAATATAACCAAAGTGACTTTCGAATTTCCGGCTTAAAATATCCCGCTGTCTGAATAACTCAATCACAGAAACGAATTCGGTTTGAATAAAAATCTTTTGCCTTAATTCCGCACAAATAAAATCAACTCTGAATCAACGGAAATTATTGACGTGGATTTTTAGGTTATTTCACGTTTACTGAATCTGCTGAATTTAGTCGTGTCCGCAAAACATAGCTGCAGCTATCTGGTAATCGCTTCGTTGTATCCGTTTGACGACCCAAGTGACGTGGTTAAGACACCGGTGCGCTGCGCGGAAGGTCCTGGGTTCGATTCCCAGCAGAGCAGAGATTCGAATGATGAATTTGAATTTCTGTTTCTGGTCTGGGTGTATTGTGTTCTTGTCTTGTGTGTGTCCATGGCACCCACAACACAGGGAATCCTAGTGTGGGGACAGCCCCAAATAACGAAATAACGCGTCACAGTCACAGGACTGTGACGCGTTATTTCGTTATTTCTTTCATCTCCAATACAACAGCACTTAAATAAGACGTTTTTATAGACGTGGAAACTTCAACGCAATTTTACAGTTGATTTCTTATTGATTACTGTTGTTATTGTAACTGGAGCTGGAAGGTACTTGTAATTCGTTCCTACTTTAGTACTTTATACAAAGCTGGTAAACGCGTGTGCTTCAGTAAACTTCGATCCAGTTATCCACGCCCGAGGTAGCAACTTGATTGATGGTCGCTTGCACTACACGTTTACTTTGAGCGATGAACTTTAAATGTGATTTAGATTATGTTTTGAACACTTGATTTAAAAATTGATTGAGTATTATTATTACGGTCCTTTTTTATAGTTAATTTTAAAAGAATTTGTAAGACTGATTGCTATCCTGATTAGTCATCCTATCATTAAACATAAACATAATAAGATATCGCTTACTTAGAAACATTATCTAAAATGTTATATGAGGTTATATGTTTGTCATTTAATTTTAAGTTGATTCTTTTGATCTCAAATGATTAAGAAACCAAAGCAAATTGATATAAGATATCACCAAATGAGTGAAAGATTTCATAGATTATCGTAAGAAGTACAAATTAAAAAAAAAGTCTTATAAATGTTGTCTTTTTATTTTCGTTCCACATTTTGCTGGATCCGCGCTGGACCCAGCTGGATTCAGATCAATCCAGCAAGATTCCAGCTGGATTGAAAACGCCGCTGGATTGCAATCCCTAGAGGTAACCCCACCTTGCATTGGGTTACCAATTCATGTCAATGCAATGTACAGGTAAACAACATCGGAGAAGTTAAAATCATCCCTACTGATGGTACCGAAAACAGAATAGACCATGTACACCTAGAAAGGTGCGGTAATGGGAACAAAATAAGAGAGAGATTCAAACAGAATTGTGATTCATGGCTCAAATAATCCGGTATTATTCAACCATCATCTTATTCCTAAAAGCTACTAACAGTCTTAAACATCTAGAGATCTCTTTCAGATCGTAGTAGCTTACTCGTTACCTCATCATAGCTGGACTTAACATCCGATTGGCTTGCTTGACTCCTTTATGATACAACAGAAGTAGAATCATTATTATTACAACTTCATGCTCATTGCCCCTGTTCCAATGAATGGAGGTATCGTTTGAAAGAAGGTCGTTTTTGTTATTGGGGGTTGATTGCGTCACTGGCCCGGATTGGTCGGTTATTGATTAAAGCTGCAGTAATGACCGGACAGCCATGCGTCACTCTGTGTTCTGACGGACGTGTGGTCCAAGTTATAAGTGACAGAGACTAGAGTATTTCAGTTGGGGAGATAAAGAGACATTGAGGGCATAAAATGAGAGCTCATATTAGTTAAAAGATTTAGATAGTAATATCGCCGTATCGTTTTATAATTTTTTTAATCGAATTATGTCGCAAAATGTACCAACTTGCACTAAATAGTGATCACGTAAACGTAGATAGCCAATAAAATATTGGAGCATGCCTGGATTCACCTCGCAATAAACGAGAATAATGTTCGTGTTGTCAGAATCATTACGAGATACACAAAAACAATGTAAACACATAAATTAAAGAGAAACTATAATGATAATTGTAGCTAACTTACGTGCTTTATCAAAGTTCTAGCTGATCGCTGCCGATCTTCGGAGTACTTGAATCAATTATTTGTTGTTGTTTTACAGAGTAATTAAACTTGGAATGCCATTAAAATATTTTGAAACAAACACATAAATTACAAGTTTTTTTTTCAGTAATTAAATGTGCCCATAAAATTATGTTAAGCAACCAATCCGTATCGCATCGGGAACTGGCATGAGTTCTAGAATGATCGCCTCCAAAAGTTTTATCCTCAAGAGCAGCGATCCTCCCAAGTACTAAATTAAAAGTAAAAGTCCGCTATCTCTTTACTACTTGGGCCAACTAGTCCAGATGCCCGAGATCAGCTCTCGACACTGCGGAGAACAGCCTGCATGAGTGCGTCATGTGTTGAGTACTTCATGACTCACCACTTACTGCTGTGATAGATGATGATGAGACCAATATGTTGTACGTACTAGCTTATTATATTCATTTTTGTGTCACTAACTTTAGTAGTGGACAGAGATAGCCACCATGCTAAGTTTGTTGCCTGTTGATGTAGTATATAAGGAAATGCTATGTGGCAACATTTATTAAGAAAATAAATTAGTGAGCAACCGACCGCTGTTTGTGTCATATATGTCAGTTGACACGAACAAGACCGGTGGTGTCACTAATAATTCATTTTTGGCTTTGAAGGCGAGTTCTTCTTAAGTCCTTCTTGAAGAACAAAAATACGATATAGATTGCCATCTGATGGTCGTCGTCGGCTATTGACACGAGCAACACCAGGTGTGTCACTAATGCATCTCCGTCTTCGAAATTAAGCACTGTTATACCCTTTTAGAGACATCATAATGTATGTCCAAGAAAAGAATTTTCACACTGTTTCTGGCACCAAAAATAATTGAATAAACGCTATAATGTAACGATATGAAATGGCTTTAAACGTTCAAAAACCCGTGTTCGCAAGAGATTTAATGTTACGAACAGGCACGGTGCCAGGAGACGGCGCAAGAAACACAATAAAGTAAGACAAACAAGATTTGGTAAAGAAAAGAATTTAAAAAGACAAAATCGCATAGAGCATTAATCGCATAAGACAATCGCATTGGACTTAAAGGCGCTGGTGATTGAATATTGAATACACGATTTGTAATAATAATATGATGATTTGAATATCGAATGGATTTCAAAGTTACAAAGGATTTTTTTAAAGATATTGTACATCGGTAGATTTTACGCCAGTACAGACCATAAAATAAGTAAAACAGTAAAAATATAACTTTGAAATCAAACGGATTACGAATAGATATCCAATAATACTGAAACCATACAATTCGAAGAAATTACATCGGGAGCAGAACAAACGGACATTAATTGGAATTGAAAAAAACGTATCGTTATCTTCATGGCCCTCTACGTGGACCCGACCTTTGGTCCTCAAATAATAAAAATGATAAGTCCGTAACACGACTCCCGCGGGACCACCGATTGATTCGAATGAATAATGTTGTTATTTCCTTCGTCGTAATGGAGAATTGGGTCTTCATTGAAAGCTTATGGTGTTTGTGTCTGGCGTATGAATCAATTCTATTGTATTGTTGTTTTGATAAGGTCGTTTTCTTTTATAGTCTCGGTAACGGGACGATCTTTTGTGCAGATATCGGTACTGTCTGATCTACCTCCTAGTACTGAGCTCGTTGTACTTCTGTATCTTTCTGAGGATTAAATCGGTGTAATTGTAGCTCATATAAAGAGTAAACAGACCACCTATTGGTAAACGGTATTGCAGCCAATAGAGTCCTCATTTCCAATGCCAACCTCAAATCAAGTTGAATGTTGCAAGTTGTATATGAAGGCATCGCTTCTCAAAAGGAGTAAGATGTTCGTCTTAAAAAAAGACAGAACGCTGCTTGACTACAGGTTAAGGGGATGTAGATAAAGTGCGTGCGACATTGGCTACCGCGTATAAACTTAATCTCTTAAGCTTACCTTTAACACGTTCAGTGCTACCGATATGACTCACGAAACTTGACAAAACACTAACCGCCGGAACTGAACTAAATGGCACGCAAATACGCAGGCCGAGGTGTGAGCGTCGTCTACGTCGATCGCGCGATACTCCGCGGAGAAGAGACAGAATTATGGCCAATGAACGCGTTAGAACAGGCAGTTTCGCGAATGTTTCGCCCGTCATACAACGGACAAATGGTGGCGAAACTTCCGCGGTTTCACTGCTTCAATTTCGCGGTGGAGGTGTGCTAACGCGGTAAACGTACTAACTTTCCGCTGAGTCCTCTCCCTCGGGCCACACAGTAATATATCGCCTGTCAGTACGTCCGGCGCAACGCTGGTAATAAAGTCCGTGTTCGTAATTCAGCTCATATCTGCCACTGAGCTCGTCTGCAGCTGTTATGTGACGCGGCTCAGGATAATTGATGGTGGGACTTCTTTGTCTTGTATGCGTGGAAATTGCATTTGTAATATTATCCTTTATCCAGTTATATGTGCATGAGTTGTTAATGCTTTGAAGTTAGCTATATGTCCTACTATTTTGTTATGTCCTGCACTTTTACTTTTTCCGCCCGCTTTTTTCTCCCAGTCTACGTTTTGCCTGAGGGTCGATCAAAGCGGATGAATGTAGAATGTATAATTTATCTGTATGACTTTCATTAAGTGTGCACAAATTGTACCTAATAATGAATAAAAGCTTTTGAGTTTGAGTTTGACTTTGGTCATATTGCTGAACACGGGTCTCTACTCTCTTTACTTCACTTGTATTTTATTTTTCTACCCGTGGAGTTCACTTGACCATAGCGTTTCAATAATAATAATTGGTGACACTCAGATAAGTAGCCAAATAGAGGTGAATGTTTTCAAACTGACCTTAAGTACTCCGACTATACTTGTCAGTAACCCATTAATGACCCACTACACCTACACGGTCGGGTCTCCTCTAACAATCACAGGGATTTAGGCCTTAGTCCACCACGCTAGCCTACTGCGAGGTGGTGGACTTCATATGCCTTTCAGAACATTCTCATTTTTATTGCCTGCTCTGCCAACATGAATCTATTTTCGCAAACTTTCGCAATTAAGGTATCAGCTTTATACCAGCACATTGTAGAGTACAATTTAATTGCACACCCTCCGAGGAACCGAAATTCTAAATGGATAACAAAATACTTATTAAACCGAAGGGTCTCAGCTCCTTTGGGTACTTGGGATAATGGCTTCCAGGAACCAATTAATAAAGCGGTCCTTGTTACTGGAATGTCTAGTAAAACCCCGTTCAGTATTTGTTTTAGGTACCTGATTGTAATGTTAATAATGAAACATGATGATAATGAAAATAACGAATAAACGCTTATTTTAATCTTTATTCAGCAGCAATTGTATTGTTTTAACTTGTCTGGATGTTTTGGCGCTTTAAAAATAAAAGTTATAAATACCCTTTCAATATTTCATTCATAAAGCTGTTTATATATCCACTGCAGAGTCGGGTTTCCTCCCATTAGTCCACCACGCTGGCTTATTAAATCACATGCATTTGAGAGCATTAGGGAGGAATCTAGGGATGCATGTTTGCTCACGATGTTTCCATTCACCGTTACAACAGGGAACTTACTTTCTTTTCAAAATCGGGCATTATTTATGCGTAGGTATCACTGGAATTCGAACTCAGACTTCTTGAATAAAATAAGAGGCCGAATTGTTATTGACGAGGCTATCTTTCAGGGTTTAATTAACTTCGTCGTAATGTTGGTTCGGATAACAAGTATCCATTCATTTGTCGCACGTGGTGACATCTCCCTAATTGTAATTGAGGAAAGTGATTAATAAAAAGCTCAACACGTATTATTATTATGTCATACTGTAACGCATCATAGGGTAGGCTATGAAGGAGCCATTAATCAGGAACGTCAAAACAGAATCCAATCAGCGCGTGGAATTTGGCGCAAACAACGGGGGTATGGGAGCAGTGCGAAAAGGGATGGCCAACGAATATATTAACAGTTTAACGAGTTTTTGAAAACGCTTTTTAAAAATTTTTCAGGCTATAATATGGAAAAATCCTACTGGAAAGATACTAAAAAATGTGAAAGTTTGCGAGAGTTGATGGATGGATGTTGTACTCTTTCACGCAAAAACGGATGAATAGATTTGGATAATATTTTGTAATGTAATTAACATACAAGATAATACTTTGGATAGTTTTTAACCCTTCCTACGACTAGACCAATTTCTACGAAGCCGCGGGCAAAATCTAGCTAATAAGTAAATATAGTAAAGTAAATTACACAATGTTCTGAATTAAAAATTAAATGAATCCAATTAATAGGCTGTATCCACCTTAAAAAAAACCAGACAGTTACTAGACATACAACTATTTACAAAATTTATTATATCCAGACACAGACCAAACACTCATCCTCGTCACATTATCCAGAATAGAAATGGAAAAGAATGATAATAATTTGAAACATTTTAAATATCAACAGTTATTTTCATGACATTATTTCGAAATAGGTACAGCAGCACAAGTGTTCTTCATATCAGAAATATTGAAATTATATTTTGAAGTCGATACAGCCATGTACGGACAAGTGGCGTAGGTACCTATCAGCAGGCAACAATGGACAGTTCAAAACGCTTCGAAATTCCACCAACAAAACGAGTATCATTGTAAACTTTATCTATCCACTTTCTTTTGAAAGCCGTCCATTATACATTGCAGTGCTTGTGATTTTATTAAAATTGAATTATATTTATCTGTTAATAGAATCCGAAATAGATCGTGTTCTATCACGCGGATCACTGGTTTTGATTAAAACTTTATTGACTAGTATACTTGATGGTCGTTGTTGGAAAATTTGCTGATATCCGATGCTAAACAAATTAACGGCGAAATGGATAAGTTTTGTTTTGAATAGATTATCCTGAGTACACTCGAACTTCGATATTTTGTTACAAATAATATATTAAGTATGCTCAGAATTTTTAATTAAAATATTTCTATACAGCTGGAAATTACATTCGCCTTTGATATGGCTTCACCTCAGTTTTGTCTAAAGGACCCGACGTATGACGTCATCAATATATTGGAAGCTGAGCTGAAGTGAGTGTTCAGTTGTTTCTGAGTGTGAGTGTGTGTTTGTATTTGAAGAGTGTTTTCAAGAGTGTGTTTTTGAATTCAGTGGAAAAAGCCGGAGGAAAAAACTCTCGAAACATTTTGGTGTTAATTTATTTTTAGACGCACGTTTCCACATTCATTTTGATAGAATTTATGTAACAATACATAATTTTAATTTTTTTCA
Organism: Erynnis tages; assembly: GCA_905147235.1. Lineage (NCBI taxonomy): Eukaryota > Metazoa > Arthropoda > Insecta > Lepidoptera > Hesperiidae > Erynnis > Erynnis tages. Next base: position 14,442,662 of record LR990073.1, on the reverse strand, counting down.
TCAATGAATTCCACAACAGAATAGTATGCTTTTTCGGAAACATTTTTAATTTCTATTTAAAATCACACTTGCCTGTAACCCATTAATGACCCACTACAGGGTCGGGTCTCCTTCTCACAATGAGAGGGATGTAGGCCTTAGTCCACCACGCTGGCCTAGTGCAGGTTGGTGGACTTCACATACCTTTGAGAACATTTTTTTTGTGAACTCTCAGGCATGCAGGTTTCCTCACGATGTTTTCCTTCACCGTAACAGCAGGTGATATTTAATGTTATAAAGCGCACATAACTTTTTTACAAAGTCATTGGTGCGTGCCACTGGGATTCGAACCCGCACCCCTCGATTCGAGGTCGAATTCTAAGCCACTGGGCTATCACCGCTCTGATAAATCAAACTTATCTCTTATGAATATCTATTGTGTTTGTCCAGACACCGCCCCAGAACTCCACTACACCTTCATCGAGCAGGCCCTGCACCCCGGGCCAGCCCTCGCCCTGCACTGCTCGGCCTCTGGATCACCCCCGCCGAGGTTCACCTGGCTTCTGGACATGCAGCCTGTCGAGGAACACAGCACCCAGCAGAGGTAACATACCTTGAATGGTCGTCACTCCTTAATGAAATGGAAAATTTCGGTTCGATTACTCCAAAGCAATGTTTATGTGATTGAGTTCAGCGGTGTGTCTTTCCCACTACTCACCTGAAAACAAGCCAGATTATTCACCGTGTGCGTGAACAATCAAACTGTAACTTACTTCACAATTTTAGACCAGAGATTTTTATATTTCAAGGTGGAGTGTCTGGATATGGAATGGAACACCTTAATTTAGGGGCCTATCATATTTGCTTTGTTTTTATGGTTATGGTGAACACTGCTGTATCACTAAAAACCAAGGAGACATCTTTAGTTTTTAGTGACTTTTACTAACAAATATTTTTACCAAGTTTTAGGGTAATTTTTTTAACGTAACATGCCCCTAAAATGGTCAGGATTTTTATACTTAAAATGTTAAAAATAAATTGATCACTTTACTTTGTCAGTAACCCCATTAATGACCCACTACAGGGGACAAACAATTGATGAAGAGATGAACCAATTCGCCACAAAACCACCACTTTAGTGCCATGCAAAGGCAAAGTTGTCAGTAACCCATTAATGACCCACTACAGGATCGGGTCTCCTCTCACAATGAGAGGGATGTAGGCCTTAGTCCACCACGCTGGCCTACTGCAGGTTGGTGGATTTCACATGGCTTTGAGAACATTTTTTTTGGGAATTCTCAGGCATGCAGGTTTCCTCACGATATTTTCCTTCACCATATACACGTATTTCCTTCATCATAGCATCACTCTGCTTTAAACGTAGTCAATAGAACCTCGTATCTTGCAGGAGTATATCCCAGTTCATGAACCCGAACGGCGATGTGGTCAGTTACCTGAACATCACATCAGTGCGCCCAGAAGATGGAGGCCGCTACACTTGCAGAGCTCAAAACTCCCGTGGGACCGCCGAGCATTCCACAAGGCTTAATGTTTACGGTATGTATTTCAAAAGGAGGTACTAACTAGGACATGTAATAAAGAAGTCCTCTAATAAACGTATTGGGCCCTGTGTCTTTAGGGTAATGATAATAACTGTTATTAGCATAATATTAGTATAATTGAAGCGGTGATAGCCCAGTGGCTTAAGAATTCGACCTCGAATCGAGGGGTCCGGGTTCGAATCCCAGTGGCACGCACCAATGACTTTGTAAAAAGTTATGTGCGCTTTATAAAAATTAAATATCACCTGCTGTTACGGTGAAGGAAAACGTCGTGAGGAAACCTGCATGCCTGAGAGTTCAAAAAAAAATGTTTCAAAGGCATGTGAAGTCCACCAACCCGCAGTAGGCCAGCGTGGTGGACGGCGGCCTACATCCCGCTTATTGTGAGAGGAGACCCGACCCTGTAGTGGGTCATTAATGGGTTACGGACATTAGCATAATATGTCCTTGGTGGTTGGTTGGTTGCGACGTGGTTGCTCCATAGTGAGATCAAAGCATCCTTTATGCTAATCCAAGTTATTAACTATCTGTATACTAAATTTCATTCAGATCCATGCTGCATTTTCTTTTTTTTAATGCTGAATGTGTTTTTTTCTTCCAGCTAGTATATTGCAAAAGATTGTTTTAATATTTTGAAATTACTAAAGATATTTTTTTTCCACTTAGTCCAGGGCTCCAAACATTGTTGTAACTTTTTGAATTTTTTTTCTTTCGCCTAGTGCAGGGGTGCAATACATTGTTGTAACTTTTTGAATATTTTCTTTCGCCTAGCGCAGGGGTGCAAAACATTGTTGTAACTTTTTGAATTTTTTCTTCCACCTAGTCCAGGGGTGCAAAACCTTTTGAAATGAGTAATTTTTTTTCTTCCCCCAGGCTCGCCGTCAATCCGCAGCGTGGGCCCGGTGCGCGTGGTCGCCGGGGCCAACACCACCATCTACTGCCCGTACTCCGGATTTCCAATCAGGTTGATGGAGGTGCATTTGTTTAGTAAGATTATAAGTTTCGTTTTTGTTCCGTTTAACGTTGTTAGCTCCTCGGTTAGCGGTTGGTTGTACTCGTAAGTGGAATACTGTGTCACTATTATAGAGTTGTTGATAACCTGTCGAGCTATATCCCGGCACATTATCAATAGCAGACGAAATTGTTATATATTTTTTTTATTGTTCGACTAGCCTTTTGTTCTAATGGTTACAGGCCCTTATTACAACGCTGGAGGTCGTGGTTTCGATTCCAACCCAGGACAAATGTTTGAGCACAAGTGTTTGTTCTGTGCCTGTGTGTAAATCTATACTAATATTATAAAGAGGAAACATTTGTATTTTTGTATGTTTGTAACGAATAAACTCAAAAACTACTGGGCCGATTTCAAAAATTATTTCACCATTGGAAAGCTACATTCAGCCTGAGTAACATAGGCTATTAAATAAAAATAAAAAAAATAAAAAAAAAATTCATTGGCAGAGCGAAGCCTGCTGGGTCAGCTAGTTATGTATGTTTATCAGCTATCTGGTTACCATAACCCAAGCTCAGAGCTTACTTTGGGATCAGAAAGCCATGTGTGAGTTGTCCCAAAATATTTATTTATATTTACTTATTTATTGTTGACAGAAATAAACAAATACTCGTAGCTACGAGTACTTTGGTGTAAATCAGTCTCGTATACCGATCACGTTGTTACCCAGTGAGATCCGCTGGCAGCGCGGCGGACTGGACGTGGCGTCTGCGGGCGGGCGGGCGCTCTCCGGCGTGGGGGGAGAGCTGCTGCTGTGGCCCGCGGAGCCGGCCGACGCGGGCGTGTACTCCTGCCGAGTGACCGCACCGTCGGGGCAGTACGCGCAGAAGGACATACAGATCTTCGTGCGGAGTGAGTTGGGTTTTAGTTGCCCTGAACCTAATTGCCAATACAACAATACCTTCAGGGTGCTGTTGGGACTGCCGTGGCGCTGCAGCGCATCGGGAATGTTCACGGAAGCGCGAGTCGATGGCTTCCATGCCATCATGCGAAAGAAAGCGGCTTCCGTCCTGCAGCGTCTGCGTAGCAGTGGCAACGGCATCCTGAAGATGATTGCAGCCATGCCTGACTGCCCCTTTCAGAGGCATTGGGTGCAAGTCGCGCTGGGGTTGGAAAAGTAGGACTAGTCCTACTAACCACTCCAAAAGTGACTTTCCACAAAGTTTTTGTATTAGCACCTAAAATTAATTACTAACAATACTAACATAGTTATAAGATCAAATTGTTACTAACTTTTACTAATATAAAAATGGATTAATAGTCTGAAATAAAATTTATTATTATTTATTATTGCCATGTTGCTCGAAAAGGTTACTCTTGACAGCTTCAAAAGGTCCGTGTTAAAATTTTGACGTGTTGGTTGGTTGGTCGGTTATGGCAGCCAATTATGAAAAGGGCTTGCTTAGGAGTGTGTTACTTATAGTGATGAAGTACTGTAGGTTTTCAAAACATTATATTTAAAGCAGCGATAGCCATAGATAGTTTGGTTCATTATCCAAGGGGAATCAGACTTTCGTAAGTCACATAATTTTATTGTTATTGTATCAAAGCATAAAAGAAAAAAACTAAGTGTCACCTGCTGTAAAAATTAAGGCATTGTGAGAAAATTTTAATAATTTTCTTAATTTGGTTGTTTATTCCTGTGACGTCTTTTCCAGATCCACCGAAAATAGCAGGCTTCTCGTTCCCCGCCGACCTTGTTGAAGGCAGCTCCATACAGGTCCTGTGCGGCATCACTTCAGGTGACAAACCTGTCTACTTCTCGTGGCTGAAGGATGGACAGCATATTCCAACTGGATTGCAGGTATCAATTACCTAAAATTAAAAATACAATTTTACTATTAGCTTAGCACTTGCCTGTAACCCATTAATGACCCACTACAGGGTCGGGTCTCCTTCTCGTAATGAGAGGGATGTAGGCCTTAGTCCACCACGCTGGCCTACTGCGGGTTGGTGGACTTCACATACCTTTGAGAACATTTTTTTTGTGAACTCTCAGGCATGCAGGTTTCCTCACGATGTTTTCCTTCACCGTAACAGCAGCTGATATTTAATTTTATAAAGCGCACATAACTTTTTTACAAAGTCATTGGTGCGTGCCACTGGGATTCGAACCCGGACCCCTCGATTCGAGGTCGAATTCTTAGCCACTGGGCTATCACCGCTTAGCACTTATCAACGATTAATTTATTATTAAGAAGATTATGATTAGTATCACGATGAGCGGTGGGGAAGAAAGGTCCTCGAATGGCGACCACGTGTCAACAGGAGTTCAGGCCGCCCTCCCACCAGATGGACTGACGGCCTGAAGAAGGCAGCGGGAAACCGTTGGATTCAGAGGGCCCAATGACGGTACCTTTTGAAGGACGATACCTTCCTTTCAATTTTGTATCTACAACATTTTGAAATGATTCCAGGTACAAGAAAAATCACTGGACGAGTTCAGTTTCCTCATCTTCTCGCATCTGACATCGAAACACAGTGGAGAATATACTTGTGTAGCAAGCAACACGGCAGCAGAAGTGAACCACACTGCGAGACTTGCAGTGAAAGGTATTTCTTTCTATTAACTACATTTTCTTTTCTCTCTAGTTTTGTCCTTTCATCTCCATAGATGTCGCTTTCGATGTTGCGAAGACCTGAGTGGCGCAGTGGTTAAGACGCCGGTGCGCTGCGCGGAGGGTCCTGGTTTCGGTTCCCAGCAGAGCAGAGATTTGAATGAATGAGTTTAAATTTCTGTTTCTGGTCTGGGTGTGGTGTGTTCTTGTCTTGTGTGTGTCCGTGGCGCCCATGACGCAGGGAATCCCAGTGTGGGGCTATGAGTATGAAGCGTTATTTGTTTATTATTATTATCATTAAAATACTATCATTTTGAATTCCAGTTGCACCTTCATGGATCTATGAGCCTCAAGACGTGTCTGCTTTACTCGGGACGCAAATCTTAGCGCACTGCGTCACTAAAGGGTATCCAGAACCCAGAATCACTTGGCTGAAGGGCCAGGGTAAAAAATTTAATACTTTTTTAAAGTAGTTCGTAAAATACTTGTATTAACTTGTACGTGTATTTTTATTGGGATGAATAGGGTGAACTCAGGTAACTTTGAATCTCGAGCTAAGTTTTAGTACAACATAAACAAATAAATTAGACGATTGTTATTTAAATATGTTAGTTGAAAACTCTAATACGATAGGTAATTATTTGTTTAAAAAACCACTTTCTAAATTTTGAAAAAAAGAAGGATTTATGTTAAATGATGAATTAATTTGCTTGAAATGGTTCGTAGAGGGCGAGATTTACAATAATAAGGGCCTCACATGGAATGCTGACCCCGCATAATGAACGCAAGCAGCAAGATGTGAGAATATTTGCAATTGGTCTGAATTTAGACTGTGGTACCCAGGTAGTGACATCGCTTGAAGAAAGATCTCCCCTTTTTTCCAAAGATTCAATGTCAACTCGAAAATGTTCAAACCAGCTGACCTTTAGCTTTTATCTTCTGTCTAAAAATTAAGAATTTCCTGAGTACCAGGAAGGCATGATGATTGGACATACTATATTATAGTCCATATTTATTCGCTTGTCATATTTGGAAAACAATCCTAGCATGTGTTTTTATTTTAATTTGCAAAAAAAAAAAATAATGCAGAAACAAAATAATAAAAATTTGAAAACAAATTGTCATTTAATACATAAACAGATTTCTAGAAACTGTAAATAATTTATTTTTTTAAAGCAATTTTAAACTTGTTTTCAATAAAAAGTAGTGCCAAGATTGTTTACCAAATAAGACAAGACGATAAAAATGAACCGTACGTGTATGGAGAGTAGTGGACTGTACGAATAATAGGCCGGTTCTACGTCGAACAATTTAATAAGGAGGTGAAGATATCAAGGTAGGTGTGAACGGTGGCCGGTGCAGATGGCGAGTGTTGCCCCACTGCAGTGTTGCCGGCACCGCGCCGCGCCGCGGCTCGTACTCCACGCCGCGCGCCGCGCACCCCGTCGACCGGTTCCAAAGCGGGGTCCGTACATGCTCCCCGGGTTGAAGTGTAGGAAGACTTCAAAAATCTGGAAGGGGACAAACATTATTAAATGCTCTTCTTATGGTCCCCCCTTTGGTCTTTAATTCCGCGACTCTAGAGACGCCGTCGCTGCCAGGATACAGTTGGGTGACCCTTCCAAGAGACCATAATAGAGGGGGAAGAGATTTTTACTTTATAAGAACAAGCGCGCCAATTTTCAGCTCTTTGTATGAGGTACGCCATTTGGTCTTCTGCTGCAACAAACCAATGTATTCCAGCGAGAATCGATTCCAGAAGTGCTGCTTAATAACTTCGATTCGCTTAAATCGTTCGATGTGCGATATGGTTTTGTCTGGCAATGGTAGCTGCGGCACAGAAGTAAGTGGCCGTCCAATCAGGAAGTGAGCTGGAGTAAGAGCGGATAGGTCGGAAGCATCGGAGGAAAAGGGTGTAATGGGACGAGAATTCAAAATAGCTTCTATTTGAGTGAGGCAAGTAGACATTTCTTCATATGTAAGATGAGTTGAATTAAGGATACGCTTAAGGTGGTGTTTAGTGGAGCGGACAGCTGCTTCAGCTAAACCATTGAAGTGAGGAGAATAAGCAGGCACGAATTTAAATTCAATGCCTTCCTGCGCTACTTGACCTTCGATATCAGAATGAACAAGAAGTCTGGAAAGTTCATTGGATGCTCCGACGAAGTTAGTCCCATTATCGGACGTGATGCTTTGGGGTTTCCCTCTGCGCGAGATAAAGCGTTTTAATGCAGCCATATACGCTTCACTCGAGAGCGCCGTAACGAGTTCGATATGACAGGCTTTAATCGAATTGCAAATAAAGATTGCCAAAAAAGACTTTAAAAGTTTGCAACCTCTACCTTTTTTATCTGCTATCAGCACTGGACCTGCATAATCGACACTACAGTGAAGGAAGGGAAACTCTAGATGAGTCCGTGATGTAGGTAGCTGTCCCATTATAGGCTGAACTGTATCGGTTTTATATCTGAAACATCGTATGCATTTATTTACAATTTTTTTAGACAGATTCTTACCACCTAACGGCCAGTAAGTTTGTTTGATGATACCCAATAAAAGTTGTGGTGGAGCATGTAAATGTTTAAGGTGAAAATGTTCAAAAAGGATTTTCGTAAAATGATGCTTGCTGCATAACAAGATTGGATGCTTGGTATCATAACTATATGGAGAATTATGAAGCCTTCCACCTACTCTGATAATATTATTTGAATCTAAAAATGGAGTATAAGCAATTAATCTATTTTTCTTGGATAAGGGTTTCCCATCTTTTAAAATCATGTATTCGTCGGGAAACATTTCTAATTGTGATTTAAGGATTATAAGATTTAATGAATTTTGAAGTTCTTTAACAGAAAGATGACCTGTTAATTTATTACTTTTATTTTTGCAATTGTTGATAAATCTTTGTAAATATGCGATTGTGTTTTGTAAATATGTTAATTTTGATTTTTTATTAATTAAATCACTTATTAAATCATTGTCAGTATTATTAAGTGCCAATGAACAATTAATCGTTTCCGGTAGGTCCACATTAACGTTGGGCATTCGTGGCCACTCGGACTCACTCTGTGTAAGAAAGTTAGCCCCTGACCACCACAAGGAAGAAGAACTGATGCGATCAGCCTTCACCCCCCGCGAAATCAAATCGGCTGGGTTGTCCTTCGACGGTACATAGCTCCACGTGTGACCTTTTGTGCTTTCTTGAATTTCATGAACACGATTACGAATAAAAACTTTTAAATGATTCGTTGGAGTACTTAACCAACCTAACACAATTGTTGAGTCACACCAGAATCTACATTTTTGAATAGGTAGGGTTAGAGAGGCTTTTACCTTAGTGTAAAGCCTTGCCGCTAACAAAGCTCCACAGAGCTCAAGACGTGGAATCGTCGTTGGCTTAAGAGGCGCTACCCTACTCTTAGAAGTAAGTAGTTGTACCTTGACTGAGCCTGACTGACATATGGAACGAATGTAAATGCAGCAACCATAAAGTCGTTCGGAAGAATCTGAAAATATATGAATTTCATGAATTATGGATTTATCTGCGAGAACCCAACGAGGAATTTTTAATTGGTTAAGAAGAGATAATGTGTCAGCAAAAGAAAACCACATTTCTTTGATTGGTTGCGATACTTCTTCATCCCATGTACATTTATCTATCCAAAGTTTCTGTAAAATTAATTTTGCCTCTACAATACATGGACCTACTAGACCTAATGGGTCAAAAATTTGGCTTACAACTGATAGTATGTGACGCTTTGTGACTTTTTTGTTTAATTGAATATTAATTGCAAATGAAAATACGTCTAAATCACAAATCCAATTCAAACCCAAAGTTTTAGAACAAATATGATTAGTGGTATTTGAAATATCAAAAATATTATTGGATTTAGAACATGGGGATATTTGATTAAGAATTTCTTTACTATTTGATTGAAATTTTCTTAAGTTAAATTGTGCTGTCTTTAATGTATCTATGACCCCTTTGCATAAACGTACTGTTTCGTTGATAGTCGATGAACCACTCAAGTAATCGTCAACATAAAAATCTCGTTGAATCGACTCTTTGACTTTGCTATCCACTGCAGTGGACACCAAGCTAACCAAACACTTAGTGGCGAGATACGGTGCTGACGCCGTACCATACGTCACTGTATTAAGAGTGTAGGTCTTTAAGGGTTCTGAAGGATCATAACGAAAAATTATTTGTTGTAAAGAGCGTTGAGAAGGATTAATTTCAATAGCTCTGTACATTTTTTCTACATCACCAGTAACAACGTATTTGTGCTGTCGGAAACGAAGTAATATTGAAAAAAGATCTTCCTGCACAGTAGGACCTACCATTTGGATGTCGTTCAACGACAATCCCGAAGAAGAGGTAGCTGATGCGTCAAAGACTGTGCGAAGCTTTGTAGTAAGACTCGATTCCTTTATGACACCATGGTGAGGTAAAAAATAGTTAACACGATCAGAAGAACTATAAGATGCTGATTTATTGAAAGAATTTAGGGTCATATGACCAAGACGTTCATATTCATGCATGAACTCTAAGTATTTGTCTTTAAAGTCTGGGTCGCGAAGAAATTTGCGTTCCAGTGACAAAAAACGACATTTTGCCATTTGATATGAGTCGCCTAAGACGGAAGGATCTTCTTTTAATGGAATGGTAACGACAAAACGACCATCACCATTACGTGTCGTATTTTTTAAAAAGCTCTCTTCACAAGCGCGTTCTTCAGGAGATAAGGAATATATGGGTGCAACTGTATCCAGTTCCCAGAAACGAGATAAGTCTGGATTAGTTTCCTCGTTTAAAAAATGACAATGAGAAGACGATGGACTTGACTTTGGACGGGCGATATAGCCAGATACCAGCCAACCAAGTTTTGTCTCGTATAGCTTAGGTTGGTTTTTACCTAAGTCTATGGAATTGCTACATAAGACTGACCAGAAGACATCTGCCCCAACTAAGATGTCAATGACTGATGGGACATTGAAAGAAGGGTCAGCTAGACTTATTCCCATAGGAAGAGGAATATTGTCTATATTGATGAACGACGAAGGAACTGTTTTAGTTATAGTAGGTAAAATGAGACAGTCAATGGTACAACTATAATCGTTATAAGACGATTTGATAGTAAGACTGCAAGACTGCGATATGTGAGAAATATTGTCATTGATACCTGTCACCGTGGAGCCAGCACTGCGTCGCGACAAACCAAGCTTACCGCACAGCGACTGAGTAACGAAGTTGGCTGTGCTGCCATTGTCGAGCAGCAGTCGCGCGGAATGCACGTCGCCCGCGCTATCGAGCACCTTCACGATCGCTGTGGAAAGCAAAACATGCGGAGGAGTAGCTAACTGCTGTGAACTATTTAAATTAGCTAAATGGTTAACGTCGCTAAATGAAGGGATGGCAGGTTCAATTTTTTGCGTTTCGTGCAAGTGAAGCAAAGTGTTATGCCTTTTCTTGCAATATTTACAAGATGAAAGCTTGCAATGGCTTTCTGAGTGGCCCGTTCGTAAACAATTAAGACAGACCTTACATTCTTTGGCCTTTTGTAAACGATTTTCAATAGAAAGTTGCTTGAATGAATCACAGTTAAAAAGAAAATGATTTTGATTGCACATCGGACACGAAAATGGTTTTTTAATATAATTATTACGATTTTTAAATTTATTTTGATTATAGTTTTTATCGTTATTAGTTGCTATAAGTAAGTTTGCATTAGATTTATAAGATTCTTTATTATATGTTTTATTTTTACTTTCTTGTATTGTCTCCAACAAATCTGCCCTACTACTAAGAAATGAAATAAAAATATTAAGAGAGGGAGGATCTGTCAGAGTATTTCTATGCTCTTCCCACACCCTATGAGTCACATTATCAAGTTTTTCAGACATCATATGAATTATAAGCGTGTCCCAATACTCTGTCGGCTGATCTAAAGTCGATAACGCTCGAAGATTTTTATTAGTGACATCTATAATACGACGGATGGAAGAACATGATTCACCGCGCATGGGTTCTACGTTAAAAAGTTCCCTAACGTGGTTATTAACAAGCAATCTTTTGTTATCATACCTACTGCACAATAAATTCCAAGCCGACTCATAATTCTCAGCCTTGAAATCTAAATTGTCAATTACAAGCAAAGCGCTGCCTTTAAGAGAAGCACGAAGATAATGCAATTTATTAATGCTATCGATGTCTTGTCTAGAATGTATCAAAGAGACAAATGTATCCCTAAACTCAAGCCAGTGCTGATAGTGACCATGAAAAACAGGTAAATCTATTTTTGGCAACCTAACGCAATTGGATTTGAAAGCACCTGTCTGAGCGTCCTCGAAGCCCGACACGGAGCCCTCCAGCGTGCGCCGATGGCCGGAGTGCGTGCTGAGCAGAGTGCGCGCTGACGACACCAACATAAAGTAGTGATTTTCAAAGTGCTCACGCTCCCTTATCTCGTCGTCGGGATCCTCCGAAAGCACCTCGATGTCGCACTGTAATTTATCGAAGTCACCGTATAAGGCATCAAATTTGGCAAATCTACTTTCTAAATCTATAGCTTGCGAAGGACTGAGCTTGTCATGGCTAGGAAGCGTATTTAAATAATTATTGAAAATAGTAAGCTTAGATTTCATACAACTGCGCCTTTTAATTAATTTTTCAATTTTCTCTTCGGCCATAATGAAAAAAAGTGAATAGGTAATTAAGAGATTAAATGAATAAAATGCGTAAACAGATGTTAGCAAGTAGGCAATAAAAGATCTCAAACAGATAAGCGAGGGTCATTAACCTTGACCGAGAACAAAGGATGCGCCGGCGACGCACGTGCCAGGTGTGCAATAAATTCTAAGAAACACTAATCCTATTGCATAAGCTATAAGCCTATTAATTACCGTTATTCGGTAAGAATGATGTAATAAGGAGCTATGCAATTAAAGGACGATTAAATTTGTATAGATGAAACAAAAATGAAGATAAAGGTTGTCAAAAAATTTTAAGATAGACATAAATTTTAAATGACTATCATATTTAAAATTATTTCGATTGTTTTAAAATGGATGTAAAAATAATGGATTCGAGGTAAAAAAAATATGTGGAGGCTATGATGAAAACGAGCACTCACTCAAATAAAACTGTTTTAAGGTTTTGCAATGTAAAAAAGAAGGGAAAAATTATACAAGGAATAATTGGAACGGACTCACAAAACTTAGTTATTGGTTCCTTTTTTGCTGACTCGATCTTGTTCGGTCCGAAGTCCGCCACGTGGTGCCCTTGCTATGACCTCTGCGTAATCGCTTGAGCGCGTGCGGTTGCTTGATTTCGGTGGAGTGAAGAATAAAGAAGTCTCCCCGAGGTAGCTGAAGACCACAACTGAAGTGCTCCGATGGAGGTTTCTTCACCGATGCTCCCAAAAAATTCTTCGGCGAGATCCAGAAGGACCAAAAATCCGGCTCGAAGGACCAAAATGTATGGAGAGTAGTGGACTGTACGAATAATAGGCCGGTTCTACGTCGAACAATTTAATAAGGAGGTGAAGATATCAAGGTAGGTGTGAACGGTGGCCGGTGCAGATGGCGAGTGTTGCCCCACTGCAGTGTTGCCGGCACCGCGCCGCGCCGCGGCTCGTACTCCACGCCGCGCGCCGCGCACCCCGTCGACCGGTTCCAAAGCGGGGTCCGTACAGTACGTTTAAATATGCATTTCATATTCCAGGCTCGGGCTCATCAGACTTCCGCCCGCTGTCTCGTCTCGAGGTGCCTATGACGGTGCTCAGCAACGGCTCGCTCGCCGCGCCTGCAGCGGAGCGCGCGCACGAGGGCCGGTACATGTGTCGCGCCGACAACGGCGTGGGGCGGGGCCTGTCGAAGATCATCACTGTGTCTGTTAATGGTGAGTTTACCTGAAATAGGCTCCCCCACACAGGTGCGTTATTATCGGTCGATAATATCGCATGCGTTATTGCGATAATGCGTCCCGGTTCCTTGCACACAGCTGCGTTTTTATCGTTTGATATTTCTTACGAGAGAGTGCTGCGCGCCGGCACTGTACCGGTCGTTGTTATCTCGGTGTGTGTACGGTCGTTTGCGTCCTGATACAAAACGATCTAGAACTCATATCAGAATATCGCAGGACAGAGAACGCAACGTCCTTCTTTCATTGCGGCGTTATTATCGCAGCAGTGTGTAAGTCCATGGCCATCCTAATACAAAATGTACTGAAAATATATAACGCAATAACGCATGCGATATTATCGGCCGATAATAACGCGCCTGTGTGAGGGTGCCTTAAATACATAACGCTTCACACACAGGCTTGAAATCCATCGCGATCGTTTATCAAATTTTAAAATATTGCGATATTGTTCTTTCTAAAACTTTATACGACGCTAATTTTAATCATTCCAATTGCAATCAAATCGTTTCATACGAAATTAAGACGAAAGCGCATTTTTATTTCATTCCGTGTGAGGCCGTTAATCGCTAGGGCACTCATGTGCTCGAACACCACACCACACTATAGATTGCCATACCCACAGTACCCCTTAAAGATTCATTGTATGCTAATAACCAAAATTACAGCTGAATATTCACTTTCTGTTGACAGAACCAGCGCACTTCGAGTTCTCGTCCCGCAACATGTCAGTGCGGCGAACGTCATCGGTCTCTCTGATGTGCGACGCTCGGGGAGATCCCCCGATACAACTGCACTGGACACACAACATGCAGAGGCTGGACTTGACCACTTACAGGTATGATGACCTCCTCTTTTTGATAACTCCATTGTGATAAAAAGTCAAAAAAGGGTATAAACACTTAAAATAAAATATTAATATTAATTAATATTTAGTTAAGATAAAATAATAAAATAAACTAAAACTATGACAAATGAAACATATCGCTGCGATGCGGAAGAGTGCCCAAGATACTGGCTGCATTGCCTCTGGACAGCTATGCTGATGCGCTGTCCAAAGTAGGCTCCTGCCTTCGGGTCACCCAACGCTACGACCAGACGCGAAGACAAATCTTGATAGAAATGTCTCGCTTCTGGTTCCCACGGTCCTAAAAAAAGGGTTAATTAATTAAGCCTTTTTAACTTTTAAAAAAGGCTTCAAAGTCAAGTATCGAGACAATCTATTCTTCTTCTCTATATATTCTTCTTATATTCTTCTTCTCTATTCTTCTCATCCATATATTATTGTGTGCCTTATAGAATAGACATTAAGGTTCCTTGTCGTACCGAGTTCATGAAATGACGTACGGTTCGATGACATATAGATGTCATACATACTTTTGGGTCATACAGAATCAGGCCCCAGGTTTGGGTTCAAGAACGTCTTTGCTTAGACTAAAAGCAAAGTTAGTCTTCTCCATTGTGGGCTGCTAATTCTCCATAATATCTCAAGGGCATGTGAACTCCACTGACCCGCAGTAGGCCAGCACGGTGGATTTGAACTGATATGGAGCGGAGATTTGAATTGTACAGTGTTCGAAATCTCCATTCTCCACTCTACATCAGGCCTGTAGCCTTAATCCTGTTACAGGAGACAGAATGATTTCTTTCTAAAAGGAAAACCCTAATAATATATTAACTATAACTATCTCTTTCATTTCAGGGTGTCAGTATCAGAGAAACGGTCAGACAGTGGTGCGAGTTCAACCCTCAGCATAGCGCACGCGAACAGACGCGACTCCGGGGTCTATCGGTGTCGCGCCGAGAATGCGTATGGGAGGGATGAGCTGCTCATCTATCTGGCTGTTCAAGGTAAAGTGGAATGAAAGGGAAAAAATATTGTTGTATTTTAAAGTGAAAAGAAAAAATATTTCAATATTCAGTTTTTGAATTTAATAGTGTGATGGTTACCCAATTTACCCATATTTCCTGAAGTAACTGGATGGATGCGCTTGATAAATATTCATTTTTTCTTGCCTTATGTAACGGTCTTAAGGAATTCCAAAAGCAAAAAATGTTTGAGGGATAAATTTTTTGGTTTAGTTGTCACTATATAATTATACAGCTTCGCTTCGAACTAGCTATATTTAAGGGCATAAAAGAGACGAAATTTCATTGACATAACACTAAGGGTAACTCTCTATCACTAGTTTGAAGCCAAACACACTGTATAATATAGGGCACCTAGAACAATTGCCTATCGTATAGCACTAATACAAAGAAAGATACCCGATACAAACTGAAACGTCCTCGGTGCCTTCCAGCACATACTGCTAAGCTCTGGGATCTCTGAATGTTTGCCATTGTTTGGCTTGCTTCTTCATTAGCATCTTAGGTACTATCGCTATCTGCCCAAAATTTCTATTGTCCTCCTACCTGCTAATACCTGTAGAGATGTCTAAAGCAACCAACACTTCGTACAGAGTTCCCGGAAGCTCCCCGAGGGCTGACAGTGAGTCGCCGCGAGGGCCGCGCGGCTCGCATCTCGTGGCGGCGCGGCTACGACGGCAACGCGCGGCTACGCGCCTACCGCCTTCAGTACCGCGTGGTGGGGGACTCCCAGCGGACCGCCGACTGGACGGACGCGCCCACCAGGGAACTGCCGCCCGACATGGTCACTCACAGGTCAGTAGAGCTCTAGTCTATAGTCTAGTCTTTAGACTCAGGGCCTACCGCCTGCAGTACCGCGTGGTGGGGGATACCCAGCGAACCGCTGAATGGACAGACGCGCCCACCAGGGAACTGCCGCCCGACATGGTCACACACAGGTTAGTTAAGTACATAGTACGAATAGCCCGCAACGAATCGCAAGCAAGGACTTAAGCAACGTCGGACGCTTGTGGCGAATGTATGCTTTGGAGCAAACGGCTATTGGAATGAAGTTGGCGGCGCGGCAAACGCAGTATGGAAGGTCCTGCTGCTCGGTAGCTTGATGATTTGCTTCGGGTGGCGGGAAACAACTAAATGAGTGGAGCTAAAATAATTACCGGGCTCACCGCGCTATATCCACAGATTCAAACCAGTCTATCTTCTTTCTCTTGCAATAGTGCGACATTACATGCCTATGTTCAGACTCCGTAGTCGGACAGGCGTTCTACGATGCGGGAGAAATAGATTAAAACTTCAATTAGTGAGAAGGTGTTTTTTGTTTGACCTCACTGACTGATCAGTGTTTTGACTCTCCGTGCGGTGCTTCGTAGATGGTAACACCCAGCCTCACGAAACCGCGGTTTTAACTTCCCGTGAAAGATTATTCACTGAAATCCAACTCAATTCAATCCGATTCTTAGGGTAATCATTTGATTTCAGACAAGAATCATTAGAACCGGAATCGGAAGTAATATTGGAGTATAGAGTCGATGGTCTCCGCCCAGCGACTGCCTATGCGTTACGACTAGCGGCCGTCAACGATATCGGAGACAGCGAGTATTCGGAATCGGTTATCGTGCAGACCTTGGAAGAAGGTAAATGTGACGTTTCTGGAGATGTTATAAGACGAAGGTGCGGACTTGATTAATTATATTGACTTATAAAAAGGGATAGACGATCTGTTATGTTTTTAGAAATTTCGGAGCTAACTATAGATATGGAAACCAAACTCTGGGAAAAACCACACTGTTTTTCAGTCATAGAATAAAACTCTTTTTCCGAAAGAAACTATGAGGAAAGTTTCAATCGTAAATATTTTAATTTATATTATTATTATAAGAGTGCTTTATATTTTCAGCTCCATCGGAACCCCCGCGGAATGTAGAAGTTCAGGCAGATGCACCTGGCGAGTTACTTGTGAAATGGCAGGCAAGTTTTGATCCAAGGCTTTTTACTTTTCTCAACTGCTGTGATAGCCAGATTGAGATAGGTAGTATTTGGTTGTCAAGATACTGCTTGATAAATTGCTTTGTAATAATAGATATTACCTGGAAACCAAAAATCAAAATCAAAAGATTAATCCACAAATTGATTACTGAAACTGGACTACCTTATCATTTTAATACCTGTCCCGGTTGTGGGTCAAAAATTGGTCACACTTTCTCATTTTCGAGTTATTACAACCTCATATTTCTGGGCGGATTACGCCGTCATGTCATTGTGTCTGTCATCTGTCATGTCATGTGTTTAAGTAAATGGTACAGTACTTTGTCCAACACAAACTAGGTGTGTCCTTTTAGTTTTCAAACATACAAGTGCGAGTTCAAGTGCGACATTAAGGTGCGAGCGTAAATCAAAGTGTTTCTTTCCAGTCCCCACCACAAGAGACGTGGAACGGCGAGCTGGTGGGCTACGCCCTCTGGTGGCGAGGGGAGAACGACTCGGTCGCGCTCACAGTGCCGGGCTGGGCGGCCAGTAGGGCTCGTGTGTCCGGTCTACGAGCGCACGCCCGATACGAAGTGAGGGTACGAGCTGTGAACGCCGTGGGCGCTGGACCGGCTTCTACACCTCTGGCTACCACTACACTGGAAGATGGTGAGTTGGCTGCAACCCTTTTATGGCCCACTGTTGGGCACAGGTCTCCCCACAACAGGTGAGGCCTGAGCCTGGCACCGAAGTAGGGAAAGTACCTTGCAGCTGTCTTAATATCTTGTATTTTAGTTGGGGTGGTATGGTCGCCAGATATATCGTATTTGAAAGGAACATTAGAAGCATCCAAAAGGCATAGGGTTTCTAATAATTAATCATGTTATTTAGTAACCAAATAAACACTTTTTTCATTAAAATAATTAAAGATTACCAATATTTACGGAAAATAATATCCGCAAAATTGGCCATTTAATCACGTGACATTAAAATGATTGAACACAAAATTAAATCAGAGAAGCGTGACGTCACGCCTCGGGAAACGTCATGTTGTTGCTGTCATTTTCGTATACAGTGAACAGCTTGTATCGCAAGGCGTGACATCTTTCAAGACGCCATGACAGTCTTGGGCTTTTTAGATGTCAATTTGGAGTTCATTTCTAAAAACGAAAAATTCTTAGGTGAAATGGCTTATTTTTCTTAAAATAATATATTTTTGGAGTGAAATAGATACCAAGCCATATTTTTAAACTCATTTCCAAATTTTGGCAACTAGCCTATTATGCTCATATCTCGTATTAACCTATTAAATATATTTTTAGTTCCAGAAGCCGCTCCCCAGCATGTTCGCTGTGAACCGCTGTCGGCCCAGTCACTGCGAGTTTGGTGGGAACCCCCGCCCCCCACTACCCGAGGAGGACTGTTGCTCGGCTATGAGATCAGTTACCAGGTACCTATTGTGTGTCTGTTTTTGATATTGAAAATAGTAATGTGATTTATTTTATTAATTTTAATCGACTGTACCTCAGTCCACAAATCGAAATTATATAAGAACTAAATTTAAGTGTAGTGTTTTAATTTTAAGTACGTAACTATAAAAATATAGACTGATGAATTTTCTGCATATTTTACACATTTTTTTACTACTACACTATTATGTTTAATAATAAATCGAATTGTTTTGCTCTCATTTAGATGGATTTAGATAGATACTAAATCCCGTTCAAATGAGTCACTTATTCAATATTTTACACTGATTGATTCTGTGGATTTGTCTTACTGACTAACACAAATTAAAGTGGCAATGGGCTGGCCACATCGTTCGCAGGATTGACAACCGATGGGAAAAAAAGCGATGTTTTTCCTCCAAATGGCGACCAAGTTAAGGGAAAAGAAGCACAGGCCACCCTCCTACCAGGTGAACTGACGAGCTGAAGAAGGCAGCGGGAAACCGTTGGATTCAGAGGGCCCAGGACTGGGTGGAGTGGCGTCGATTAGGGGAGACTCATGTCCAGCAGTGGGTAGTCCACTGTCCAAGGGCTGAAAGGAAGGAAGGACTAACACTACCCACTCTCTTTGAAACATTACAGTCGTGCACACCTTCATGCTCTGTATTATTAAAGCTATGTGGTGATGAAGACCTGAGTGGAACAGGGATTTAAATGATGAATTTAAATTTTTGTTTTTAGTCTGGGTGTGTGTGTTCTTGTCTTGTGTGTGTCCATGGCACCCACGACACAGGGAATCCTAGTGTGGGGCTATGAGTGTGAAGCGTTATTTATTTATTTACCATTTATGTAACATTCCAGGCAGTGGACAGCCCCGAGGGTCCGTGGGAGAGGCGTCGAGCGGGCGGCGCGGAGACGCTGATAGCTGGTCTCCGAGCGGGGAACTACTCGCTGCGACTAGCCGCCCGTACAGCCGCGGGAGCTGGTCCGCCCGCTGCCGCGTACTGCTCCACACTCGATGACGGTCAGTAGCGTCTGTAGACAGTACATAATATGACATGTATGTATGTACCTATTAGTAGCCGGTGGACATCCCCAAAGCGATTAGACGACGGTGAGTAACAATTACCTTTTAGTAGCCAGTGGACATCTCCAAACAATATACCTTATAGTAGCCAGTGGACATCCCCAAAGTGATAATATGACGGTCAGTAATAGTTGCCTTCGAGTAGCCAGTGTATAACTCCAAGAAGAGACGCTAGTGACTGGACTACGAGCTTTATCGGATGGGAACATCTTAGTCTTTAGTTAGTCAAATAAGTAGCTGCAACCCTTTGTTTGTCCCACTATTCCTCATGTGTGCGCAGTATCTTTATGAATTTTTTTAATTAATTCGTTTTCACATCCTTGGTGTTAAATTACTTCAAGTTTTAATATTATTTATGTATTTATGATTATTTTTTTAATTTACAGTACCTGGCCCGCCGCAAGACATAAAAGCTCTGGCGAACTCAGAAGACTCGATCATTGTGAGTTGGCTTGCACCAGCGATGAAAAATGGCAAGATCAGACACTATACCGTGTACAACAGACCTCAAAGGTAAGTTTTCCGTAAAGTATATCTATAATAATATGATCGAAGCATTTTTCTGCCTTGAAAATGAGTCAGTCTACTTGGCAAAGAGAAAGTCTTCTTAATTTCACGCATTCTTAATTTTGTCAAGTCATAGTTTGAAAATAATAATGTAGGTATTATGTATCCTTAAAAATAAATGAAAATGTTTGGTGTGATGTGATGGAACACAACAGCCCATTTTTTCACCGTTCGGAAATCCATCGTCATTATCATAATCCCTCTGCTAGGATGGGGTTGACGGGGGTGATGCCAGACTCCTACCGAAAATACCACGATGAACACCCACTTTCAACGGTCATTTGTCGGACACATTTTCGTATTTTTTGGAGCAAACGCAAGCACCGTCCATGAGGCCTATTAAAGCGGACAAATAACATTGCATTCATATTTTCCGCTAAACCATCCCAAATATTTTACTCACAAAAAACATAATAGATTTATACTTGTAGATTGATACTTGCAGATGCCAGCAAAGACAAATTGAATCCTAACTTCTCATTCACTCCCCAGGACCGGCCAGCACTCCCACATGATGATGCTGCACACAGCTGATGAGGAGGAGTACCACTTGGAGATACGAGGGTTGCAGGAGCACCAGATGTACGAGTTCTGGGTAACAGCCGCCACGGCCGCGGGCGAGGGGGAGATGAGCGTCATTGTATCCAAAAAACCCAGTTCGAGGGGTAAGATTTATATTTCTATGCTAAGTAGAGTTAAGAGAGTCTGAGTAGAACGTTTAAAAAAGGACAGGACCTGGATGGGTGATCGCTGGTGAATTAAATGGTCGCTTCCGTCCTTCGAAGGGCACGTTAAGCCGTTGGTCCCGATAGTAGTTATAAGATAGCATCATTAAATGTTGCTGAAGGCATAGGGTGGTTTAAAATCATCCGACACGGGTTGGCTAACGTTCGTGCTAGACGTTTCTCCACAAACAATCCATAAGGCCTCCCAAACAATCCATAAGGCCTCCGACAAGGTTCAATGACTTATCGTAGCGATAGCAACCGGAATCGTCGGCTAACCGTGCCCTCCGAAGCACGCATGTAATTCGCCACTAGCGATCACCCATCCGGTACTGACCGCACCCGACGGTGGTTAACTTTTTCATTTGCTTGCGATCTACTCGAGCTACCATTCCTGACTACCATCTTCACTCTACTTCATTCAAACGTCTTGCTACACTGTCCTTTAAACGTTTCATTCCTCCCCAGCCGGCGCCAAGCTCTGGTCGTTCCCCCGTCGGATCCAGGTACCAGAGGGCAGCCGCGTGTCGCTGCCCTGCGGCGCCGCGGGCTCGCCGGCGCCACTCGTCACCTGGACTAGACGCCATGTGCCGGTTCAGACCGACTCCAGGTTCCGGCTCGAGGGGCACCGGCTGATCATCAACAGTATGTTGCGATTTTTGCATCCTCCCCAGCTGGAGTCAAGCTCTGGTCATTCCCCTGTCGGATCCAGGTACCAGAGGGCAGCCGCGTGTCGATCCACTGCGGTACCGCATCTGCCACTTGTTAGGTCAGGTCACGATGATGTTTGTATGAGAGTTTGTCCTGCCTCTTGTTAGGTCAGGAAATTATTTGCGTGATAGTGAAGTTGATAGTTGAGCTCGTGTCTGCCATCTTGCTCGGTCAGATCATGGCTGATTTTAATATGAAATCAATATAAAGTGATACGCTGACGATGCAATGTGCGGGCGCTGGCCTGAACACAACCTTTCAATATCCCCTTTATACGTAGAGACCTTTCTACATCCACTTTTAACATGTAAACCTTTCTGTATCCTCTTTTTTACACGTAAACCTTTCTATCCCCCAGAGCTCGACGCGTCCCTCTCAGACAACTACACGTGCACAGCGCGCAACCCGTGGGGCGAAGACCGCGGCGCGTGGGCGGTGCACGTGAGGCGCCCCCCCGCGCGCCCCGCCCTCCGCCTCGCTTCCGCCGCGCCCGCCGCACTCGTGCTGGCCTGGGACTCGCCCGACGCTCACAGTGAGTAGTATTGTAATATAGCGACTACTGGGTGCGGGAATGTCGTATCGCCGTCGCGTTTATGCTCGCCTGGTACGCGCCTGAATTGCTGTACACAGTGAGTTGCTTTGTAATAATTATAGCGAATAGCAGGTGCGGGAATGGATCATCGCCGTCTTATTTATGTTCCCTTAGTACTTCGCTTTGTATTATAGCGAATAGCGGGTGCTAGTGTTTCACCGCCGTCGCCGTCGCCAAAGCTAATGCGATTTTCCACTGCCTTTCAGGTTACATCCTAGAGCACGCGCGCGCGGACGCCCCGTATCAGGCCACGTGGCTGTCGGGCGCGGTCCGCACGCACGCGCTGCGGCGGCTGGCGTGCGGCGCGACGTACAGGGTGCGACTGACGGCCTTCAACGCGGCCGGGGCGTCCGCCCCCAGCGACGTGCTGGCCGCTTCCACTAGTGGGGGGCGTGAGTATTGTGTGCTTGGGTGTATAAGACATTTTTTGTTTGTTGACAGTTTTTGTTGGTCAGAAAGAAATACTTTTATTCGCAACAACGTTTTATGCGTAGCTTACATACAAAAACTGAGTTATAGTAGATATGCTAGAGCTATGCTTGGTAATACTGCGTGAGATAGAATTCTGCAACGATGAAATCTGTAGATGTAGCTTTCAAAGTTAGCAAACTGACGTGTTAAACGAATGGCTCTACATCTTATTCTTATCGTCTACATATTAAATACTAGCTGACCCGGCAGGCTTCGCTCTGCCAATTAATTTGACTAATATCCAAAGCTTTTTGAAACACAGTTAACTTTCCACCACCAAGTCCATTGCGAAAACCAAACAACTTTAACACGTTAGTTACTACGAAAAATATTTGGATAAGGATTTAAGCAAAAGTATGAATAACAAAAGTAACAGATAGCCCAGTGGCTTAGAATTCGACCTCGAATCGAGGGATCCGGGATCGAATCCCAGTGGCATACACCAATGACTTTGTAAAAAAAGTAATGTGCGCTTTATAAAAAATAGCGGCCCGTCCCGGCTTCGCACGGGCATTAAACATTACATTTAGATTTGTTAATTTTAACACATTCATAATAATAATAATAATATGACACATATTCATCCCTTTTTGCGTCGAGCTCCTAAAAAAGAGTAAATAAAAAAAAATAAGAATAATTAAATTCAGATATTATTTAATGATTTTTTTGTATTTATGTGTTTTTTTTTGTATATTTTTGGTGTTTTTTTTCTTTTTTTTGATATATTTTTTTAATTTTTTGTTTTTTTTTTCAATTATTGAGGTCATAACCCTAAAAGAAAATACATTTATTTTGTTAGAGCTTCTCTGTAAACAATATTTGATGTTGTTTTATTTTGTGGCAGCAAAATAAATTGATTTTCAGGGGCTCCGACTCGCGATAGACCAACATACAGTTGACCATGAGTAAAACATTTCTTTCGCAGATCGATCCCTACTAATTCGAAGGTTTGGCCTTCGTTATTTTTCGTTTCTTTCAGAACTCCGTCAACGGTTAGGATATCGCCCTTATTCCTAGTCCGCTTCCCGGCGATAATTTTTTTTTAACTCGTGATATATTTTGAATGGATTGTCAGAATCGAATAATTCAAAAAGTAATATAAAGATATTGAAGCAGTCTTAAATAATACATCATTTATTTTGATAAGGGTTAATACCAAGGTACAAATAAAGAGCTTTTTGTAGCGGTGGTATTTTAATTTCTTTTCTTCAATAAAAAAACGCTTATTGTGACATGACTGTAATAGTTAGAGATATGCTGCCGCTGATTTTTTGTAGATAATGGTGTGTTCTAAAAAAATGTAGTATATCATTTTGTTCTATCATCAATAGTTTTCGCAGCGCACGCGATGTAAGGTAGTTTTTTGATATTTTTTTCACACCTTGGATTACGTTATCGTAATTTTAGTAAGGATGCCTATTTTTTTTGAAAATGAAATATAGCCTATGTCACTCAGAAATGATGTAGCTTTCCAACAGTGAAAGAATTTTTCAAATCTGCCAAGTAGTTTCGGAGCCTATTCAATTCATACAAACAAACAAACAAACAAAAAATCAAACCTTTCCTCTTTATAATATTTGTATAGAAAACAACTCACACAGTACATTTTATACATTACTTCACAGTTTTTTTAGAGGATTGCCCTGGTCGTATGCCACTTACCCTAATGCGCCTAGGGGCCCATATCCAGCAGTGGATTTTCGTAGGTGAATTGAGTAAGAGTACATAATTTAAGTACATAAGTGAGTAAGATCATGTAATTCTTAGGAGACTGTTGACATTGATCACACTGATTAAATTATCCTAATTATTTCTGTATCACAGTGTCAAAACCAGCATCAGAAAAGCACCTCATCAGCACGAACAGCAGCTGCGTGCGACTGAACCTGCTGACGTGGGACAGCAACGGGTGTCCCCTCGCCCAGTTCGCGGTGGGCGTGCGCGGGTTCGCGGAGGCCGCGTGGCGGTCGGAGGTCGCGGCGCCGCAGCCCGCGCCGCTGGAGCTGTGCGGGCTGGCGGCGGCCGCGTGGTACCATCTCAGGGTGGTGGCCACCAGCACCGCGGGGACGACCACTGGGACCTACTACTTTTCCACGCTGACTGAGGATGGAGGTGAGGCTTGCAATCCTACTGAGTTCGTGAATGGGAAAGTTTGTGAGGATAGATGGATGGGTTGATGGATGGATGGATGAATGTTTGATAAATTTGCCATTAAAGTTGAGGGTGGTGGCCACTAGTGCTGCAGGGACCTCGACTGGGACGTACTACTTCTCTCGCTCACTGACGATAGAGGTGAGGATTTCAATCCTGCTGCGACTGTGAATTGGAAAGTTTGAGAGGATAGATGGATGGATGGATGTGTTCCTAAATAGTATCTATCATTAGATTACATTTCTGATTTGCCACCTTATGAGGTAGGGTTTCGTGCAATGGGAGCTTAGTCTATATGGTAAAATCGAGTGTTACAAGAATTTTGAGTTAGGTCACTTTAATTCATTTCACATTAATTTTTCAACAAGGACACAGGTTTTGAGCGAGGATTCCTTTTTTTCATAAAGATATAGTTTATTTGTCTGTTACCCAAAATCTCAATTTTTTTCTGCTCACGATTTAATTTAACAGCAATTAACCCTTTATTTATTTACCATCGCATTACAGAACGTATCCCAGCGCCGGCCCAGTTTCCATCTGGCGGGGAAGAGACGCTATCAGGCGGAGGGGGGGCGGCTTTACTGGCGGCGGCTGCGGCGTTGCTCAGTGCACTGGTACTACTGGCCGGCTTGGCGTATAAGCGGAAGTAAGTGGAATATAAACTCATAGGCCCACACAAGGATTCGTTGTATTATTGGTGCCATAGTGTCCGTAATTGGTGCCCATAACACAAGTCAAGATCACACTAAAATCAGGGGCTTGATTTAGTAGGACCATTTACATTCGTATCGCGGCAATGTCGTGTCTTACCCGTGATAAAAAGTCGAAAAAGGCTTAAGTCAAATATCGTGACAATCTATTGTGTGCCCTATAGAATAGACATTTAGGTCCCTTGTCGTGCCGAGTTTATGAAATGGCGTACGGTTTGATGTCACACGATATCGGCACGAAATATTTTGGGGCTTACAGAATCAGGGCCCAGAATCAAAAAAAATGTCGTTATTAACATTTTGTGCAATATTCATAATGTAACCAGTTAAAAATGTTAACCATTTTGTCACTACCTCATTCTACAAAACAATTTTATGTTTTCAGCGCAACGACATCGTGCTTTAGAAAAGGTTACGAGCAAAGCGGTGTTTCTGAAGAAGACAAGTCAGTGGAGAAGCGAGATAACAGGAGAAACTGCCAACAAGTGTACACTTCATCGCCAATCAAGCATCCCAATAAGAAAGAACAACAAGGTAGGAGAATTAAACAAATAGCAGCTATGTTTTAGATTGAGCATATCCATCCAACATGTTCATCATCACGAAAGAATTCAATTTCTGACTGAATTCAGTAAATTATTAGGATCTCGGTCTTGCAATACTGTTCTTTAGGGTGAGTTCCAGCTTAGTGAGCAAAGCCACTTGCTTCGCTGTCGTTCGCGTTCTTGACTTGTTTTTGTAGCAGGTCTTCTAAAACGTGCCTTGTGGTTTATATAGGATCTAGGCTCGGAAATCTCCAATGGAACACCAGCAATACACTTTGTGTCATTTTTCTTGTAGCGGCGTGATACCTACAGTAATATGAGCGCGCGCCTCACATGAAATGCTGACCACGCATGACGACGCAAGCAGCGAATGTAGTAAACAATATAACACGTCACACGCGTCATACCGAACTGGTCAATCAGAAGACGTATCCTCAAACGCACTATCAAAGTTCCATAGAATCTCTGCATACATACAAGTGGTCCGAAGTTAACATTCGGACCGCAGTCCCCGGGCAGTCACATCGCCTGGCGGGAGATCTCCCTTTGTTCTCCAAATCCTCTTAGATTCACAGCAATGAGATTTGCTTCTGGAAGAAATCATGTGACCAATTTACTTCGTCCGTGAGGTTCACATTTATTTAGTGATTGGAACCCCCTATTATAATTTACCTGTGGATTTGCCTTGACCTGCGTAGCGGTGATAGCCCAGTGTCTTAAAATTCGACCTCGAATCGAGGGGTCCGGGTACGAATCCCAGTGGCACGCACCAATGACTTTGTAATAAAAGTTATGTGCGCTTTATGAAATTAAATATCACCTGCTGTTACGGTGAAGGAAAACATCGTGAGGAAACCTGCATGCCTGAGAGTTCACAAAAAATGTTCTCACGCGGCATGTTCGTCCACCAACGGGCAGTAGTGGTGCGTGGTGGACGGCGGCCTACATCCCTCTCATTGTGAGAGGAGACCCAACCCTGTAGTGGGTCATTAATGGCTACTGACTGACTTGCCTTGACCTGATGCACTAGTTGACAGCCCCCACTAACCCCCACTAACTATGATCTCCGCAGAGATGTACGAGATCAGTCCGTACGCGACGTTCAGCATGGCGGGCGGCGCGAGCGACGCGGCCGCCAGCACGGGGGGGACGCTGCGCACGTTCGGCCGCGCGGAACCGGCTCCGCTCAGTGCCGCCCCCCCACACAACCACTCGCATCGGTCGCCCGCTGACTCAGGTACGTTTGACACTGGTTGGCTTGTCATTACTTAAGTATCCTTCACATATTCACGAGTGTTCGAGATCAATACAGCATGGTAGTAAACGCGAACGACGGTCAGCACTGGGGGAACACTACCCCCAAGCTTTGACTCGCATCGATCACCCGCTGACTCAGGTACGTTTGACATTGGATGGCTTGTCAGTACTCAGGTATCCTTAACATATTCACGAGTGTTCGAGATCAATACAGCATGGTAGTAAACGCGAACGACGGTGAGACGGTCAGCACTGGGGGAACATTACTCTGACCCTGGGGAAGAGTTAAGCTTTGACTCTACCAGACCAAGTAATCATTCACATCGTTCACCCGCTGACTCAGGTACTATTCTCTTATATTCAGTCACACGCAGCATGAAAATAAATATGTCCATCAGTCGATACACTGCTAAGGTGACGGCTTGCACTGTTATGCATAAACGGGCGCGACTAGTCGCCGCCGCACATCTATTACCTGCTGATTCAGGTATTGTTGCTATTTAGCTATGGTCCATTAACTATTGTTGGTCATTGTTAGAGCGCCTTCTAAGTAAAAATATATATTTTTTTAAGTTTTGAGTACAGTTTATGGGAATTTTTAAAATAATGGTTTTACTATTATGTCTTGTAACCGTTAGGCCTAGAACGATAAAATTTAGTGACTTCGATAGATATTGTCTCCCTTATTACCAGTTTTCCGTTGGTTGGTAAATAGTCATCAGAATAACTAGCTTGCAATCCAGCTAGTTATTCACATGACTCACAAAAGTTATATCATAAACCTTATTATTTTTCATTCTGATGTCTATAATTAACGTTCTTCCATTCTTTCACTGTAAGCCTTTTCCGACATCTTCAACTACAATTGTACTTCGACTACAATTGCAAAGACTACTAAACTATAATAGTACTGTCATTTCCAGACGAGTACACGTTATCGCGAGCGATGACGCTGATGGTGCGTCGTACGGAGTCGGACTCGGACTCGAGCGGCTCGCCCTGTGCCGAGTGCAACTCCAGCGTGTCTTACAGGATGCCCATCGCGCCTGTCAAGGGTGAGGATCATAATAATAATAAATAAATAAATAACGCTCACAGCCCCACACTAGGATCCCCTGTGTCGTGGGTGCCATGGACACACACAAGGCAGCAACACACACACCCAGACCAGAAACAGAAATTCAAATTCATCATTCAAATCTCCGCTCTGCTGGGAACCGATCCCAGGACCTTCCGCGTATCGCAACTCATATTTGTTAACAACTTTCAGCACTTGTTCCAGAGGGCGTGTTCCGCGCGGTGACGGACTCGAGCGCGGAATCGGCGGGTGATGCGCGCTCGATCCAAGCGCGCACCGAGCGCTCTGAGCGCAGCGAGCGCGCGCCCGACAAGCGACGACGCACCCGCCGACACACGCCCAACGCCGCACGGTAACCCCTTATACTGATGCATAACCCACTCCCCAGGCATGATACCTCGCCTGGGGCCTGATTCTGTGTGACCATTCACACTCGTATCGCGGCAATATCGTGTCTTACCCGTGATAAAACTCAAAAAGCCTAGCCTAGTGACAATCTAATTTATGGGTTATAGAATAGACATTAAGGTTCATTGTCGTGCCGAGTTCACGAAATGGCGTACGGTTTGATGTCACACGATATCGGCACGAAATCTTCTGGGACTCACAGAATCAGGGTTCGGGGAGATCTCCCATTAGTGACCCCACAACCCAATAGTGACCCACTGTAGGCTCGTTTCTTCTCTCACAATGAGATGTATAGTTGCCGTCATGAGTGGTGAGCAGAACTTTCATTGGTCGGTTTGACATTGACTGCGCTGCGGTGCACACGATTGGTTCGTCAGTCGTCAGTTCGTCAGTGTGCGTCGTCTATTGGTCCAGCGCGTTTCTTCGGCTGCTGTACATTGGCCAAAAGTGTACAATATCCCGACCACTGATAATCTGTCCTCACGATTTATGACGGTTACTATAGGCGAGGAATCAACGGGTGACTGCGCGCTTAGATCGTAAGATGAAGACATCTAGTTAACAGTTGCAGAACTAAATAGAGCTGACGGTGTGTAGCGTGCACTGAGAACAACCCATTATTCGCCCACTGCAGTTAGTCTCCTCGTTGTGTGTCGGTTCTCCACTAGATGGCGCTAAATACCTTTATTGTTTTCAGATATCAACAGCGACAGGAGCAAGAGAGGAGAGATTTTACGATACACGTATAAATACGAAGACAATAAAGACTGCTGCAAGCAAAAATAGCATAGCTCTATGAAATTGTTATCTAGATAATAAAATATTAGTTAGACGTTTTTGTTTGTTTTTAAACAAACTTTTGTGAATAGCGTAATATTTCTATGCGTTTTGTACGTGATTTGACATTGAGGCCTATTTGGACAATCTATTTTGTGCGGCGACGGCCACATAGACGAAAATATAACAAAATTATTGATATTGTGAAAATATTTTTTTGATACTCGTACCGATAAGGTTGTAAATAAGCGCTAATTTTTAACTGAAATCTACTTAACTATTACGGCGGACGATTAACTGTTGTGAAACTGCCTAAAATATTTTAAATGTAAATGTTATTATTGTGAAATATTTAAGTAGACACTACATAGAATTAAAGTGTTAATTATACACTCTGAAACTCAGTCTAGTAATGTGCCAAATACATTTAGGAGAAATAATAGATAATAATCATTAATTTTCGACATTAAAATCGAATAGAATAATAGATTACACAAATTGAGAATTGGATCGTAGCATTACAATAGAAACTTGATAAAAAATATTGTATTTCGGTACAGCCTGATTGGAAACACTCACAACCTCATCAGATAGTAGAACCATTTTAAGGCCTTCTCTTAATTTTATTGGTTGTCGTCCGAAATGTTGCTTACATGAATACAACCATAGATATATTATTCTAACTAACGTTAGAGATTGGCAATGTGAAAGAAAAAAGACTACGGTTACAGTAAGTTAGAACGAGATACATACATGAATTCGTTTTTAAAACGAATAACAGATAGGCAGTTGCATTGTCAAGAAAAAATCTCACCATATTTTACAAAATACGTAAGTAAAAACTAAATTATATGCAGTGCCTAGTTGTATACGCTTTAAGTAAGAAACCCCAAATTATTATCCATATTGCCCCCATGTATGTTTGGTTGATAATACGAGTTTTTAAAGTTAATTCAAAAGATTTATTGCACTTGTCTTGTTTAGTAAACAACCTGGGCACTACTCTTAATTAAAAAAAAATATTTTTTTTTAAAATAAATTATAGCTACTAGAAATTCGTTTCAGCATTAAATCACATTTGGTTTTTAAATCTTTATAATTTTGTGTCTAAAACTTGGTGGTTTAAGAATGTAATGATGTGTGTCAAAGTGAAATATAACTCCTACGAGGTTTGTTCTGGTCAGGCTTTACGAATCAAAACCCAATCATATCTGAAGAACAGTGTAAAAATGTAGGTAATTTTGTAAAGTTATTGTTAGCAGTAGTTATGTTGCACTCTTCAACAGTTTCTTGTATATTTTGGTACGGTTCATAATAACTTTACAAAATTTTAAGTAAGATAAAGAATTTATTAAATAAGTACTAAAAATAGTTTATGTGAATATTGTTAAATTGTTTTAATTTTAAAAGGTGTCTTGCGCAAATGATTTAACCAAAGACTACATAGGAGTGTGATTATTTAGTATATTATGTTTTCGTATGCTTTGTAAATCACCTTTCTTATTTTCTTTTAATGCGCAAAAATGCTTTTTTTCATTTTCATCCAGTTTTGTTAAGTCAAAATCATGGCTTAAATATCTCCAATGGTTAATTTCTTTTACATTTAACAATATCAATTTGTAATATTTACCAAGAAATTTCCAAAAATATATTCCAAAAATACTGGTTTTTAGGATATCTGTTTTTATGCTTAGCCGATTTTCCTACGCTGCTTTTATAAGTGTTTATATAATAGTATGGTTGTCAGTTATTGTCTCCTAAAAGTTACTTTATGTATTACTTTACGATTTTAGATGACTTTACCTATATTTGAGCTAGTCACTAGTCTGTTTATATACTTTTTATATGCTCAGATTTATTATATAAGTGTGTCGATAGAAGACAATTGAGCTCCGTTTTCAGTGTCTGCACCAATGAAATATCTTACATGAAAATCTATATCTTGTACGAAAGTAGAGCCACATCAAACATATCATATTGCGGAAAGTAATTTACTAAGTAATTGGTTTAGCTAGCAATGTTGCGATAATTCATACCTGAACCAATCATCTTGCAAATCCTACTATATTATATACTTTTTTTATAATATATATTTTTTATATTATAAATGCGAATGTTTGTGAGTATCGATGGATGTTTGTTACTCTTTCACGCCAAAACGGCTGAACATATTTGAATGAAATTTGGTACACAGATAGATCAGAACCTGGATTAATATATAGAATACTTTTTATCCCTCTTTGGACCAAGGTCTACAATCCACGCGGACGAAGCCGCGGGCACAGTCTAGGTAGTACAATAATATAACTATAATATCGCAAACCATAAAATTACATAGCAATTTTATCATTACGTTTTTAGTATTCATTTAAAATTTCAAATTCAATATTAAAAGCAACTTCAAAATTTGAATTTCTCCTTCAGGCAACGTTTGGGTAAAGACTCTGTAAATAACAAAAACTTACATTGTCGACATAAAAGAGAAATAATAGTGTTTTAAAAAGGTATTGCTCCCATATCCATTTCATAAAGGAACTTTTTTACTTTGTTCGTCTAACCATGGACGGCTTTCTACAAACCTACATACAATATCGATACACTTACATAGTAATTCTTGCCAATCGCTGATGTTCCCTGCTATAACCGACACTGCCCGTATCCTCCTGTATATACGATACTTGTAAGAGATTAAACAATAAATCAATAGTCATGGCTTTTATTTTCCCTCCTGTCTGACCTATGAAAAAACCAAATAGTATTTCGTTTGACAATGCAGTGATACCAACACCGAAACAATTAACCAAACCTCAGTTTGGACGCAAACACACTGTCCCGCATCACGCAGCGTAGTGCGGGGGTGCGCGTCCATTTGTATAGAAAACGCATCCACGCGCGTACATGCAGACGCGTGTTCTGTGTGTTGGACTGTGCGTGTTTTCTATACGAATGGAAATACATACGACGCTAGATCACGCATTCCCGCGCATTCACGCATACGCTGCGTGATGCGGGGCAGTATTTTAATCGCCTTAGTCGTATCGCACGCATTGTGAGCACTCCCACAGTATTTCTAAGGTCGGCATTGTTCGTGCGTGAACGGACGTATACGCACGAGTTGCATTCGTACCTACGAACACGCGTAAAATCGAAGCATGGCCTTCGTCTTTGCGGGGAATTCTGAAACATAGGCAGGGCCGTCTTTAACCTATTGGAGGCCCTGGGCAATACTGGCCATATTAGGATAATGGGGCCCCTATTGTAGTCAGTAATTAAGGATCGATTTCTTCGAATTATATAAGTTTTTGGTAATAAATATTAGTTATCGTTTGGTGATCTGACAGGAACTAGGGACTTTGTATTTGATCTATCGATCGCGGGGCTCTGGGCACTTGCCCAAAGTGTCCATTGGGAAGGAGGGGTCTGGACATAGGTGTAGCTATCCACTGCTAAGTATAGATAGTAGAACAATCTCCACGCTTGATATACTTCGCGACCCAAATCGGTCCAATTCATTGTTTTTCTTGGCTTCAATGGCGTCGCTCCGGTCCTCGTACGTTGGAAAGGTGCCAGTAACGAGCTATTAATTTTCTTAAGATTTCTACGACTTTCGGACAATGAATCGACGTTGGGACGATGGGAACAATGGCTGTGTAAATAAAGAAAGCATTCGCTTGGAAAATATGAAGTAAATTCCTTAATGCTGATTACTGAAGTGTAAAACGATGAGTGCGATTAATGATAGTCACTACGATAACTTGCTCCCAATATTACTCGTATTTACAATGTTATGGTGGGTATAAATTACTGTAAGTTACTCGTGATTTGATTAATTTTGTTCAAGGCCTTGTTCTAAGTGGCGACACGACCAACCGCCAGACGAACGCGACAATTAGGACAATAAAATTACCCCTTGCGATGACAAAATCGCTCATTCGAAAACATTTTGTCGCGTTGATTGATCGGTTGGTAGTATCGCAATTCGACAATCAATTTAGTTAGCTAGATTAAAATGTTTACTACAGTTTTTACGATTTAAAATCACAACTAAAATATGAAAGGACTAAACCCCTTTTCCAATTAACCCGTTCGAAAAACAAGAGTAAGTGCCAATTAGATCTGAAATTACGTGAGATATCGCATTTTAACGAGTGTTAGAGGGTTGAAATGTAAGGGTGTTAAAACGCGGCTGTACGCGTGAAAGTTTACAAAGCGAGCTTACCCTTTGCGTAATGTTTAGGCTTACTACACACGATACGTTTTACCGGACCGCTGTTTTATTTCGCTTTGGCTGCAAACATTTTTTGTACCACTATTGGGCACGGACCTCTCTCTACTCTCTTCTACCGCTGCTCCAATGCGGATTGGCGGAGAAACGAAGTGTGTTTTAAAACCGCCCATAGGGCCTCCGACAAGGTTTAACGACTGTTATCGTATCGGAAAACACCGGGACCAGACACTTACCGTGCCCTCCGAAGCACGGAAGCGTGCATTTAATTCGCCCCTAACGATCACAATCTTAACTAACAATGATTTTTAAACTCAGAGTTCTAGAACTTCGTGTAGAAAATTGCAAGTCACATCGCATCGAAATACTTTGACGAATACTTTGGCTTTGGCGATAGTGGTTCAAGCTCGGGGCACAGAAAGAACAATGGATATTGGTAGATAATGAATTATTGTCCAATATAATATTATAAATTTAGTTTATTTTCGACACATTTATTGACGTATCGACTAGAGATGTGCCGAGTCAGACTGACTCGAGTACTTACTCGAATACCTAGCAGGTACTCACGTACTCGAATACATAAAATAAGGTATTCGGATCCACATGATTCGAATTCAGGATTCGAGTACTTACGGTATTCGAATCCTAAGTCTAGTACTTTAATAGAAACCTTCTGCTTTACGCTTACAGTCGAATTTTGAATGCCCCGTTCACTTTAAAGAGCATTGTGAAGTTAGTCACGCCGCGTGACTGATGAATCGTTGCAGGTTTCAACGTGTTTATGTTTTTGTGAACGGTCAGTTTAATAAAGATTGAAAATTATAATTTTAATCAGTCAAACTGTTAGTCTGTCAGTCAAATAGTGAAATTTAGTGTTTAGTTTAAGTGTTTTTAGCCAGGACTGTGATAGGATGGCTCCAAAAAAAAAATCGGAAATATGGAACTTATTCAACATTTTAGAAGGTAAAAAAGTGGAGTGCAAAGAGTGCAAAAAAACATTTGTTAATTTTGGGAACACAACAAATTTACTCGAGTCCACTAAAGTATTCGAATACTCGTGCCAGTACTCGAATACCTGTCCGTGCCTTCTGACTAGAGTCTTAATTCGAATATTTTTTTAACGAATACCAAAATATTCGAATACTATAAATAGCGGACTCGGCACATCGCTAGTATCGACAGTGTACGACGACGCCACGGCAAGGGTAACTAACCTACTAATAAAAAGTCGTGTCGTGTCTTCGACGCCTTACACGAACTTTTCTGTCTAAGTGTTTGGGGTTGGATGTGTTAAGTGGTTTTTGATGTCTGGCGGGTTTTTTGTATATTATAGTAGGTAGTGAGGTTCGTACTAATGGTTGGAGCTGTTCGTTCTCCTGGGATGAACTAATCGAAATTATTGCGTTTCTTTGCTAATACTTGGTGTTGGTACTTGGTTGGTGGACTTCACATACCTCTGAGGACATTTTTATTGAACTCACAGGCATGCAGGTTTCCTCACGATGTTTTCCTTCACCGTAACAGCAGGTGATATTTAATTGTATAAAGCGCACATAACTTTTTTTACAAAGTCATTGGTGCGTGCCACTGGGATTCGACGAACCCCGCGATTCGAGGTCGAATTCTAAGCCACTGGGCTATCACCGCGCTGTTCAATTCAAATAAATGGTACAAAATCTTTAATCTTAAGCGGACGAAGTTGCAGGAAAATGTTAGTCTGATTCAGATATTAAGATTCTGGTCATCTCGAAGGTTATCCAGTTCGCAGTGTCGGCACATACGCGCCGTAAACAGAGTTCCGATGCGCGCTTGTAAAATTTTATGCGCGTTTTGCTTCCGACATCTTCATTGCAGCCCCGTATTAACCGTAGCATTTGGTTGTTTAATCTTGCATGATAGATTACTTATTAGTGTAATAACCAATTACACTGTGCATTTTCGTCTGGTAAGCTGTGTATGTGTGCGTTTCGTTTCGGAACTGCTAAAACTCAGACTAAGGGTACAGAAACAGAAATTCAAATTCATCAATCAAATCTCTGCTCTGCTGGGAATCGAACCTAAGACCCTCCGCGCAGCGTACCGGTGTCTTAACCACTGCGCCACTCGGGTCGTCTGAACTCAGGTAGATAGTACTACTCAGGTAGATTGAACTCAATCAACTTTATAGCCAACTATTCAATTTCTGTAAAACATATTTTATAGAATCCGTAAACAAACCGTTACAAAATGTCCAGGTCACTAGGTTTTCGGGATTTTGGACCGCTACAACGGAATACAACGGAATATTGTGGAATATTCGACAATTTCTAGTCCAGTAAACAAATCCAGGCATGTAATAAAATCTTCGTAACGAAGCTTTGTTTGTGCAGCGGATTTTTCAAAATTTATATCCCACGCATCGGTTCCGGCTTCGAAAGGGAACTAAAAAGTGGATAAAACTATGTGCAAAATGTATTTTGACATTAAACGCTGTTTTATAGATGGTAGAGTCATACTTACTCATCCTATTTATTCACCGTTAAGCACCATATATAACGTATAGCGGTGATAGCCCAGTGGCTTAGAATTCGACCTCGAATCGAGGGGTCCGGGTTCGAATACCAGTGGCACGCACCAATGACTTTGTAAAAAAGTTATGTGCGCTTTATAAAAATTAAATATCACCTGCTGTTACGGTGAAGGAAAACATCGTGAGGAAACCTGCATGCCTGAGAGTTCAGAAAAAAAAAGTTCTCAAAGGCATTTGAAGTCCACCAACCTGCACTAGGCCAGCGTGGTGGACTAAGGCCTACATCCTTCTCATTGTGAGAGGATACCTGACCCTGTAGTGGGTCATCAATGGGTTACTGAAAAGCACCATGAGTTGCGAAAAAGGGACAGCGGTGATTGCCCAGTGGCTTTTTTTTCACGCATATCTTATCTTATTACTGAGCACCCTGTATACTACACTAACCATCTTAGCTCACGACTCATGACGGTTGTATACAAATAATGCCTCAGCGATTTCCTATAAGACTTTTTTTTCAGTAAGCTACCGATATAATAATTAGTAGAAAATAAAAATTACTTAACAAACCAACTCTATACAGCTTTCCAGTTTTATTGCGATATTACTAGGAGAAATTTCTGTAAGCACACTTCCCGAGCCCATACACACTTTGCATTAAGAAGTGTCCTTTACCTTTCCCAAGAACTTCAAAAGCCCGCTTTTTCTTACAAACTTCTCCATTTCTCCCTTAAAAACTGCTTAGAACTCTATGCCTTAAGGATAGAGTTCAAAATCGTTTGCAGTTTTGTTTGAAAACTGCTTTTTAATTTTGCTCTGTCACGCATGCGCGAAAGCTCTAGCGGCCATTTTCGTAGTATACGTACAAATGCACCCATACAAACACAATAATATCACACACGCAAAAAAATGTATCAAATTCTACGAAGGTTACGAACGCGTCAACGTGTGAGTGTGTGTTTTTATTTTCCTGTTTATGTGTGAGAGGGATGCTGTATAAGGCTTTGTTCATATTGTGGTGGGTTTTGAATGAATTTTATTTATATTGGTGTTTGTAAAGTAAATAAAAGGAAGGGTAGGTTTTTGATGTTGGAGTATAAAAGGTATTTTGATGTTGAGCTCTCCTGTGGTTAAAATAGCTATTGTTATGTAGTCTTGAGTACAATGACTGTAATTTATTATTAGCTGTCATAAGTAAAATATTTTTTATTTACAAATTTGAAGAGAAAATGTTAAGTATCGTACAATTTGTCACTTATTTCATTTAGGAACTGAAATTGTTCTCTGAGCTTTAATATACTTATGTTTTTTATAATTATTTAACATATACACATACACCCATGAAAATTGGTATTCTAGTTTGGAAGCCGTAATAGACCAACATACTCGTATGTAAAAATTATGCAATTCTGAGAATATTACGTACATAGGTACGTGTCGAATTGATAACCTCCTTTTTTGAAGTCGGTAAAAACACCCAGGATGTCCCGTCTGCACCCGGCTCTATCTCTGACCTGACCTGACTTAAAGCACAGATTTAGTCAGGCCCGAGCCGCCAGCGCCGGCGGGTGTGCGCGAGTGATCCGTCCCACAAACAACCCCAGAGGAAACAGTGATCTAGGAACTAGGTATGTACCAATTTAAACCCCACACTTGCTGGGTGAAAATCCTGTTGAGAGCGCGCAATTATTCACCACGTTTCAGGACGTAAACAGCTGTTCCGGGATGACGTTACGTGATAAGTAAAAGGTTGTTTTTTGGGGATTGTGAAAAATAACATTTTCGTGCAAATAATTTTTTTTTTCAGTGAAAAGCTTGCTAATGTAATACTGATGTTCCGTACACATTTTGTTTGCGTACATAATAATATATAATTGTCCCCAGTCTATTTAGTTAAGGCTATATTAACGAGTGAATGTCTGAATGGGACAGTTATTGGCGTGAACCATTAATTAATCCAGTTTGTGAATGAATTGTGAATTAAAATATTTTCGAAAACTTACTAATACTAATATAGTTATGTATTTTATGCATTTCTTTATCTCTATGCAAGGATAATTGGTAGAGTTGAGTAGATGGACAGATTTGATAGAGCTTTTGTGCTGAAATTTGGATCAGAATAATATTTTCATTCCAATTTAAGTGATATCCTTTTAATTAACGTGATATTAGGGTTCTTTTATTAGAAAAAAAATACTTTTGCATGAAAACTCCGGAAACGTAGGTAGGAAATTAATTGTTTCAGACGATGAGATATTACATTTTGATAAATATAAAACAAACTTGATAAATGATAACATTTTCATAAAATAAAATTATTTAACACTTAGATCTAAAATTTTGAATTGACATTTCCGACAGCGCTATTTGCACTTAGTCTTGTACGAGTAGGTCCCCGGCATTCTGAATTTACTACTGAATTCATAAAGTAGCACGTTTGTCAAATTTTGTCAGCTACAGTTGCCTTTAAATAACCGCAAAAGGATAATCTCATGTTATCCCATTCTCATCTTCACGCGCGCGACATGTTCTTTTTATTTGAATTGTTTATACTATTTTTCAACACCGAGATACTTTTCAGACAAGTCACCATTTGCCGTACTGTTTTCTTTTTTATTTTAACCCTTGAGACCCTGATGAGAAGGGTGATATAATAATGTATTTTCAGTGTTACTTTCAAGTAAATAGACTGGTTTTCTACTTTACTTTTAGTTTGAAAGAGGATAATAATACGATCGAAATGATCCTTAGATATAATTTTTCGGTAGTTATCTTGTTTTCTATTTGAATATTATGTATGTAGTATGTATGCATGTTATGTGTATGTATATAATATATACGTAGGTGGTTCACGGTAGTGTACTGGTCGATCTATAAAGGATCTACCACTACAACCAAGCTCCTTTTATCTGAATTATTAATACTGTTTTTGCCGGGGGCGTTTATCCGACAAACTAACGTAATTACCGGTTTTCCTTCTTGTGAAATGCATTTAGAAATTCAAAATACAAAAATATCTTTGGACAGTGGACACCCTGAAAGTTAGCATTAGCATAGCAGAGATTTGAATGATGAATTTCTGTTTCTGGTCTGGTTGTGTTGCGATTTTGTCTTGTGTGTGTCTATTGCACTCACGACACAGGGAATCCTAGTGTGAGCTATGAGTGTGAAGCGTTACTTAGCGTTCTTTTTCAGCTTGGACCTGATTATGGACTGCAGTGACCACTAAACTTTCTCTTGTTTCCGTTCTATGTTTAAAAAATCTACATGAAACGTTGCTCAGCTTATCCTTCCCATACACTATCATTTGAATGACACGAGGGTTGAGATAACGTAACCTGCTCCTATTGTGAGTGACCTTAGGCTGTGTCCGGTCCCTCAGGGCCACTTTGCGTCGCCACCCTTACACCCTTACAGTTATGTCTCACTGTTCGCCCCTCTCGCCATAAAACCTTAGGGCTACATAATATGAGATTCTATTTTCTACCTACGAAGTATGAAAAACGTCTAAACTATAAATCAAAATCAAAATAAAATAAAAATTAAAAATCATTTATTTGCACGAATATGAGTTAGTTATTGGTTTTACAGGGCATTTTGATCAATCCATATTCACCTTTTCAGGTATGCAAATTAAAAAATAAAACTAATGTTAGTAATACAAATGAACTCATAAAATATTAAAACTTATTACTGATATTCAATTTGTTTGACATGTTTTGCACAATTTATTTGTCAATTTAGCCAAGTATATTAATTATTTTCATTTTCATTTTATGGAACAGTTGTTGATATTTTTTCCGTGCAATGTTGTATCAAAAAGTGTTATGACAATATTATGATTAGGTCATTATTATAAAAAAAATTCAAAGCATCGATTCGAATGTTAACTTTTCGTGATTGCGATGTTAGTTTTAACTTTTAGCCGACTAAAGGGACCTTACAGCCGCGGTCCTAACCCGCCGTGTAGTAAATTTAATGCTAAAGGGGGGAAGAGGAGTAACTATGTCCTATGGGTGGTTTAAAAACATAAAACACGGGTTGGACACTAGTCCATTTCGCCGCCATTCCTCCACTTCCATGTTGTAGAAGACTTAATAGGGAAAATATTTTTTGGATACATAAAAAATACTTTCCATATACAATATTAACATTTGAGTAAAAAATCCGTGATGCAGTAATAAGGTTATTTAACCCCGTAGTTGCATCTGCATACAGTACGTTGCACTCCAATGGAGGAGCATAATTAAACGTTGGTTGCCGTGAATACCTTTTGTTAAATAATATATTACTATGTGAAAAATCTTTCGTTCATTTCAAAATATGGGTATTTTCAATGTTGGCGGTTTTTGCGTTTTTGTGTTTTATAAAATGGTTTTGCTTAAGATTGTAGCAGTTCGCATTTCGCTACATTATCGCAGGTATCTTCTAAATTTGAATTTCTTCTCTTAACTCTAATCATACAAACTTACATTACATTATTGATCTTTTTATTAACTAATCGAAACTCTTAGGTATTTCAGGTTAAAGTCTTAAAAGATACTATACTTATAATAGTTCAAATATTCGATTACCATAAAGTATGAAAGTTTAGTAACGTTTAATACGTTATTAAGTTCGTTGAGTAATGTTCAGAGTCAAACAATATTAATGCCCAATTTTTTTATAAGAAAGGCTTGTTGTTGTTGTTTTAACCCATTAATGACCCACTACAGGGTCGGGTCTCACAATGAGAGGGATGTAGTCCTTAGTCCACCACGCAGGCCTACTGCGGGTTGGTGGACTTCACATGCTTATGAGAACATTTTTTTTGTGAACAGGCATGCAGTTTTCCTCACGATGTTTTCCTTCACCGTAACATCAGGTGATATTTAATTTTATAAATCGCACATAACTTTTTTTTACAAAGTCATTGGTGCGCGCCACTGGGATTCGAACCCGGACCCCTCGATTCGAGGTCGAATTCTAAGCCACTATCACCGCTGTAAGGCTTGTAACCAGGCAAAAGTACAACCTGGTATACTATGGATCTTAGTGATCACTAAGTATTGCCTTTGAACACTTATCACATCCTTTTGAAGTACTTACAAAATGAAAAAAGTAACATTTATAGGCGTTTCATCATTTTCGTCATTGTCAAGGACTCTTTATTTGAATGTTAAGTTGACTCTCCAAAATCTAACAAATTTCTCAAAAAACATGAAACAAATTTCTTAAAACTCCGTAAACTTTGGACGACACGCCGATAAAAAATATACTCCCTCAAGCAGCAGAAAACCGGGTTTTAGCATAAAACTCTCATAACTCCTGGTAGGCACAAAATTATTCAAATGTTATTCCTAATGTTGCGTACAATCGTTGCGTGCTCCAAACATTCATTTTTTATGTGTCATAAGACTTACCGGCCAATGATATGACAAAATGCTGTTTTGTTAATGGTTTTCCTCAATGATAGTAGCGAAATATGGGGTAGTAAGCCTATTGTCTACTTAATTTCATCTACGTATTTAATAGGATAGTCTAATTAGGCCCAATGCAGGGTTGCCTGTAACCCATTAATGACCCACTGCAGGGTCGAGTGTCCTTTCACAATGAGAGGTATGCAGGCCTTAGTCCGCCACGCTGGCCTAGTGGTATGCAGGGTTGGGGTTTCTCTAATTGGGAAGTCCACAGTCCACTGCGCTAAGTTGGTGCATTTCACATGTTATTACAAAATAATTAAATGAATAAAAAGCCGTTCACCCACAAACAATCCCGACTTATGAAATACTATGGAGCGCTCACACTACGTGCGAGTTAGTCGTACCTCAACTTTCTCGCGCGCAGTGTGAGCACTCCCTAGCTAGTATTTTCAGTTGAATTTGTACAAAATCGTGTCCACCGAGCGCGACCTTACTATAGCTTACTACTCGTACGGTAGAATACATTATTTTATTTTATTAGTTAGCTAATAAATTGCCTTGCAGGCTGATGTGCCTGCTACGCATAATTTCTTAAGGTTATCGAATTGTCTTTTATAAATATTTATAAAACATAATTATATTTAATTTCACCTTGTTTACAAAAAATAATATTAACATACTAAAACGTTAATAAAAACAGCAATTTATTTCTGTCTTAAAGGGGCTTGCAAAAAATATCTCCGGAGCTGTAAATTAGGAGTAATAAATTCAACCCAATTACTTTGATGAAGAATTTTTGAAACCTCTTTGAACCCTAGGAGGCTGTAGTTGATCCCTTTGAGTTTCAAATAAGATTAGGGCTGTGTCTAGGCCATGTTTATCAACAGTCTTGCTTGACAGCGAATTACTTTATATAACAGAACCTAGGTACTTTTATCTGAATACATATTAATGAGTTATTTGACTGGAATTTGTTTCGATAAAATGGCATTTCGTTGGTGATTTTGGATTGTGGTCGGGCTTGAAACAAATATGTATGTTTCAATTTAATTCAAATCAAAGTTTGAGTATTTTGACAGATGTTTATTAGAACTTCAATAGCGTGACTTAGAATACCCGTGACGCCATCTGTTGATGAGACGCATTACGGTTGGTGGACTTCACATACCTTTGAGAACATTTCTTGTGAACACTCAGGCATGCAAGTTTCCTCCCGATGTTTTCCTTCACCGTGTAAAAATTCTATTCTTCAAATGTAGGCCTTAGTCCGTTACGCTGGCCTAATACGGGTTGGTGGACAATGGTCCTACATCTACGAAACGTAAGTACCTACATCTAGTATCTTTCTTGCATCGATGTAAGATAAACATAAAAAAGTAAATTTTTCGCAAACATTCCCTAGTATTATTTTTACGTTTTGCTTTCATATTTTCATTGCAATCTTGAAATTTCATAAAAATAAGCTTCCATAGTGCAAGCGGTGGGGTCATTGACTCTTGAAGGCTGTATAAATAACATTGGAGTGTTCTTGTTCTAAAATAACAGTATAACAGCCAGACGGAATCTTTTACACGAGTATAATAAAACATAACAAGAGAACGGAGAACTAAAGGCTAAAATAAACTAGTCTGTGTTATCATAATTATTTGTATAGCTTTTGAGGTATGATTAACTATTATTTATATCATAGTCTGTCTGTAACCCATTATGACCAGTGAAGGTCTTCTCACAATGAGAAGGACTGAGCCCTTCGCCGACCTAAGTGGCGCAGTGGTTAAGACGCCGGTGCGCTGCGCGGAGGGTCCTGGGTTCGATGCCCAGTAGAGCAGGGATTTGAATGATGAGTTTAAATTTCTGTTTTTGGTCTGGGTGTGTGTGTTCTTGTCTTGTGTATGTCCAATAGTGGCTTAGAATTCGACCTAGAATCGAGGGGTCTGGGTTCGAATCCCTGTGACACGCACCAATGACTAAGTTATGTGCGCTTTATAATATTAAATATCACCTGCTGTTACGGTGAAGGAAAACATCGTGAGGAAATCTGCATGCCTGAGAGTTCACAAAAAAAATGACCTCCATCAAGGTATGTGAAGTCCACCAACTGGCAGTAGGCCAGCAGGGTGGACTAAGGCCTACATCCCTCTCATTGTGAGAGCAGACCCGACCCTGTAGTGGGTCAATAATGGGTTACTGACAATATCATCAAAAATTTGACGAACAGAATTTACCGACTTTAACCCTACTTTATTTCTTTATTTTTTTTTTAATAAACGGGTAATCCGAGCCGATTCGTTGTTTGGACCCGGTGAAGCGGGAACTTTTCACAAGAGAGGTCAAAGTTTGATTACTCTCTGCAATTTTTTTCCGTCAAGCTTGTTTTGTTCTCCTTTTAAAAAAAGATTACGGCAGCGGTCATTGAACTGCAAGAACTTACGCAGTTTCGTATACTAATCGTATCGAGCTGCCATTAGTATAGTAACCGCATGAGTCATGAGCACAGATTTCAGTGGTAGGGATATTGTACACTTTCGGCCAATGTACAGCAGCCGAAGAAACGCGCTGGACCAATAGACGACGCACACTGACGAGCTGACGACTGTCGAACCAATCGTGTGCACCGCAGCACAGTCAATGGCCAACCGACCAATGAAAGTTGTTCTCACCAC
This sequence comes from Erynnis tages, assembly GCA_905147235.1. Classification (NCBI taxonomy): domain Eukaryota; kingdom Metazoa; phylum Arthropoda; class Insecta; order Lepidoptera; family Hesperiidae; genus Erynnis; species Erynnis tages. The sequence continues at coordinate 14,398,470 of LR990073.1, read as the reverse complement.
TCGTGACGGCAACTACTCGTATATGGGAAGATGGCAAGACAGACTGACATGACATACTAATGACTGTCGTTTACTGTACGAATACGACGATAGGGTTGATGCTCACGGCTCTACCTAATTCGTGAAGTCGGTCTGAAGTTGTTAGTTACGATATAAAGTTAGATATCAAATACACTTATGACGACTCCCATTGTTGTTCAAAACCACACGTACCCTGAATCACGTTGAAGTTTCCTTATAAATAAATGAAATAAATGAATTCTAAACACTACATGCTAATGCATGTAAATGAAATAATCAAATTTAAATAAAAAGAAATGATCGTAGTTAATTTAACATAATAAAGTTGTTTATGTACTTTCATTTGTTAGTTTTATCAAACAAATAAATATTTGCATACCTAAAATGGTGAATATAGATTGATCTAAACAATTTGTAACAACTCTATGCATATATTTGTGCAAACAAACGTTTTGTCTTTTTGTTTCTGTCTTAAAAGACAAGAGTGTAGCGATCAGTACCATCAAATGAACTGACATGCGTCATACGGAAAATTAAGCCTTGTCCTTATTAAAGTAGCTTCAGCGAAAGGTCGTGACTTAGTAAATATCTTGGCATTTTGGAAATCCATTAGTGCCGCTGCTACGCGCATTAAAAGTTATGAAATTATGTCGAATTTGTAGCCAAATAGCTCCCCATATAAGCCTTAGAGAATCATTTATGAGTTCATAATAGTAGTGATTGGCTGAAATTAGATTTTCGGCCGAAACGGAACAAAATTTTGCAGGCTATCCAGGCCTTAAAATATACTACAGTAACTATCTACAGCCTTCTTATGTCTTACTGTTGGTCACCCCTCTCTCCCCACAAAAGTAGGTTTGTTTAACGACCACAAATTTATTTTACAATATTATTACACTACCAGCAGTAATGCTAAAGCGCCGATGGACCAGTGGCTAAAATCTCGGATTCTACCCGAGGTGCCTAGGTTCGACTCCAATGCCTTTCTTAAAAGCATTATAATTAAATACAGCCATTTCTAACGGTGAAGGAAAACATCGTGATCGTGAAGAAATCTGCACGCTTGTGAATTCTCCACAATGTTCTAAAAGGCATATGAAGTCCACCAACTAAGACCTACATCCTTCTCATTGTGAGATAAGTAATGACCCCCAGCGGGACCCTAATTACAGAAACAAGACATGGTTAACAGAGAGAGAGAGGGAGAGAGAGAGAGACAATCAATACCTCCCCAATCCCCTCTTAAAAATGTAAAATTCAAATCTTTGTCTCCATTAATCTCACAAAGCATGTAAAAGTAAATGCTCGCATCAGTAAATAACTCCCAGCGACGGAAGTAACATCTTAATTTCACTTCTTTGTTTTACGACCCTCGAAGTTAGAAGCGTCTACGGCGTAGAGTTCTTTGCGTGTCGTTTTTAATGACCGAAGTCAAAACGGCTCAAGTTACACGTTTTTAGGATTATGAAACGCTATATTTTGTTTGGATTAAGAAACTGATGAATTTAATAGGTAGATCCTAGCTGCAACCATGTATTTATTTGCTATGTATGTATTTATGTACTATGTGTCTATGTATGTATGTATGTATAATATATGTGTATAATTATGTATGTTATTAATAATAGTTCTACCTATGTATATGTTCCACAATTGCTTACTTAAGAACATTCAGTAAAAACATAATTTAATTTTTTCTTTTTTTCTACCTACCCCAATGGGCTAGTGGCCTACCCGTGTCGGATGTTTTCAAACACCCTCTGACAAGGTTTAACGACTGCTATCGTATCGAAAACAACCGGGACCGACAGCTTAACGTGTCCTCCGAAGCACGCACGCTTTTTTGCCACTAGCTGTCACCCATCCAGGTACTGACCGCGCGTGAGCTACACGACTACGATACGACAAGTCCACCAACCCGCAGTAGGCCAGCGTGGTGGACGGCGGCCTCATCTCGTTGTGAGACCCGACCCGACCCTGTAGTGGGTTATTAATGGGTTACTGACAAGTACGATACACGAATCATTAAATTACTATGTCTACTAACTTATAGTGATAAAATAGTAGTTTATTTTTTTTTGTTCCAGAAACTACAAATGTGAAGTGATACAGTCATGTGAGGGCTACCGCTGGCACCAAGATGTGCTCCTGGGTGGTTTCAGCCATCATACTCTTCGCCATGGGTGAGTTGAATTGAAAGCTACGGCTATTGTGCGAAAAGTTGTACTTTTTTGCATAGTCATTTTGTCATCCGTATTATAAAATGTAGACGATACGTGTGTCTGAAGATACAATTACAGCTCAAGCCCTATATCATAATGTACTATTTATATAAAAGTATCACTGTGCTCTATCCTCCCAATAATTATCCCGACAGGCCTGGGGCTATCCAATTCAGGATGAATCAGAGAGCTTTTAAAAATGGAGTTACTAAATAATCAATTTTTTTTCAAATTCCATATCAGTCATCTGATTAAACGACGCATGTTGTCGTAAAATTATTATTTTGTAGTTGGATTTGATTAGAAATCTGGTGAGGTATGCTTGTCCTTCGCTTTAAAACTTCATGACCAATTGAACAGTCGATCCGATATTTGTAAACCGTAATTGATGAGCTAACGTATTCATGTTTGTTTCATGAATCTCATCAATCAACGTTTCATGTTCTAGAACATTCGATCCGATATTTGTAAATTTATAGTAAAGGCGGTAAAGATAAAAACATAGCGCAAAAGATAAGTCCAATCCTCTCTCCCGAAGCAGCACTCGTACAGGACTGAATAAATAACGTCGTGCCCGCTATTTCGAGAGCCCCGGAATATTCCGAGCGAGGAAATATTGGGGAAAGTACGTAAAAATTCTTAAGTGCTTTTATAGGAAAGGCAATAGGTAAGTCCTTTCCTAATTACCCAGTCGTGCAAGGTCTCGAGTTGTTGCTGAAGTCAGGACTTTGCTACTTTTAGGGGGATTTGTAATAATAAAATTAAAACATGCGAATTATGAATCTTTTGTAGTTCACGTAACGGACGTAATAATGACAGATTTCATTTACAATAGCCGTGTTTTTTCTTCCACTGCGCCAGCCAGTCCTTTTTTTGTGACGGGGGGGACACCTTCATAGGTACCCGAGAGCCGTGGGAGCGACTCCGGATTATGTGGGATTCTTACCCACTAAAACCCCCTCGGTGGCCTGTCTTTACGCATGTGGGGGGCTCCGGGATCTCCAGTGGAACGCACCGGTGCCCGCTTGCGAAACCTAAAATGACGATAGATACTGACAAATGATGATTTTTTTAAGGATCCATTTGTGAATTCCCCGTTCACCATTTTATTTTTTGTATGATTTTGTATTGGATGTCGACATGGATGAAATTAAAAACTAAAAATAAGTTCACTTATTTCTAGCCGCGAGGATTGACCAATGAGCTGCGAGTATTTTGCTCCTTGGGAGTTCGATTCTTAAACGGTTTTAGTTTAAAAAATAATAAAACAACTCTGACTCTGCTCCCGACGCTATCCAATAAAACTTGTGCTTTTTTATTTGATTCTATCAACAAAGTTGTTGAACCAAGTTGGTGAAGTTCCGAGCTTAGTTCCGACGCCACGATGCGATGGCCACCCACCTCGAGATTTAGAGCTGAAGTTGGGATTAAATTAAAATATTCAGGTATAAAAAACTTTTACTCACAACTTTGTAGATTGCAGCCACACTGTAGAGTACATTCGGTTGAGAATGTAAATCTAATTATTTCGATTAGGATAGATTTGTGTCTCTCGTGGAATAAAAATGTTTGCGATGAACGTTTGTGTATTTAAGGAAAAAGTTCTAACGATATTCGATGTCGGAATTACTTTTCATTGACTGTAAAGTATCAGTTAGTGGGTTACTGGATGGGACGCAGGATCGGCCTTCGTATTATACTGCAAAGCTTACCTGCTGTTACGGTGAAGGAAAACATCGTGAGGAAACCTGCATGCCTGAGAGTTGACAAAAAATAAATTGTCAATGGCATGTGAAGTCCACTAACCTGCATTAGGCCAGTGTGCTGGACTAAGTCGTACATCCCTCTCATTGTGAGATGCGACCCGACCCTGTTGTGGGTCATTAATGGGTTACTAACATGCATTGGCGCAACATGGTAGATCAAGCTCTAAGTCTCCGCCTATTGTTGGGTAGAGATCCGTGTCCAACAGTGGGTAAAAGCTTGCAGCCACTTCACTTATGAGGATAAGCCGTGGCTACTTCAACTATGCAAACTGCCATCCCATCATTATAGGACCTCTACGTGACGCCGTCGTAAAAGGCAAATGTGACGGACTGTGACAAAATTTCAAGCCTTTCGTCACGGTACTCTAAAAGCCTGTGATTTCCTACTCAATTTCCACGTACGAGTACGTTTGTTTCCTCTGACATTTGACGTCGTTCCACTCCGTTGATAATGCGAAAATGGCGTTCTAACTTCTTTATTTTGCTTTTAGCGCTAATAGCTATTAAATGGCGCGATAACGTCTGATGTTGAAGGATTTTAGCAAATAAAGTAGGTACGCAGTATTGTACAATTATTTGATAGAGCAATGGAATGCTTTGCGCATGTGATATAAAATACAATACAAAACAATAAAATACTCTTCATTTTGCTTCCAACCCGTTCATCTGGCAACATACTTCAGATGTGATGTTTTCCATTACATTTCGTGAAAAGGGTGACATGACGTAAAAACATAATTAGTACGAACAAAAGGACAGAGAGAATCCTTTTCGTAACTCATTCCCCATGTCTGGGAACAAAGGAGGCATGTAATTTAATAACGACATAACTCAATTAACTCAGACAAGAGAGCTATTGTTTTATTTTAAGGATATTAAAGCGTTTTGTATGGATATTTTAATAAGAATAAGAATAAGATAATATGTGATATTGTCTCTAATGGGTGATAAAGAACAGTTTGGTGCTTGCAGTTTTCTTAAGAAAGTGATGACTACTTTAAGACCTCGTCTGACAAGAAAAACTATTTTAGCTTTTAAAGAAGGCAGGTACTGGGAGTATTCCCAGTGGAGCAGAGATTTGAATTCGACCTTTTAATTGACGGGTCCGGGTTCGAATCGCAGTGGCAATTCCAATGACTTTGTAAAAAAAGTTATGTGCGCTTTATAAAATTAATATCAACTGCTGTTACGGTGAAGAAAAACATCGTAAGGCTCCTGCATGCTTTATTGTGAAAAATGTTCTCAAAGGCACGTGAAGTCCACCAAACCGCATTAGGCCAGCGTGGGGGACGGCGGTCTACAATTGTGAGAGAAGACCCGATCAAAATCAAAATCAAAGTCTTTTATTCAGGTTCTTCTCAGGTACGAGTTGTGTACACTTAATGAACGTCATACATGATAGAATATTATCTTACATCTAACATCCGCTTTCGGTGCCCCTCAGGCTAACGTAGACCAGGAGAAAAAAGCGGGCAGAAAAAAACTCCCGGCACTCTTTTAAAATATTGCAGTATGATTTTCGACCGATAAATGAGTACGCGTGACAGCAATCGCGTGTGTCAGTATCAGTCTAGTGTCATCTGCTCACAATCTCTTAAATTATACATGGGGTATAGAAATAGCCAGGTGAAGCTTATTCAACCCCATGCTTTCTTATCATTTAAATAGTCCTGTATTGTATAATCCCTGTAGTGGCTACTTTATCCAACTTTTCGCCATCACAAGAAAATTGAAAACCACAAACGGATCAACAAAATGACTCTCCGTATAACATCAGCATACTCCAAGTACACAGTGCACTCGCGTCGAGAGTTCTCCGCTTTCAATGGATTACCGACATTTCCAATTAATGTAGGTACATTCCCATTCATAAAAGATAAAACGAAAACCAAGATTTATCTTCTGTAATCTTTTTCACTCGCAATTCAATAGCCTACAAATTGGGTGAAGTAAAAAAATATAAATTGGACGGCAAAAACATTTTCACATGAAAAGGACGCGCGTCCCGTTCGGTCCCGTCAATTAAAATGCAAATTGGTGTCACCCGACGCTGGTTTGATGATGTACTATATAATAGTAATTTCTATACAAATTACACACGTTGTATTAACACGGACATCGCCGTACATTAACATCTCATGAGTAGGCTTAGCTGCTTAGCTGAAGCGAGTCCCGCTGCTTGAGTAGATCGCAAGCGATCGAAAAAGTTAAGCAACGTCGGGCGCGGTCAGTACCTGGATGGGTGACCGCTAGTGGCGAATTACACGCGCTTCCGTGCTTCGGGGCACGTTAAGATATCGGTCCTGGTTGATACGATAGCATACGATAGCAGTTGTTAAACCATGTCGGAGGCCCTATGGGTGGTTTGAAAATATAAATTAATGTAATTACTTCAGTTGCCTGCCCGTTGATTAGTTAATTAAAGCTCTCTGAAAGAACTGATATATTTAATACAATTTTTCATATTCGTTAAAACATTTCATTCGTATGACGTTCCATTTACAGTTAATTATAATTAATACCGTGTTTTCCTTTTCACTTTAATATAAAAATATTAAAGCCGTTTTGTGTGTGGAACGTTCGCTCGACTGCAATTTAATTAGTAGAGCACACATCTCTGTGTTTTATGCAAAACGCTGTAGTTTCACTGATAATAGTGTTCATAATGTGACAAAGAATTATTATGCCGTAGAAACGTTGTGTTTGACCTAGGGGAAGGAAAATAATCAAAGATTTTCCTGATGTTCAGATCCACATACTGTTGGAAACATAAAACTCCAACATACAAACCTCCTTTATTATCATATAATTAAAAATTATTACAATTTAAATTCGAATATAGTTTTGTGCCTTTCTTTGTTTTATTCATGTCATTCGCCATTTTTCTGTCCATCCCTTCTTTTATAATAAATAATATTTCTTATAATAATTTACAATAAAAGTTGTTGAAACAGTGCTTTCCTATCCCTTTCAATTAACCCACACACAGAACCAGAATACAGTCCACTCGGACCACAACATCGGTCCCAACACATACCTACATACATACGTTCCGACTGTGGCGACTGGTCAAAGGATGGCGCCACGATTATTCCTGAATCATGCTATCAAAGTTTTTTACGTCGCTGGCATATATACATACATACAAAACTCTGACATGACGTAATCAAGGCACAGCCGCTCCATACACATTATCCCTCACTAGCCTATTGGGAGATCTCTCTTTAACTACCAATCAAAATTAAGATTGCGATAGACTAAGGTCCATTCAAATATCGTATATATCCTAACCAGGTGAAACTCAAAGCATGAATAACTGTTACCCGGCGATTTATGAGGGTGGGTGATATGGCCACCCGGGCGAGACTCAAATGTCTGTAACCCATTAATGACCCACTACAGTATCGGGTCTCCTCTTACAATGAAAGGGTTGTAGGCCTTAGTCCACCACGCTGACCTACTGCGGGTTGGTGGATAACGGTTTCAGTTTCCGACTCAATTTCCCCAATACTGAGATAACATAACTAGCCGAGTATAACATAATTATATCGCAGTGTCCGGAACCCACGCCGGATACAGATGTGGGTAGGGGCAATTAAATTCTATATGCTTCGATTAGCACCCTCCACCCTCCACCCTTACTACCCCGCGGCTACATATCACTGTCGCAATGTCAATATCTAACATAACACATGTCATGTCATGTCAGTACCCATTAATGACCCACTACAGGGTCGGGTCTCCTCTCACAATGAGAAGGATGTAGGCCGCCGTCCACCACGCTGGCCTACTGCGGGTTGGTGGACTTCACATGCCTTTGAGAACTTTTTTTTTGTGAACTCTCAGGCATGCAGGTTTCCTCACGATGTTTTCCTTCACCGTAACAGCAGGTGATACATATTTAATTTCATAAATCGCACATAACTTTTATTACAAAATCATCGGTGCGTGCCACTGGGATTCGAACCCGGACCTCTCGATTCGAGGTCGAATTCTAAGCCACTGGGCTATCACATAACACATACCTTTAGCAAAATGGGAATAAATAACATCTTAAAGTTGAAGATTTTTGAGATTCAATATTTAAGAGATTTGTTAATAGTGTCAAATTTCTAATATACAATTTGTATACAACTATTTACATAACTTATAACAAAAAAAGAAATAGAATAAAAATAAATAAAAATAAAATTTTATAAATAAAATAATGAGTCCAAACCACTGTCCTGCGGCAGGGTACCCAAGATGCTGGCTGCATTCCCCCTTTGGATAGCAATACTTATCCTTTGTCCAAAGAAGGATCCAGCTCTTGGGTCCCCAGTAACGTGATTTAACCGAAAAGATAAGTCTTTAAATTTCTTGTTTAAAATTTAAAATAAGAAACTAGACGTTAGTAATGTTTATCCTAAATGTTAAACAAACATGTCTTGTATCGTGTATTAACGCCACTTCGTTAGTTGTTATAGGTCATAAAAATCACTTCACCTAGCAATATAATTTGCAATCACGGACGTGATGCTACTACAGATACGAGTATCTCAAAATTATGCAGAATCATACTCTAACCAAAATTTATAACCTTGGTATTATATTTTACGATAAAGTATACCGTGAATTATATTGAGAATAATTGATGTTTCCTGAAATATTTATGTTCTATAATCAATAATAATACTCATGTAAAAGCGGTATACGCATGAATAAGCAACTAAATGATAACACTTCAGTGAACTGTACCTAAATACAGCCTCATTACTGTGGGGTCATGTGATCTGTGTACACTGTATGCCAGTAACCCATTAATGACCCACTACAGGGTCGGGTCTCCTTCTCGTAATGAGAGGGATGTAGGCCTTATTCCACCACGCTGGCCTACTGCGGGTTGGTACACTGTATATGGATACGAATATACACTAACCAAAATGATTGTTTGTAGTATTGTTAAATGACGACTAACTTTGTTGTCGTACACAATACTAATACTTGTGAATTTAGTCAAATTTAATTAAATACTCAAACTCAAACTCAAACTCAAAAGCTTTTATTCATTATTAGGTACAATTTATGCACACTTAATGAAAGTCATACAGATAAATTATACATTCTACATTCATCCGCTTTGATCGCCCCTCAGGCAAAACGTAGACTGGGAGAAAAAAGCGGGGGGAAAAAACTCCCAGCACTCTTTTAAAATTAAATAAAACTTAGTCTATAGTGCAGTATGGCTAGGCCCAATAAAGGAACACACGTGACAGCTATCGTATGTGTCAATATCGCCCCATTGCCATCCGCTCATTATAAAATGCCACTCCCTTTCCATGAAGCCTTTATATTGAGATTTACTCAATATAAAGGCTTCATAAGCCATTAAAACAATAATAAGAAAAGAAATACAATAACAGAACGCCGCAGGTGATTTCAAAGTGCCTCGCTCCTTCCCCGCACAGGAAAATAGCTCTTGTGCCCTCTATATAGATGCTAAAATCCTGTCACAAAAATGCCTGCAAGCAAAACGTATTAGCATATAAACAACTTGTGAAAGCAACTCTGTATCTTTACGGTGTCTTTCGGTTAATGAAATGTTGTTTGGAAGCTCGTTACGTATTAATAAAGCAGCTTCGGAAGGAGAGGACATAATGGATGGGATTTGTGTCAACTTGAACGGAACAGGTATTAGCATTTGATTAACTCGCGGTTGTAACATTATCGATTTGCCTAAATGCTGTTTAAATTTTAAAGCCAATGTGTTTGCATTGGTGGTTATGTCAACGTGACATAACATTTTTTTAATTTTTCAGTTGAGTTTATAATTTGATTGTAATGAAAGATTGTAATAAAGTAAAGAGTACCACAAGGTATTAATTTAGGTCCTATATTATTCATGTATTGAAATCATTACAAGTTTTAGATAAGTAATTATCATAATACACATAAAATATTCTGAAAGAATACATTTTATTTAATGGATTACTTGATTTTTTTTAGTTGATTAAGAACGTAACGTCATATACATTCTAACGTTAAAAATTCAAAGGGAATATTTCACAAGTTTCAACGTAGAGCTGACTTTGAGCTTGGCAAATAGAGGACGAGCCAAGGAGCTTAAGTGCAAGCTAGAGTTTTCAAGGATACTTTTACTATTTTACTAGAATTGCTACAAAGCTTTATTAAATTTATTCAAGTTTTTTTACCGTAACACGAAGAATGGACTTATCAAACAATGACGCAAAGACAAAGACAAAACGTTTATTTTGCAGAAATAAAGGTACTTACAAAGTTGTTATAAATTAGTTTGATCAATCTGTGTTTACCATTTTAGGTATGCAAATACAATACGTTTATAACTTGGCATTAAAATCTTGTATGTTGTACACTACATGAATGTGAAAGAAAAAGCAAGAAGAGTCCACTCATTCAAAATTTGTGACACAAATCACTTCACATTTATAACTTGTAAACGCTATGTTTACTTGCCAATTTTTTTTAATTTGCTTTCATTTGAAAATTTTTACAAAAGGAACCTAATCTGAACGCTATTTTTTGAGGCCAGCAGGTAATTACAACTGAAACAAAAAATACTTTGACTAAGCTGTGAATCACAACGGAAATTTGAGACTTTTTCGCAGAGAATGTAAAAATTTGTAACATAGAGAAAGATGTCAGAAAGCTCAAAATCCTTTAAATTTGTCAAATCCAGTCGTGTGGAGCAGACAGGTAACGTCGTCAGCAAATTTAATTGTCAGGACGTCGCGCGACGGATATTGGAGAAATTAAGGTCCGGGTCTTGTTAACTCTTCACTGTTAAACCGAGAAAAGCCCTAAATGTTGTCTACCCTAGAACTAGCATCTAGGTAATAGAATTTTGTGTTTTGAAAATTGCTTAGATAACTTTACCTTTGCAAGCGGTGATAGCCCAGTGGCTTAGAATTCGACCTCGAATCGAGGGGTCCGGGTTCGAAAGTCAGTGGCACGCCAATGACTTTGTAATAAAGTTATGTGCGCTTTATAAAATTAAATATCACCTGCTGTTACGGTGAAGGAAAACATCGTGAGGAAACCTGCATGCCTGAGAGTTCAAACAAAATGTTCTCAAAGGCATGTGAAGTCTACCAACCCGCAGTAAGCCAGCGTGGTGGACGGCGGCCTACATCCCTCTCATTGTGAGAGGAGACCCGACCCTGTAGTGGGTCATTAATGGGTTACTGACAACTTTGCCTTTGCATGGCACTAAAGGGGTGGTTTTGTGGCGAATTGGTTCATCTCTTCATCAATTGTTTGTCATTCAAAAGATTCTTTCACCTCAAGTGATACAGGACCTCTCATATACTATTTCTTTTTTAGATTCTATTTCCATTCAGGGTCCTATGATTCTATTGTCTATATTCATAGGACCCTGAATAGAAATAGAATCTGAAAAAGATTTTTGAAAAAGAAAGAAGCTCATTTTTGGACGCGATTTCGTACGAATTCAACTCGTACGTATACGTACGTTTACGCACGAACAATATTAACCTTAAAAATACTATGGGAACTTTAGAAATACTATGAGAGCTTTGACACTCCCCGCGACTAAGTTGACGTATGACTAATTCGGACGCAGTGTGAGCGCTCCCATAGTATTCCTATTATCGGGATTGTTCGTGCCCATACGTACGTATACGTACGCACGAGTTGAATTCGTACGAATTCAATTCCAAACTAAGCGCCGCCTTATATATCTAGCTTATAGTAAAGGAAATGTTGTTCTAGTGTAATTAAACATGTTGATTATATGTAGTTTCGGAAGCAAATCCAATTGCAGTGACGGAGACAAGACGGTATTGTTATTCGAGACCCATCTTATTGAGAGAAGTTATGTTGAATATTCATTGAGCGTGTCAATCCTTGTTTGTCATGGTCGGTCTATCTTTTAGCCGGTGTTAATCTTCTCAAAACCCTATCGATAACAACTGAGCTAAACGATTATGTGGCTTTTGAATCACGGTTGTCTGCACTGGGCACAAAAAAGAGAACCGATGGCTTAACTTCGACGGTCTTCGAATCATGGAGTGTTGGCCTTAGTAGACTCAAAAAAGATCAATTTAGAATTAGAATAGGTAGAATTCGACCTCGAATCGAGGGGTCCGGGTTCGAATCCCAGTGGCACGCACCAATGACTTTGTAAAAATAAGTTATGTGCGCTTTATAAAATTAAATATCACCTGCTGTTACGGTGAAGGAGAACATCGTGAGGAAAGCGAAGAAACAGCCTGAGAGTTCACAAAAAAAATATATTCTCAAACGTATGTGAAGTCCACCGACCCGCAGTAGGCCAGCGTGATGGACTAAGGCCTACATCCCTCTCATTGTGAGACGAGATCCGACCTTGTAGAGGGTCATTAATGGGTTACTGACAAACAAGAATTTTTGATATCTGAAATGTATACGGAATCAACAGTGGCGGACGGTGGACGCTTGACCCGGAGTGACCTGTCAGAGTGCTTGGCAGGTTGAGAATTCTCGTTTGTAACTCGAGTGCACTTGTTCCGCCTTTTCTACACTGTTATTTAAGTGCCAGCCTATTTCAGTTAAAAAAAACATATTTATTTAAGTGAATCTTTTTGTTGGTTTGGGGATAAGTCATTTGAAAGTTTGGAATGATGCCGTGTAATACTTTTTGATGAAGTAAAACGGTTAAGATAAAAAGTATCCTATATTTTAATCCAGGTTATGATCTATCTGTGTACCAAATTTCATCCAAATCTGTTAAGCCGTTTTTACGTGAAAGAGTAACAAACATACATCCATAATTACAAGCATTTATAAATAGTACTCATATATAGTAGGATTTTTAAAATTTAACGACAAATTCTATACCAAAGTTTACATGGAAGAAAATCTTTAATTTGGTCTTGTAATTTTTGACAATCGATGGAAAGACAGGTCCTCAAATAGCGACCAAGTCTACGTACGACAAAGGCCGCCTATGACAATACTGTTGCTGTCTATATGTTGCACAGGCAACAAATAGACAGCAACAGTAACAGTGGTTAGAGTTTGGTATCTACCTGAAGGCTCAACACAACAGAGTGTATCAATGATGAGATTCTTCACGCAGAAAAATAGGTAGGCAAGCACGCTTTTGTGACGCATATAATGAAAATAAAGCATTGTTATTATGATGTAAACAAAAAATGTAATTGTGAACAATAAACAAATAGGTGCAATTGTGGTTATAAATAGCGATGTTTATACAACCATCGTTCACCTCACTCCAAAGTGGCTTCTCATTAACTGCCCACAATGTTCCACGATTTCCCACTGTGTAATTGTAAATTATCGTCCGGGAATCGTCACGGGAATTGTTTTGTTTGTTTCCAGACTACAATAAAACAACAATTACAAAATTTTGCCGTTCAAAAACAATGGTGGTTGCTAACGAAAAATGGATGTTTGGAAATTGGGATGTGGGCTCAGAGTCAATTGGGATACTTTTATTGAACTGTCAAAAACGAAAAATGACGTCATAAGCCGGGTGCTACGTCATCAATATTTCAAGTCAATTGACTTGATTATTATTGTTTACGCACGCAATAAATGTTATTTTTAAAGACACCTTGAATTTTAACAGATACATTGGAAGTTGAATTGAGATTTCAGACGTTTCTTTTATGGGAATACATTTTCATAATTAACACATCCACCACAACTCTCGATGTTTTTTTTCCATTCAAGAAAACAGGAGGAGGCGTCGAATACGAGAGCCCTATGTCTAGTGATGTCTAGTTTATATCGTATAAATGTCAGTATACGTTTCAGTTAGAATTGCTTGACAGTTCAATTCTTGTAAAAAAATATAAGTTATAAAATATTTATTTATCCATTTTATTTTACATAAATGTAATAGGCCAGTTTCTGAAGTGTCTGGAAAATTGTTTTGTTTTTGTCTGGGCAACAATAAACGTTTAGTAATTTTGTTTTGTTTTTGTGCCGGGCAACAGAGTTGTTTTTGTACGCACACCCTAAATCAATCTTGTAATACAAAAAGCGTAAAGTTTGAATATATTTCTTTGCCTCTATTTTGAACGAAAGTGAATAACACTTTTTTGTTGAATATTTTCGATAATCCTTTGGATAATCCTGCATAAAGTAGTGATGAGTTTTTGGTCTCATGTCTATTCTGATAATGAGAATACCCTAGTCCACTACGCTGGCCAATTGTGAGTTTGGTTGGTGGATTTCATGTGCTTTAGAAAAAAACAGTTCGTAACGATATTTTTCTTCACCCCACTTTTCGTTACATTTTTAGGAAAGTAATTTGTAAGTGCCATCGGGATTCAAATCCATACTTTTTGATTAAAAAAACGAATTTTTGACCACTGAGCTTTTATGGGAATTTTTTTGCAAAGGGAACATTTGCAAAGCAGAAGACAGAAAGTATTATTATTTAAAGACAGAAAGTAGTTATTATACATCTTATCAAAAATATGAAATAAGTTTTTAGATGCCAACTTCGATTATTCCTTATACAGCCACAATTATTTTGATCTTGTTATCAGTCCTTTGGCTATTTGACTGCCAAGGAGATAAAAACTTTGCAAAAGCGCAGAAGGACCTCAGAAAGCCATAAAGCGTCAAAGTCCACCAACAAAACGGCGCCCTATCTCTCAATTTACGACAGTCCAAGTATAGAAGTGTCAAAGTTGTATTTCATTTTTACTGGAAGTTGGAAGTTTCGGAATAGAACAATAAACGATACGACACTCGGCGGGCGGACTGTACTTCTCTGGCTCAGACGGATATTCTTAGTTTAGTTCTGACCTTATTTCAATGTGTTATACATGGGAATTTTTGCGTTTCGTATATATAAAAACTAGACAGTGCGGCTTCGCCCGCGTGTGTTTTAGAACTTGCGGTTATTGTGACTAAACTATGATAGTTAGATAATATGTGCTTTCACAGACTTTTTTGTAGATCTTAATAAGACCTACAAACCCGTAGTACATTATTTGTTCTCTTGTCGATAGTTTTTGCAGCGCACGTAAAATCAAATATAGCCTATAACCTTTCTCTATAAATGGACTATCCAACATTGAAAGAATTTTTGAAATCGATCCAGTCGTTCCTGAGATTAGCGCGTTCAAACAAACTAACAAACAAACAAACAAAGTCTTCAGGTTTTTAATATTATTAATAATAGTATAGATTGACATTCCTGACTAATCCGTACTATATCCAGATGCCTGTAGCACTAGCACCTATTTCAGTTTAGCTATGGATAGTTAACTAAAACAGCATGGCTAAACAAACCAGCAATTAAGCATTTAACGCAATACGAGAGCAGTTACACACACTCGTAAATGTTACCGTGACAGCACTAAATCAAACGAAACAATGCCGCGATATAATTAGCTTCATCAGTAAACCGACCAATGAAACGAAATGCCACAGTTTGCGGATATTTAAATAAACATTGAAGCGCGTATAGTCGCTGCTCGAGTATATCGCAAGTGATCGAAAAAGCTAAGCAACGACGGGCGCGGTCAGTACCTGGATGGGTGTCGGCTAGTGGTGAATTATACGCGCTTCAGTGCTTCGGAGGGTATTTGATTTATTTTATTCGTTGACTTTGTCTTCTGTTTAAAGATATTATTATTCTCGTAAATACAAAAACATTGAACTAAATTACCACACTGAAGTTATTTGAAGAGCTAACAGAAAAACTGAAAAAAAATCTCGATCAATACACACTTCACTGCCACCTTTAATACAACGCAACATTCCAATAGTGACGTAAATTAAAACTTTACATGTCACATAAAAAGGAAAAAGCCCTATTACAACAAAAAAGCATAAAAAATAAAAATAACAAGAGGACTGCACTGAGCATTCGCTGTTGACCCAGAAATGAATCAACGGCGAATCTCAGCAACAAGCAGAACGGAATTGAAACATAAAGTCTGTACTTAAAGACGGGTTGTTGTTTACTTCTTGACTACTTTTGACGTGAAAAATGTGGAGAAATTGGCTGCAGCTCTTTTTCTTTTTCTATAGGGATCGAGGGCTTAGTCCACCACGCTGGCCTAATGCGGGTTGGTGGACTTCACATGCCTTTGGGAAGCTTTTTTTTAAACTCTCAGGCATGCAGGTTTCCTCACGACGTTTTCCTTCACCGTAACAGCAGGTGATATTTAATTTTATAAAGCGCACATAACTTTTTTATAAAGTTCGAACCCAGACCCCTCGATTCGAAGTCGTAATTGGCAATCGGCACTGGGCTATCGCCGCTAGGTATACTCTCGTATAATTTGTCTCTCAATTAATTATTTAATACACTAATACTCCATACACGTTATAGCTTCGCAAAGTTTTGGCTTAGTTAGTGGTTCACCTGAATTAGATTTGATATCTAATTAGAATAATCACGAATATGTGTGTTTGCTTATGTGAAACATAATTTGCACATTATGCCAACTGGTAAAGCAATTTTAACTCTTATGTTTAAAATATTGAGGTCGTTATTCCTTGTTCAAAATGGTAAAATATGCACGTCTGTCTGAAATCCATACGGTGAATTAATAAGTAGCGGATATTGATGTTGTCTGTCTTCGGAATAAAGCTAATTTATTGTTAAATTTAATTAATTATGAGATATTAATAATTAACTCCCAACTAATTAACAGTCACCCAATTAAGAAAATGCCTTTTTTTTGAATTTATTGTTATTTTTTTAAAGTTGTGGTATTAAAAAATACGAAATGTCGTTTTAGTCTAAAAGTAGCGTAAAAAAAACAAAATTTACGTAAATAATTAACTAAGTAACAATTATTTACGTAACTTTACTCAAACATAACATGAAAAATACCCATAATCTGGATTTATTCCTAAACAAGGTACTTTTCCACGCGTTCACAATGACCATTGAATCCAAATTTAAAGCAAATTTCTTAACACAAGTTAAAAATAAACCCACGAAGCGCTTAAACGTTACTTCTTTATTTGAACAGATCGTTTATGCAATATCCGTTTGATTTCCAACCTTAAGTTTAAAGGAATAAAGTCGAGCTTAGAATGGTTTAGAAAAGTAAATAATCGAGTGGCATTTGAATCGAGTATTACTGTAATAACATTGCCGAGGACATTCAACTCACGCGAATTGTTTGTAATGTGATTGTACGGTGTTGTAATATGGAGTAATTGTAATGTCCTTTTGAAAATGTTCTTTGAAGTAATATGTTTTAAAAAAGAATTTGTTTTTTTTTATGGAAATATGCTGACTGAGGTGATAGCCCAGTGGCTTAGAATCGAACCGAGGGGTCCGGGTTCGAAACCCAATGGCACGCACCAACTTTGTAAAAAAATTTATGTGCGCTTTATAAAATTAAATATCACCTGCTGTTACGTTGAAGGGTAAAGTTATAAGTATACTATATTCATATTTGTCTATGTTAAAAATATTTCATTTAACCATAAAACCGAATTGTGTTAAAAAGACTGAAACATAACTTTTGATTCGCCGCAACTGTACTAAAAAGAACAATATTAAAATTCTTGTAAAGTTTTTACAACTTGTTTAAATTATAGAAGTGGAGTTATCGCGCCATCTCGTTTATGTTGCTCACAGTAGCGAGTTCAAACTTTTATTTCAACTGTTATACTACTCGTACATTGTTGTAGTACACAAAGTTTTCAAAATAACCACTTCAAGTTGTTTTGGCGCTAAGCCTCAAACTTTTAAAAGTGTAAGTCTCAGATATTACGACAGAAATTTTCACGGACTTAAGGTTTTTCGTAGCTTTGTTTTGGAATTAGCAGCTTTAATACTTCAAGGTTTTGTGTGAAAAGAGGGCTAGTGGTACCCTTTTGATAAATCTTGATTATGCGTTACGTAAGTCACATGTGATATGCCTACTATACATAGTGATAAATAGTTTCTGTCTGCAATTTTGTCCGCTACATAATAGAGTCTAAACATGATGAAATTCTTAACAAGTATATCAGAGAAAATAAATGTCAAGTTACTACGTTTCTTTAAATAATATTATATTATTTTTAAGCACAGATAACTGATGTCTAAAGTCTTTAAATTTTTTTAAATATTGTTATGGTTTTTCATAAACTTTCAATTTAAAATTTTAGAAAGATTTCGTTGCACGTACAGAATGATATAAGAAAAAGTTTCCAAACCAATGCAAGGCAATTTTTACATTGCGCATAAGCGTTAAAATCCAAGTACCAAAAACTTATTTCAAACGGCCTCATAAAACGAATCTAAGATAAAATTATATAAAAAGAACATTTAAGCGAGTGCATAGTTATATTATAAGCGGGCTCTGAGAATAGCACGTTTCTAGAATAAAATTATACAACGGGGAAGATACGGCGGCGTGCAGTTTGTTTGTCTTTACAAAGTGGGAATTATGGTTAAAGCAAAGACTTATACAGAGGGAGTGATACTATGCTAAGGATTAAGTAAAATTGGGCTCAACTTTAAAAAAAAAAAAAAAAACGAAACGTTAAATGTTTTTTAAAATTTCCCTTACACGGGGGAAAATATTTTGGTAGAGGTTTTGTATCACTAAAATGTAACAAGACAGCATTTTCCACTAAAATGAAAGTGATCTAATATGTAAGGTAACAATTTTTAGGTGTCCCATTTTTGATACTCCGACAATGACTCGATCGATGATTGGATAATCATATATTATTTCAAGAGAAAACGAGCAGTCTATTCACTTATAATATATTTAAAAAATATAATCTGGATATTGCAATAATCTACTTTTTCAGAGAAAATTTAATCGTTAATAGTCTTAAAATACAAATTTACTGGCAGCTGCAACGATGCATAAAATATTTTAATACAAAAAAAAAAAAATACAGACGAATTGAAAACCTCCTCCTTTTTTTGAAGTCGGTTAAAAAACAATTAAACTCTACGATAAAAATAAATTCACCTTTATTGACTTATCACATGAAACGTTCGCAACAATAGAGAAAGGAAAACTTATAAAAGAGGAATGTTCGATAAAGGATAAAACTAAAATAACACACTCGACTACAGTAGTAGAGTACCAACTTATACTTCAATAAGCTAATAGCGTCCTTCCACCTACTTCCCTTTGTGTTGCAAAATTATTCCACCCGGTACTCCACACAAAAGAACTTTGCACAATCTCGATAGTTTTTCGCAGAAATTCGCATCGAACAATAGCATATTGGAGATAAAAATAGAAGCGTAGCTACCGCCTACGAACGCTACGAATTACGTAGCGGCGCTACGCTCACAGAACTAAATACGTAGCGGTAAATAATATCGTAGACGTAAGTGCTACGGTTTGGGTAACTACGCTGTGTAATTTCTTTTTGATTTTGTTTTCTTGTTGGGAGTTGTCCTGGTAGAAAATGATATAACAAAAACAAAAACTTATAACAAAAACTTCTATTTTTTGTAATATAAGTATTTTATTGTAAGTAATGTATATTTTGATAGTTGATAAAGGAAAGAGTTCTAAATCTGTACAAAAAAATTTATAATTTTTTTTATCTTTAAATGAAAAATCTCGTATTTTTAAAGTATCTTTAATAAAAAAACAATAATATTTCATAGGTTAAAGTAATTTTTCTGTACCAAAACGAAGGAAAACACAGAAATCGTAGCCTTCTAGTACGTAGCATCGTATGCTACGAATACGTACATGTTCGTAGCATTCGTAGCGGATCTAAAATACAGGCCGCGTAAATAATTGGTCTTCCGATTTGAAGCTGCGACTATATTCAGTTTCTGGTATATAAAGCTAGGTGGAGTATTGGGTGGTTACGTAAAAATAGAAAGTCACATGGTGAAACAAAAAAATTGATGAAAATTCTGAAAAATTACATTAGACTCCATTATTCAGACTTTGGTTAGTTGTTATTGACTTCTGCAATGCTGCTGCTGCAAATCCGTTCAATTACTTTTTATACTTTTCAATCTTTATCAATTTGATGCTTTCAGATTTTTTTAAAGAAAGATCGCTGTTTCATTACAATGAAATTAACAAGAATTGATTGCCTCCTACTGAGGATCTAGTGCAAGTCCAATGATGGGAATAAAATCGCTTTAGCTGTCATTTCAAGCCCTTATAATACTCGTACGTATATTAAAGTCAGATTCGTGGAATTGGAGGCAAGCGGTTAATGCGGTTAGTGTGTTTGAGCGAACCGCTTTAATGCGGTTAGTGCGAGACGCGGATCCGTATAATGCGGGATTTGAATTTCAAACTTCAGGTCCCGATGAACCAACTTTGATGATGTAGCAACCCGGTTTGAGGAAAACTTTATGATATCTGATTGTAACATTTTAAAACTTGTTAATTTGAATGTTAGTTATAATTGTAGTTTTATTGCCAATAGATATGTAGCTCATTTGTGGCTCAATATATTATACTATAACTCATGAAATATCAATTTTTCAAATCGGTATTTTAACAGATGAGAACGACTTTTACGACTTGTTTAATCTTCTGAAAGTTTTGCAAAAAAACAATTTTCTGTAGGTACAAAATTTGTTATTTCCCTATTTATGTCAACTACGTATCGGGTACAAGTGTGTTTTTCTTCGCCATGTAAGAAATTATAGAAACCTAGCATCTATAGAAATCTAAATTTACCTAACATTCAGGGAATTAGAGGAAGCGGTTAATGCGGTTAGTGTATTTGAGCGAACCGCTTTAATGCGGTTAGTGCGAGACGCGGATCCGTATAATGCGGGATTTGAATTTCAAACTTCGGATACCGATGAACCGACTTTGATGATGTAGCAACCCGGTTTGGGGGAAAACTATGATAGTAAGTAAGATCTTATGATTACATTTTTTTACAAACTCTCACATTTCTAATAAACGCTTCACACTCTATATAAACATAATAATAGTACGAACAAGTTAATAGAATAGCATAATCTTCTCTCTGGTACAGTCAGCATAACTCAATTTATACTCTATCCGCCTCGAGACTGGAAAAAATGTCTAAATATTCGTCGTGATTTCACAAGACTATTTACACATTTTACACGAGCAGAAGACTGGCGTGGTGACGCACTCGAAATGAAAACGAAAACCAAAAGTGTGTCTCGCAAAGGCTGGTTTACTGAAGTTTACTCTGCATAGAGACGGTTAAATGCGAGCGACTTTAATTTAAAGGGAGCGTTGACTATAGAACTAGAATCAAAGTTCTACGGATACTTTGGTTTCCTGAGTTTTGCATCTGAAATTTTCAACTAAAAACCAATGAAGCATTCGTTTCATCTGTTAAATTATTACAAGTTCTTTGATATAAAAGACACACTTAATGGCCTGACTGGCGCAGTGGTTAAGACACCGGTGCGCTGCGCGGAAGGTCCTGTGTTCGTTTCCCAGCAGATCAGAGATTTGAATGATGATTTTCTGTTTCTGGTCTGGGTGTGTTGTGTTCTTGTGTTGTGTGTATCCACGGCATCCATAGGGAATCCTAGTGTTGGGCTATGCGTGAACAGCGTTATTTACTTTATAAATTATATTAAATGTGAAGCATGACCATTTATGTGTCCTTGTCCCCAGGTGGCGAGGGCCAGGAGCACGGGCCAGTGTTCCTGATGGAGCCGCCGCCGCGGCTGATGTTCTCCAACAGCTCGGGCGCCAGGGTGTCCTGTGCGGCGCACGGGTTCCCCGCGCCGCAGATAGCCTGGCAGCTGCCCGATGGCACGCAGCTGGACGACGCGCCGGGACTCAGGTAAGAGAGTATTCCTGATGGATGTTCACCAATAGTATGAGCTCTGGGATGTCCTGCTGATAGCCTGGCAGCTGCTCGTTGGCACGTAGCTGGACGACGCGCCGGGACTCAGATGACAATGTCAATGGACAAAGAGAGATCCTGATAAATGACTGACAGCACGAGCGCCACGGACAGCACGGGGGTAAGAGTGTCCCTGATGGAACTATTGCAGCTGATGTTCCCCAAAAGCGCTAAGTGTGTCCTGTAGTTAGCCTGGCAGCTGCCCGATGGCATGCAGTTGGACGATGCGTAAGAGACCGAGCCCTCTCATAATGAGAAAAATGTAGGACTCACGAAAGAGAGTGTTCCTGATGGATGTTCACCAGTAGTATGGGCACCAGGATTTCTTGCAGATAGCCTGGCAGTTGCCCGATGGCACACTTGTGGATGATGCGCCGAGACTCTAGTAAGGGATGTAGGTTCTTCTCATATTGAGAAGAATATAGGCCTTAGTCCCTCACGTTAGTGCGGCTGATTGACTGGTATGGGCTAGTATGGGCACCAGCGTGTCTTGCAGATAGCATGGCAGTTGCCACAGGGGATTTTTGGCTTCATAAAGTGCACATATTTTTTACAAAAGACATT
This sequence comes from Erynnis tages, assembly GCA_905147235.1. Taxonomy (NCBI): domain Eukaryota; kingdom Metazoa; phylum Arthropoda; class Insecta; order Lepidoptera; family Hesperiidae; genus Erynnis; species Erynnis tages. The sequence goes on along the minus strand of LR990073.1, from coordinate 14,376,104 downwards.
GGTGCGTACAACTTGAATTCGGGCCCTAGAGTTAGTGGCCGATAAACCCGCTTGAAATAGCACAAAAGTGCTTTGTGCTAAAAATAACTTACTGAATAAACCCGTTTCAGAATATAATTGTTTAAATCTTTATATGTCTGTAAATAAGTAATTATTTTCCCATCCTCTAGTTGTAAACAAGAGGTTGAAAGTATTATTTAGGCGGGTGGGCGCGTGGCTCGGTGCCAGCGCCGCGGCTGATAACCCTTGTGAGCCTGGACTATCAATATTTACTGCGTTGGCCTTTAATATTTTAATATTGCTTTGCTATTAAAACAGTGATATGAATCACGTTTTTCCAAACTTTTTTTTATGATTTAGAAGTGAGAACCTAGCTAGCTACTGATACATGGTCACAACAGCTTTTGGATAATCACATTCAAGATGGTTGGTTAGCATTTATGACCTACAGACTCACTTCGGGTCTTCTCTCACGCATGTGTGCGTGCGTGTTTGTGTGAATGTATGCATGTTTGTCTCTGTTTATTTGTGTGTGTATATATGTTTATGTGGGACTCTAACACCATAATAATATTGTGTGTTTACTCATGCTGTGTAATCTATGTATTGGTGAAAATGTGTATGTGTGTGTATGTGTTTATGTTTGTGTATGTGTGTGTCTCTTTCACCATATGGTGTGTAAGTAGCTTATTCAGGCTAATAGGCTCTAAGCCTATGTTTTAGGCTATGTTTTAGTGTAATTAATTAATATTTGCTACTGCCTACCTTCCTACCTTCAACTACGTGTTAATGGCTATTCCTGATGTCTTTGAATTATGAATACAGCACAACAATAATCATACTTAAAAGTCCTATGAAATCCCCCTTTTGAAACATATCTCGCGCTTTTCTGCGTTTCTGCGCGACATTTTATGTCAGAAGCAATATTAGGCGCATATAAAACGGGGAACTTCTGTAATATTCATACATTTGCGACTCTGGCACGCGACTCCATATTGTTCCGTACAACAATATTCAGACACGTACACTACGAGTATGTAACCGCAGTTCTTTGTGGAGACACCTGATCCCTCACTTGGTAAATTATGTCGGTCTCGTCCGAGAAGTCGTGTTGGCTGGTTCTTACATAAAATAATTGTATTACGTACAGACTACTGTTAGAATCAGTATAGGACTGAGCACGGACTTAAAAATTGTGTGTAGAGCGATGTTAAATGTACCTAACCTACCTAAACACTTAGGTAGGTTAGGTTAGGTTAGGTCATCTAAACAAGGAAGGAATCTGTGAACATCTTAATAACAAAAAATAGCAAAGATGCACGGATGGAATTTTAACGTTGCGTTTTAAATTTATATTTTTTAAAGAACACGTAAACGCGTTTCATTAATTTTCTTTAGAAAAATTGCGAGTCTAATTCACACCAGTATGTCTGTTTTCTGTGTCTTTCTGTAGTGCGTTGTTGCATCCTTACGTTTAAACTAGTGTCGGTACGGATAAACGTAAGCTCGTAGCTCGAATTCAATTAACAGCACGCGTTTTACTATATAGTAGAAAAAACTGGAGTTAAAACTTTGTCTTTTATTCTCCTTTTGGTATATACCGTTTTATTTAATTACTATCCCTAAGTTTCCTAATCTTAACAGCTTTTCTTTTCTTTTAATATCTTAAAAGAAAACAGAACCTTACACCATATGACTACAATTTCAAGTAATCAAATTGCAAAAACTCACCCCCAGACCCTCACTTAGAATAATTAGCGCGATCCTCGTTATGCTTTCAAAACAGCAGAATTATAATTTCAAAAATTCTTTCACGTTTTTCTGGTTTTGTATTGTGTTGTTCATACGTGGAATATAATGGGCCCGTTATGTTCTGAGCTATTTGAGCTCAGTGAGTTTAGTGTTCGTTATGTAGGTATATATGTGTACGAATATATTCAAAAACTTTGTGAAGCGTTGGAAATGTATCTGTTTTATTATATGCTTTTAATGATAAATAACGCTTCACACTCATAGGTCCCCACAGTAGGATTCCCTGTATCGTAGTTGCCATGGATACACGCTAAACGAATAACGCAACACACCAAGACCAGAATCAGAAATTCAAGCCATAATTAAAATCTCTGGGTGCCATGGTTTATAGACAAGAGCACAACACACCCAGGCCAGAAACAGAAATTCATCATTCAAATCTCCGCTCTGCTGGGAATCGAACCCCTCCCTCCCTCGCTCAGTACACCGGTATCTTTACCACTGCGCCACTGAAGTCGTAAAATATCAATTTGGAGCATTGGCCGAATAGATTCTTTTCTAAAGTATTTAGCCAGCGTATGACAACAGAACACTTGCGTTTCAGAGTGATATGTTCTATTGCTAGGATTGTCTGTGAGATGAGGAATAAACTTTATCGGGAATGGAGAATAATTGTAAAAGCAAAGGAAAATATCACGAGGAAACTTGTATTCCTGAGAGTTCACAAAAAAGCCCATCAATCTGCACTAGACCAGCGTGGTGGACTAAGGCCTACATTTTTCTCATTGGTGTGTAGTGGGTCATTAAAGACAAATGTGATAAGTCAAATAATTTATAGTCTATGCGTTGCGAGTCAGTTAATAAAGTTAGCTTCAAAGGGTCAGAAACCCTCTCCTCAAAAGGCTCTATCGTATAAAAGTTATCCTATTTGGTATATCAAACGATGTTTCTCTGAAATAATTCCCGCTTCTATCAGAGAGCGTAGATTTCTCGATGGGAGTGCACATGAAATATGTATTATCCATTTTGAATAGTTCACCATGAAGTTATCGGTCGTGTCAGGAATATTCTTCATTTTCTTATGAACGCAGGTAAATAGAATAAAGAATAACATAATAGTTGAATTGTAAAGTTACGTAAGACATTTTTTAAAACTATTATTTAGTGAGTACTTAACTATTCAGGGTTCGATATCATTATTCGAACTCAGAAGAAATTTGGAAATGTGGTAAATGAAGCAGTGACTAGTGTTTTAAGTGGCATTGCTCATAAATAAGGTAACAATTGAAAGTTTTTCAAAGTAGTTCAAATTCAAAACAGTATGCCATTCGTAATCTGATGAGCCTACAAAAACAAATCTCTAATCATGTCTCTTGTCCATTTCCCATTAATGACCCACTACAAGGTCGGGTCGTCTCTCATAATGAGAGGGATAGGCCTTAGTCCACCACGCTGGCTTACTGCGCGTCGAAGGATTTCACATACCTTTGAGAACATCTTTTTTGTGATCTCTCAGGCATGCAGATTTCCTCATGGTGTTTTCCTTCACTGTAACAGCAGGTGATATTTAGTTTATAAAGCGCACATATTTTTTTTTTACAGTGTCATCGGTGCGTGCCATTGGGATTCGAACCCTCGATTAAGAGATCAAATTTTAGGCCACTGGGCTATCACCGCTTCAGTCATAATCATTATTTTTAATAATATTAAAAACTACAATAACTAACTACACAGTTACAAAGTTCAGCCATGTTTGTTTTTCCAAAATTGCCAGGTAAATTCACTCTGTGTGCGTCGTAGTAAAATGTTCGGGAATTCCCCGGAGAGCACGCCGAGGACAATGCCGCGTTATATTTTGTTTGCTGGAATACCGAAAAAAAATAACATCATTTTTACCGACCCTTTAAAAGGAGGTTATCAATTTTACACGCATGTACCTATGTTATATTATCGGAACTGTACAATATGTACATATGAATTAAATTATGTTAGTCTATTACAGCTTCCAAACTAGTATACTCAAAGTGCGCTTTCACACAAACAAGTGGACCACATTACGTCCGCGTAGCAATCGATCTTGCTCTTTCGTCGTGTAACGAGTTCCCTTCCGTTGCTGCTTTCAAATAACCTTTGACTTTCAGCTTGTATTTAAGCGTTCTGCTTTGTTGATTTCGATTTACTTTTGTAGTAATATCAAAGCGAGTGGCATTGCCATAATGTTAATTGGCCAACGTTTCCTACTGACACGAGTTTTGGTATTCCTCGGAATTGAATGAGTCGCCAATGCGTTTGTGGCTTTAATGGAGAGCTATTTTTACATCCTTTTTCAAGAACCCCATGTCAAGGGCAGAAACACATTCGCCGAAAAACCTTTCCAAAGTTTGCACGTTCTATAAAAACAGATCAGTTTGCGTTCTAAGGCAATCGATCTTGCTCTTCCGTTGTAACTAAATTTCCTTCCGTTGCAACTTCAGCTTCAGAATGCGCGCTGAATTTCTGCGCCGCGTGATGTATGGGATCTGTCGCCGTGTAGGAAACGTTAAAATTCTTCATGAGTTTTTCCATTCTATTACTTTAGACTTTAACTTCGCTTTTCTCGGTTCCTTTCGTTGTTGGTTGGAATGGTACGAAAATTTTTCATTCGGGTCGATTGTTATTAAAATAGTCATTCATCGTTACGGTATCTGCCTTTCGTGAATTAAAAACCGAAAAGACATGCATTTTTCTCTAAATCTGTTTAACATCACAGCAGAATAGTGAAGTTTGAGATTTTACCTAACCAAATGCTACCCCTGTCTTCCTTCCAGCTCCTTTCGTTATCCACTGCTGGATATAGGTCTCCCCTAATCGATGCCCTTTCTCTCATATCATCCGGCGGTTTCCCACTGTCCTCTTCAGGTCGTCCACCTGGTCGGGACGGTGTGTGCTCCTCAATGTGTAACTCACTAGCTACTATGGTTCTACTACCTATTTATATAAACAAACATTCATTCACGGAGATATTAATCTACTCCAACTACTAATGCAAGGGAAAATCCAAGGTCAAAGAGGGCCAGGAAGGAGACGTACCTCATGGCTCAAAAATCTTCGAACCTGGTTCAACATGAGCACCAGATCACTGTTTCGTGCAGCGGTCTCAAAAATAAAGATAGCCAAAATGATAGCCAACCTCCGGTAGGAGACCGCACCGCAAGAAGAAGAAGGAGATATTAAAGTAACACTCGAGTAACACAGCCACACAAATTTAACTAATTCTCTGTTCAAATGGAAAATGGCTTTTTAAATGGAATAGTTAACACTCAAAACACAAAACACAAACAAACTTGAAACACAAATGGAGCGGACCTATAATAATAGAAGCAAAGTCCGAACTAAACCAGCCCGGTAAGACTCGCGATGTTTCTATTCGAATACACGGAGCAATCAATAACTGTTCCAATTGCTTCCAGTATTTCCGATATTCCCTTGTCTGGTATTACATGACATGTGATACTGAGTTTAGTTGTTTGTGGTCAGTGTTACTTAAAAAGGATGGACTAGATACAATGAAGTTAACAGTACTTTTTTACTTATTTTCTTTTCTTAATTTTTAGTTTTAATTCCTTATCACGGAAACAACTGGACCAATTTTGATGAAACTATTACCATTACCTAAGTTGAACAAAATGCAAACATACAAAAAAAGAACGAACACGATCCATCAATTAGTTTCGGAGATGTGCGAGGACAAACATATCTACATACATACACCCATGAAAGGTATTCTTGTTAGGAAACCATCATAATGTGAAAATTGTGCAGTTCTGAGAATATTACTTACGAGTACATTACGTGTCGAATTGATAACCTCCTTTTTTGAAGTCGGTAAAAATGTCAGACAACTTCCCAACAAATGCGAAACCTAATGCGAAAAATATATAAAAACATTCACAGTCCTTATGTTTGCGACTCTTAATTACTACCAATATTTGAATCCGTATTTCGAACTAAAACATAAACATTTTGTACAAACAGCCCAGTATCGAGTTCCCAACGATTTTTGATGCGGTTTTGTTTATTTTGTTTCGAAAACCTGCAGGCATTGTTCTATCTATGCTGTGCGGTTGAAAATGTTTAAAAAAATCCTCTTTGTTTTGATTTACATGCGAATTTCGGCCATTTACATATACGAGTAGGTAAACAATTGCGGTGTCCACTTGGTATATGTATGACTAACGAAATTGGTTTTCGTTTTGAAAAATAATCGAATTGATTGGAGTCAAAATGCACAAACTAAATTGGATTGCCGCACTATTCGGGAGTTGGTTTTTGTATATTGTTGTGTTAACAAGCTGAAGTAGCAAAATGGTGGCGGCATAATAGCAGAACCGATCAACGGGCAAGAAAGGTTTCAACATAACAGTTTCAGGTGCGAATATTTTCTTGTCTCATACTTTTAGTGCGTGTTTTTAGTAGTCGGGTTGTAGTATTTTATCGTATTTTTAATTTCTCTGTACAATAAAAAGTTATAATAAAAAATTGAGAGTTGTCAAGGGACACCCAGAAGGAACGAAGTTCATGACGTAAATGACATTGTCATTTACGACACTTTTTGCTGTCATGACGTAACCGAAGTTCATGACGTAACTGACGTAGTCATGAACTTCAGTCATTGTCATTTACGTCATGACTTACGTCATGACAGCAAAAAGTGTCGTAACAACTTTTCGTAAGAATTTTTTCCGTCTAGCCCCCTTTCACAACGCGCGATAAGGAACTTCGTTTCAATAACATTAGTAGCAGTAACTATTCGCTATTTTAATAAAGTATAACATCCAAATACTATGTAGTCCAACATAATCTTCGAGTGTCACATACCTATACCTAGTAAACCCGGCCCACGACACATTAGGCGACCGTATAAACCGGGGGCTTACACGTTACGGGGCGTTGAAATATGACCTCTATTGTCTACACAATAGGGGATATTTATGACGACAGCCCTCTAATTTAAGGCTCGCCTACTAACAATGAAATGTTTCTGGTTTTGGGGCTTCGGTAGATATAGTTCGCTATTCTGCTGTTTTAGTTGCGGTTATTTTGAACGTATTACGTGTGGTTTCTACAAATTGTATACATCAATTTCAGTGCTGCGTTGAAGCGAAATAACAGACGAGACAACGTATAAATGAGATATATGACACGTATAGTGTTTTAAATTCCAATAAAATGAGTAGAACCATGATAAATGGACACAGCTTCGATATATTTATGGATTAAAATTAAAATTCGATCACAATTTTAACTAAGACCAAATTTTAAAAAGGAGAATATATCCGTTCAATTGAAAAATTTCACAGACACAAAAAATATAAACTAAAATTACGCCTTTTGCGTAAACGGGTTAAAAAGGGGTGTTCCACCATCCGTTAAGTACCCTAATATTTAATAAATAGATAACACCCGTAACAGTAATAGTATAAATAGTCAATTAGTCACGAACCGTTATACTAAGTACTACCTATATTAGTACCTATTTAGTATAGTATTATATAATATAACGCAATTCCGATAATTCAACTGAAACTAAATGCTACCACTGTCAATAAGTCGTAAGATAATAAAACGCTTTTCTACTGCTATTACCTACTATGAAACACAAATTAAACTGTGTGATTAAAGGTAATTAATAAATTTTATAGTTGGTAAATCAGTAAGTAGTAAAAGCAATAAGCTTTCTCTCAATAAACCTTTATCGAGAGTTCTGGATTCGGCGTACGTTTTGCGAAATCAAAATGTCACTGACATAACGGTGAAGGAAAACATTGTGAGGAAACGTACATGCCTAGTTCTCAGACTCAGAGAGACTTCGTTTCTACGAAATCCAAAAATTCTATCACAATTTAAAATTACTCGGAAATTTCAATCAAGCTTTATATTAAGGTCGTACTTATTAGTTTTTAAACGAAGTTTCTTACAATTCTCCGATAAAAAAAGTGAGAGAGCCTTTAGTAAACTAGTTAAAATTAATTAGATCGTCACAAGAAAATGTCTCTTAGAATTGAATTTAAAAGATTTCTAGTTTAAAAGACTTGTACTGACGATCTGATGTTAATTTGTTTTATGGCTCATGAACAACAACATCAAATTTATTACAATTTATTTTTTGAATTGATGTCATAAAACACTCATATTTTAAAGTCTTCATGTGACTAAAATGAATGAATCCGCGCGTCCCTGGGTCAATTAACTAATTTTCATTGGTGTCATAACAAAATGATCTATAAATATATTAAATACGTCACATAGTTCATTTTTATTCTCTTGTCATATTTGGTAAACAATTAGCATGTCTTTTATTTTTTTTATTTGCGATTAGAAAATAATGCAGACACAAAATTATAAAAATTTAAAAACAAATTGTCATAATACAGAAACAGATTTCTAGAATGTATAACTTATTTTTTAAAGCAATTTTAAAGTTTTCTTCAATAAAAAGTAGATTATTTACCAAATAAGACAAGAGAATAAAAAAATGAACTGTAGATATCGCGTCGCTTCTAAACTAAACCGTTAACTATGACCTAAATAAAAGCTTCAATAAAATTGTAAGCTTATCTCCACAAAGTTTCGTTTCAGTGCCAATTTTTCTTATCTGCTTAGTTAGCTCTGTTATAAAAACAAACCTTATCATGTCTATCTCTGAACTAATTCCATTAAAAAGTAAGCAAAACTGGCGGATAAGCTTTGTCCGCTATAACCGTAATCTCGTCCACCGCTCCGGGCGGCGCGTTACTGGCAAGCGGGTCTTGAGGTAGGGATATAGTATAAGCGGCAGCGGTAGCGGAAGCGGACAAAACTCCAAATATCGTGGGCAGACCCTTACTTATTTGTGGAACTTATTTTCTATACACTATGTAACAATATTTATTTGTGAGCGGATGGCAATGGGGCGATATTGACACACACGATAGCTGTCACGTGTGTTCCTTTATTGGACCTAGCCATACTGCATTATAGACTAAGTTTTATTTACTTTTAAAAGAGTGCTGGGAGTTTTTTTTCGCCCGCTTTTTTCTCCCAGTCTACGTTTTGCCTGAGGGGCGATCAAAGCGGATGAATGTAGAATGTATAATTTATCTGTATGACTCATTAAGTGTGCACAAATTGTACCTAATAATGAATAAAAGCTTTTGAGTTTGAGTTTGAGTTTGAACTTCAAATAACATCCAAGCCAACTGAATCGATGAGACCGATTAGGTAAAACAACTAAATAAATAAATTCTAACGACAATTATTAGCAATAAATAGTAATTTTCTTCTTTCTTCTGCAAGGGCTCAAATAACAAAAATAACAAAAAACACCCAACTGGAAAGGGTCTTGCAAAAGACCTCTTTTTCATTTTCGGTAACTTAAATAGAACATTTAAGTAGGCGAAAATATGAATGCAAAAATATGAATAACGAAACAAAAAAGAAGGGATAGAAGTGAGTGGCAATATTTTTATTTTGCAGGTGGCATATTATTTGCGTTTTGATAAGTATGTTTACTTATCAAAACGCTTCTCTCTTGTCCCTGTCCCAAGCTTTAAGCTTTTGGGCGACACGGGGATTAACACAGCCTCTTATTCTAACTTTTATGTTCCTAGTACTTAACGGCTTATATTTTGAGCCAACTTTCGTTTATAGGTCACAGACGTACTTTAAGAGCGCCCCGTTTGATGTTTATACATAAATAATGACTAAGTTAGCTTTTGCTATAATTAGAGTATTTAGACTGGGAGCGAATATTGCGTTGGTTTTGATGTTCACTTAATTTCTTAAGTTGTAAATTTCGTATATCGAAATGATGCTGTAATTTTGTACAAAATCGTTTTAAATTAGTATAACTAGTAGCCAATAAAATAAGTATGTTTATTTATGATGTAATTTTGAACAAAACTCGATTTAAAAATGTGGTAAAACTAGTTGCCATTTAATAAATATGGATAGATCATTCATAAGCAGTTTTCCAATAGCGGTTTACCAGGCCGTCAAGCCTGGTAAACTGCAGCATGAAATCGGGCGTATAAGGCCAAGTTCACATAACGGCGCGGTATGCATTCAAATGACGGTGACCTTCGAAATTCTAAGCCACTGGGCTATCACCGCTATTGTATGTTTTTGTATACTACAGTGATAAGTAATTTAAGCTAGCATTAGAGGGGTATTATTCAGTCGAGGAAGCTAAATTGCCCTCGGGGGACCAATGCAGGTCCGATCGATGTCAATGTTGCAATTCAAGCATGTTTATTGCTTCGAAACTAGATCTGGAATATCTCAAATATCAAAATGGTACCTATAGCTCACTTATTATATCTGATAGCTAGATTCTTTAACATACACAAGAAATAAACAAACATGCACGTCATCAAATATTCAATGGTTACGGCAGCTCAATTACTAGCACATTTGAGGTTTTTAATGCACCTTTTGGAGGACTAACACTATTAATATGACTATTTGTATTAATTGGATTTAATTATTAGATTTAATTGGAGTAGTAGTAAATCCATGATTACCCAAGAATATTAATTTTACCTAAGAGATCTCTACTCTGTTCTTAGTATGTAACATTTTAGTCGATAGCGAATATACCAATGTCCTTATTTCAAAAACAGAAGCAAATAAATGTGAGTTATTACTTTAACTTACTTTTTAATGTTCTACTTTATCGACTAACTTCATGAATAAAAGCCATAGCTTAAAATTAACGCACAACAAACTAACAGATTGGAATAAGTACTTAAAATACATAACAGTATAATTCCATTCTCATTCTTCCCATTCCACTTCTCAAACAAAGGCGCTGCACACCACTGTTAGTCTGGAAAGTGTGGAAGCTTCTGGAAACTTCTGGAAATTAAAGCAAAAGTAATACAAAACTAGTTGCACTGGGCGGACGCGTTTCCTGCGTTGCAGCCCACTTTTGTTTGCAGGATTCTTGACATACGGCCTGGAATGCATTTGCGATTATTATAAAATATTCTAATTTTAATTTGACCTGAACTGGTATATTAAATAATAATATTAATGAAACATAATAACCGTAATGCACTGTAAAATTTCGAACTGATATTTTCCCGTAGGTATTAAATATTTGTTAAATATTTTGTCTAACGATATGTATTCATATCTTTCACTCTTTTTAATTTTTTAAACTCTTCTAAAAACCTTTTACCTCTATTTGGGATATTACATTGTGCGACTCCTGTGAAGTAAGCGCTATGTATGATTTTCATATCTATGTGTGTCGGTGTATTAGCGACATTCTAAAACTCACACTAAGGGTACAGGGAAAAAATAAATTTGAGTTTTTTGTAGGATACATGCAGAAACTCGAAACTCGCAAAGTCTGAGTCTAGTCTGAAAACGCCTAAGCCTAACTCTCAGCGATTCCTGCTTCTCAACAAATCTCTTTGCAATGGAACACAATTTCAACCAGTCTTGCCTTTAAGACTTAATATTTTTATCTTTTTCCTTTCCTTTGCTTTTATCTTCGTGTCTGTACAACAAAGGGGTGTGTACTTGTTTAAGAAAAATAGGTGCTTAGAAATTCCCCATTCCTTCCTTCCTTTCAGCCCTTGGCAGTCCACTGCTGGACATGGGCCTCCCCTCGCCGCCTCTCCACCCGGTCCTGGGCCCTCTGAATCCCACGGTTTCCCGCTGCCTTCTTCAGGTCGTCAGTCCACTTATAAATTCATTGTAGATAAATTTCAAGCTTTGACTGACAAGTAGGGATTGCATTAATTCCAAACAAGCTGAGAATTTGTATGAGATATCATTATAATGAAGTTGTGTAAAGTCCCCATCAATTTCATGTACGCAAAAAAAAATTCAAGGTCAGTCAAGGTTAAAAAAACGGGTTTTTGAGATTCTGTAGCAAAACAGTTAGTTTTATAACAAAAATGTTTAGGAACAACTTCTTGATTATGCAATTCACCATTTCTGAGAAAAAGAGATTCTCAAACCTACCCCAGATGCCGAGGGATCGAACTAAGTACTTTATTCTCCGGATAGATAGTTTTATAACTACCTGCGCTATATAGCCCTCACCTCTACTACAAAGGTCAATCACCTAAGTGGACCTACATAAATGCGTGAAAAATGGAAAAAAATATTTGTTATATAATAAAATAAAATATAGCCTATGTGTTATCGACGGTTTTTCTCTATACAACAATCCAAATTTCATTCAAATCCGTTCAGCCGCTCGAGAGATGTTCGCGCACAAACAAACAGACATACAGACAAACAGACTAACACACAAACAGACTAACAGACAAACAGACAAAAATTGTAAAAAGTATATTTTTGGGCTCAGAAGCGTGTCTCGAGTTGGAAAAACTTAATTTCACAAAAAAATATTACATGTACAGAATTCACAGCTCAAGAATTTTATTATATGTATAGATAACTTCTGAAAGATCCGAATCAAAGGTAAAAAAAACCTCCTTCCACCTAAACGTTAAATTATCCTTTTTCACTGACTAGCAAATTGGAATTCACTTTACAATGCACATATCGACAAGGCTTTATTAAACAGAACAAAGCTCTCGTGTGCGATTGAAGCCTTTGAGCGACATCCAATAACTGCGTTGGAACTGATTTTTGCGGGTTTGAACGTAACAAGAGCCTTGTACCCATTAATGACCCACTACAGGGTCGGGTCTCCTCTCACAATGAGAGGGATGTAGGCCGCCGTCCACCACGCACCACTACTGCCCGTTGGTGGACTTCACATGCCTTTGAGAACATTTTTTTTTATGAACTCTCAGGCATGCAGGTTTCCTCACGATGTTTTCCTTCACCGTAACAGCAGGTGATATTTAATTTTATAAATCGCACATAACTTTTATTACAAAGTCATTGGTGCGTGCCACTGGGATTCGAACCCGGACCCCTCGATTCGAGGTCGAATTCTAAGCCACTGGGCTCTCACCGCTATTTAACAAGAGTAACAGGGATTAATTGCGTCAAGCAGTTATTGGGCTGCAGTGCTTTTAAAGCCCACTGTTGGGCTTGGATTTCTCCCCACAAAAAAGCCACCGAAAAAGTTAATCAACGTCGGGCGCGGTTAGTACCTGGACGGGTGACGCTAGCGACGAATTAAATGCGCGCTTCCGTGCTTCGAAGGGTATGTTAAACCGTTGGTCCCGGTTGTTATCGATACGATAGCAGTCGTTAAACCTTGTCGGAGGCCCTAAGGGCGGTTTGAAAACATCTAACTCTAGCCCGTTTCTCCACCAATCCGCGTTCGAAATTTTAAAATATTTTAACCCAGATTCCATCTAACAGGTTGACAGCCCCTGCACCAGTTCAATTGAATTCCTATAAAACGAAATTGGCTTGTGAAAGTTCTCGACGCATTCGTACAATCGACAGTTGACAAATTGTTCGCCGACAACTTGTACGAGCATAACAGTATAACCCAGTTATAGCTAGAATTGTATTCAAATTGTTTCTTTGTGTCGCGCAAAACAATGAAATTCAGGACTATTTGTTAACGCCCGTAACGTTATTCAATTTTCTGACATGGATTAATTTCTAATTTTGTAACAAATGACATTGAATTATTGGTATCAGTTACGCGTTGGAGTAGCTGCTTTAGCTGTAAGCTTTAGGTACACGTAATAAATCCTGGATGGTAATGATTCTGTCTTATCAGTTACCCATTAATGACCCACTACAGGGTCGGGTCTCCTTCTCGTAATGGGAGGGATGTAGGCCGCCGTCCACCACGCTGGCCTACTGCGGGTTGGTGGACTTCACATACCTTTGAGAACATTTCCTCACGATGTTTTCCTTCACCGTAACAGCAGGTGATATTTTACTTTATAACTTTTTGGAACGAAGGGGGCTAGACGGAAAAAATTCTTACAAAAAGTTGTCACGACACTTTTTGCTGTCATGACGTAAGTCATGACGTAAATGACAATGACTGAAGTTCATGACTACGTCAGTTACGTCATGAACTTCAGTCACGTCGTGATAGCAAAAAGTGTCGTAAATGACATTATCATTTACGTCATGAACTTCGTTCCTTCCGGGTGTCCCTTGACAACTCTCAAGTTTTTTTACAAAGTCATTGGTCAATCGATTCGAGGTCGAATTCAACTTAAAGCATATCATTTAAGAGCTCAAATTAAAATGGTTTCGCTCTAATAAACGTAGGCATCACTCCACATTGAGGGCTAGTGCTGCGTGCGGGATCGAGTGACGTCAACAGCCCTTATTGCATTCGCGTAACAAGGTCGAGTGTCTATCCCTTTCAATGTGCTGAGTGCGAGTTTTCACAAAACATTTTCGCTTGAACGTATCGAGCGCGAATACGTCGATTTCTATGGGATTGAAGCAGCGCCATCTTGTGGCTAAGATGACAAACGGAATTGGCGCTTAGCGTATAGTCGATTAACGCGACGGTGAAGTTACTCGAACAATTTTGTGCAACTCGCACTACGCACACAGATGTGGAGCTTTCATTTAGTTCTGATTTAACGTCTGTGAAATTAGTGGTAATACTACTTTGTAAATATCTTCTGTCCTTTCTATGTATATTTATTTTCATATATCTATACATCTTCTTCTTCTTCTTCTTCTTCTTCAATCTCTTGTTTTTATTCTTCTTAATTTTCTGTCTTTATAATAAAATTGATGAGCTGCCAATTGCGTAATGCCCAGGAGCGGTCAGTTTATTTCAAAGTATCCGTGCTTTACGTCTGAATAAATCGATGTAACAACAAGAAATGTAGAAAAAGTAAAAAAACTACATAGTAACATAGGTACGTTTTTGCAGCAAGAGTTTTTATTTACTTATTTTTATTTCTTTTACGTCAAAATCCAGCAATGGATTGACGTGGTTTTTGGGTGGAGGGAAAAACGTTAGAAATTGACGCAACTTTTCCTGCAGAATATTATGTTTTTGCTATCCTTATTGCTATCTCTCTTGACTAAAGTCCAAACGGGCTATCTACATATAGCACCTACTATTTTATAAGTTAAAGGTAGTAGTGAAATTCTGCAGAAATTCATCTTAAACAAAGCCACCAAATAGACATAAACGCTGCAAATTAAATACGACAAAAATATTATACTCTTACTTTTGTACGCAGAAACTAGCTCTATGCAAAGCGTGTAGGAAAATTATCTCTAATTAGACTTATATAGTCTTCACTCTGGACCTTAATGCGTCGTGGTAAGGTCCATTATCGTCTGTCGAGTGCAGTAAAGATAGAGATGTCGCGATGCATTCGCGGGGATAACTACCGGAAAGTCTTCGTTGAATTAACATTATTTCGCTTTTGGTTGCCGTACTAAAGCACTTGCGAAATGAAAAGGTTTTTGTTCTAAACAGTCTATAGCATCAAAAATTATATCGACACAAATAAAATTTAAGTTTTGACACGTGTGCAATTAATTCAAACAATGGTGATTAGTTAAAGAGAAAATACCTCTATTTCAGTTTTCAGGTCATTAATTCCATAAATATAAATTTTATAAGTAAACACGGAAGTAAATTCAAACCATAGTATTGAAATCTAAAGTTGTATGATTTTTTATTGAATTTAAAAAAGGATTAATAAATAAACATCTATGAACCTAAAAATGTTAAAATTAACAATCTTAAACACAAAAATTAATTAATGGACAATTCTGCACCTCTAGCGTCTTAAACAAAGCGGAAAAACTCGAGCTTAAACAAAAAGGCTGCAATTTAAACACGGAAAAACAAAAAGATTTGCGTTATTACGCAGTCACTAGCTTCGTATGAACCGTGTCATATCATCTAATTATGTCATACCCTCATTATAGGCCTTAATACGTCGTTGTAAGGTGCATTATCGTCTGTCGAGTGCAGTAATGATGGAGATGTCGCGTTGCATTCGCGGGGATTATTACCGGAATGATATATCCTGCATACTCCGAATAAAATTATTTCGCCTTTCGCCTTTCAAAGCGTCGGTGGAGTGAGAAGCTACTCACTAATACAGTTTAATAGCATGAAAGATGTAAATTCGTTTTGTGCTCAGAGGAATAAATTTCACGTAGGTAATGTGTCTGTAAATATTTTGTGCAACGTTACAGGCGTATGGCATTTTAGGTCAATATGGCATAAGCCTGTACTGCAATGTAACTGTATGTAATTGTGACTAATATAATTTGTAATACGTTTAGGGGTGTTACTACAAACTCCTAAAACCATCATAAAGCAATTTTGTTTTGTTTTAAATTGAAACAAAACATCATGTATTAAATTAAAACAAAACACCATTGCTTTATGATGGTTTTAGGAGTTTGTAGTAACCACCTGGTCATCAGTCCACCTGATCAAAAGGAGTACAGTCGTACTCCTTTTGTCGAGAAACGGTCGCCATTCGAAGACCTTTCTTACCCACGTTCTAAATTTAAAAACATTTTGTCTGTGTATACCTTTGAATCTTTTTTATATCTGCTTCGGGAAGCAATTATCGCAACTGTCAACGGGAACTGTGCCATCAAACTCGGTCCATTGGACCGTCTTCTTAATTTGCGAAAATTTCGGCTATTTGCATAATTTGTCACTCAAAGCCCACTCAATTCCATTCCAAGGGTCAGCTTCGGAACTGAGTTAGGACTGCGAATGTTGTTTGGACTCGATTAATCGATTAGTCTTTTTCGGGGCTCTGGGAAATAAAAAGGTGTGAATAAGTAAGAGAAAAAAATTATTGATGACACGTTTTGAAACATTTTTCTTGACAGATAAGGTTTTAGGTAAACTGGAAACCTATTTTACCATACTCTGAATGCTCCCGAGCTATTAATGTCATAGATGCGAATGTTTTTGAAAGTAGATACATGAATTTTAGGCAGACTGCAGCGGCTCAACAGATTTCTACGAAATTTGGATTACGGATAGTTTAAGAATAACTCATATCATATTTATATATATGATATTTCTCTCTCTCTGGACCGTATTCAATTCGTATCTCAATATTCGTATCGTATCTCAACGAAATTATTATAATTTACAATTTTGATCAATAGTCACAAAGGCCTATAAAAAGATAAATAATTATTAAAGAAAAACTTTTAAGGAAATGCAATGAAACAACGGCAAATTATGCTGGTTATTTTAAATATTCGCATGTAAAGAAGTAAGGAAGCGGAACTTTGTAAAATATTCGTGAAATCAAAACGTGTAACATTTCTTCGGAACTGAATTGCAACTTAAGGCAAACTTTAAGGCGGAGCTTGCAACTAACGAACAGCTCGACAGTTTGTATTGTAACTTGTCACAGATATAACTTATAAGTTTCTTTCATATCAAACATGCTTCAGGTCGCGAAAGAAAACATTGAAATCTTAAATTAATTTAATAGTAATCCTAGTGTGGGGCTATGAGTGTGGAGCGTTATTTGTTATTTATTATTTATTTGCTTTATCTTTTTTTTTAGAGAAAGGCAGTCAGGCATAAATAATCGTCAAAGTATTCTGACAAATATCTCAAGTTCATTCAACCCTCGGTACTTTTTTCAACCACTAAAAACCCCATCATTACTCCAAACTGTAAGGTTATCTATCCGTATATTGTAGGGTAAGTTAATTAACATCCAGAGGGCCAGTAGTTTTTGTCAGATAACCGTAGACGGTCGGAGAGCGTGCGAAGCGAAACATGTCCCTAATGACGCCCCGCCCTTTGAGCATTGCTCTGTGAAAATTGACGAAGGATGGTATGATTTAAGGGATAGGAATAAGCGGAAAATAACTTTACTTAAACCATAGAAACCAGTAAACCCCTCTTCCTAGAATAAAAAAAAATGAACGTGGTTAGCGACCCTAACTACTACGCCGGAGGTCGTGAGTTCGATTCCCACCCGAGACAAATATATGTGTGATGAGCACAAGTGTTTGTTCTGTTTCTGGGTGTAAATTATCTATATAAGTATGTATTTTAAAATAGTATATAATTATGTAGGTTTATCAGCTATCTGGTTACAAGCTCAGAGCTTACTTTGGGATCAGAAAGCCACGTGTGAGTTGTCCCACAATATTTGTTTATTTACTTAATATTTATTTATTTTCTTAAATTGACAAGGCAGAGTTAAGACTCAATTTTTATTTGTACCAAATTCGCCCAAACTTACATCTTAGACTAAGCCCTAAGGGTCTCACGCAAACCGTCACGGATATAACAGTTGTCCGTATTTACAACAAGGGAGTTTTCAGGTGGGCTCTATGAAAGTACCGACTGACCGACCCTCTTTCAGTTCTCTCTTACGTTGTGTATTTATTACTGCTGTTATATTTAGAAAGCCTTTGTTAGAATTAATGACTGTGTTGAAAAGAGCACACGATAAAATTGGATTGTTTAGTTGAAGTCTGTTCAATACGAGTGTACGTACTGTACGTGTGGTCGTTATAATCCGATATTATAGTATCGCACTATACGTAACTGGTAGTTATACAGAGTTACCCGTAAAACATGAGCAACCTCGCAGCACTAGGTAGCTAGCACCATAAGCAACAACTTTTGTTCTATGAGTTCGAACATAACTCAATACATAAAAAATAAATGGTTAAACAAGTTTTTGTTGTGCTGTCGTGACATTTGTAAGTCTACGATAGTATGTTTCATTCATGACTGCTCGCATGACCGACGGTCGACTGGCGGGCGAATATGTCAAGTTCAATCAAAGGCCCCGCGAAGTTTTTTCGCGGTTTGTTTACGTAATCTTTGCGATGCGCATAGAGTTAGAAACATTCAAGCGGGAAATTAAATTAATAAATATTTTTGTATGAAATCCTCGATTAAAGTTGTTGCTTATGGTGTTAGCTACCTAATGCTGGGAGGTTGCTAATGTTTTACGGGTAACTCTGTAGATGCAAAAGGATTTAGATGAACAAACATACTCGTAAGTTCAGGAAGGAAGGATAACGCCCAGCTTCTGTGGCCCAACCCCCTACAACTACAGGGTCTCCTCTCACAAAGAGGGGAGGCTTTAGACCACCACGCTGACCTAATGCGGGTTGGTGGATTGCACCAACTTTTTTTGAAAATTATTGGTGCGTGCCACTGGGATTCGAACCAGGACCCCTCGATTAAGAGGTCGAATTCTGACAACACAAAACATGAACACCCTGACCCTGATTTCGTACAAAACTGAGCGGCCTGTAAGCCAATGCTTAACTTCCGACATAAAATCCGCTTGGTGCTCATTAAAACGCGTAACGCAATTTGGCGACGTCGGGGCTTTGCGGAATTGTCTCGGCGATGTTTATTATGATTTATATTGCGTGCGAATTGCGTCGGCTGATGTTGCGGTAATGGACAAGAGAATTATGTATGAGTAGTTGTGAATGTGTTTTGGACTTTTTGACGTGAAACGTCTTTAAAATCGTTGCTATTCCCACAGGGTACCATAACAGAAAATTGAACCGTAACGAATTGCTCTATATCGTCTGACCTTAATAACTACAAAACGATTCATCGTATAAACATGAATTTAGTGTCATTATTAAGCGTATATAGTCAGTTCGCTGCTTAGACCTTGAGTTTACATCGGAGCCGGGCGGGGCGGCGGTAAACGACGCCGGTATAGACGTTTCACGTTGAAACACAAGACAAAGGGAACATGCAGCTTCACGTCGGTTAAAGAGGTTGGTAATGTACCTCCTCGCACCAGCTGCAATGGCTCTACCGGTATTATGTTGGCGTGAAGACACCTAGTATGTACTCTTAAGAATTAAAAACTAACAAAAATGTGACAGATGCAACGAAAACGTATGATGAAAAGAAAAGATATGATGCGTTTTTGGTTACCCTTTCAGCCCTTTGGGAATTATATCCCAATTAATCATCCACATAGATAGTGGTTCCCCCTTATGCGACATAACGAATGCAATTGCTCTTTTGAAAGAAACATTCAGCATCCGTACTACGAGTAATTCCACACGCCAATCCGTGTGTGACGTTCCTCACAGAAAGAATATCTGATGTCGATCGCGAACGTTGAATTCCACGCTTTGATACTATAGTTTTTCGTAAAAGGATTGGGGACCTTTGATGGCTGAAACACTGAAGCCACCCCTGAGGATTCTCTCAATGTCGATGGATTTTGGGTAAGGTAAGGTTTCGGTGATACAGCGGTGATATCCCAGTGGTTAAGAGTTCGACCTCTTAATCGACGGGTCCGGGTTTGAATCCCAGTGGCGCGCACCAATGACTTTGTAAAAAAGTTATGTGCTCTTTATAAAATTTAAATATCAACTGCTGTTATGTTCACCGTAACATCGTGAGGAGACCTACGTGCTCAAAGGTATGCGAAGTCAACCAACCCGCAGTAACCCAGCGTGGTGGACGGCGGCCTACATCCCTCTCTACGTGAGAGGTGGCCCGACCCTGTAGATAGATGCGTACGTATGCCCAGAAGTTAAATTTGTATGAACCGCCTTCAAAGTGAACGCGGGCTTAACCTAACAAATGATAAGTTCCGTCAAAACAAAAGTACCACCATAATACGCTTATCCCATGTCAAGGATACACAATGCCCGCCCGACGTATCCTTCGTTACGTTTTGGCAATTGGACTATGATATTCTATTATGTTTACTGCTTACGACCATAATGTATATTGTAATAGTTGGACGCGAAGTTTTTGCCACAATTTGGGGAGTCCTTGAGCATTTGGAGGAAAAGGGGAGATCTCCCGCCACGCGATGTCACTGCCTGGAGACCGCGGTCCGAATGTCAACTGCGGACCGTTTGTATATATGCAGAGATTCTATGGAACTTTGATAGCGCGTTTGAGGATACGTGTTCCGATTCCAGTTCGGTGTGACGCGTGTGACGTGTTCTATTGTTGACTACACTCGCTGCTTGCGTCAGCGTTTCATGAGAGGCGCGCGCTCATATTACTTAGGTATCGCGCCGCTGCAAGCACAATCAGCCACGCTGACCCAATGTGGACTGGCAGGAACAGGTTACCGTGTTGGATGTTTTCAAACACCTACCAGGCTTCCGACAAGGTTTATCGACTATTTTCTTATGGATAACAACCGAGACCGACCGTCAATGGGCCACTAGATTTATGGATGGATGTTTTTGAGTAAAAATAGCTTGCGCAATTGGATAATTTTATTTATAACAAACGACAGTCTGATTGTTGATTCGTAATTCATCATCTACACAGGTATTGGGCATTCAATACACAGGTATACAAATACACAGGTATTTGTTTTGTTCTTAAATCCAATTCGTAAAGGAGTCGAGAGAAAAGCATTTTAATTTCACCTTCCTCAGGGAAATCACAAAATAGGCTATGAACTTGCTAAGAATTTTAAAAATGAATTCCTCCGTCTTAAAATATTCATCAATGCCACTTAAGCTAAGTATTTTAAATGTTGTAATTACTTTGAATACATTTATTTCGAATAGAACTCCATTCGAAACTCCTCTTAAGTGACTTTTGAATCACTTTAACTATTGCTATCATCATAATCACCTTCTGATGGAAAGGTCGGGGCACGAATTCTGGGGCACGTATGAACTTTTCCAAAGTGTGGGTATTTTATGAAAATTCTTATTAAATAAATATTACTCAAATTTAATTATTTACCTCAAAAAATAGTAGGCCTAAAGTACGCAACAAATTTTATTTCTTTTTTGATGTCGGTTTAATTTTTAAAAATTTTTTTCGGTATTTTGACTTTTAAGTCCATATCACGGAAACTACTGGACTGATTTTGATGAAATTTTTAACCATTCCCTAAATTGAACAAAATGCAAACAAACAAAAAAAGAACGAATACGATCCGTCAATTAGTATTATGTAAAAAATGTGCAGTTCTGAGAATATTACATACATACATACGAGTACGTGTGGAATTGATAACCTCCTTTTTTGAAGTCGGTAAAAATAGAGTTTTTAATTCAATTATACTGAAGTCTTAGCAACCAATGAATGCTTAAGAACCAAGCAAAGCAACACAAATAAAAACAGCCGTTCAGGATTCCTTGTACTGTAATCGTTTTATGTAAATGGTTCTCAATATAAGGTACGAGTCTTATTATGAGCTTGTTACGATGCTAAAGGAATAAAAATTGAGTGCTTTATTGAATGTGCCGTAAAAATTGTTCCAACCATATTGAAGTCGTCATAATATTTTAATACGGCTATGGCCACACAGAAATTCTATTTCATTCCACTGATAATAAACAAACGATTTAAATTAAAACAGTCATAAACAGTTTTGAGATGTAATTGGGTACAAGAATTTTCTCAACATGTTTCATCCTATCGTTTTAAAGTGAAAGTCAAAAACATTTGTAAAAAGTTTTTAAAGGGGAATTTGTTCAATCAGCATACACCTTTTGAGGCATACTTTTTATAGTATTATCCGAGGTCTTTTATCAGGATCTCTCATATATCGCTCATCTTATATAGCTTATCGTTAACAGTAAGACACGAAGCAATCTTACAAGCGAAGTTGCATTGTATTTGTTTTCTTAGGAATTAATCCACGAAAGGCGTGTTTTATTGTTTTGAACGGATTCTTTGTGGGAAATTATTACATTTGGAAACCACTGTTGTTGCCGAGATAAACGATTTTCCTCAAATGAGTTTCCTTTTATAATGTTTTCTTTCAATGAAAACTACTTTTCTCTTACAGAATATTAGTGTTTGTTTTTAGAACACGCGAATGTACGACCCACATTTGTTTGAGAAAGGGGCAGACCTAATTAAAAAAATATTTTTTTTGTTTGTGAAAATGTCAATTGACTCAAAATATTGATGACGTCATAATTCGGGTCCTTTTGACAGAAACTGATTTTATATGACAAACCCGGCTTATGACGTCAGTTTTTGTTTTTGACAGTTCAATAAAAGTATCTCAATTGATTCTGAGTCTACATCCCAATTGCCAACTCCAGGTGTATACCGTCCATTTCAGACGATACTCAGTCAAGGGACCGGCTTCAGAGAGATATGTTTGAAACCATAATGATGCTGCCTAGCATTCTCATCACAAAAAGCCATTCGAAAACAAACCTTATTCCAATGACGATAAGCTTGAAAATACTGTCACTATATGCAAAGGTATAACGTGCCCCACGGAGCTTTCAGAGTCAATTTGCTCTTAGGCGCTTTAAATATTCCCGAGCCCCGACGCCAATTACTGACTCCCTCGGGTTTGTTGCAATAAGACCGGGAACCCTTGTTCAGGTGTTTTTCTGGAAAAAATCTAGTCACTCAAGACAGCCAAGGACGAAATATTGGAGATGTGATTTTGTAGCTTATCTATCCATAATACTTATGCGTACGTTCTACGCATACGACAGATTAAATTAAAAAACAAGCAAAGTAAACGGGCCGCCTATCTAAAAAAGTGGTCATCGCTGCTATCAGCCATTGTTTATTTATAAACCTTGGATTCAAATCTCCGTAGCAACAGAGCCGCTATATATCCTCTTAACTTGCTACAAAACATCAAGTTTTCAAAATTGTTCATAAATATAAGGGGTTAATACGCCATACCCTTTATTTCTGACTCACACTTGACTTCGCTGCAACATACTGCAGAAATGCTTCAAAATCATTTTTTTGCGCCATTCCGGAGCAGCGAATGGGCGGCGCCGGAACTGTTTTATTACCCCTCTACACGTCTGGATATACATCTTTAACTTTATATCAACTTTGATCTATCTATGTATGTATCAGTACCCTTATTCTGAGTTTTAGCAATGCCGCACACCGATGTAGTTTGCGGCCAATGACGTGAATCGTATAGAAAAATGACGTAAAGCGTAGCGTCAAAACATTAACCCACAGTGTAAAAATTATAGAGGTCCGTCAGTCATAAAATGTGTTCTTTGTTTAAAATGATGTGAAAGATATGAATTATAATAGACATTATAATACTGACAAATATTTTATACTTACGGGATGATATGGGTTCAAAATTTTACAGTGCGTTAAGGCCAATTCATGGTTATTATATTTAATTAATATTATAAAACATTAAAAAAGAATGTTAATCAAAAATAAAGCAATTTTTGGATGATCTATGTAATGCTTTATTTAATTTTTTTTACTTTAACATGCACCAATCAAATCCATACTCACCACTGAAAACCGCATTAATTTCAGACTAGTATAGTAGTTGCCATCACGAGCGGTGAGCACAACTTTCATTGGTCGGTTTGACATTGACTGCGCTGCGGTGCACACGATTGGTTCGACAAACGTGAGTCCGTCAGTGTGCGTCGTCTATTGGTCCAGCACGTTTTTTCGGCTGCTGTACATTGACCGAAACTACACAATATCCCTACCACTGAATCTGTGCTCACGACTCGTGACGGTTACTATAGTTTTGGATACAAATAGCAACATAGATTTGCACAAAACCTCTCACTCTACCCATCTAGGGTGCAAATTACACATTTCATTCTGTCGTTGTCCACAGACAAGTCCTCGACAACGGCACGCTGGTGTTCCTGCCGTTCCCGGCGGCGCAGTACAGACAGGACGTTCACAGCGCCGTGTACAGGTGTCGTGCGCACAACGCGCATGGCGCGATCGTGTCGCGCGACATGCGCACGCAGGCAGGTGAGACATACTCGTACGTCTTGTGTGCGGCGGCGCGGCGGCGGTTCATTAACCGACTTCAAAAAAGGAGGAGGTTCTCAATTCGTCAGTATGTTTTTTTTTATATTTTCTTTATATACTACTGACCTTGGCAGAGCGAAGACTGCTGACCCAGCAGGCTTCGCTCTGCCGATGAATTTTTTTATTTTTTTATTTTAATTTAATAGCCTATGTTACTCAGGCTGACTGTAGCTTTCCAATGGTGAAAGAATTTTTGAAATCGGCCCAGTAGTTTTTGAGTTTATTCGTTACAAACATACAAAAATACAAATGTTTCCTCTTTATAATATTAGTATAGATGGTTACCAAACTTACGACCAATCGACAAATTTTCGATACCAATAATATTTATATCAACCGTGAAATATTACATTGATACTCAATACCTAGAAATTTTTGATCGTAACGCGATATTTTTGATACGATCAAATAAACGTTTTCCCAGTATTCGTTTCGAGGATTTTTTTGTTTGTTTCAATTTGATTCCGATGATACATTTGTTTTTCGATTAAATTTCAAATTCAGTCCAGATTATTACAGTTGTATTATGACCATTACATAATAATTATATTATGATATACCTACAAGTAGAAAGGAAATATTTGCTAAAGACGTCGTTTTAACTAATTTCAAAAACTCAAACTATGCGCGCAGACCTCGTGAACGCAAACGTGATGTCGCATAAATAAATATTTCAAAGCAAGCTAAATCTAGATATATATAGTTCAAGAATATACCTCTTTGTCATCCGATTTTTTGGTTTAGTTTTAAGTCGATAACATGAAATCTACTTTTTTCCCTGAGTTAAAAAAAATACAATAAGTAAACAAAAAAAGAACAGTCACGAAGATTAGTTTCGAAAATATGCGAGGACAAACATAGATAATTGGACAAACATAGAAAATGTCTGTCCTCTTGACATACGAGTACATAATACATACGCCTATGTAATTTCGTACACTTGTTTGATAGCCGTAATAGACTAACGTTGTAAATATTGTGCAGTTCCGTCAATATTTCAATTCAAATTCCGTTAATTTTTCATGTTGAATTGATAACCTCCTTTTTTGAAATCGGTTAGAAAGAGTTGGAAACATACATGGATTTAATAAACGATGGCTCTATCACAGACCGAAAACAAGTTATAAAAAAGCAGAGCTAACCAACTTAATTACAGCTATCCAACCAATTAAATCCGCTCACTCCACAAACTTACGCGCAGCGGTTGAAAACATTTTAGTTATTAGTAAAACTATCCTCGTTTCCACTTAATTGCGGACCCCTGACCCGGCCAGTCGTCAAAAACTCCGTTTTACCGCGCCAATTAATTTTCAGGATTTAACGGAAATAACGAGGATGGAGTGGCAACATTCGCGAGCACTACTTGACAACGGACTCATATAATTTATTAACCCATGGGTTGCCTAAGAGGATCACTAAACCAAATTAAATTTCATGTGATAGGAAATGAACTAGATTGGTCACCTACCGACATCTTCAAATATAGCCTTAAAGCTTGTAATGTCTTGTTTAAGAGTAGCAACACATACACGACCTCAAGTAAGACGAAAACTTTAAGTGGATTCGTTCCTACCTACTTCAGAAAATAACCTCAAATTTGCTTTCTGGTAACTATATCACTTTTACCAAATATACCTTCATGCCGAAAATATATTTTTAAAATATTTTTTATCTGTGCATAATTTATGTTTGGATTTTATGATTTTATGCAGTATTTTCTAGAATAAAGCATGAAAGAAGTGACGTATATGGAACAAGAGGCGTTGACGCAACTATTACAGACCACGACCTGTTTTTTGTTTCAAATATCCACAAAAATAAAACAAATTTAGAAGGAATACGTTGAAAAAGTCCAGATTCAAAAATTATTCAGAGAACGATTAGGTAATGTTGATAAAATAATGCAAATTAAAAAGAGAAAAGATACTCGTATTAAACATCTGGCCTGTCCAGTAAGCAGATACAGTAGTTAAACAATGGAGTCACATGTGACTCACGAGACAGTGAAGTGATTAATTTGTCAGCAAACAAAATAAATAATATATTGTATCAGGCGTTACTTTGCGTAAATCCATTGTTATTTAAGTTGTATTTATATTTCTTTGCAACAATCCGCACACGTGGAACTTGTTTTGGTATGGAGCCACCGGCCTCCCTTATCTCTCTGAGTAGGTATATACCATAACAACTTATTCCAATAGTACACGACACGTGTTTCGCCCCAAAAAGGAGCATCATCAGGTGATGTGGACTCTACAACGGTTGGTTGCTGAGCAGCAATACAACTTAAAAAACAAAATAAAATCTCGGGGTAATGATCAAATTACCCTGAATACTAATTTGCATGTCACACGCAAAAGTTGCTCGTCACAACGTCATTTCGTACAATATGTCGCATGTCAGTATGTATTTCAATTTGGACAGCTACATACAAAGCAAATACAAAACTTTATTTTCATAAATGTACTGTCATCCACGGTCTCAACAGCATCCCGTATTCTTCGTAAAACTCTCGAGTTGTCACTCAGTAACAGCTGCAACCTCATTCCAGAGATCCTAATTTGAACACATCATAATTTCCCAAACTCGGAAGTGTCATCCAAGTTGTCATCTCAGGTAACTTCCGTAATATTCCATACGATACGTGCGTCGACGGCCCGCGATGTTGACGAAGGCTGCGAAGTAAAGGCAGTGACAAACTCCCGCAAGGTAATAATAAAAAGGCAATGTAGAGCCTCGCAGAGCTGTGCTGTAATAAAAAAAATACTTAATTTGAACTTGGATATAATTTGCATAATGCATAGTTTTCACACAGTTGCATTTAGCAAAAAAGCCAAACAAGTCACATTCTTGAAAATCACTGACCACGTTTTATGTCAAATTTCTATGGTTTTGGAGTAAAACAAAAAATGGCAGATTTTTTATTTCATGACACTCACTCATGCTCAAATGCGTCAGATGATTTAAGTTATCAAATTATGATGTAAAATTTGAAAATAACATTTATGTAAGGTTTTTAAGGTAAGGTAAGGTAAGGTTTCATTTAATTGCAACAAGTATTAGTTCAGAATAAACACACACTTTCAAAAGCGGCACTGCATTCTTCTGTGCTATGACAACACTAAAATCTGTCTTCGTTGATGTTATAGATGTCAAGTTTTTCACTCATTGGCTCAAAAACCTGGTCATCATTCGCACTATAGCCAGAACAATTACAGAATTACTTCATTTTTTTTCTAAAACATGGCGGCGTGGACAAAAATTCTGGTCGGTCTATAATTTGTTTCCAGCTGTAAACGGACCATTACTCAGCCGACAGAGCAATAACTTGTCCCGTCAAAAATGTTGAGTATTCATAACGCGGGATGAAAGAGGGGGGAAGGATACGCCTTGGGGAAAGGTAGACCAAGAACTGGTAGACATTTTTCGGGAAGTGTTTGAGGCGTCATAAAATTGTGTGGAATCGATTATTATTTATTTTGTAATATTTGAAATTCTGAACACTAAAATGCAGACTTGGCTGAATGGGTAATAGAATTTAGTCTAGCCTTACATAATGAAAGAAGAATTTTTGCTTTGCGAAAAAAAGGGTTTGAGGCATTTTGAAATTTTTAACAAAATTAAATTTAGTTTTTTAGAAATTAAAAAATGATGTCATAACAGTGAATAGGGTTTATGCAAATTTATTAAAAAAAAATGAATATACGTTTTTCAAGAACGTAGAAATTTTTACATCATTATATTTGTAGATTAAATTTTTTTAAGGCTGTTTAACGGGATTTTAAATAAAAACATTCAAATCGCTCAAACAATTTTTTCTTTCGCTAAATTCCATCACCCGCATGCCAGGTACATTTTTGGTATTTAAATATTACAAAGAGTCCATTCAACATGATATTTTTATGATAAATCAAACACTTTTTAAAAAATGTGTACCAGCTCTTGGTTTATAGAACCGAGGGGTGAGGAGGTATTAGGTTACGGAATAATGGTGTTTCTCGACGAATTACACGCGTAGAGAGCTCCAAGCATTAATACGTGCTAAGTATGCGTTGAGCATTGTAGTATTGTGTAGTTCAGTTGAAGTGCCTTCAATTATACAGGATCGTGTATCTGAATGTAATGCCGTATCGTCAGTTGCAGTATTGAGGGCGCTTAAATGCTTTTGTCTTTGGGAATTGTTGGAATCATTTTAAAAGAAATAAAGAGTTAGTTTTATGCGTAATCTAGAAGAGATTAAGAGTTCTATGGGAATAGTTTTAAATTTAACCCCAGTCTAAGACAAAGATAATTTTTTTCACAAATGTGTTACTTTATGACGTCATAGAAAAACTTGAATACTAGAAGATTTAAATCAGTCCAAACGTAAAATCGTAAAATAAAAACAAAGAAATAGGAATGGATAAGATTACACTTCCATACTCTTTTGAGTGATAATTTAAAGGTTTAACAAATGCATTTACATGGTTTACCTAATTTTCAGAACCATCAAAGCCATCACAGATCTAGTAAAGGAACTAACAATCGAAAGGGCCTATAGAAGTGGATATTATACGATTAAAACATCTATACATATATTTTTATACAAACACAATCGGGAACTACATTGTTGCAGATAATCGCTATCAATGGTACAATTTGGGTTAATCTGACAAATGGCTAATTACTCTGCGGGGGCAATTAATAGCCATGCAATAAGATCAATGCAGGTAGTTAGGTATGTTCGCTCGTAGTCATTACAGCTGTAACGGTGGTTTCGATTGATGTGGTTTCAGTTCGATCAACGAGCATGTCAGTAACCCATTAATGACCCACTACAGGGTCGGGTCTCTCACAATGAGAGGGATGTAGGCCTTAGTCCACTACGCTGCCCTACTACGGGTTGGTGGACTTCACATGGCAATCTGGATATGGACTAAAAACTAAAAGTTAGAAAATAAAAATAGTTTTAAAAAATTCAACCGACTTCAAAAAAGTATGAAATCATTTTTTTTACATACTTTAGGCTTACAATTTTTGAGGTTAGTGACAAAATTTATCTTAAATACAAATAAAATACTTGATACAAAACACCAACCTCAAAAAATAGTCTAGCCTAAAGTACGTATGTTACAAATTTTTTGAAGTCGGTTCAATTTTTTAAAATCATTTTTCTTTGAGTGGTTATTTTCCTCCACCTTTAAACTGACACAATACGGTGGCACGTTTTACAACGCTGTCTCAGTGTGATCCAAGTTGACGTTAAAGCCTTTGCTGAAACGTCCGTCCATCACAATTTGCGCTACTTCAGACTCGGACGTCTCGACAGCGGCGTGATGAGGGTGTCCTTTGAAATTGTAAAATTTTAACCGAAGCAATACTAGTCCGCAATACTGGACATTATTAAATGTGTTAAAGTCGCCATGTTTAGCTTTTGATCAGATTTATTAATACCGTAATCGTTTCTATGGTTGTGCCTGAATTTGCTGAAAAAAAAATTGAGCAGAATTACATATCAAAAATACTTAAACCCCGTTAATAACCTCCGTTTCCTGTAGTGTATTTCACAATAAAACTAAGGACAACCAAATTTAATAAAGGCAAGCATTTAAATCTTGAGACTGAATGTGAATGTTAAATTGATTGCAACAAATAATAAGAGAGTATTAATTAAAACACGTATTGAATTTTCGATACAAAATGTAAAGAACCACAAAAAGCAGGCCGAAAGTTCCTACACTAACATTCAACCTTAAAAGTCGAAGGGTTCACCAGAGTTTTCAATCAGCAGTAAACTTGGCACAATGCCCACATCAAGTGAAGTGTCTAAAATTTTTACAAAAGGCCGCGGACTTAAGGGCGGTGAATGTCGGCTCTGTCCTGCCCTCGTCTCGGCTGACACTAAGCGTAGATACGAGACTTGACAAGGGTGAGTGCTGGAACGCAAAACGCTTAAAATTTCCTAGATATTTATGAAAATAACATTTATGTACTGACGTATTTGAGGCAAGTGTATTTGTGTATTATTATAATTAGCCGAACCAAGACTATAAAACAAATAAGAAGCCTTTTCATATTAAACAACAATACAATGTTCCAACACAATAAACAACTGAATTTAAAAGTAAAATTGTGGTACAATCATTTTGAATGACCACACAGGCACACATAGCTCCAATATTACAATTAAACTTCCAAATATACCTTGTTTAAATACTACAAACTTTTTTCGAAGTCTGTTAGTTCTAATGCAACGTAAAATTGTGTAGCTAGGGTGTAGTAGGTCGGCCATTTTGAATGAAAATCTTTTTAGCGTGACAAATAGTGGTAGAGTTTCCGATGTGTTTTCGTTCAACAAGCCCACCCACGTTAGAATCGTCTTCACAGTAAAGCCGGCTGTCTCCTCCAGACGTCTCGCAGTATCGCGATTACGACACTAACGACACAAAAATTCCACCCCATATTATGTTCGTAAATGATGTAAGAAACGAATAAATATTTTTCTCTTTTTTCGGTTTGGACTGAGATATACTATATCCGTTATAATTTTTTTTTTCATTTTTGGTTAAGAAAATTTTGTCGTATTGATCCCAACTTAAATGCCTATCAATACGGAGTGCGAGCAAATCTACATACTTAAATGCTCGCCAGCTTCCTATCTTTTAGTTATGTTTTGTTTATTTTGCAGTTTTGACTGTTTTGATGTATAAAATTATTGACTGTTTAAAAGTACCTATTTGTAGTTGAGCATATTCGTTTAAATTATTTAAACTAACGTGGCGTACAATTATATGTATAGCGCACAATGTAATAGATATAAACGCGGAAATTAAGAAATATTTTGTAACAAAAATGTTTAAGCTATGTTAATATGCTTCATTGCTTATTTATTTTAACTTTAATGATTTTTATTTGTACTTTAAACTGTGTGGCAACTGCACAACTACATCGCATTACATCAACGACCGGGCTACTATTACAAATATTCGTACCGATTTCGATTCAAAATTTAAAATGACCAATGTTTCATCTATAAACCTGAACATGACAATACGATATCTTTCTTTACTCTTCCAACTCTTCATCTTTACTCTCTCCCTCTTAAAAGATCATTGCCCACAAACGTAATACCATATTTCCCTCCTGTTACTTCGAACATTCTAAGATAGTTTGCATAACATGGTACGTATCTTGGTTTAAAATGATTAATGTTTTCGTCTATAACCCTGAACATGACAATATCTTTCTCTACACTATTCTAAACGTTTTTTAAAAGAGCATTGCTATCTACAACCTTTTACTGTTGGAATATTCTAAGATAGTTTGCATAACACGGTGCTTTATCTAAGCCGGTATCCTCAGCATCCTCTCCAAAGCTCCTGTCTCCTGCAGCGACACCTCGCGGATTTGCGGCTGCACTAACGATACAGAGATACCCGCTACTATACTAGCTTTGAACATGTGAATGTACTTGGAACTCCGCAAAGGAATTCTCAAGGAATTCTAAAGAATGTTTTTAATGCAGAAGTAGTAACGAGCGTGCCGCACAATGAAATGGTTCCCGTTTATAGCCATATGGGCCGTTCAGTTTGAAAGCATTTTTGAAGGTGTCAAACTGTCGATGCTTTGTTAATTTAGTGAATTATGATAGTTAAGTTGTAATAGTCTGTTCGCCTTTGTCACTCAGAAATTAAACTTGGTACAGAAACCGTCATAAGTAGTGTGCCTAGATGGTAAGTGGTAGGGATATTGTACACATTCGTCAATTTACACCAGTCAAAGGACACGCGCTAAACTAATAGACGATGTACACTCACTGATGAACTAATCGCGTGAATTAACAACGCAGTCGACGTCAAATCGACCAATAAAGGTTGTTCTCATGACTCATGCCGATTATTAATTTATTCACTTAACTATGATGGTAGTTCTACCATTTAAATTGACGGTACCTATCATATATATTGTGTTTTTTAGTGTAGAGACTGATTAACGCTCTAAATTCAAAAAATAAAATTATCTAAAGTAACAGATTCAAAGCTTTTAGCAACGTAAGTTTAATGACTTTCTATGTTTCTAAACACACTACGTTCAAACAACCGCACGAGAGGTCCTTAAGGGATTCTGAATTTGTTTAGAGACCAGTGCCGAATTAATTAGAAGCAAATACAGGTTTTACCAGCGGACATTTCTCTAAGGAGCACGGTCGATGACTCCATTTAATTTGCTTCTGTCACTTGGCTAGCAAAGTTTATGTATTGCTTTGGTAATATTCCCAAATTTATGGACAAAACTAGAGAGGTTTCTGTTTTGCACTCCTCCAAAGCCTTGCAAAGCCTCCCTTCTTGTGTTTAGGTAGTGGTCGTTGTTATCCCTACGACAAGTCCCTACATTATATGAGGGTTATATATGAGTTCTATTGAAATATTAAATATTAGAGAGCTGTCTTTAAATAGAACTTTTATTATACAGACAAATCCATTTTCTTTTAATAAGCATGTGATCACGTTTAAAGTATCCAAGTTTTAATATTGTAAAACCTTTTCTAATATTCCTTTGTCTTCTAACTAAGAAATTCCCGTCGCTGTTAAAGGATAAGATCTTTCCAAAGCAGCTACAAATTGGAGATCTATGTCTAGTACTAATTAAATTTCAAAGGATCGAACAGATAGCTCTATAAAATATCTCTCTTAACCTTAAGTGCTGGTAAGCTTATCTTTTAATGTTTCTGACACTCCCGTCAAAGGAAAGATCTAGTACTTTCGTAAAGGGTTGGAAGGTTTTATTTTTAAAATCAACCTATACGCTACCATGATTATCTAGAATCTCAAAGAACTCACCTTTACCAACTCGTATGCTAGACAGGTGGCTAAGAGCCCTTGATGAGTCTTTGTAATTCTCTGTGACGACATAAGTCACTGAATGACTGGTAAATACATAGTATGGAAACCTCTTCATTTGCATAAAATAATTCGATCAATCACGTCAATGAATTATTAACGACTTTCCGCATCCACCCAAACTCTATGCTGAATTAAAATTATTTTGTTTAGCAATAAAGTTCTGTGTTTATCCCCTTTTGTTTACTTGCATAATTAACTGGTTTTCAGGTGGACAAACAAATTTAAATCAGATGTTGATTCGTGTAGTATTTATTTACGTCGCATTATTATCGTAATCAAACTTTATTGTGACACAAATATTATTCACAATGTTGAAATGCAATGCAATGCAATTACATATTTTTAACCGGTAGATGCTTATCATCTACTGGTTTGTGTCACAATAAACTCTTAAGTTTATTCTTGAAAATAGATAAGAAAAAAATAAAATAACGTAATATAGTAATGGTTAGAAAATGAAATAAAGCCTGCATGCTTCCCATTGTTACAAGTGATTGAAAGTACAAAAAAAACAAAAATCTGGCATTGGTAAATAATTAAATATTTAGAACACATAAAAAACCAGAAAAATTAAAAAAATCAGCGTTGATAAAATTGCCAAATTTAACATCAAAAATTTCAGTAACGTATGGTTGAAGAAATTATTACCAAAAAACACTGAATCAAAATCAAAATACCATAAGAACCAGGACCAGAATTTGTAGCAGAGAAGTTCAATTAATTGGATGCAATTTGCGTATAGGCAAATAGCGGTATTAAAGGGTTTATCGAGCCCAACATCGAAGGTAAGCCAACTTACTCTAGATAAGGGCTCGGGCGCTCCGGGCGACCGGAAATTGTCTTCCTTAGTTCTACTATGGTTACCAGGCGTTCGGATTTATCTGGTTATATTTTTAAGTAATTGTTTAGTCGTCCGACAATTGTTCATCTGATAATACGCCTCAATGCATCTAACTATTAAATTATACTCAGTAGGTACTATAATTTGGGTTAGGTTTTTTAAGTTCATAATGTTGAGCTCACTAACTCATGCTCATTATTCGAGATTCAGTGCTGTTCGGTAATGAAATGAGATGAGATTTGGAAAAAGTAAAAATGTTTATCACCAAAATATCAACAATTTTATTCATAGTCAGGTAATTAATTTACTTTCTTTCATTAATAGAGTGTTAACGACCGACGTTTCAGCGTATTATCGAATGTATTATTAAATTTTGTTCATACGACTATCATTCGAAGTATACAGTCATTTTTTAGATGAGCAACCGAGTATACCATTTCATGTTAAGTGGTCTGGGCACCATTCATGGACCCATTGTCCTAGTCCAATCTATATTACACAACTATAAAAATTAATAGCGTAAACTTTTGTTACGATCAACTCATCTTCTGAAATGTTGATGACAATTAACATGGCAATGACAGTTCTTTGTTTTGTAAAAAATGTGCCACTATTAAATTAATTTCTTCAAATAAAAGAGATGATAATTATATAACTTAATATAGTTTTTTACTACCTGACTTATAAAACGATATTTTTTTTATAGTACTTATTATGGGTATCCAAAAAAAGATCATACAATTTGTCCTAGGTTTTTTCCTTGTAGATGTGGCAACTGCAAGGAAATGTCTGTCCAATTAGCGGGACCCATTTTTTTTCAAACTTTTTCTATTCATTTATAGACTACAAAAGTAAGAGTAGGAAAACTCAAGGAATTGTTTTGAATAAACTTTTTGATAATTTGATAAAAATACGATTTGATAAGGCAAATTCTCAATTACGCATCGAAATTTTAATTTTGGTGCAATATTGTAATGATTCGAATAATTTTGGATTGAAAACTAAGTTAAACAAATGGTTGTAATAATTCTTATACATAATGTTAGTTAAGTTTTAGTTACTTGTATTATGTTTTTGGTAATTTTTGCAACCCGGCAATTATCGAAAACTTTGATTCAATTACTAAATTCGCTGTTCTTTCCAAACCTTTTCTATTAAATTTTCCTGATGTCTAGGTCATCGGTAATTTGACTAATTCGTCAGCTTCGAACTTAGCTGATTAATACAGTTGCTGAGCAAGCTGAAATGGACTTTAGTGCTGTATCAGAGAGTTCAAAATGATTGGGCAAATTTAGTTTTAAGTAATGGATTGGGGTATGCAGAGGTAGGTAGTTTCGGTAGTCCCGATGTCGGCTTAGCTCTGCTCCATTTGTAAGCTTTGGTACCGGATTTGAGTTTTAAGCATAGACAATGAAACATCTATCCATCTATCTCGTATCTATAATTTTAACATGCACTTATATTATTAAGAGTATTATAAGGAGTATTATAAGGACACTCTGAAATTCATTATTAGTCGCTGAAAGTTAATTATTTCTAACACGCTAGAAATTTTTATCACCAGGAAATTAAAATTCAATTTATAATATTGCTAGTTATAAAAATTGTCACGTCAATGATACCTTCCTACTTACAAACGTTATAATTATGGTGAATGCAGGTTTTTCCACTAATTTAATTAGGTTGGCGCTACTGTACTGGCGTACCGCAGGGTGGCATTATATATCCAATTTTTTTACATATTTTTAAAACTACCTACTGATTAAAATAATAAAGAAGAATATTCATAGGCTATTCTTTGAACCAATTTAAAATTATTAATAAGTGAATTTTACAATAATAACAAGACGATTAACTTTTAAGTACGTTAATAAATAGACAAATTATATTATGAAAATTTATAAGAAGACTCTAATACATAAATTGGTATCGAAGCGATAACGGGATGTATTCTATCCATATACAAATATGATATACAGTACAAAGCAACTTGCAATTTACTAAGACGCATTCATATACAAAATATGAATAAGTTCAAAGCTGAGAATTCAAATAAAGCATGAGTACGCTTTACCAAGAGATCCTAATTCAAAGGAAAAGGAAAGTCGCAATTAACTATCCAGCTAATGAATTCAAGTAATTAATGGAGTGGCAGATAAGTGGTCGTTAGAGCTGCTCAATAGAGTGCGATAAAGACGGTCGCCACACTCGCCGCGAATGAATCAAGCGCTGGGCCGCTCCGACCATAACTCACGTGGACAGCGTTGGACAATCTTATTTTATTATAGGTACCTTATATTATAAAATTTTATGTGGTCTTGGTGGATTTGGAGTCAATCGTTAATTTCCATTGGATGAAAAATATGAGACTGATGATAAAAATTAGAAGTAGGTAAATAACGTAGGTTCGACATCATTTCACCGATCTTAAGACATAACAGAGCCCATTCATTACAGGCAGGAGAGCGTAACGGACATTTCGGCTGGAACCCAAAACATTCCGATTTCTATAAATCAGGGAGACCTCGAGATGGGTCTATTAGTTCCTTTCCCAAGAATCAATCGTACGCTTACTCGGTGTACGGAAAACCAAGAGGCAATAAGTTGATTAGATTTTAGCTAACTAAAATAAATGTGCTCGTGTGCGTATGTAGGAGGATTGGTTTTAGTAGAATTGGCTGCTTTAGATAGTGATGCTACTGTTTGTATAAAAGTTTGTGAGAATGGATAGATGTTTGTTACTCTTTCACGCAAAAATGGCTGAACAGATTTAGATAAAAAGTCAAATGTTCGTAATTTATTATCTAGATTAACATTATAATATAGGATACTTTTTATACCTTTCTGGACTAAGTTTTAAAATCTATGCAAATGAAACCAAGGGTAATGACTAGTTAAATATAAAACATACGAATGAAGTACGAGTGGAACTGTATTAAAGCAAGATTAATATTTAAATGAAAAAGAACATAAAAAGCTTGTTTCGTACATACCTAATAAGCATAATTCAATAATCAGTTATTGAAATAATTAAAAGGAGCATAACATTAGTTAATGTAAAAAGAAAAATGCTTTTGTGTTCAATAAAGAATGTTTATTTAACAATGTGAAGAAAACAAAGAGTCTCATTATTCTATTTTACTTTAACGATCTTTTGTGTGCGATGCTACATTAACATGAAAGTATAAGTTAATTTGAAAGATTTGAAATAAAAATTTATTTCAACCGTCCTAAAAATGTTCTACCAGAAAAATACTTGAAGCCAAACTTGAAGTGATAGCGATAACAAGTTTTGAACACAGATGATATTAAAGTAGTTAAAACAAATAACTTAAAAATGACTTTAATAATTTCTATTTACATACAGAAGATGAAACAAATAAGATAAAACATAAAGTTAAGAACATAATTTTTGAAGTATACACAATAACGGAAAATTGGTAACAAAATATAAATACAATTAAACAGAAATATTTGCTTTTGTTTAACTGTAATGCACTAACTCTCAAGTGTCTGTCAGATGAAGCTAATTATTCTGATGGAAGATTACTAAGGAAGAAACTCAATCCATTGATCGTACACAACAAAGAAACGGATGAAATTAAAATATCTGGTTGCATAAATCTGGGTTCATTGGTCTGCTTTGTAAAGATATTGATTGAGTTGCGCTGGAAGGTGAACTGTATGCAATAATCCAACTTAAATTATGTTTTCACGTCTGTTTTTCATGATAGAGGAACTGCTGATACCTATTTAGAATTGAGTAAGGGGTTGGTATATTTAGAACAGGTTTTATTACGCAGCATCAAATTTAAAAGATAAATGAATTAATAAATAAACAGCATGTACCTACAAAATTTTACATTCGATTTAATCCCTAGGATGAAATATTGATACTAATAATAATCTTTATTTCATCAATATAATAATACGATATTAATCATAAATAATAAAATCAACATAACAAAATAACTTTGCTTGTATTAGAATTTACTTCACTTTAAAAATTCTAGAATTTAGTTCCGTTGAAATATCTTCCCATGTTACCATAATCACAAAATACCTTTACGTTTCTATTACGCCGTCAGTTTCAGATATCAAATATATAAATCATTTATTATTCGCTTATCCAAAATTTAGGGAGCTCGAAATTCGAATCCACGCAATCAGTGCTTCTCACGCTACTTAAGAGTCCTCTAATAAATTGTTCTCGTCTACTAATAAAGGAACTTTGTTTTAAATAGATCCCAGGAGGTATTCAGGCGAAATTAATTATGAAGTAGTGGATAACTTAGTCTTTTGTACGCACCCAATAGAGCGTGAGGATAAGGACCGGACACGGGGTGTATATAAATCAAGGAGATCCCGGGATGGCCTTTGCTCCAGATAATTTACTACCAAATGTAGGTATTAGGTCTTTTGTGGGAATCTCTTTCTGGCTGTTAGTGGCGAGTATTTTATCTGGAATCGTTTTCAATCAAAGTTCTTTTACGATTACTGAGTAGATCAGTTGCGGTTTTCTAATGACTATTAATCGATCGTTTGTTATTTAAGAATTAGAAAACTTCTTTTGTAGGCGATATAAATAGCGGGGTTTGGCCTATTATCACCGCCATAATGCGTGGATCGATGTGATTTTTGTGTTTTGTGTTCAGAAACGTACAGACCATTTCTGATCATTCCATATTTACCTTTTTAGGTATGCAAATTTATAAAATTAAAAATAAATTAAAACTAAAACAATGAAAATAAATATCAGAAAAATAAAAGTGTTTAGTACATTACGTATTAAATAAAGGAGCTTTTTCATTTATTTTCTGCTTAGTTTATTGTACTCCATTTGGTAACGCCACTTACTTATTATCTGTGTACTTGGCTGATCGCACGTAATCCTTCCTGTTTACCTATCCCTTTCTCCCATACGCCGCAAGTCCTATGTGTGAGAAGGAGAGGCGCGCATTGCGTATACGCAATGCTCATCGCGTTGCATAGGCAGCGCCACCGCCGCGCCAACAGTTACATTTGAATCGCCGTCAAGATCGCCCGCGCCGCTGTATACCGCTGTTTTACCGCACGCCATCTTGAGGCCACACCCGCTGTTAAAACTCCGCGCCGCCAAGTGCTTCTGCCACCACTACGTCTTCACCAGGCAACCGCGCCCTCACCGTGCCAGCACATCAGGTACTTGCTTTCCTTACTTATTTCTGGTCTGATTCTTTTCTTTCTATTTCCGCCTCAGACCAGGTTTCCTGTGAGGGTGCATCAGCCAAGTTAGGAAGCACAATTTTATTTTATTTATTCTCCCGCTGTCGCTTAATAAACCGCAAAATACAGTCCACTTAAATTACCGCTGTTACCGCTCCACCGCTGGTCCTTCACCTTCGCCGATTACACACCAAAGCTGGTCACTTCGGCCGGATACATAAAATTCTGGTCACTTTTGCCAGACGCATTACCTTTTCTTTTCTCTCTATTTCGCCGTATATAATAAAATAACGCTGTTTTTACGCTATCTTGTACGTGTCATTTTAAAATAACCGCCACCGTATAAGTACCTACCTATTCACCGCTGTTAAAATCAATCGCATTTCATTCGTTTGTTCTTATTAGCTATCTCATTTATTCATAACGAAATGGCTACTAAGAAGTCCGCAAAAAATGCTTGTGAAAGTTATGAGGATGCAAAAGATATTAGCACAAATATAAAATTAACGATTTTAGAAGCTAAACGTAACGCCTTATTTTCACGAATGCAAGAAATTTACAATAAGGCTAAAGCTGCTCATGAAAATGAAGAAAATAAAAACATATTTTTAAATTCAATAGAAACGCTTGATGATATCAATTCTAAATTTGAAAGCACATTAGATCAATATAATGAGGCTTTATTATTAAATGATCCTAACGCAGTACCTAACTATCAGGCGTACTCATCTTTTGAGGATTTAATTTGCTATATAAAAAGAATCGCTAAGCAACTCACTGCCACACCTAGTTTTGCTGCATCCACAACCCCTAGAAGGTCATACTTACCGCCTATTGAACTTATTTCCTTCGATGGTGACATTAAAAAATGGCCATTATTTTACGCAAGTTTTAAGTCGACAGTAGATGATAATGAATCATTAACTAATGACGAAAAACTTTATTACCTAATTGGGAAGCTGTCTCCCAAGGTTCAAAGTACCTTCGCAGGCATTTCACCCTGTGGTGATAACTATCACATAATTTTAAAATCTTTAACAGATCGCTATAAAGATATACGCTGTCTTGCTTCTTCATATATTGACCAGATATTAAATGCTAAATTAACTGGTTCCGCTTCCGCTGCTAACTATGAATTCTTCATAGATAAAATTGTAACCGCTGTAAACGCATTAATTAATTTAAAAATTGATAACTTAGCAGATTTTATGTTATTTTACATCTCCGTTAAAAAATTAGATACCGATACTATCCGCGCTTTTGAAAATACTTTAGGCAATAATAATACTTTGCCCACATTCAGTGAATTAGCCGCTTTCATTCGTAAACAACATAAAGTTTTTACACATCCCGCATCTTTAAGTAACATCTCGCGAGCAGTTAACTCAAACACTAAACCGTATAAGAAACCTGCTGCTCCGAATGTACAAACTTATGTTACTTCTACAGTTTCTATGAAATGTTTGTGTGAAGATACGCATCATGATCATTATTATAAATGTCCGCATTTTCATATTTTAACGCCTTCCGGACGCTTGAAATTCATTAAAGAACACAGCGCTTGTATAAACTGTTTAAGTAATAAACATAGAGTTTCAAATTGCAAATCGAATACTAATTGTCGCATTTGTAAAAAACGGCATCACTCGCTATTGCATCTAGATAACAAACCGGTTTCTCCTCCGCTCACTAGTAGTACGTCGTCGCACGCGCAGCCGCCGCCGCCCGCTAGTACATCAACCGAACAGGTACGTACGGCGGGAACGCATAATATTACCGATGCATCAATATGTGCAACGTCGTTCCGCGCGCAGTCTCCGCAAGGGTTGATTGGTAATAAGCAGGAATGCGCATCGCCCTCCGTTGTACTGTTAGCTACAGCACAAGTTATAATGTATGATACGCGAGGGAATAAACATTTAATACGCTGTTTATTAGATAGTGCGTCGCAAAGTAATTTTATTTCAGAGGATTGTTGTAAACGGTTAGGTATAAATAACTATCACAATTCTAGTTTAACCGTTCGAGGTATCGGTGGTTCTGAGAAACCTATTAAAGGTTGTACGGAAATTAAATTCTATTCACGCTTTAATTCCGAACTTTGCTATAATATTTCCGCACTGGTTATAGATAGTATAACAGATAATTTGCCGTCGGTGCCGGTAGATATATCTATGTTGTCGCATTTAAATTCAATCGCTCTCGCAGATGATACCTATTTTAAACCAGGACCCGTTGACGTCTTAATAGGTGCATCTTTGTTTCCGCACTTGCTTTTACCAGGAAAATTGTTAAATAAGAATTCGCCGTCCGCAATTAATACAGTTTTAGGTTATGTTATAATGGGCTCGATTCCCGCGTTTCATGAGATTAATACGCATACAACATTGTGTTGTTCGAGTGTACCGGAATCGATGGACACTATTTTTAAAAGATTTTGTGAACTCGAAGAAGTCACGTCTTCTCCCGCTCATAATAAAGAAGATCTTCAATGCGAAGATTATTTCCGCGCCACCACTGTACGTGATGAGAGTGGTAGGTATATTGTTGCGTTACCTTTTAAAAGCGATACAAATAAATTAGGTGATTCATACACAACCGCTAAGAGACGTTTTTTGTGTCTAGAAAAGAAATTGCAAGCTTCGCCTTCCTTACGAACGGCATACGATGACGTCATCCGTGATTACATTGATAAACAATATTTACTTCCCGCGCCAGCCGACGACTGTGAGTCTCAGTCAGTCTACTACATACCGCATCACAGTGTTATACGCAACGATAAAACTACTACGAAACTAAGAGTAGTTTTAGACGCAAGCTGCAAATCTAGTACGAATGTGTCCTTAAATGACTTAATGTACGCAGGCCCTAATTTACAAGGGGATTTGTTCTCGATTATTTTAGATTTCAGACTATTTGCAGTAGCACTATCCGCTGATTGTCGTCAGATGTACTTACAAATAGGTGTATGAGAGAATCTGACCGCCGTTTTCAACGCATTTTATATAGATTTTATTCGCTGTCTAATCGCTGTTCATCTTATTCAAAACTATTACGCATTATTGTTTATGTTTATCGCTTCTTAAAATTATTACCGCGCACTGGTAACACTTCGGTCACCAGTTCTGATATAACCTTTGCTGAAATAAAGTTAATCCGCGTCCTTCAAAATATTTATTTTTTTGAAGATATTAAAAAATTAAAAAATAATGAAAATTGTTCCTCCGCTTTATTAAAATTAAAACCTTTCTTAGATGATCAAGGCCTTCTACGCGTTGGAGGTCGTTTATCGAATTCTATTGAAAGTTATACATATACGCATCCATACGTATTGCCGCGAAACGATCATATTGTTGATCTCCTTATCGATATGTATCATAAAAAATACCTACACGCTGGACCTGAAATGTTGATGTCTTTATTACGACAGAGGTATTGGATACTAGCCGCTCGCAGAATCATTAGGCTAAGGATAAACAAGTGTAACATTTGTTTTCGACCGCGTCCGCGTCCAACCTTTCCGATCATGGCCGACCTGCCGAGCCAACGCGTCAACCAAATGATCAAGGCATTTTCACACACTGGTTGTGATTACGCCGGCCCGCTGTATTATACGCCGTATCGCGCTCGGGGAGTCAAGAGCCGTAAAGCTTGGCTTTGCATATTCTCTTGCCTCACCACTCGAGCTATCCATATTGAGCTGGCTACTGAGCTTAGCACCGCTGCGTTTCTTG
Organism: Erynnis tages; assembly: GCA_905147235.1. Classification (NCBI taxonomy): domain Eukaryota; kingdom Metazoa; phylum Arthropoda; class Insecta; order Lepidoptera; family Hesperiidae; genus Erynnis; species Erynnis tages. The sequence goes on along the minus strand of LR990073.1, from coordinate 14,333,027 downwards.
CCGCTCTAAAGCGGTTTCTCTCGCGCCGCGGTCCAGTACAATGCATGTACTCGGATCACGGTACAAATTTTGTAGGCGCGCGCTCGTATTTGAAAGACTTATATAAATTTCTTGACGAGTTTCATCCTAATCTTGAAACTGAGCTTACTGAAAATCGCATTGAATGGAAATTTATACCGCCCTCAACTCCTCACTTTGGTGGGTGTTGGGAAAGTATGGTAAAGGTGGTTAAGACACACCTTTTCAGAGTTGTAGGTAAACAACTCCTCTCTTATGAAGAGTTTATAACTGTTTTAACGCAGATTGAAGCGCTTATCAATTCTCGCCCGCTCACCACTTTGAGCAGTGATCCCGCAGAGCCTTCCGCTTTAACACCCGCTCATTTTCTCAACACAGTTCCACTTTCTTCTCTACCAGCGCTAGAAGTAGAAAACAATCCAACTCATCTCATCCAAAGACACGCTTTATTAGACCAAATGGTACAATCCTTTTGGAAGCGCTGGCGTCTAGAATACTTACACCAGTTGCAATCTCGTTCTAAATGGACTACGAAATCATCTGCTATAGAGGTCGGAACCGTTGTTGTGTTAATATTAGATAACCAACCGCCGCTTTCTTGGCCGCTAGGTGTTGTGGAAGCTTTACATCCATCCAAGGATGGTACAGTCCGCGTCGTAACAGTTAAGACATCCAAAGGTAGCTTTGTGCGCCCGACGGTTAGGGTCTGCCCATTGCCATCTAATTAATTTCATTACTTCAACCGCTTATTTAATTTATTACCGCAGTTTAGATTAATTTAGATTAGTAATTTTATAACATATAGATTAAATTCCGCAGTTTTCTATTTCTTTCCGCAATTAATTAAATCCGCAGTTTTATTACTTCTTATATGTAGGAATATCCGCAGTTTTATTACTTCTTACATGTAGGAATACCCGCAGTTTATTACTTCTCATATGTAGGACTACCCGCAGTAGTTTTACTCTTTTTTGAAGGGAACCCTTCAAGCCGGGGGGAATGGTAACGCCACTTACTTATTATCTGTGTACTTGGCTGATCGCACGTAATCCTTCCTGTTTACCTATCCCTTTCTCCCATACGCCGCAAGTCCTATGTGTGAGAAGGAGAGGCGCGCATTGCGTATACGCAATGCTCATCGCGTTGCATAGGCAGCGCCACCGCCGCGCCAACAGTTACATTTGAATCGCCGTCAAGATCGCCCGCGCCGCTGTATACCGCTGTTTTACCGCACGCCATCTTGAGGCCACACCCGCTGTTAAAACTCCGCGCCGCCAAGTGCTTCTGCCACCACTACGTCTTCACCAGGCAACCGCGCCCTCACCGTGCCAGCACATCAGGTACTTGCTTTCCTTACTTATTTCTGGTCTGATTCTTTTCTTTCTATTTCCGCCTCAGACCAGGTTTCCTGTGAGGGTGCATCAGCCAAGTTAGGAAGCACAATTTTATTTTATTTATTCTCCCGCTGTCGCTTAATAAACCGCAAAATACAGTCCACTTAAATTACCGCTGTTACCGCTCCACCGCTGGTCCTTCACCTTCGCCGATTATACCCCACCATTATTGACTCGGAAGATACAGTTCTAGTCTGTACCGCTTCATCTATAGACGTACTTTACGACAGACCAAACCCAATTAGAAGCCATAAGGTCGCCGATTAGCCAGCCTTCCAATATGGCGTCGTTAAAGCCTTAATTGTCATCTGGCTTCGGCTGGCGATTGATTTTCAGAGAGTCGAACACAGCCGGCGACTCGGGCAGAAATCGAAGGTATTTTGGAATCGGCAAAACAGTTCTGGCAAGTCTCCAATATTATACGAGTAGCTACAGTAAGTTTTGTAAATTGCTGATAATTTTGTTTTAAGTTTTTTTATGCGAAGACGCGAATGCGATTGGCGATGCGAATTCAACTCGTGCGTATACGTACGTTCTCGCACGAATAATTCCGACCTTAAAAATATTATGGGAGCGCTCACACTGTGTGCGTCTATGTCTCCCATAGTATTTCTAGGAGCGGGATTGTTCGTTCGTGAACGAGTGAGTGAGTGAGCCAGTGAGTGAGGATTCGAATCCCAATCACGCACTCAATGACTTTCCTAAAGTTATAAGCGTTTTATAACATTAAAGATAATTATCACCGTGATGGAACAAGGACTATTATTAAGGTACTTCTTATTATGAGAGGAGTCCCAACCCTGCAGTGGGTCACTAATGTCTGGTGTCTGCCTAATCAAAAAGTTTTAAATATATAAATTGTTACTGTAGTTTCCACTAAAAATACAACACACCAAATCAGTGTTAAAACATAAAACTCTCTGTCAATATTCGTTAGCCGACCGGAGCGATGGAAGTGCTGTTCCATTCTGTGTTTTTTCAATAAATTTTATTTTTGTCCCATAAATGATAGTGAAAATATAGCCCGTTGTATTCGGAATACATTTGCATTAAAATATTGGATAAATGAAGCCTGTTGTTATCAGTGTTCATTAGTCCGCTCAGTTTGTATGCGATTATTTTACTATACGATACGATACGATACGAATTTAACTCGTACGTGAATGTACGTACACATGAACAAACCTGACCTCAGAAATACTATGGGAGCGATCACACTGCGTGCGAGATAGTAGTATACATCGACGTAAGTAGTCGCTCGCAGTGTGAGCGCTACCCCTATTTCCGAAATACCTACAAAAGATGAAGAAAATTTTGCTTCACGAATATAGTAGATATAAAATTGGTAGGTAACTTCCCAGACAACAACAGAGCCTCCAACTACCTACTATATAACTATATAATCTCTTGCATATAATCTCCCCATTCTTCTTTTTCGTGATAAATAGAGCATTCTCCCAAGTGGTTTAAGCAGACTTTCCCCAGACCGTGTGCATATATCTCCGTCGAGAGCTCCATTTTTCCGTTACCAATAACTCGCCGCTGCATTAGACATTCTGTTTAAGCTGTTTAAATACGACGGGAATAGACGGTTCAGGTTTAAAACAAATCGCTTCAGGTGTAACGGAGCTAAATAATTAAACCAATAAGGTTGAGCTAAGGTAACCTCTCAGTAAGTTTTTTGGTTAAGAACGAAAACCGTTCAGTTAAAATTTGTATTGTATGTCATTCTAAATACTACTTTACTTTTATAAATGCGAAAGTTTGTGAAGATGGATGGACGTTGCTTACTCTTTCACGCAAAAACGGCTGAACAGATTTAGAAGAAATTTAGTGCATAGGTAGACTATAAACTGGGTTAACAAATATGTAGGTTACTTTTCTACCCTCTCTGGACTATGTTCTAAAAACACGCGAACGAAGCCGAGGGTAAAGCCTAGCAATAATTAAAATATAAATCTTTTTATTTAGAGGTCGAAAGTAATTGTTAAAACATCCAAAATTTTATGCAAAAATGTATTTTTTTCACGAACGCGACATTGAGGCCGTAAACTTAAAATTATGAAGGGGAAATATTTTTCTTTACATTTTACGACCCTTAACGTAAAACAGGAATCTACTTTTCATTTCTCCATAATAATCCAATTAGGTAATGTACTCCGTATTACTGTTATAAAACATCATCCTAATACTTTACCTCTAAAAACGGTACCTACCGTCTATATTTTTAGGGCCCCGTACCCAAGTCAACAAGTGTTTATCTTTTTCACATAATTATTATGTATCTGTTTTAAAATTAATAGTAACATTATACTTCAATAACTACCATAGGTACTACCGATACGGGAAAGGTTTTTTCGCAATTTTTAACAGCTTTCCTGCTTTTTAGTTTAATATAAGAATAGCAAGGGATTATAATTTGGTTTTTTATAGCTCAATATATTTTATAGTTCTTTTTTGTATTATATTCTGAAAATAGATATTAATTATATTTAAAGTTTCTTTTTTTGTTATTTTTTTTTGTAAGTTGAAAAGTAAAACCTAAAATTATTATGCTTTTATCGTTTACTTTCTAGAATAACAAATATGTCACAAATATTTATCGACTAGATATGATGATGTTATATGGATATCACATAAATTAAGACAATTTTCCTTATATTCCTCATATTATTCTGAGGCCATGGAAACATAAATTACATAAAATTAATCAAATCGAATATCGATATAGCGAAGTAAAGGATGGCTATTGTCTCCCACGCTGACTCTTCAGCTTATAAATATCGTTATTATTCGAATATATTCGGAGACAAAGCCGATTTTTATATACTAGACCAAGAGCTGGAAGATATTTTTTGATAATTATTTAAGCCTCAAATTTGCAAAGGGTCATAATTATAATCACTTTGAATCTATTAATTTATAATATCTGAACACCAAAAATGCAGTTCGGGCGGGTGATGCAATTTAGCGGCTTTTTGTTTGAAATCACGTCAAATGGCCTAAAAAGTTATTTTTAAGTACAAATTTAATGTAAAATTTTCAACGTGCCTCAAACACTTTTTTTTCCATTTTTTAATAAATAATTTTGGAGACGCCTGACTCAAATACTCGAAAAATATCTGCTGTCTCTTGGGCTACACGCAGACCGTCAGATAGGCATAAATCATCCCCGTGGGTGACATTAAGTGATCCCGAATGTGATTCTATACAATTTATGATACAGCTTCCGAAGCAAATGTAATTGAATAATAGCAAGGAATGGCAACTCTGTTATACCGCCACGATTTATTCTTTGAACGGTACCTGTATTATGATCGTCGGGTTAACATGATATCTGAGTGGGAAACTAATAATGCAATGCGATGCAAAACATCGCTTATAATGCTTCAGTGTCGTGAGCATGAACTCGTCAAAATCGTATAGTAAACGTCAGTCATTTGTATGTCATATGAAGATGTACTTCCCATAATAATGTGTCGAATGGTGTAATAATACAGGCTATTATTTTTTCAATATCAATAGGTTCCACTCCTGGCTAGGCATATCGATTAAAAAAAAATCCAATGATGCAGTTATAGTTTTGACCAAAATCGGTTCATAGACTCCTTTCAGCATTTTCGCTATTCCTTATAGTTGCTGATTTTCTCATCCACGCACAATTGAAAAATTCACCTGTATATGGCAAGAACTCTTGCTTCGTGGGTGGAACTTACGTTTGCCTGAATGGATGTAGATTAACATTATTTGTAACTAACTTAAAAAGAGTCGCAGACAAGTTCATCGCTTCAATTTTCCTCGTTCCTCGCTCACATTCGAACCATTCACTCCATCTCCATTCATATTAAGTCTAACATTGGCATTCGTACCAGCGCCGCTCAATTACGATAATGAAAATGTTATAGACGGCTCTTTTTGGCAGAACTTCCGAATATTGAGGAAATCTATTATTATTTTATTACTCCGATATTATTTTCCTGCTTCTGGCTATTCTACTTCTATACTGCAGTGATTTAATGTTACCTACTGCTGATTTATTTAGACGTTTAGTTCTATGTGATATCAAATTCATGAAAATTGTATTTATTACTTATTAACTAATGGTTACAAACGAGATGTCAGTCACCGTCAGTCAATACATTGTAACTGACTGTACATTTACTGCGTTAGCACACGTCTGCCGCGAAATCGCGAAATAGCGAAACCGCTGAGTTTAGCCACCGTTTGTTCGTTGTAATAAGGGCGAAACATTCAAGCATTAAACTAAACAATGACTTAAGACTTATCCAATGTCGTGATTGCCATGTCGCTCTCAAAAGTGGGTCGTATGACAATGTCATAACATACATTTTGTCGTCTAGAATCGTAGGGCCTTGTCCTACTAATCTGACATAACCGACCGAACAATCAACACGACAAAATTTAAACACGGGGCTCTGAATTGAATCTGATTGAAATAGCGAAACCGCTGAAGTTTGCCACCGTTTGTCCGTTGTAATACGGGTGAACCTTGGGTGAAACATTCAAGCATTTCGCGATTTCGCGGCGGAGGTGTGCTACCGCGCTGAGCTATTCTAATTCAACATGACAATGGAATTGTACGTTATCGTACGAGCAATTTTACATCACACCACACCACTACATCATTACAGATCTACTTCCCTGGAGACACCAACAAATGAAACCCTTTGCTATAAACTATTAGCTGGCATAAAAACAGACAGAGGTCGCTCAACTATTCAGTTTGTAAACGTGGAATAATCTTGGACCGGAATCCTGAATATTTGATACGGTCATTGTCCTCGGCTCTTGCTCTGTGCGGTTCCTGTTTCAGTGCAACAGAGCTAATAGACGTTTTAATAGAAAATATTGTATTTTTATAGTAGTATATAGGAGTAACGGTGAAGAAAAACTTAGTGAGCAAACCATCATTGATCATCATCATCATCATCACAATCATTGATCGGCGATGATAATGAGCCTCAGCTGAAACATAAGACGTGAAAAACATACTGCGTTTATTTATGATGGATATTAATCCATCCAGCCCATTAGGGCTGGCGGTAAGATATCTCCCCGGACGATGATCAAATGAGAAAGAAATGGGTGATAGATGAATAGCAAACAGAAGAAACGAGATAATTCAGATGAAGATGATAAATAAAATCAATGAGTTAATGAATTGTGAACGATGAAGATGACGAATAATTAAAATTTTGTCGCAGAAGACTTATTCGCGTAAATATTAAGTATATATAAGTAGTAGAAGTATATATTAGTAGTATTTAGTAGAAGCACTAAATTAATATTCACAACTAACTTGATCAGCAAATGTAATTTGTCAATTCGTCGTTTCTACCACCTGTTAAATTAATAAACTTCCCAAAACAAATGAGAAATTCAATCAGAATAAGCAGCTATATTTACTCACGAAACAAGCCAAAAATTTAATAAGCGAACATTTCAACTCAACATCCTGAAGCCTCAAAAACAAGGATCGACGCATGCGCGTTGGAACCTCATTTTTTAGAAGCAGGAAACCGGAACAGTTTAATTGGCGCACGGTTTTTCTTCTAACATGGCGACCGGAGTCTTAGACTACTTGTGGACATTGAGCGATAAAAGATCATAATTTTTTGTGATTCTGGCAAGAAACCGAGAAACAAGACAAAAAAAAACACTCTCCCTCCGTATTACGCAATTTCCCTTACGCAATTTCGCTTACGCATTTTCGATCAGGGTCACGTGTCCTGTTGCGAGTTTAACATTTTTTACCCATACCAAAAGTGCACAGCGCCGCTAAAGAATTGTTCACTTCAAAAACGTGTTAAAAAGCTCGACTAAAGCTATCCCCGTACGAATGACTTCTACCAAAAATATAACAGATTTTTTCAATTTTTTGCATTTTAAATCATATTTTTATAAGAGAAGTAGACGAACAGTACCTGAACGTAAGTGGTCTCCGTCGCCTAATGACACGAGCAACACCAAGTGAGCTCTTTTTTCGCTTCACGTTTTTGTCCGGCAATGAAGCAGGTTCCTTATTATAGTTTTTTTTTTTCTCTAAGAGTACAAGCGACACGTGCTAAGAACTCTGATCTCGGGCAAATTGCGGCTTTTCTTAAGCAAACTGAACCTTGGAACTGCTTTGATGTTCCTGTGATCTTAGCTCGGAGTGCCTGCCGAGGACTGGGAGGATAATTATAAAAGTGTGTTCTTATTTTAAGTTGCGAAGTTTCATGCAGCATTTTCGTTCTTCCATATATAGAAATTTCTACTTTTTTCATCGCATTCTTTTCCGATTTTCTTACCGTATAAACCTCCCTTGGCCCAATCGACTCAGCCGTTTTCGAGTTTTAGCGAGACTAACGAACAGCGGTTCATTTTTATTGTAAAGATTTAAAACAAATAATGCCTATATTGCCTACTGGCTACACCCACTTTGATAAAAATGCTCTACATAAGAAGTAAACCGACATATAAATAAATAAAAAGTAACCATTAAAGAGTTAGTGATAAAGTATCTGAAATATTCACGAGGCGCTAGATAGAGCAGCCTTCATTGAAACCAGTGAGAAAAAGCGGATTCAGTCCACTAGGGTTATCGAATTCGGATATATCGAACATATCAGCACTTGTGTCTTTTGACACGTTCAGTGCCTTGTCAATTTTAGGGGGGGCTTTAGAGGTGCTGCCAATATATGTTTTAGAAGATATGCCGGGCGGATCGCTGGCACTGCTAATGAATTGTACTAGAACTACTACTGCCACTAGTTCTAATACTACTACTACTACTGCTCCTGCTGCTACTACTACTACTACCACTATTACTCAAAGCAGGTCGAAGGCACTGAAAGTATTCAATATAATGCCATCTATGTGCTCTTGTACAAATAACACATATAAATAACTGTAAAAGTAAAGTAAGCTAGTACCGAATTTGTTTGGAGTAAAATTAATTTTCAAAGACATTGAAACATTGCCTCAGACTTTCAAAAATGCATATTTTTTTTGGAAATACCTAAAAATAGTTAAAAATACTATCAAAACATTTCATTTCACTCTAGTCAATAGGATAGTTTAGCGTTATCATTATTATGTAAATTTAACCGAATGAATGCAAATCTATCATGCAAGAAACAAATTTTAGTGTTTTGATTACAAAAAATAGGTTGAAAAAATGTTGATAGACTCGCAGCCCTGAAAGAAACCAGAAAATTGGCTAATACAGGAGCCGAGGTGAGGTCATTTCAGTTATTCAGAACTTTGCTTCGAATTAATTTCACCCGAGCGAGAATTTACAGAGTAGGAGCCTCCGAACTGTCGTAGTCTTTAAGGCTTAACTCAGAAGTACCTCTACTTGAATACAAATATCTCCAGTACTTAATTAACTCATAATAAATAACTACGCTCTAGATATATAGCATTAAAACAAGATTTGTAAGCGTGTTTTTTTAATCTTTTTAAACTAATTTTTATTCACTTTTAAGTTAGATTTTTTTATATTATTGCATTTTCATAGGGACTTGATAAGTATGCAAAGTTTCAAATTGATTCGACGTTTTTAAGTACCTCAAAATGATGTTCAAAATTTTCGATACTAACATAATAACATGCAAACATATGACCGAAGCTAATAAAAGCGTGTTAAAAACAAACTTCAGAACCATCTTGACAACAATAAAAGAAAGAACGTTAGTTTATTTCCACCTCAAAAAATAGTTAACCTAAAGTATGTAACAAATTTTATTTCATACTTTTTCGAAATCGGTTTAATTTTAATTTTTATTATTTATATTTCTACATTTTATATTGACGACCTGAGTGGCGCAGTGGTTAAGACGCCGGTGCGCTGCGCGGAGGGTCCTGGGTTCGATTCCCAGCGGTGCAGAGATTTGAATGATGAGTTTAAATTTCTGTTTCTGATCTGGGTGTGTGTGTTCTTGTCTTGTGTGTGTCCATGGCACCCACGACACAGGAAATCCTAGTGTGGGGCTATGAGTGTGAAGCGTTAATTTTTTTTTTTAATTTTTTTTTTTATATTGTTGTCGATATCACAAAAACCACTGAACCGATTTTGATGAAGCTTTAATAATGCATTGATCCATTTCTTGAAATTTTATTACTAATCCTTATCCTTTAATATAGTATTTAATATTTTTTACACCTTGTGTCCCTTGTGTCGTATTAGTGTGGTTCGTTTGAGTTAAACCAGTCTCCAAATATTTATTTTATCAAGGGATAATAATGTTAGGAAGAAACCCAGGAATGCTTATTAGGGGGTATAGCCGTAAACTTCGGATCCAATTTCAAAGTCCCACATGACTTTACAGCCGTTGAAAGTGAAAAGTTACCTCCTCTTTACGAAGACATAACTTGTTAATAAACTGAATGGGAGAGACGTTTCCAACTAATCCAGTTGCGAAATTAAGTGATTTTAGTAATTCTGTTTGCTTTATATGTTAAGCAAGTTAAACTCTTATAAGAAAACTCATTTTTTGCCTGTTTTGAAAATTAGTTATCTTCATACGAAATCCATTGGTTAATTGTCAAAATAAGCTATTGACCAGCAACATGTGTCACATATCGGTACATGTAGCCATCCAGTGATACAATTGAAATTATGGAAATCACCTGTACGTTGCCATGCTATGTCTATACTATATTATTATATGTCTATACTGGTCCATAACCCATAGTCATACTAAAACTCCAACTATTTAGGTACTATTTCCGTACCATGTTCTATTTATTTTCAACCAGTTACCAAAATTATACCATAAGCCATAATTATCATATCCAATACATCCTATTCGTACTTTAAATTCAAATTATATCTTCGTCTAGATTTCAGAGCTGTTTATATTCAACAATCGCACTTCGCAAATTTAACTCATAATACGCCTGCCATATTTCGGGTTGTCTCTCAAAATATTCTGTTATTAATTTTTCATGATTGTTGGGATAAAATTCTAACTGAAAAGACGGTAGAATCCACATACGCAGTTAGTAGCAAAACGATATTAAAAACCATATTTGATACTTCGTTACATGATAACGAGTTTGCATCAAATTTTCGTAAAGAACTCGAGACATGCATGGCGAACAAACCTGATGATAATCATATTGGAACAGCGCTTCAAAGGTTGGTCGATCGCTAACGAGATGAGATGGAAGATGACACGCTGATAGCTTTACTTCGTTAAATTTTCAAAGACTTTTATTTAATCCATAAAAATACGGATTGAGGAAACGAAATGGACATGAATTTCCAAACACCTTTATAAAATCCAAATCACAATGCCATAAAAAGAGACAAGACTGAGGAAAAGAAAACGAAAGGAATCGAAAGAACGGTCTTTAGTAAATCAAGATTAAAGTTAATTTGAAGTTAATAGATTTTTGTTATGGAAAGAAATACATCAACAAAAAACAATTGTGAACAATCTGTTTACTGAAACACTTTTAAAAATAGGATGTAAGTACCTACAATAGAATTAGGCAAAATTCATTGATTCCAGTTATCTGTAAATACAACACTTTCTGAACAAAGAAACACATTTAAAGATGAAATTCAATTTCAAATTTCTTCATCCACTATGCCTATAAGTACAAGAGCTCTGAATAGAAATAATATCAGAATTGCAATTCCACCAAGGGATATAGAAATGCTTATGTTCCTATGATCATTTGCCTAAACGTGATATTATTCCGGAGGCGGCATGAATACAAGATGGCGGCAACGATGTTTGAAGTACAATCGGCTTGGATTTAGAAGTGAAAACAAATAAAATTTGAAGTGAGAATTTTGTTGCAAAATTACATGTTTTAGTAGCTTATGGTTGCAAATTGTGTGTATAAGGGCTTGTGCTGATTGGCTTTTGTAAAATGACACAACCAACCGATATACGCAATGACGTTGTCGTACGACAAACTTGACGCGTACGACCGATTTTGTCGTTGCATATAGGACAAGGTGTAAAGAAAAAAACATTAGTATTCGTGAGAATTGCTAGCACAAAATATGTGTATAGAGTCACGGTGTCATTTTAACCTGTCATAATTAGCTGTATAAGGACCGAGAGACATTATTAATTATATAATATATTGTATCAGGCGTTACTTTGCGGAAATCCATTGTTATTTAAGTTGTATTTATATTTCTTTGCAACAATCCGCACACGTGGAACATGTTTTGGTATGGACCCACCACCCTCCCTTATCTCTCTGAGTAGGTTGTAGGTTGCTGACTCAGCAACCAACCGTTGTAGAGTCCACATCACCTGATGATGCTCCGTTTTGGGGCGAAACACGTGTCGTGTACTATTGGAATAAGTTGTTATGGTATTTACCTACTCAGAGAGATAAGGGAGGGTGGTGGGTCCATACCAAAACAAGTTCCACGTGTGCGGATTGTTGCAAAGAAATATAAATACAACTTAAATAACATTATTAATTATTAAGGTTCATTTAAAGTGATGTCTTAAAAATGTTGTGAGAATATCTGATTCGATACATTTTTAGTACAAAATACGCCAAATGTGTTTGAAATAGAATCTGTATCGATTTAGATATAAAATGGAGCAGTATAACAGTGTAATTCGAATACTCCCAACTATAATCAAGAATATTAACGCTTATTTAAAGAGAAATCTATAAAATTCTGGAATATTATCACCTTGAGCCTTGCTATGTCTGTCTCTATATCAACCCAATCATGATATTATTCGGAATGCTCCATGAATACATAATGCTTAAGATGTTTGGAATGAAATTCATACGAATTTGGATACAGAATAGATAAGACCGATGGGAATTTGAAGAACCCTTTGTTCATTACTCTTGATTGTGTTTTGATATTTTGCCATATTTATCGTTAACGCTCTAGAAAGCGACAGAATATCGAATGTTGTTTTAGTAATATTAGCTTTGGACTAGAAGCTGTTATTAAATTCGATCATCTTATAATTAATACTTAATAACACGTAATGGAAAAGCCATACATAATTTCTCATCTGTCTCCAAACAATATTGTTTAATGTTATAAATGTAGACCAATTTATGTTGACGAATATTGAATGTTTAACGACACCTTAGCAAAATTAGGTTTGAGCTAAAAGCCTTGTATTGAATTTCGCTATCGTATTATTGTTACGTAATTTGGAGGAAAAGGGGAGATCTCCCGCTAGACGATGTCACTGCCTGGGGACCGGGATCCAAATGTTAACTCGGACCATTTGTATATGAGTATAATTATGCAGAGATTTTATGGAACGTTGATAGCGTGTTTGAGGATACGTCTTCCGATTGGCCAGTCCGGTACGACGCGTGTGACGTGTTCTATTGTTGACTACACTCGCTGCTCGCGTCGTGCCGCGTGGTCAGCATTAAAATTTCATGTGAGGCGTGCGCTCATATTACTGTAGGTACAGGCATGTCTGGAAAAAATAGCAATCGATACAACTACCATTTGTTTAATTTACAGCTAAATACATAAATAGAAGCGTTAAATCTTAAAAGAATTTGTTGACAGGAATTATTATTTGTCCAGTAGGTACCTATCCAGAATTTATTTCATCGGTCTATAATTATCATTTTAAATGATAAACAGCTCCGTTACAACTTTAATAACAGGTTTCAACAATAAAACGTATTATTTATAAGTGACTTATTGCGTAACGGCACGAATAAACTCGTACGTAAGATTCGTTATAGACGGAGAGCTGGTAGTCTTTATGAAAAGGTATTTAAGGCATTGTAGTTTATTCAAAATTCTTCCAATATTAAATGTACACGATACAGCTGACAGAGAAATTTCCGATCCTAAGCATCCTGTTATATTTTAAGTAATCAGTACTAGTGTTTTTTGCGATGTTTTTTATTCATCCAATTTTTTAAAATATGTTCATATTTTAAAATGTCCAAAAAAATATCACTATAATAATATCATTCATTTTTTAATTTAAACATTTGATTAGCCTGCAACCCATAATCCGGACCTGCATTTGTGTCGGATCCATGTATCATCATAAGAAGTGTTTAACATTTTTACAGAGTGCCTCAAAAACTCACCCAAATACATACTTCAGCTCTTGGACCATTCCGCTTAATTGGTGGTAATTGCCGAAGTAACAAAAGACCCAGCAATTTACCATTTCCGAGCCGTGATAATGATATTCTAGTAATAATTTCATTTGAATGTTTGGGGAATTTCCTTGAACGCTCCTTTACACGCGAACTACGCTGAGATTGTCTTTATTTCAATTCTTTTCCCATTTTCATCTGTGCGAAGATTTTATGGATAAGTAAGTCACGTTTTATTGGTTTCAGAGAAAATACTCTTTCTTTTATCAAGTTTATCAAAAACGTTTCATATGAAGCAAAGTTTAATTTTGTTATATGAAATTCAATATTAAAGCGTATTTCCAATTTCTGAAGGAAACGTCGAAAAAAGACATAAAAATTTTTGCATACCTTCTGCATCCAAATTCCATCAGTTACCTAAATATCATAACATAACGTCATAAATTAAATTTCATAACATAAAATCGATCGAAAAGGCTTCCAAGAATTGAAATTACTTTCTTCCTTAGCGCAATGACTAAGAAAACAATCAAAATACATACTACAAAGCCACGCAAAAATATGCTTTACAATTTAAAATAAAACATCTCTAAAAATATCCTTTGCACAAACAATGCTTTAGTGTTGTCCGTTGTAAACGCGACTGCAATTTCGAGAGCCAGGTGCCCTAAACAACATAAATATTCACGCTGACGTAGGGATGCCCAAAAATGTGCAGTATCGATATAATTATATCACATCGTATTCCTTTGTATCGATACGCAAAAATATCGCTTCCCTTTGTATTTATACATCGTATCGTATTCGTATCGCATACTTTTTTTTTTAATTTTGCGTGCCTGAGAGTTCACAAAAAAATGTTTTCGAAGGCATGTGAAGTCCACCAACCCGCATCAAGCCAAGGTGGTGGATTAAGGCCTACATCCCTCTCATTATGAGAGGAGATGAAGTGGGTCATTAATGGGTTACCGACGATGGCTGAATTGCTGACATCCCTACGCTGACGTTGGCGAGAATTTCACGAAGACTTAATACATTGTCCCCTGCAATCTCGCCCAACTCTTCAGACTTCATTGTATCACAGGAATTAGATTCGGAACGTTCCCGTATATCTTCATTTCTGGATGCAAATTCTGCTTCGTCCTGCCGAGAAACGACGGCAATTCCGGGAATATATTATGAGGAAATCAGAGGAATTATTCCGCAGAAATCACGTAGATGTCTCAGTCTTTTGGTATTATTTAAATAATATGTACCTAGCAGCTCAGATCTGAATTCATACGACTGTGGATAAGCTTCCTTTAGACGAGAGTAGTCTGGGAAATGAGGTTATTCTGCAAAGGATGATCTGAGAATCTTTGCAGTGTTGAAAAATAAAGGTGAATTTTATAAACAGAATTATACTGTACTATTGCCATATAATTTATGTAGCTAACCGATCATCGGATATAGGTACATTTGACAGAAGTATTTAAAGTTCAAATCATATCTTCGAATTATGAAGACTTGTTCGAATCATACATTCTACATAATTCGTTAAAACGAAAATCATCCTACACTAAATTCATGTTTAGATATAGTTACGCGAATCTGAGCTGCTATCCAACTATCGCCCTTTAGAAATTCATTACGCCTAAATGTCATCACCAGTGCACCAGATCAAACTGTCTTTGACAATCCATCTGGTCTCAAAATAGCCTGTTTTTCGTAGACCAATATAATATTATCACTTTATAGACCTATCATGGCTAGCCCATTGTAACTTTAGCTTATAATTTTTAAGGACTGTAATGGTGACCTTTATTAATCGGATTTTTTCAATACACACTTTATCACCTTCAGAGATAGCCTTTATAAAATAATAATTTTGTCGGAGGATAAAGTTATCTTCTAAATATCATTTTATCGTTCACGGTGGGACTAGTGTACTGATATTTAGAATTATAATTCATTATCCTCAACCAACGCTTTTGATTGGGTTCCTTAGCGTTGCTTTAATTAAAATTATTCAATACACGGTGAATTTGTAACTCAGCAGGCACGGAATGAAGGAAGTGTTTAAATTCTGCGGAGCTGTGAATTAACACTTCTATACCAGTTACTGCGAGGTTTAATCCCGATGTGTTTTTAGGAGCAGTTTAAGCTAAGTCTTCATAATTTCTTAATTAATTGTTTAATTTGAATGTCCAATTGCAGTAAATGAAAAAGGTTTTTAATAGGTCGTAAACTGTTAAAGAATCTAGTAGCCTCTCTTTCAAAAAATTATAAGTTTCAGGTTGTAAAACCGTTCATAACCGTTGTAAAACAAATAAAATGTGCTACTTAATAAACAACAGAACCATTTATCTACTAAGTTACCAAGTAATTATTTTGTAAAAGTGTGATTTCTGTAGAACGAAATTTGATACGATTATCTTAGCACATCTACTGACAGCCTCAGACTACTTCGGACCTGTTTTAGATTTGATGCTATATTCTACGCGTTCGTTTGTTACTTCTACAATACAAAGACAACAAATTAAAAGTATCGACAGTCTTGACGATATCATCTATTATGCTATTAAGAATACCTCTACCATTAATCTCTTCTAACCTCTGCTCTTTGTCCCCAGTGGTCTGGCAGGAGTGGCAGGTCCACGTGACGTCAACGCCAGCGGAGGTGGGCGGTCCCGCGCTCCTCACTTGCTCCACACCATCAGCAGTCAGAGACCACTCGTCGGTCGCAGCGTGGTACCGCGACGACGCCGTCCTACCAGCCAGTGACCATCTCTGTAAGTATAATATGAAATTTCGGGCATATTAGTCGTTCTCGAAAATAATTCGCCACGGAAAAAAAGTTTCTTCGCTTTTTTACAATATTTTTTTAGAAAAAAGGTTTTATCAGAGTACCCAATATTATGAAACAAATTTAGTATTCTTCTGCATATAATTATTTAACTAACATTACCTCGAAGTGCAATATGAACGAAATAAAAGCAATACATACCAAGAAAATTGGAAGATGGTGTAAATAAACTTCCATTAGTTAAAGCAAGTCAAAAAAATAAATAAAGTTAGAAAGGGAAAATATACATTTCAGTGATCATGAAAAACAGTAACAAAAGCTTTGAAGAAAAACGAAAAAACTGATAAGAAACTAGTTTTAATAAAGAAGATAATCTAGTTCATTTGAAAGATAAAGCGATTTACACAAGTTAGTTTTAAGTATTTAACGAAGTTCATTGAAAGCTGTTAGTTACGGAGTTTGCTCTTGCAGTTAAATTGCGCAGACAAGAGTAATAACTGGGTTCTTTTTATAAGGTGAATGTGTTAGTTTAACTTTACCAAAATAGTAAAGTAATCGATATAGAAGAACAGTAATTAAGTATATCTATACAATTACAATTACGAGTATTCTAGGTACATTTTAGGTTAGGTTAGGTTAGTTATTGTGAGACCAATATACCGCTTTTATAGCTGATAATATTATACAAAATATAGGTTCATTGAGAACTATAATTAAGAATTAAGTCCGTAAAAATATAGACGAAATAAATATAGCAAAAAATAAAACAGATTCAAGAAAAAGATGAACAACGAATAAACCAAAAAAAAACAAAAACATAGAACATAATCTTATTTACTTCATTCTAGTATAGACGAAAGAACTGAAACTGTACATAAAAAGAGACAAGGAATGATAAGAGAGCGAAAAGAGGATAATCTAGTAAACTAATTTCAATGATAAAGCGACTACACAGACGTAAGTTTAAAACATTTAACGACGTTCATTGGAAGCTGGTGGAGCTTTGAGCACTTGTAGTTAAATGGAGTGGGCTAGTGAAAGGCTGGAAGAAAAGAGTTCACATCGTAGTTTGTTAGTTAAGCGTGAGCGGCGGTTGTTGTTTTTAGTTTATTTTGTATACACAGTAACCTTGTATTAGTTGGAACTTGAAACATTTTTTACGAGCTGTGTGGCGCAGTATTTATACGAGTGAACGAAAGGTTCTTGGCTTGAATTTATTAGCGTTGAAAACATTTTAATAAGTTTTTCGGCTGGGTGTGCGTTTTTTAGTTTTTTTATTTCGTACTTAAGGATGGGAGAATGAATCGATGGTTGAATTGATTTGTTTAACTCTTATGCCTAATAAATTTTGTTCACACTCACTTTTTACATAGATAACTTATTGTCGCCTTCTTGATCAAATTCTTAAGCACACACGCACTAAGTCGCGGGTTGAAAAGTTGAAATAAGTTTAAAATGAAACAATTTTTGTTTTTAACTTATAGCAATATGATATTTAAAACTATAAGTGAGAAAAGTTATCCGCTCAGGCAGTTTTAATCAAGCATTAAGTGCTTTGGCCTATTTCAATGAACGGTTCCATAAAATTCCAATATTAAACAAGATTATTTAACTTGTGAATAGTCTTAATAATTGCGAAACGATATTAATTCATTATGAAGTTTAATAGTAGCTGGTAATTTATCTGCATTAAATACATGTACTTTTATTACGATCAGTATGATTAAAACTGAAACTGAAACCATGGAGACAAAACTACAGTTGTTTTTCTAAACTGACGCTTTCCATTATGAAAGAAATCCGTTCTTTAAAAAAATTGACCAATTTAAAATACTCCACCAAAAAATATTTTTTCAAATTCGATCCATATATGACGGAAAAATGGTAACATACAAAAACATATACCTATAGCCGTCAAATATATAACTTCGATGAGGTTTTTTGAAATCGGTTAATAGGTCAAGTGATTTGGACCATCAATACAAAAGCTAAGTAAAGCTTCTATAAAATAAGTTAAATTATATTCGAATTTCTTTGTACAATTGTCCAATAAATTATTCTAATGTTAACAGTTAGTGCCCACATTAAATGCCAAATTTCGGAATTGCGTCTGCGGACCGTTTAGATAAGATCTTTTGGTGATTTAATTTACCAAAGGGAACCATAATTTTGTCGGGAATTATGTGGCATTAGATAATTGTGACAAAGTTGCTAATATCAGAGTAACTTCGAGGACAACGCAACAGGAAAATAGAAATATCATAAGTTACTAAGTTACTTATTATACAAAGCCAGCACAGCTCCAAAGCTAATACTTGCATGGATTATAAGCGAACGAAACAGTTCAGTATAGAAGGGTGTGAAACATTCCTTTAATTAAACAAGAGACCGCCAATAAGTCAAAATTCGTTCGACTATAATTTATTGAATTTTCAAATCACTCGAACTTCACCGATTTTTAAACCAAATACCTAAGATTCATTAAAAAGTAAATGATTCAACATTCGGTTAGGCTTCCCGGGAGGCTTGCTCGCTGAATAATAAAGCCCCCGACGACTCTCCTTCGATGCGAGGTAAGATGGTAATCGCTTCGCATAAAAGAAAATTAAATTGTAATATTGAAGAGGACTCCGAATTTCTTCGTAGGCAGAAGCGGCTCAAAATATTTTTCCGTACTAATCAACTCTTATGATCTCCATTGAACGATCTTAGGGCGAATAATTCAAGAGATTAATTTGTTTTGCAGATTTTTGTTATGTTTTTTATATCTGGTCCTTGAATGTAAGGAGCGCATAGCTCGGCTGGTATATTGTGAATCATCAACCAATTTGGCTGAGTGATGTCAAGTGCAGTCTGCTTGAATAGGTTCGACCGATAGTGGAGAATTGTAAACACGCTTCTGTGCTTTGTTATTCTCAACATTTGTTTTATTCCTTCCTTCCTTCCTTTCAGCCCTTAGTAGTCCACTGCTGGACATGGGCCTCCCCTAATCGACGCCACTCCGCCCGGTCCTGGGCCCTCTGAATCCAACGGTTTCCCGCTGCCTTCTTCAGGTCATCAGTCCACCTGGTCGGAGGGCGGCCTGTGCTCCTTTTGTCTAAACATGGTCGCCATTCGAGGACCTTTTTTCCCCATCGGTTGTCAGTCCTGCGAACGCTTTTTTTATTATTACCAAATAAAAAAAATCGTTCGCAGGACTGACAACCGATTATAAAATAGTCCAGTAAATATTCCTTAAAAGAATTTATGAACGGTTGGCAATTTTTTACATGCATTGTAACCTCCAATCGATATTTGTTCCAATCTGTACTGGTTTAAGAAGTTCAGTTATTTAAACTGAACTTCCTAACCTTTGATGTTCCTTAATATTAATTGGATAATTACATGCTTTTAATTTCCCCATTTAAAATGATTTATATCAACTTAACTCCCAACTCCCAACTTACTCCCAATATCAACTTAACCAATAGTTATCCGCTAATCAAAAACTACCACAACTTGTTGGACTACTCTGATCGTGCTCTTTTTCTCATTACATACTACATACGAGTAGCGCTCTATCCTATATTTCCTCATTAATCTGAGCCCCGAACAACCCCCAAAAGAAATCTTCACAAGTTTCGTGCGTTCCATTATGTTCCCCAATTCATATTGGAAGCCATTGGTGTGGATTTCGGTGTGTATTTTACGAACCTTAATCACATTTACCAACAAGTTATTTACTTATAATATGCTATCATGGCTATTCATGTATAATATTATTATGTTAATATTAACTTATTTTTTTATCATTAAAAATAATATTAGGATTTCAATTTTTGTCATCAATTGCTTGAGATTAAAAAGTCACTTGAATTACATCTAGTTCAGAGGTCTGAAGGATAGGATAGGTCTTCCTATTCTTTGTAAGAATGTATTATGTCATATTATTTCTACGTCACATTAGTTCTACGGCTACCCGGCATTTTAGTAATGTCTTCTTGATACTTCTACTTCTACTTTACGGCCTGTTGCCTTATACCTATGATTTCTTCTACTTCCTTCGTTTTTTAACTCATTGTTATAACAGATCGAATTCTCTATGCACCAAGTAACATTTCCGCAAATATTATTTACTAGCTTCCGTCCGCGACTTTTTCACGTAATTTTACGTGAGTGACAAACATCCATCCATCTATCCATCCATCTATCCACCCATCTATCGGGATGGATATCCATCCTCAGAAACTTCCGCAATAGTTGTCTATATTGTCTATTCTTTCTTTCTCCACCAATTCGCATTGGAGTAAGCTCCAGGCCTCCCCTATTGTGGGGAGAGGTGCCCAACAGTGGGCCATAAAAGGGTCGCAGTCAGTCAGCCAATATATTGTCTAATAAAATGTCTTAGTTTTAAATTCTTTCTTGTCAAAATCTGAAAAGGTCAATATGGATTGAACAAATGCTTAACTTAAACTAACCCATATTCCTGTAAATAAACGTTTTTGACTTTGTCTTTGTCTATTGTTTTAACCCCGATTGTTTGTTCCAGCTGGTCCCACCCTCCTGGTGGACGAAGGCTGGCGGCTGGTGGTGCGCGCGGTCCGTGTGGACGACTCCCGCGCCCAGTTCTCCTGCTCCGTGCTGGACTCCCTCACTGGAGAACGGCGGAGGAGCACGCCTATCAGCATCGATGTGGCTCGTCAGTGACTCATGCATTTTATATTATTTCTAAACATTATTTGATTTTCCTAGTCACTTAATTTATTGATGAATAAAAATAATAAAAAAAAATTATACCGACTTCAAAAAAAAGATAACGAAAATTAAAGCGCCTTCAAAAAGTATGAAATAAAATTTGTAACATACTTTAGAGTTGGTATTTTTTGAGGTAGGTGTTTTTGTACCAAGTATTTTGTTTGTGTTTAAGATAAATTTTAAAAGTAGGTAGTAACAATATTCCGGGAGCCAGTAACAGATTTACATGACCAAGTTCCTCCCGATCGAAAATTCCTGAGATGCATAAGGGACTTATACTATGAATACTAGTGGCCGTCAGCTGCCACTCCGATGGTGGGTTGGGCCGTGGCACCCTCCCAAACATGCAGAAAAAAATTTTTTTTTCAGTCATTTCCTCTCATTTGAAAATACATTCAGATTATAGTTTATCTAGTACTTTAAAAGAAAAACAGCGTCAGCTGACCATAACGTGGTGGATTATACGTCAGCTGGCTCCTTGAACATGAGAAAAAAAAATTTTTTTTCAGTGATTTCCTCTCAACTAAAAATTTACCTGGTGATACTTTATATGCTACTATGAATGAAAATTAACGTCAGCTGGCTGTATCTCGGTGGAAAGTTCGTCAGCTGGTACCTTGAAAGGGGTAACGCAACAGCATCTATGACCTACTGAATCTTATCAGCTGACGACTTTTCCCTTGACTTACAGGTAGCTGATGTTTTTTATTATTTACTAGAGTATTTTAACAATTCTCATAACAATTTTCATCCGGGAGGAAATAACGTTTTTTAAGTTATTACCGTCTTCAAAAAAGGAGGTTATCAATTCGACACGTTTGTATGTAATATTCTCAGAACCGCACAATTTTTACATATTATGTTGGTCTATTACGGCTTCCAAACAAGAATACCAAATTTCATAGGTGTATGTATGTATGTTTGTATGTAGATATGTTTGTCCTCGCATATCTCCGAAACTAATTGACGGATCGTGTTCTTTCTTTGTTTTTTGTTTGTTTGTATTTTGTTCAACTTAGGGAATGGTAAAAGTTTCATCAAAATCGGTCCAGTAGTTATCGTGATATGGACTTTAAACTAAAAAATACGAAATAAAATAATTAAAAAAAAAGAAACCGACATCAAAAAAGTATAAAATAAAATTTGTTACATAGTTTAGGCCTACTATTTTTGAGGTTGGTGCCTAAATATAACAATAGAAACAAAATACTTGATACTAAAGACACCAACCTCAATAAATAGTACTTAGCGCGCGCGAATGATAACTATTTATTAAATTATAGCGACAGCGACTCTGACTGGGACGAAGATTAGTTAACACTGCTATTTGACTGACCTGTTGGTCTAGTGATAGTGGTTAGCGACCCTAACCACTACGCCAGAGGTCGTGGGGTCGATTCCCACCCAGGACAAATATTTGTGTGATGAGTAGTGCCAAGATTGTTTACCAAATAAGACAAGAGAATAAAAATTAACTGTAGTGTTTAATTACTCTATGAGCGTGTTACTATAGTGACAGTTCAGTATAAGATAAACATGTCGAACGTATTACCTTTTTGTGTCTTTTGTAAAAAAACTAATGGTCAGTTAAAATTATTTAGCGAAGATAAATTTTAAAGTCCATATCACGATAACTACTGGACCGATTTTGATGAAACTTTTACCTTTCCCTAAGTTGAACAAAATACAAACAAACAAAAAACAAAGAAAGAACACGATCCGTCAATTAGTTTCGGAGATATGCGAGGACAAACATATCTACATACATACATACATACATACACCTATGAAATTTGGTATTCTTGTTTGGAAGCCGTAATAGACCAACATAATATGTAAAAATTGTGCGGTTCTGAGAATATTACATACAAACGTGTCGAATTGATAACCTCCTTTTTTGAAGACGGTAATAACTTAAAAAACGTTATTTCCTCCCGGATGAAAATTGTTATGAGAATTGTTAAAATACTCTAGTAAATAATAAAAAAAATCAGCTACCTGTAAGTCAAGGGAAAAGTCGTCAGCTGATAAGATTCAGTAGGTCATAGATGCTGTTGCGTTACCCCTTTCAAAGTACCAGCTGACGAACTTTCCACCGAGATACAGCCAGCTGACGTTAATTTTCATTCATAGTAGCATATAAACTATCACCAGGTAAATTTTTAGTTGAGAGGAAATCACTGAAAAAAAAATTTTTTTTCTCATGTTCAAGGAGCCAGCTGACGTATAATCCACCGCGTTATGGTCAGCTGACGATGTTTTTTTTTTAAAGTACTAGATAAACTATAATCTGAATGTATTTTCAAATGAGAGGAAATGACTGAAAAAAATTTTTTTTTCTGCATGTTTGGGAGGGTGCCACGGCCCAACCCACCAACGGAGTGGCAGCTGACGGCCACTAGTATTCATAGTATAAGCCCCTTATGTATTTTACGAAGTTTCTCTCGAGAGGAAATGATTGACCGAAAATGCACCTGGCTCCCGGACTACAAACTTAATTTCATAATTTTTTGAAGTCGGTTTAATATTTGTTTAATAAATGTAATATTTCCTAATTTTTATATTTAAGTCGATGTCACGAAAACAACTGAAACGATTTTGATGATACTTTTACCATTCCCTAAGTTGAAAAAAATGCAAACAAACAAAAAAGAACAGCCGCGATCCGTTAATTAGTTTCAGAGATATGCGAGGACAAACACATCTACGTATAGGTAGTTGATAGAGATAAATTTCATATACGAGTAGGTACTTGTTTTAAGCTGTAACAGCACAACATAAGTAAATATTGTACAGTTCAGTCAATATGGCATACACACACGTGCCGAAAGATAAAAAGTTATTGTAACTTTTCATTCATTGGATTGAAATGTTCACAGCTATGAGCTTACCAGCTGCTCCGAGAGCGATCACACACGGCCCTTGGGAGGCGAGTGTGCGGCGCGGCGGTGACGTCATCCTGCCCTGCCTCGTGCACGCTAACCCGCCGGCTACTGTCACGTAAGTTACACACTTAGGACC
Source organism: Erynnis tages (assembly GCA_905147235.1). Classification (NCBI taxonomy): domain Eukaryota; kingdom Metazoa; phylum Arthropoda; class Insecta; order Lepidoptera; family Hesperiidae; genus Erynnis; species Erynnis tages. The sequence continues at coordinate 14,308,991 of LR990073.1, read as the reverse complement.
CTAACGCACTTATACACCTAGCACTGAAATTCTGGGAATTTGTGTGTTGAAAATGCCCTGTCTTTATCTTATCTTTTTACAAATTTTAAGTGAAAGCCAAAGATTTTATGGCGTCTTATTAACTATGGTGATTCAAGTGACCTCGCTCACAAAACTGAAAGCAAATAACCACCTCAACTTGAGCCACGGCATCAAAGATAAGTATTTCTTTGTGTTCAACAGCCTTTGCAACTGTTGCTTTTCTTTTGAAAATAGGTGCCCTGAAGAATTTCAGAACCTATAAATTTTACTTCGCATTTTACTACGAAGTTACGAAGCGCGCTTAGACCCGCTGCTTGAGTGGATCGCAAGCGATCAAAAAAATAATTTAAAAAAATCAAACCGACATCAAAAAGTATGAAATAAAATTTGTTACATAGTTTAGGTCTACTATTTTTTGAAGTTGGTACCATTAGGTGGTCCTAATGGTCTCATTAAGATCTATACAGCGTATCATGTATCTCGTTACAGCTTCCTGAACAATATAGCAAGTTCGGCCCCGTCGGATTGCCCACAGGCGTTATACTAACGATAACTCGTACGTTATGCTTATAACTTGATAACAGATGGATAGAATGTCATGTACAGATATGGATAAGATGTATCGACATAACTAAAGATAGCGACGCTATTAGTCTAACGCGTTTTTTTATAACAATATCGGAATATGTTCGCAACAGCGCCCTAGGGGGGCGTTAAACCCTTAGCCTCATATAGGGTTGTTTTTCCTCAACGGATCGATAGCTTATTAGTTAATCGGATTATTTAACTGAATGTAATATTGTACAAAGAAATATGCTCTTAAATTTTCCTCGTAGGGTACAAAATATAGGTAAGCGAAAAAATGTTAAGAATTATTTCAAAAAAGATGTAAGTTTCGAAGCTCGCATACGACTGTTGTCAAAACAAAAAAAGATGACTAGTATAACTATACTGTCTTTTGTATCAAGTATTTTGTTTCATTTGTTAAATTTTGGCACCAACCTCAACAAATAGTAGGTCTAAAGTATTTATCAAAATTTTATTTCATACTTTTTTGAAGTCGGTTTAAATTTTTTTTATTATTTCTTTGTTAGAAAAACTTTTCTAGGTGTAGTTCCACATTTTACTGTTACAACGCAATAACAACGACAATTATTATTATAATAATATTTTCTACTGAAACTTTGATGTAATCCCTCGCATCTCGTAATGTACGGTAACGTAAAAATGTGCGTTACACCGCCTGTTAGCGCGTTAATAGTCGATCAGAGGCCTTTACGTGCGTTAAGCCTGATACTCGTTTGGTCTATTACGTTACCTACTACAGATTAGAATTTAACGACTAAGAATTTTTTAACACTGTGATATGACAAATTGGATGCCGGAATAATGTTTTTACTAATTTAACAATAATGAGTTTACAATCTTAAATATACTTTAAATTTTTTTTATAATCACTAAACTGATTTTTTTAAATGTAAACCTATAAATTGAAGTAAAACTTTTAAATATATCACTAGCTACGGAAGATACTACACACACACACACACACAGGCAAAGGTACAGGCGCTTTGAGCTTCAATATACATGAAAATAATACATTACATTTAATACGTGCTTAATATCAAACGAAGACGTCTTCATACATCGTTAAGTCTGCAAGTAAGATAACATAGTTACATAAGCTCATGCGTTACGTCGCATTCTAGCACGTTAATGATCCTCAAAGGGGCTTTACAACGTTTAAACCATGTATAATGTGACATAAACAGTAGATTGCATTTGCGGATAATGCATCTTCAACAGTTAATATTATAGTGAAACGCCAGTGATCTTTTTTATTAGCCTTTTGACCGCCGCTTCATGTTATGAATGAATAAAAGATGAATCCACACGCCATTACGTCACTATATATGACGTAAATAACAAAAAAATGTAAATAAATGTTATCATATAAAATAATAAAGTTACGATACTTAAGTAAAAATTAAATTTAACAAATTTTTATGTGTTAAAAAATCTTGAGTCTAAATTTTGTCGTGTTGGTTGGTCGCTTGATGACGTCAGCCAATTAGACCAAGGCCTTAGGGTGACTTTACATAGAATCCTATATAAAATAAGCACCTAACCATAAGTGTACCATATGGTCAAAAAAAACTGCACAGGCGCCTTTGAAGTACATCGTAAAAGTAGCGACAAGGCGACGTAATTACGTAAATGTTACGCTACCTATTACGCGTTAATGGATTCTGAAAGGACTTTACGTGCGTTAGGCGAGGTTTAGGGTTCCATCGTGAAATTAAGGAAAACCTTATCATGTATGATATTTACCACGATTCATGTTGTTTTCGAGTTCCGTATATTCCGGTGCAGTTGTCAGTAATCCATTAATGACCCACTATAGGGTCGGGTCTCCCAATAGTCCCAATGAGAGGGATGTACCATACCATGATCATGGAAAATTCTTAACTCAACTTTACACAACCTTATTTATTTAACTTAGGGTATCTTCATTATTAATTTAACTAAAATGACTCTTCTAAATTTAAATGCATCAACTATTGCAATTGTCTATAAGCTGTGATTTTTGTTCTGAAAACAACGAATTTAAAAATATACCTAACATTATTTTTTGTATTCATCCTCTTGCACAAAACCCTTCATTACTCACCATATAACACCATTAACAATCGTAAATCAAAAGACCAGCGTCAATAAAGCGATAATAAATTCCATTTTCGAAAATTCCAGGATTTGTGTAATTCAACCGGATATCCGCTTACACGATGCAAATTTTTCACCCGGTGTCACCCGGGAGGCACTTGTCCGGTTGTGCGCGACAAATTGCGCTTTGTTTACTACACCGCGGGCCGAAATAAGTATAATATGACAGTGATGTATGGGCCGCGGTGAAAGGAACTTTGTTCTTTGTACAAAAATGCAATGTATATTAGTATAGTCCGTAACGATTGTGGGTAGTTCACGTTGAAGTATTTTTATTGTTGTGTTGATGTTTTTTAGTGATTTGGATGTCATGTATTAAAATGAATTTTACAGTTAAAAAAATATCTTAATTTTTTTAAGGTACTTACTGTTTGTTACCATTACAAAATACGTTACCTACTCTGTTTTTAACTTCTTCTTTTGTTCCAGAAGGATTCCTTTGTTCTGGTGAGGCCCAGACGATATTTCTGTCCTAAGGAAAATTATTTTTTTCTATATACCTTAATAAATGCGTCATTACAAACTTTAAATTGCTAAATTCTCATACATTTGAAAAGAAGCAGTTTAAAGATTTTAAGTCGCACTTTTTCAGCCAACATGAGAAAAAATATGAAATAACATAAAATAAATAGCATTAGATTGTTCCAGCTATAGCATCCGCTATATTTAATAGTGTATCAATACCGTGTACAGAAAATAAAAAACGCGTTTGGTGAACAGGAAAACCATTAATCAAATACGGCCGTTCCATGTTCCATGGCAATTCTCGACGCGTCAACATTCTTGGACGATCTGAGCGTATCAGTTGGATGTAGCCGACGCTGGGCTTTATGACCCAGAGATCGGAAGTTGGCATAACTCCAAGCTTCGGCTCCATTATCTGTATTACAAAGTTGCCTCACAGCAAACGATACAAAAACTGGTCAATTTTCTCTCTACAAGACAAACTCATGACTTAATAACAACTCTGATGGTGAAAATAACTGACTGTCTAAGAATACGCCATAATTTTGTCAATAGCCCTGATTTGCTATTTGAACTTAGCTAACGTGACGTAATGTGGCCTCAATAACAGAGTAGAGAACATTATGATAACGTTAAGTCAATTTTGATAAAGTATGACCATAGGAACATCGAAGAATTCATCCTTGCACCTCTTATTTGAGGAATTACGTAGACTCTATATTTGAAGCGCACAATATTGTCCGATCGACTTCAGTTTTCAACACATTTGATTTTTTGGCAACCTCAACCAGTAAACACAAAGCACAACCCATGAGAAAGAAAAAAAAACGTTTTCATACGCAAAACACACGTTGTTTCATGGCAGGTCGACAAGGTAGCTTTATGCACCTCTCTTTAATAGTTCCATCACTATTTTTAGCAAAATCATTTCAAAATCAAAAATCATTATTTGCACCAATATAGGTTAGTTATTGGTTTTACAAGGTATTTTTGAATTTTATTAAAGCCTAGTTCCTGATTTCTCATTTCACTCAGCCTCAAATTTATTTTATGGGGAGAACAAGCCTCAGATTCGATCATGAAATGATTTCAATTTATATTTCTCCGTATTACAGCTAGTTTCAATGTTCCAAGTTTAAATGGAATAGTTTTATCTGATTAGGACCTAACAGGGTACAAAAAAATGTGAGGTGGAGCTTTCCTCGAAAGAACTAAGTGAATTGAACACAATTCGATAAGAAAGAGGTCGGTGAGAAAAAACTATGAAGAAAACTCTTTGATATTAAAACTATTGAAAGCTTTCGCTTGTAGACTGATTCATTTTTATTGTAACGTATATAATCTTCTTTCTTGTTCCCGAATAAAAGGGCTTTATCGTGAAAACAAATTTGTCGTCCGTGTACAATAAATTTTTATTTGATTGTTTTGATAAAATATATTTTTATTTTTCCAATTTATTAATGAAAGTAATAATTGATTTTTAATGTTCCTTTTTATATATAAACTTAACGTATTTTGTTAATAAATGGACGTTGATAAAGGAAAGATGGCAATTCATTTTCCGACATATTTAGGAAAAAAATATTACCGCAGCCAAATGATTTAGTAAAGTTGATCAAGTACTCATGAAAGTAACAATTAAAATATGAATTAATAAATATTAACATTTTACATAAAATATTTTAAAAATCAAACAATAATTTCGGTTTTTGATGGGAGTGTTTTTTTAATTTTGGAAAGGTAGAAACTTTTGTAATAATATTCCGTTATGAAGCGCATTCTCATAATTTGGAATTTTCCATTGCCATGATTAGTTGTTGCGCAATAGAGTGACAAAGATCACAAATTTTCGTGTTAAGGCGAATTCCCAACCTTAGTTCCAAAAATACTTTTTGCCACATATTTTCTCTATAAAGACAGAAAGTTAATGGAATCACCACAAAAACCTAATAGCTTTCCAACTTACGTGCCGCCATTACACTCGAACGAAAAACACGATACGTTTTTGGGTCCTCAAGTGTACGCGAGCAAAAACATTAGGCAACACGAGCGAGACAAATGAGTGCCGTGTGTTCTGTATCGCGGTTTTTGCTTCATGTCATTAACCTTCAGTGAAAGTATTAAACAAAGGCTGATGATGCTTTCTTGATCTTTCACTCAATAATGTTGTTTATTAGCTTTCCAACTCAATACTCAAACTCAAAACTCACCGCAAAGCGTCAGCCCCAGATAACCCAGTGAGACCCGGTTCGAATCCCAGTGGCACGCACCAATGACTTTGTAAAAAATTATGTACCTATCTACGTTTTATAAAATTAAATATCACCTACTGATACGGTGAAGGAAAACATCGTGAGGAAACCTGGATGCGTTCACAAAAATAAATGGTCTCAAAAGTATGTTAGTCCACCAACCCGCAGTAGGCCAGCGCGGTGGACGGCGGCCTACATCTCCTCTCATTGTGAGAGGAGACCCGACCCTGTAGTGAGTCGTTAATGGGCTACTGACAAGGGTGTTCTATTACCTATGTGAAAAATAATTAATTCTTCCAAACATCCCTGTCATCCGCCATTTTATTTTCCAGTTTATAAAAGTAAGTGACCTCCGGATCCAAGCACGTTTACCGGCGGTTTTACTGTACATTTTGCTCCCTTATTCAATTTGCGCGGGAACCTTTTGTAACCCTTAGCTAAGGCGGCAGTTACTCTTTTATTTCTCCGCCTGTAGTTCGCTTTATGTTCCAGTTAACGCTTTCTACTAAAAGTGACTACTGGTTTACCACTGGGCGTTAACAGCGCGAGGGACTGGCTATAGCGAAAAGAGCTTCGGGAATGAATATGAGACATAAATACTGCTTTAGGATCGAAGTTTTTTTACACGGTTTACAGGAGTGGACAGAAATAGTGACGTAAGAAAAAGAATTTATTCAAAAAAGCATTCAAGTAAAAACATTAACATTCTTATCCATGTGACTATTTCCCCGCTTGCTCTCTCTCTCTCTCTGTTTCTAATATCAACGGTTTTATGTGTGTATATGATCTGGAGATAAAGAGAAATAATAAGCAGTCGAATTCTAATTTCGGTATTTCTCTACGGGACAGAATCAGAAATGATGAAATTCGTAGAAGAACGGAGGTGACCGACATAGCTCTCAAAATTTGCAAATTAAAGTGGCAATGGGCTGGCCACAATTCGAACATTAAAGTAACATTTCTAACGCATCAGTAAAGCCTTCAGAATTAACGTTTACAACCTGTTTAGACTCACTGTTATGTGTAAATCAAATTTCGCATCCCATTAAGTAAGATAATGATCCGGGGGAGGATCCATTTACTGTAATTGGTTGACCCAATTATCAAACAAATTGCCGTTGTAACTGAATCCTATAAATAATGCGGTTTATTTATTGCCCTTATAAATTTCACTTACAAAAATACATACGGAATACGAGTAGGTTCAATAAAAAAAATTTAATCTTCATGCTTTTAGCACCATTAAAACTCCACCTTTAAAAAATTGGTGGTTTTTGCAATGGAATCTCTTTCTACGTCTTTTTCACCTACTTCAATAGGTTCGATGACACTACAATATTTGAACACTCTTCAGCTGACTTAGTGATAGGTCATAGAACTTTCCTAATGGATAGTGCACTTTGATTAATGCTTACGACCCTATTTGAAGTCCTTGAAAGACGTATCACTGCATGGCTCTGGCTCTACATAATCTAACGGTTTCCTGGTGTTCTCTTCGCGTTGGTTTCAGAAGGCTTACTCGTATTGACAACGTTGAGGTAGTGACAATAACTCTTGAAAGTCACGGTGGAATTTGTTACATTCAAATTTCATACGCTGTAGCGATGAAGGAGAACATCGCGAGGAAACCTGGATGCCTGATTGTTCTCCGTAATTCTATCAAAGGCATGTAAAGTTCGCTAAACCACAAAAGGCCAACGCGTTCGGCTAAAGTCTAAAGCCCCGTGATGAGAGGAGACCCGATTCTGCAGAGTCAAATATAATAATATCAAAAAATTATAATTTTTTCAACTTCTCAGTGTATCTCCAAGTTAAATAAAAAACAAACGCAAGTAGGTCACGCCACGAACTCCGGTGGAAGTTTCACGAACTGTCCAAAAGTAAATTAATCTGCGAAGTCGCGTGTTGATTCAATAAAGATCCGAAGCGAACGGGAAGCGTCATAAATCTTCCACACCATTAATCTTACATGAATTGTTAATGGCTTATTGGCGAAAAATTTCGCCTCTTATACGGAGAGTTCGGGTTTGAATCCCAGCAAACAGCAGCCGCTCCTAGCCTGAGCCTGCCAACTCCTGCTGTCCTAATTGAAATACGCTCTGATATACGACAAATGTACGAGTACGTAATAAAGTTGTAGTATGAGCAACTTCTGCGAACAATATGGCAGTTAGGACACAGGATCAATGAATTTTCTTAGTTGTATGATTGATTGATTGATGATTGATTTATTGATCGATTGATTGATGATTGTTTTATTTATGATTCATTGATTGATTGATAAATAATAGAAATTAAATTTCACGTATTGTGACGGATGATTGATTGATTGATGAATAATAAAAATTAAATTTCACGTATTGTGACGGTGAAGGAAAATATAATGAGGAAATCTACATGCTAGATTGTTTAGTAAAGGTCTACAATAGGCTATCATGGTGGGCTAAGTTTTATTTTCCTCTGATTGTTACAAGATACTTAACACTACATCACTAACACATAATATAGGTACCTACCTAAAATGACGAAAGAAAATAAACCCAAAATTCGACTACAAAAACAACAAAACTCCACTGAAGGCTTCACGAATTGCCAAAAAGTAAATTAATCAACAAAGTTACGTTGAATCAATAAAGATCCGAAGCGTACGGGAAGCGTCGTATTATCGCAGTATAAATCTTCGACACCATTAATCTAACATGTAGTCGAGCGTATCGACTTGTTACATTTCCGAGTATTTACTACACGCGTCTATAAAAACGGAAAAGGTAATACAAGAAGAAACAAAGGAAAATATAGAAAACGTTTTTTGTTGCAGGTACGTTACAAACAAAGCTATAGGAGAACAAACGACTAAGAAGTAATTCAATTCAATTCATTTATTCATTTGCAGAATAAGGTGAAATTAGATGACATTGTGCAATACTTAAGTGATCCTGTCCTAACCCATAGGGTATGCAAACTACAACATTCAAACGTAAATTAAACTAGATTATAAATTAAATTAATCAATTATTTTATTATACAGGGCCGTATTCAGTGGATCAACGAAAAACTGGTAATAGGATAGACCATTATTTATCAAAATCACTAAATTTGATCGTCCTAAGCCTATTGGTTTAAAAGATATAATAGTTTAAACATTATTTAAAAGTATGGATTTTACTACAATTTGGTGTTTGAAAGAAGTTTGTGTAAAAAAACTCTAAAACATCACAAAATGTGATATTTTTATCCCCAAAATTTATCCCCATCATGACGTAACTCTCACATTTAATAATACACGTTCCTTAATAATTGCTTTGTTTTTACCAACTTCCACAGATACGATATAATTGAAACGTGAATTTTTCATTTTCACGTCACTTTTACGACTTGTTTAGTGGTTGCGTTTTAAAACGAAAAGTTTTATGAGACGCGAAATTGCTGACGTGTTATTACGTCCAAATGGAAGTTGGTTTAATACGTCTGCAAACGATTCGTGATCCATGCGATTGTTTCTCTTCTCATAATAAGAAGGATGTAGGCTTTAGTACACCACGCTGGCCTAGTGTAGGTTGGTGGATTTACCTTAAGAACATAATGGATTTTTTTAGACATACAGGTTTCGATTCTCTCGAAGGTTCTCGATGTTTCCCTGCACCGTTAGACATTCAGTTTTGGAAAGAGCACATAACTTTAGGAATTTCATTGGTGTGTGTGAATTCAACTCCGGATAAAAAATAAATTACATTTATTCCATAATTCAGGCAGTAGGTACAACAGAATTGTTAAATAAACTAAAATGTACTGAATCTGGGTAATTTATATGCCCTTATGATGGAATAGATCGGATCTCTTGAGTACCCCAGACAGTACTTTTTATCTGTTACAAATAAATTTTCATTGTTTTTCATCCGCTGCGGTTACCACTTAACATCAGACCACTATATTTTGCTGCTTCCATTTTATGAAAAATAGAGTACCACTCTGTTACTCCCAAGTAACAGAGTGGGAAACATGCTCGTCATATTAGGGAATGTCGTCTTGTCTGTAGTAATTTGTCAGATGACACGCGCATCCAATTTAGAGCAACGAATTGCATTCTACACATCGTAGAGTAACGTCTTAATTTTAGTACTTGGTCCAGAGAGGGATTAAAAGTATATTTATCGTAATTTAGATTATAAATAACATTCATGCCAAATTTCATTCACTGCTGTTCAGACATATTGCGTGAGAAAGGAACACAAACCTCACATTTATTACAGTAGTATGATTAGTAGCTATTGGGCATGCAGATCAGCTGAGGCTGAGGTCACGTGCAGATACATGAAGACTGAGATTTTCGCCACAAATAGAGTATCTCTAATTATAATAAATAAATAATAATAATAAATATTGTGGGACAACTCACACATGATGACATGACTTTCTGATCCCAAAGTAAGCTGTTAGCTTGTGCTATGGTAACCAGATAGCTAAACCTACATTTATATATTTTTAAATACACACTTATATAGATAATTTACACCCAGACACAGAACAAACACTTGTGCTCATCACACAAATATTTGTCCTCAGTGGGAATCGAATCCTTTAAATTTCACCGTTTTTAAACTACTCGTATAGATGCCTATACAAAATTTCAGATCGAAAAGTTTGATAATTATAATAAAACACGAACAGGGCTTCAATTTAAAGTGGGCAAAAGATCTGAAAACATAATAATAGAGAAAGGGTTAAAATTACCCCATTCAACTTGGAATCCAAGTCCGCTTGGAAACTTTAAAGGGTTAAGTTTCAAAACTTGGCGAAAGGTTATCTTCTTTTATAATAAGCGTCGGACGAGTCCTCCTTGTTAAAGCTTTGTTACCTACAGATAAGAAAAGATAAGTTATAAAGGAGAAACAGGTAGGTAGCTATTGGAGATTGTTGTTGGAAGTGAAACTTAAAAGGATTTTATAATAATAAATAACGCTTCACACTCATAGCCGCACACTAGGACTCCCTGTGCCGTGGGTGCCATGGACACACACAAGACAAGAACACAACACACCCAGACCAGAAACAGAATTTCAAATTCATCAGTCAAATCTCTGCTTCGGAACAAAGGCATGTGAAGTCCACCAACCCGCACTAAACCAGCGTGGTGGACTAAGGTCTACGTCCTTCTCATTATGAGAGGAGACCCGAACCTGTAGTAAGTCATTAAAGACAATTTGCGAGTTCAAGCAAACGGAAAAACTCTTCTGCTTTATACAAGCTGCTGCGTGGTTATTGAACCATCGAATACACTCTTGTATGAAAACTAGCTGACCGCAAACGTTGTTTTACGATATAGGTTATCGAGCATTAAAAATCGTCTATTAAAAAAATAGGGGTTGTTGATGGAAGGGTGAAAATTTAGGGTTGTGTCTATTTTTGATGCCACATTATTGAAAAATAAAAATGAAAAATTTGTCCAAAAATAAAGTTAAAATGTTAGGTGTGGACAACCCTTATTTATCACTTAGGGGTATGAAAAATAGACGTTAGCCGATTCTCAGACCTACTGAATATGCAATTATAAAATAAATATATTAAAAACCGATCAAGCCGTTTTGGAGGAGTATTGTAACTAAAACTGTGACATGAGAATTTTAAAGATAATTTTCGACGTAACACAATTTTTCCTTAACACATTTTAACCTGTTGAAATATATTTAAACCAGCTCCACTAAACCATAATTTATTGCTGGAAAGTTATCTCAACAAGTATTTCCCGGTAGAAATATATCTCCGATTAAACTGCCATTCGAACCCTTAACTTGGGAAATTATTTCATAACTCACTAACTACCAAGATTTGCCAACCGTTGGCTGTACGAGCAATTTATTGGATGAAGTTTTCAGCTCGATATTTTCCGGTTCATACGTCACGTATGACTATAACAGATGCAAGGCAGAGGATGTAGCGAGAGCGGTTAGGATCTTACTAAATAAATACTGTAAGACAATTCACACACGGCTTTCTGATACCAAAGTAGTATATATTTGACTGGCCTGTTGGTCTAGTGGTTAGCGACCCTAACTACTACGCCGGAGGTCGTGGGTTCGATTCCCACCCAGGACAAATATTTGTGTGATGAGCACAAGTGTTTGTTCTGCGTCTGGGTGTAAATTATCTATGTATAAGTATGTATTTAAAAATATATATGTATGTTTATCAGCTATCTGGTTACCATAACACAAGCTCACAGCTTACTTTGGGAGCAGATAGCCGCCTGTGAGTTGTCCCACAATATTTATATTTATTTTTATATTTATTTTAAAGACATATTTATATAGATGCGTAGTAGTAAGGGTCGCCAACCACTAGAATAACAGGCAGTTTAATGTAGTTAAATGATAACCGCGACAAACTAAAATGTCATTTCCCTGGTCAAACTCAAATGTCTATCTATAAGATACCTACATTTAAGTTTTAATCCCGGTAAATAAGTCAGTACCCATAAATGACCCACTACAGGGTCGGGTCTCTTCTCACAATGAGAGGAATGTAGGCCTTAGTCCACAACGCTGGCCTACTGCGGGTTGGTGGACTTCACATACCTATCTTTAAGAACATTTTTTAATGAACTTTCCGATCTATGAAGTGAACGCCAAAGCTTAAAGCATGCGGCGAACAGGAACTTTCAACAGACTCACGATAAGGCACGAAACATTTTGCTAGTTTAACGTTGATCGTCTCGGAAGCGTCGACAGAGGCGATGGGCGGCATGCGATGCTAACTTGCCAGTTACGTGATGTCAGCAGGGAACTCTATACTGACATAACTGCGCATAAACTGAATTTGGATTAAGTAGTACCAGTATTCAGTTACTTCAGTATCAGTATCAGTGAAGCGCGCATAGCCCCGCTGCCTGAGTAGATCGCAAGCGATCAAAAATTATTTGTGATAACTGCCTCTCATAAAAATGTACCTTCCACGAATAGTCTATGCTTCTATTTTAAAGATAAATTAACCATTGATAGCTATATAGATACTTAAAATATACGAGAAAGATCCATCGCTTCGCGAACGTATCAGAATGCAAAATTACAACCGCGCACGAGAGTATCCGGGTTCAAAGTTTATGGCTCAAGCCTTCCTGTTCCTTTGGTGTAAACTGCAGTTTAGTATTTATAACATAATACTTGGATGTGTTCAGAACACGCGACAGGCATGTCTCAGATTCTTGTACTATGGGTGAACAGCAAACAACAGATCAATATTACCAATGGTTACCAAAACCGGGCCTTATATCGTGAAGTGTGTTAAGCATGTATATTGTATGTATCTATTCAACAGATGTGGTAACTGGAAAAATTAAATTGGAACTTGGTGCGATAGATATTTGAGATACTTTTATTAAACTTTTAAAACGCATACTTCTATAGCTTTCTTATGACGAGACCGGCCACTGGCGTTATCAATATCTCAAGCAACTGACTAAATTATTATTTTTTTCGCACAGTGTTTTTTTTTAAGATTTTGATAGAAGATATCAGTGTGCGTAGTGCGAGTTGCACAAAATTGTTCGAGTAACTTCACCGTCGCGTTAATCGACTATACGCTAAGCGCCAATTCCGTTTGTCATCTTAGCCACAAGATGGCGCTGCTTCAATCCCATAGAAATCGACGTATTCGCGCTCGATACGTTCAAGCGAAAATGTTTTGTCAAAACTCGCACTCAGCACACCGTATGTTTACTTTTGACAACGCAACCACCTCACGCAGATAAGCGTAGTGTTACAGATCAAAAGACGAAAAGGTTTCGCTGTATCCACACCCTAAATAAAACGAGATATCGTCGTAAAACGTAAGTCGTTGTCTTGCAAACCTTTGGTTCAAAATAACGTGAATATAACGTTAGGAGCTGAAATAAAAACCGCCATAAAACCTCTGAAGCGAGCCATTCGTTCGTTTCCCATGTCGCCACCGGCCCCAAACGATCTGTTTGACAAACGCGGTCATAGATCTAAATTTGATGCTCTTATGAAAATAAATGTCAGGTGTTATGGCTGTCTTCCGTCACCCTTAGGTTGTACTTATACTTGAAGTAAGGCGGGTATTAACATTAGGGTAACAGCAGTAACCGGATAAACCCACATGCTTTAAATCCCTCGATAAACTGCTTTATAGGTTTTCTGTGGTCGGTATAGCGTTGGCAGCCCAGTGGCTAAGAATTGGATCTTTTTTTTATCACACTCATAACCCCATACTCCACTACTCCGAGCAGGCCATCATCGCGGCCTAAGACCTACATCCTTCTCTTTGTGAGAAATATATGGGCCATAGACCTAGACGCCAACGTCTAGTCTAAGTCCGGACCTAGACTAGACACTAAGCTGTCGAAGATCCTGTTTACCGGATTTTTTCTAAAATATCTCTTTGAAGGGTACGACATTTGAGCATCTTTTACCGAACGAAACAAATTTTTTAAATCATTTTTCGTACAGTCACGCTCGTACAGAGATTGTATCTCCGAGCGCCATCCATCTCTCTCGACGCCATCATTGTTGTATCGACACCGTTATGGAGACATTTATCTCGAAAGTGGGTGAAAAACTTATAGTAACTTAATTGCTCGCTAGACATAATATTATATAGTTAGGTAAAAATTTCGGCTAGAAGTTAGAATTTATTGCAAGTCGAAAATACTTTTTTTGAGGCTTCCTTATGATACTTACGCACCTATATGACCTTTAATATGTCTTCTTACCTATTCACTATTACACTGAGTCTGTTTATAAGTCGCCACATGTAAAAAACGATCAGGTCGATAAAATTGATTGTGGCAAACTTCAACAAAACAATTTTCATCTTCCTTAAATTTGGAAGTTGCTTTTATATTGATACATATTGACACAGATTGCTTGCTTTTATATTCCAAAGCGTATGAGCATATTCCATGCCATCCATTTTCCTTAAGCATCTAGCTGCATAATTCCCAATAAAAGCAGCGCCCCATCGAGCCGAGATTTGTTAGCTCTACGTCTCTGCCACAGCTCTACATGGTCTCGCTCTAAGTGCCATCACGCCGTCATATCTCCAAGGACACGACAGCACTTTTCCATTAGTGTCCTCCGATAACAAACTCTCTTCTCTCTGATGTTATCATAGCGTATTTTGATAATGGTAGAGTGAATAATGTATACCCTCACATATACCAAAGCCTAGAGTGGGGCTAAATAACTATTATGACGACGACGACCCAACGACCTGACCTGACAACCTGACGACCCGAGTGGCGCAGTGGTTAAAACACCGGTGCGCTACACGGTCCTGGGTACGATTCCCAGCAGAGCGGAGGTTCGAATGATGAATTTGAATTTCTGTTTCTGGTCTGGGTGTGTTGTGTTCTCGTCTTGGGTGTGTCCATGGCACCCACGACACAGGGAATCCTAGTGTGGGGCTATGAGTGTGAAGCGTTATTTATTATTATTTATTTATTTATTATTGAAAAGGCAATTAGCACAAGAAAATTAACATGATATACCACTACTACATACTAATAGAGCAACCCTTAAATATACATGAAAGTGGGTACAGTATCGGTTAAGGTAAAGTTTTATTAATCCCCCGAGCTTACCTTAGTTAACTGCGAGCGGGAACGGAGTAATCCCCGCGTTGCTACGATACGCCACGACCCGACGCTATTAGACACCAGTTGAAGAGATTTACACTTTCAAGTAGAACTAAGTCGGTTTGTGTTGCAAATGATAAGCTGAGCCGAAAGAATCAGCTATATCTATTACCATTTCATGAAAATCACACGTCGGCTTTCCCGTACTACTGAACCAATCGGGAAAACAAATATTTTATGAATACAGATCAGAACTAAAAAAGGTTAATAAATAACAACCAAAACAAACGGATTAAGATGCCCTCCGAAACACGGAAGCGCGCATTTACTTTGCCACTAACGATTACCCATCTAGGTACTGACCGCGACAGCGATCGACTCAAACAGAGGGGCTATGAGCGCCTAATCAATGTGTCAATGATAGCCCAGTGGCTTAGAATTCGACCTCGAATCGAGGGGTCCGGGTTCAAATCCCAGTGGCACGCACCAATGACTTTGTAAAAAAGTTATGTGCGCTTTATAAAATTAAATATCACCTGCTGTTACGGTGAAGGAAAACATCGTGAGGAAACCTACATGCCTGAGAGTTCAGAAAAAAAATGTTCTCAAAGGCATGTGAAGTCCACCAACCCGCATTAGGCCAGCGTGGTGGACGGCGGCCTACATCCCTCTCATTGTGAGAGGAGACCCGACCCTGTAGTGGGTCATTAATGGGTAATCAATGTACGCAATAAAAAATATTAGGTACTTAAATGATATGCAGAAAAACCACTTACCATTTCCTTGCAGTAGAATAAAAAAGACATTAAGGTGACCGCATCAGTTACACAGATCACTGTACAACCTCTAAGTGGCGGTCTTTATGAAGTGTGCGCTGAGTGTACTCCCGGGGGAGGTCGTATCCCAATCGATACGAGGATATCTGCGTCATGTACATTAATCTTGTACAAGGATAACCAGGATCTAATAGCAGACACTGATGAAATGTTGATACTCGTAGCTATCCTACTACTATTATAGGTGGTGAAATTTGTGAGATGTATGGAATGGATGTTTGTGACTGTTTCACGCAATAGTGGCTAAACGTGTTAGGATGTAATTTGGTACACAGTTAGTTTCTAACTTTGACATAATTAATAGGATACTTTTTATCGACGACATGAGTGGCGCAATGGTTAATACACCGGTGCGCTGCCCGGAGGTCCTGGCTTCGATTCCCAACAGAGCAGACATAAGATAAATACTTTTTTATTCTATTGCATTCAATTTCAGACTTTTGCATTTCTTTCCATTTCACCACACCAATCCAATTCGTAAATACTACTTACTTAGATACTAAAATGACAGGAGAAAAAGGGCCTTGAATGGCGACTACGTTTAGGCAAAAGGAGCACAGGCCGCCATCCGACCAGGAGGACTGATGACCTGAAGATGACAGCGGGAAACCGTTGGATTCAGAGGGCCCAGGACCGGGTGGAATGGCGTCGAAAAGGGTATACCCATATCTAGCAGATACAAAAGGCTGAAAGAAAGGAGGAGGAAGGAGGACTAAAATAACATTTTTCCATAGAATTAATAAGAGTATTAATGAATATTTTCCATTCTAAGCGTGTACTTTAAGACCTGCTATTCTAAAACCAATCTTAACAGGCTGTTTCTGAATATACAAAAGTTTCAATACTAGAAAATGCTTCATAATCCGTTACCCATCGCCTTGCCTAAATAATCCGATCACTTACGATAGATGGAAGATACTCCCATAGGATTGAAGACCTCCAAATTGAAGACATGTACGTCATGCGAGCGATACAATCGTGTATCTGACGTGATTTGCTGATACGATTGAATCACGTTTCGCCTATCATCGTGCATTTACATCGTAATAACACAAGACAGGTAAGATTTGGGATTGATTGATGACGCGTGACTAGTAAAGTTGAGAATGAAATTCTAGGCCGATTTTATCGTCACTATTAAAACAGAGGATAAGGTAAAGTGGTAATGGAGCAACCGAATTTTCTATAGAACCGGTAGTCAGTTGGTACAGGCGGTTGTTAGAATAGAGACCGCGTCTGGGCAAACGTAGAATAGGATGTTCTCTGAATAAGTTGCCTCTGAATAAGTTGCCTCTGAATAAGTTGCCAGATGATCTGTATCAGGTGCCGAAAAATAACTAAATGAAAAGAGCCGAAGAACGCACTGAGTTGCGCGCCTTGAAGTCCTAAGCACTGAGCTGATGACTCCTGAAGATAGAAGAGTATCTGCCAAACTTGCACTTGAGGAAGATATTATAAATGCGAATGTTTGTGAGTACGGATGGATGTTTGTTACTCTTTCACGCAAAATCAGCCGAACAGATTTGGATGAAATTTGGTACACAGATAGATCAGAACCTGGAATAACATATAGGATATTTTTTGTCCCTCTTTCGACCAAGGTCTAAAATCCATGCGTACGAAGCCACGGGCACAGTGTAGTAGACTATAAAACGCTTACTAGAATTTTTATCCAACTAACTACCCACGAAACTACGAGTAACAGAATGCTCAGGCGTATTATAACACTTACGAGCTCAATTACTCATTCAGCCCTGTTAGACGGATTTGTTATTCCATTGTCTGCAATGATACCTACATTCTACAAGTAAAGTAAACATTTTCGAGACGATAATAACTTGGAGAATATCCATAATAAATGGCCTGGGTGTAGCATTTCGAGGGCGCAGTAATCAGACTGTTGGCGGGAGCTCTGATGATAAATGGCACTACCGCTAAAAATAGCTTCATTTGTTCCTGGAGCTCTCGTTAAAGGTCATTGCTTGCTGTGTCGTTGAAATATAAGCCGTAATTAAAAGATGTTACAGGAATAATGAAAATTTTTGAAATTATTAAAGTTGGACGCAACAATATTTAATTAAATTCAGCTGGTGAGGTGCCAGTACTTCCACAATACTTCTATATTTTATATTTAAACAGCATTAAAATATCCAAAAAATCAATAATCACTCATAACCTGAATTCATCGAGTCTTAATCAATTTGGGCGATGCAACACAGGCAAAGATTTTCCATGAATAATGAAAATAATCTTAAATTTATGAAAGAAGAATTGAAAGAACTGTAAAAATTTTAAAAATTGGCTTGGATTATTAAGCTTCTAAGTTAAAAGGTCATCGAAACTGCTTCCTTTTCTTTCTTTCTTTCTTTAATTCCTTTTTCCTTTTCCTTTTTCCCTTTTTCCTATTTTTTTCTTATCTTTTCTGACGATTTTTTTCTTTTTTCCTTCTCTTATCTAAAGTCCCTCCGCGTCTTCTTTCCTTTCTTTTCCTCCTCTTTCTTCGTTTTCTTTTCTTAAAACCCATGAAAAGGAGGTTAATAACTGCAAAAACGCAAACCTGCTTTTCAATGAATGCAAAATTCCAAGTGGTAAGCTCCATCGAAGGGTAAAAATAGGTGAGAATATAAACAAGTTGGCATCTCCTCCGTAATTAACTCGGGTTAAGGCGAGAAATAGCAAAAATAGGGCGCGAGAAAATAAAACTTCGTTAGCTCTCGCACTGAGGGCTTCCTAGATGTTTTGTTGAGATGTAGGTGAAGCATCTCTTCTGCTTTTTTATCTTTAACACTTTGCTTTTCAGAGCTGGTGTCACTTTTCCTTTTTATATTGAAAAAAACGAAATAGAATCAGAAATGATGAAATCCGTAGAAGAACGAAGGTGACCGACATAGCTCTCAAAATTTGCAAATTAAAGTGGCAATGGGCTGGCCACATCGTTCGCAGGACTGACAACCGATGGGGAAAAAAGGTCCTCGAATGGCGACCACGTTTAGGCAAAAGGAGTACAGGCCGCCCTCCGACCAGGTGGACTGATGACCTGAAGAAGACAGCGGGAAACCGTTGGATTCAGAGGGCCCAGGACCGGGCGGAGTTGCGTCGATTAGGGGAGGCCCATGTCCAGCAGTGGACTACTAAGGGCTGAAAGGAAGGAAGGAAGGAAGGATTGAAAAAGAAATATGTTTATGACTGAGATAAGATTTAATTTGTCAATCTTGTTAGCTTTTAGCTTGTTAGTTTTTCTCTCCTTTTCATTTTGTGTTCTATTATTTTAATTATTCTACTTTCTTTGTTGTTGTTTTCAAGTGCTTGTTTTTTTTCTACTTCATAAAAACTTTAATATGAAAAGCCTTCTCAATAAATAAGCAACGCGCAAGCATAAAGCATCAGGTCGAAGTTGGCGCGCGTTGCTTTGTGTGAATGAGGTTGTATGTGTGCATTGTATAGCAGTGACGTCATCCTTGCAACACGTGTTATTATCGCTTTTGACAGCACACACGTGATGAGTTAAAAATGAATTAAAACACCTTTTACGACTAATATTCAGCAGTGGCTTCTCAAGGCTGATACACCGAATTCAAAACATTCTTGCAATATGAAGTAACATCCCTGTTTTATGTAACCCTTCGGATTTGGCATTCAAATCCCACCGTGCTATATTTGCTCCGTAAATACAAGTTAGCGAGTTAAGGGAGCGTGTGACGGGAATTCACTAGTCCAATTCAGTAACAGTTATGTGTGTTAACATTCGGCAAGAATATTTAAGGATTTTAAGGCGTTGTTACAATGTGCTCACAGTCTTACGTGTGAAAATGACATTTTTGTGTGATTTAAAGTTGTCAAAGATGATGCTTTTTAACTTAAAGGGTCTTGGATAGCAACCCAGTTTGGCAATGGGAGATCTCCGAACAACTCGGTGTTCTGGGGAGCGGCCGTGCTCAGACGATAATTATCATTTCGAAATATTGTATACTGGCTGACCCAGCAGGCTTCGCTCTGCCAATAATTTTTTTTTTATTTATTTAATAGCCTATGTTACTCAGGCTGAATGTAGATTTCCAATGGTGAAAGAATTTTTGAAATCGGCCCAGTAGTTTTTGAGTTTATTCGTTACAAACATACAAAAATACAAATGTTTCCTCTTTATAATTTTAGTATAGATATGCTAGCGTTTTAAAAACATCAATTCAGGATACCTGTGGTGCCATCTCTTGACAAGTGGCGAAAGTCGCCATTTCTCTATGGTTCTGTAGCTTCTATAAGACCATTATTTTTATGTAACTAAGCTTTCGTAAGAAAATTATGTTGGTAGGTATAAAAAAATTTTAGAAATAAAAAAAAATCTTTTATCTGTAAAAGATGTAAAAAACCTCCAAATTCAAAAATTAAAACAGAACTAGTTGCTGCAGGATTTGATTCGAAATTCAAAAATCGTCGTTACACTACTTGCTGTGCGTGGCTCGTGACCGCGCGGAAGTTTCGAGAGCCCTCGATGGGAAGCGTCGAACCGACTCAGTTGCGTGCATTTGCAACGCGATCTGCTGCTCTCATTTAATTGATGCTGTTATTTTGCAAAAAAAATCCGTAGTGTAAATAACGTCGATTGAATTGGATGCTACATTCTTTTGAAGTTTAAGTGGAACCTTTGTAATCCGTATAATCCGCCTGTAGTCAGAATCAATATTATTATGTTTAGCAATGCTTTAATTATAATAATATTCTGATGATAATGATATTCTAATGCGATCATTATGGATGGAAATGTGTAGCTAGCTAATATTAAAGGCGTCCTTATCGATACTTAGAAGTAAGTAGTAAGGCATCAGAAAGCTATTCATTATCCTATAGGCTTTAAGCTACGTAAGGTAGAGTTGCATAAGGGTTCATAAGACTGACCTCAAAGGACTCTTTGAAGCTATAATTTGATACAGTGCTACTTTTAGGACTAAAATATTCATAACCAATTAAAAACCAAGTTATAAATCGACTATACCTCACGGTGAAATAATTCGTCAAAATAATAATAAATGTTTTTCAATTGTTATACAAACTACGCCGTAACCTCTTCGTTAAAAACAAACGAACGAAGTTTCCTCTGTTACATTTTTTCACAATCAGTTCTTAGTTTAAAAAATAATTGAGTGATTTCCACCCTCTCTCCCCTTCCGCAGACGCTAAGTCCTTCAGACAGGCCGGCGAGAGGGTGGGTTCAGGGGTCGAGGGATTAAAAAAGGTCATAATAAATTTTTAATCCTGTTCATTTTAAATATCATTCCCCTTTGTTACAGGAAATGCCTTATCACTGTAAAGATGGATGCATACAGAGTATGCTTATTGTTATGTTTTCGTTTTGGTCTTTAATTCGCATCGAAAGGCCCAAATTTAGGTCCAAACCCACTGATTCTAATATTTTATGTTATACTCTTTTCAATTTTTGTCCCTTTGATGATTCTATAAGCTTTCTTCATAATTATTATGTATAGAGTTTAATACAAAATACCGTAAAAGGGGTAACTAAAAGCGCTTCGGGAATGCCTTTGTGCGCGCAGTGGATGGCACTCCACTCCGACGTTGTTCCGGATAGTTGCTGTGGAATTTCCACACCGACTTTTTAAGAGACGGGGCGTGTAATATAAGGTTATTGTTGGGAAATAGATGTGATTTTCGTATGCGGCGCGTGTTGATATTAAGTACTATATACTATACTAGGTGATAGCCCAGTGGCTTAGAATTCGACCTCGAATCGAGGGGTCCAGGTTCGAATCCCAGTGGCACGCACCAATGACTTTTAAAAAAAGTTATGTGCGCTTTATAAAATTAAATATCACCTGCTGTTACGGTGAAGGAAAACATCGTGAGGAAACCTGCATGCCTGAGAGTTCAGAAAAAAAAAGTTCTCAAAGGCATGTGAAGTCCACCAACCCGCATTAGGCCAGCGTGATGGACTAAGGCCTTCATCCTTCTTATTGTGAGAGGAGACCCGACCCTGTAGTGGGTCATTAATGGGTAACTGACTATATAGTATATGACACAGCTTCTGTTAAACCCCAAGAAGTAAACTTGCCATGTTCGGGACAATCTTATCAGTCTTGCTATATTGTATTGTTTGCCATATTTATTGATCGATACGACCATCAGGATTTTCGTATATACAGCTGCCAGCTACTAAATTCTATTGTTTTGTCCCCAGATGGTACCGGGAGACAGCAGGCGGAGCTCTCCGCGAGGTGCGCGAAGGCGAAGCCAGCGGCCGCTACAGCATGACCGCCGACGCGCTGGGGATCCGCCGAGCTGAACTCTCCGAGGACGGCCGCTGGGCCTGCAGAGCGGCCAACTCACACGGACACCTCACCGTGAGGCTGCACCTGGCGATGCGGGCTCATCTTACGGTGCACGCCCAACCGCACACGCAGGTTAGTTTACTCCTTCCATTCTTCCTTCCTTTCAGCCCTTAGTAGTCCACTGCTGGACATGGGCCTCCCCTAATCGACGCCACTCCGCCCGGTCCTGGGCCCTCTGAATCCAACGGTTTCCCGCTGTCTTCTTCAGGTCATCAGTCCACCTGGTCGGAGGGCGGCCTGTGCTCCTTTTGCCTAAACGTGGTCGCCATTCGAGGACCTTTTTTCCCCATCGGTTGTAAGTCCTGCGAACGATGTGGCCAGCCCATTGCCACTTTCATTTGCAAATTTTGAGAGCTATGTCGGTCACCTTCGTTCTTAGTGGTTAGTTTACTAAACAGGTAAAAATGGCCTAATAAAAGCGGTGATACGTTCGCTGAGAATTCGACCTCGAATCGAGTGGTCCGTTCGAATCCCAGTGGCACCAATGACTGAAAAAAAAAGTTATGTGCGCTTTATAAAATTAAATATCACCTGCTGTTATGGTGGACTAAGGCTGTAGGCCTCTCATTGTGAGTGGAGACCCGACCCTGTAGTGGGTCATTAATGGGTTACTGACAAAGAAGGCCTTATCTATACAGGTGAATGTTTCAAGGTATAGCGAGAAAAGCTCTCTGAAGAAGCTTTGCACATAGTTACTCTAGTGTCTAGTGCTTAACTATGTGTCTTTAGATTAGCAATTAATTTAGAATGGCTTTGTTTATAAGGACTGACCTTACCTGTAGAGCACACGGAGGTCCGTTTGACATACGACTCTTAAAACGCCGAAGATAACCGATGCTTGAAAACTTATGGAAACTTTAGCATAGTTCTCTACAATACATGTAGTTTATGAAGACCGCACTACTTAGATTATGGTTGACCTGCTAATATCCGACTGTATAAAGGAACATGAGTTAAATAACGCTTCACACTCATAGCCCCACATTAGAATCCCCTGTGTCAGCTTAACCCCTTAACAACAAAACAATACCAGAACAGAAACAGAAATTTAAACTCATCATTCAAGTCTCTGCTCAGCTGGAAAACGAACCGAGGACCCTCCTCACAGCGTACCGGCGTCTAAGCCACTACGCCACTGACGTCTTTGGAGGAACTAGTTAAGGGCGTTAACTACTTAAATTATCTAGATAAAATCGATAGCGCGATCGTGGGATACCTACTTTAAAAGTTATCACTTAACACCAGTACCGTTAGTCTGAGTTTTAGCAGTTCCGAAACGAAACGCACACATACACAGCTTACCAGACGAAAATGCACAGTGTAATAACCAACAGAGGAAAAAGATTTTTAGAAGAGTTAGAAAATTAATAAAGCATTAGATAAATCATCATAAAAATTGCTTTATTTTTAATTAAAACTCTTTCAATGTTTAGTAATATTAATGAAACATAATAATCATGTTGGCCGTAATGCACTGTAAAATTTCGAACTAATATTATCCCGTAGGTATTAAATATTTGTTAGTATTATAATGTCTAACGATAAGTATTCATATCTTTCACTCCATACAAAATTTAGATTTAATTTTTTTTAACTCCTCTAAAAATCTTTTACCTCTATTCGTTATTACACTGTGGACTCTGTAGTAAGCTGTGATGATTTACGTATCTATCCAAAACGAAACGCACAATCGTTTCGTTTCGGTGTCGCTAAAACTCAGACTAAGGGTACAGCTTGTTCAAATGCGGGAACATCCGATTGTCAAAGCCTAACGTGTCATTAGCGGCCGCCGAGCGGTTCGCTCCAAAGCTCAATTATTCTGGATAAATTATCATCAAGCGAATGAGCATTACTGGTCCGGCTTTTGTCGGCCATTTTAATGTGCGGTCTCGTCTCGCTGACAAGCACCGCATTTAGAAGCAGTTATGATCCAGCTTTGTGTCTAAATGAAATGGTATGGTAACGTTGTGATGTAATATGTGTATCGTTATGTTACCCACTGATTCAAGCTGCATGATGGAGAGCTTTGTCTTAGGAATGGAATAGATGAAAGGAAGGTGAACTGAAGAACACAAGGAAAATCCGTTGATTTCCGAAGAAACTTTGGTTTCTTTTAGGATAAAGTATGTTCAACAATGGAATACAGGAAGGTGAAATGACAAAGACAAGGAAAAACCATTGATTTCAGAAGACACTAATGTCTTTTAGGATAGCTCTATGTTTAGCAGAGGATTTTGTTGTCACATAATAATTATGGGTATCGTTTTATTACTTACTGAAGAAGTTAAGACAATGTTGGTTTCAGAACGATTTCACAGTGACTGTGAAGGAAGACATCGTGAAGACGTATTTCATAGTCTTTAATCGTAGGTTTTTGTTAGGCATAAAACCGCTACTTAAGGTTTCTCTCGCATTTATCGTAATTGGCTACGCTCTGCGATCATCAGAAAAGGTCTGGTGAGTTCGCGTTGCTACTGCCCGATCAGAAAGTGCTGGAACCAGAGTTTACCTGGTTGACTCTCTTCTCTTATCTTTCTCTTTCATGCTCTTGATTTGATATCAATTTTAAATAAACGACGATGCTGTAGCAACAGTTGGAATTATGTTACTTTATAAGGACACATTAATTAACATTACAGTTATTCAAACATATAACTACACTAGTTATGTGCTAGTTATGTATACAGTAGCCCATTTGCGTCTGTCGGGCATTTAATGTGTGGTCGCGTCACTCTCAGTTTAACGGATGCAGTTTCGTCTGACCGACCCACGAGTGGTTTTAACCTATTTTAAATCTGTTTTAACCAGAGGGTTATTTATTTATAGCAATTAAATTTGATATAATAATATTAAAACTACATACTCTCCTACTTGTTCCGTCAGGAGCATAAGAAAAAGACTTTAGAGTTTTAAAGAGTAATATTTGGCAAAATTATGTACAATTGCAAAATTACGATAGGTACGTTTAGTTAGGTAACAAAAAAATAATATCTGAAAATCTTGACAACGTTTTTTCCTCTTTTCGAGACCATAAAATATTCTAGACATCGTTGCAGGTTACAAGCGTCAACACTACTTATTATCTGTTTTCGAAATTGTTGATCTACCCAAGACACAGGGAATTCTAGTATAGGACTACGAGTGCGAAACGTTATTCATTTAATCACCCATTTACCTACAACAAATATCTGTTTTTCAATTTAAGTTCGATATTCGAACAGACTTTATTCCAGAAGTAATCATCAATTTCAGCGTGGGTAATACAAAAACAAGCGTGCTCCATTTCACATTGAACTTTATTTCCACCAAGTTGTTTGTCGTTCGTAAAGTGTCATTCATCTGTTAAAGCACTGAGTTCGCAAGTTGTTCTGTTAGCAAACAACGGCCATGTTTACTTGCTTAACAAAACGATAAAATTGCTACTGGTACAATATGTCGTATCGTACAATATCGACGTAGATTGATTTTGTTTCTTGTTTTAGTTCGTTGTTTGTTCTGTGTAAGTCATAGATATGGATCTGAATATATCACGCAAGTGTGAGTAGGTACCTCCCCGTGTCAAAATATTTGGAACAGTTTGTGCAATGGACAACCATTGTCGCTGTATCGATTAGTCCACACTTCACCATTGCTTAAATGGCACGTCACATGTATCATTCCTCCAGTCCAATAAATCTAATAAAATGGATTTGTCTGATACTCGACATTATTAGTCTATATTATCTATTTATATTAGTACGAAGTAAAAAAGCAGCACACTTGTCTTGATCTTCATACTGATGGGCTCAGTCGCGTTATCTATTTAGATTTATATCCGTGGTATCATTCAAGGTAAAGTAGGTTTCGAGTGTAGGTAGGTATAGAATTTCCTTTGTTATTATTGGTTTTGTGACTTATGTCAGCTTTTCAATCCAATTTGGTTTCTATTTCATGTTATGACACTACTCGTATCTTGTTTTCGTCGAAAACTTTTAACCTGTAAACATTTTGAAAAAAATACATCTACTTCAGTAAACTAAGTATATCCTGCATTAAAACCACTCTTATTTTTTCATGTATTGTAACAAGAAAAAAACAATTTGACCACCTGAGTGGCGCAGTGGTTAAGACGCCGGTGCGCCGCGCGGAGAGTCCTGGGTTCGATTCCCAGCAGAGCAGGGACTGCTGTTTCTGGTCTGGTTTCAGCACTTCTGTTTCTGGTCTGGGTGTGTGTGTTGTTGTCTTGTGTGTGTCCATGGCGCCCACGACACAGGGAATCCGAGTGTGGGGCTATGAGTGTGAAGCGTTATTATTATTAATTACGCCTTCATTCATTTTAACCTTCAGAACAACAACGAGAGAGTTTTCTGAACAGATTTCAAGTTTAATGTGTTTTTAGTGTTGCAATTATTTAATGTACCTCAAGGGAGCTGTTTGTTATAAACTGGACCGAAATCCTTTCTCTCTCACACACACTCTCTATCCACATAAACACACATTTTCATTTATGATATAAGCAAGTTTTTGTTTCAAAAAATATTTAAACAGGGCTGTTTCGGGACGCAAGCTACTATAAACAATTATAGCAGCAACTTTTACTTGAACTTAGTCCAAATAGCTTCGAGCCTAATGCGACAATAGCTCTAGTGGCATTGGTCAAAGATTTATAGTTTGTAAGGATTCATAAAGAATCATAAAAAATAAGAGATTTGAACGGTAATTTCATGGTCCTGTCTGAGTGGTTTTATGAGGAAGGACTTAAAAGAGTCGTTATGGCGTTAATTAAAGTGCAATGGTGTAGGTATTCAAAATAAAAAAGCCACGGAACATCGCTTCAAAGGAGGTGAAATGTTTCATTGTGTCACAAAAACATTGGGAAAAGGAAAAAAAATGAAGATCTCAAATCCTAAACACAAGGTCGGCTGATTGTTTCGATTTTTACTAAATTACGTGTTGTTTTACGTAATTAAATGTCACCTTCTTTCTGCAACGAAGAAATAAAATATCGTTGTTACGAGTATTTTGTTGTAAAAGTATTTCCAAAAAAATTGTTCCGTTACTTGATTTTCCGAGTGAACCCTCGAAACTCTACGAAGTTTATCGCAAAAACAATGAAAAAGGAAAAAAAAACAAACGACGATCCTAAACGTAATCGCAAGGTCGGCTGATTGTTTCGCGCTGTTTGCCGGACCTTTGTTCGAGTAAGAAAGTGCAAATAAGATTGTTTCAATCGGTGGACGTTTTCCGACGGGTTTCCGCCCTCACGCCCGAGTCCGCGGCCGCTCTGTTTGTCGTATGAGTTCGCACATTCGTTAGCTCCGTTTGCACATCCTGTTAGGAAGGGTTTGGGGATTTTAAGGCGCTTGCGTAGATTTTTTAGAACAGATGACCCTACTCGTATGTGGAAACACTATTCGTCGAATTCAACCATGTTTCATTCAACTTTTATATGTGTAGATGGAGGGATAGGTACGTCGTGTATAGTCCGTACTAGATAAAAAGTAAAAGTGGACTAATTTATTTAACTTTTCTTTAACTAATATAAAAAGGGTCCAAAGCGAAGGTATGTTAAGCCGAAAAAGTTTCTGTGTTCTGTACAAAGCACTTGTTATTGAGTCCAAATTACGCGTATTTGTCATGAAACTCATTACAAATAGTTAATATTGCTAACCATTATTTCTCATCCCTTATCGGGGGTTGGCACAAAGGTTAATTGACATGTTAATTAGTTTCTGAGATTAATTTGTTTGTAAAGTCTAATTTCTTACGCAATATTAAATAACAAATTTAACAGCTACTTCGAAATCTTTTCTAAAAATAATATTTGATTTTATGAAAATAAATTCTTATTTGTTTCTCTCGGAAACTTGCATAATTTAATATTTTACGAGCTTTTGCGGTGATTCCATATCACAGGTATTTGGTTACCAAAAAGTGAATTATAGTGAATTACGATATGTATTATTGTAAACTATAGATCGAAATTCGACTATAATTTATTGAAATGAAATTGAATTTACACGTAACGGAATGTACGTAAACCAGGAACAATGTTTGTCTATGTATGCAATTCAAAACTCTCCAACTTATTATATAGCAGTGTGCGTGGGGCGTTTTTGATGAATTTCATGTATTTTTCATTTGTTTAAATTTTGACTTTGTTTAAAAATATAAGAATTTGCGTATTCTTCTTCATATAAACTTTAATTGTGCCAAGTTTCAAACTACTCCGATCGCGTAGTGAGCTTTAAATTGTACCCAATTTTTTTGCTTCACGTATTATTTTTTTATTAGTAAATGTTACCTTTTTGGAAACAGTGTGAATTCCACACCACAATTTTTTTGCACGAGCTTCTTTCAACCATCTTAATGTAGTAAAATTCATACTCTTAAGTAATGTTCAAAATATTTATCTTTTAGACCAATAGGACGCTAAAATTTAGTGATTTTGATAAATAATGGCACCCCTATTACCAGTTTTTCGTTGGTCCACTGATTACGGGACACCCTGTATATATTTTTGCGTTATTGTTAAAATAACTCAAGTATCAGTGTGAACAGTACTCACAGCGTCATAAAGCAAAATTTACCGTACCCCGCACCTGCATCCGCAATAATGCCACCAACTCGCGTGGATTTCCGGGATTTCCCCTAATTTGTGGCCCCTTTCCGGGCACGGCCTTTTGTACCCGTGAGGGAAACCTGTGAGGTAAACTAAGTGTTTAACGTTGATACATTCATGTTTAAACTAACTTATTTACCTGACATTTAATTTAATAGATAGGTACCATTATCCGAATGTTTCATTCATAAATAATAAGTGTACCTATTTTGTTTCGTGTGATTTTGGATTCGACATTGCGATTATTAAACGACATTTAATGCTTTAAATGTCGTTTCTTTTCTTACAGAGAAACTCAATTGTGTTTTAATTGAACTGTCGTCCAAATCACCAAGAAAACACATCTTATAAGTTTTCACTTCTGCCGGTACTGGCGGAGTGCAACCCGTTTTTTTTCTTTGTTTTGTTAGACTAGTTTGCGGTAGACCTTGCGATCTTGTGCTCAGTTCAGCGTCCAGAACATCGAAAACCACGTCAGTAAAATTGTTTCAACTATATCCCAAAAAGTATCGTAATGTGGAAATCAAAACCTGCATATACCACCGCATAATACCGTTGAATAAATGAAATAAAAACTGCATCGCGATCTGTTTGAGCCGCTGTATTTAAATTGAGTGCAGCAGCGAGCCGGCGAGAGCCGTCTTATAATTACACTCGTAATCCCAGTATCGGACGCGAATAAATAAGTATTTTATTGCCTTTAAGCTTTAAACATTTATTCGAAGATAAAAGGTATACTTATCTGGTCTTTGTTTTCAGTGAAACATTGAATTTTATACTTGACAAAGGAAATAAAATCCTTCGACAGCAAAGTTACATAATGTGATACGTACAAATTTTTAAAGCGCTTTTATTTTTTTAAAACAATGCACGGGAATAAAATGCGTAAGACGGAGAGAGTGTTTTTTTCTGATTAGCGCCATCTAGTAAAAAGTGCAGAAACGATTACATGACGTTCGTGAAAGAGGGAAGAAATAGATTGCTGTATACGAGAAGATGACGTTTTTTCCTTATTGAAGTGAAAACTTCTTTAGGACTTCGTCAGGACACGTGACCTGATCGAAAATTCGTAAGACGGAGGGAGAGTGTTTAAAGTCTGTGACTCTGTGGACTAAAAGATTTACTTTTAATATCAAATAAAAATGCACAAAAAACAAAAAAGAGTTCGAAATTTGAAAAAGTATTTAAATCAAAAACAAAAGCGTATTCTGTTCATTAGAACGCACAAATAGTTGTTTCCATTCCACACTGTATCACGCGATTGTTTTAATAAATCCGCTTACATACATAAGTAAGCAAACAAAAACAGTTATGAAAACACCGTAGTTATAAAACAATGTAGTAATAAAATCAGTTCAGTTGTGTTTTTCATAACAATAGCGCCCGAATTACCGGTGTGTACGTTGCTATTTATTTAGGCCCCTACATTGTTTACTGACGACACATTATTGGACTTACATTCACCTATATATTGTTACCAACATAAGGTAACAATATATAGGTGAATGTAAGTCCAAAGGGGGAAAGTGACCGTTTACCATCGTTTACCTAGTTTTTTTTTGTTAATAGTAATCTGTTTTATTTGTCCTGTTTAAGTTTGGACATTTTGGTCATATTACAATGAAATCAGGCACTCTTAATAACTTCCCGTTTCTGGAAAAAAAATATCAGCTTTTTTTATCAAAGAGTAAAAAACAAAAAAACATTGGAAATAGTTTTGGTTATAAATCTTACTACAATTATAAATATAAGGGCCTTACCTCTCTGGATGAGATCTCTGCTACCTAAATAACTGCTTGAAAACTGTTAAATCTCTTACAACCAATTATTATTAAATACAACTCCAATTAAGTCCACGCGGACGGTACATCAAAAGCTTAATTAAGCTTAATAATAATGACTGTGTGCTTTATACTACCTACTTCCATATGCTTACAGTACACGTGTACCAAATACAATACGGTCATCAACATTGTTATGCTAACACAAACACACACAACTCCCTTTGTTCCTTTGTCATAATGTAACAAAGAAGCACCTACGTGTAGCAATGTAGCTTAAAGGCGGAAAGCTCTTAGCTCACGACCTAATAAATTAGTGTTTATGAATAATGCTACCGAGTAGCGAGAATTTACTTATTCCTTTCACATTTTTAGTGAAATTTTTGACTTCGAAACGTAAGTAAAATATACGGTCGAATCGCATTATTTACGCATCGTGAAGACAACAAGAAGCTATGCTATTCATTCTGTTTTTTTTTTTGTTATCTCGAAAAAACTATCGAGCGTGTAGGCAACCAGGATAACATGGTCATTAAAATCCATAGACAACTAAATTCAATCTAGAACAGGATAAAAGCACTGGCTGAGGTTATACTAAAGCCCCCCAATAGATATAGGAAATTTAAAACTTGATTACTTACTTAACAATAGTGTATGAAAGTTTTCTTGCTGGTCACAAATTAGTGTGAGCCTGGGCTTCCGTAGCACAAGCTCACCGACTTCACATCACACTCATAGCCGCCACACTAGGATTACCTGTGTGGTGGATACCATTACGGCACACACGATTAGAATATCTAGATTTAAAACAGAGATCTAAACTCATCATTGAATCTTCTGCCCAGGGATTCCTTGGATATCCAGAACCCATTCGCAACGCACTGGCATCTACCAATTAACCACCACCGTTAACCACTGTGCCACGCAGGTCATCAAATATATTTTATTTATAAAAATTAAATATCACCTGCTGTTACGGTGAAGGAAAACATCGTGAGGAAACCTGCATGCCTGAGAGTACACAAAAAAAATGTTCTCAAAGGTATGTGAAGTCCACCAACCCGCAGTAGGCCAGCGTGGTGGACGGCGGCCTACATCCCTCTCATTGCGAGAAGGAGACCCGACCCTGTAGTGGGTCATTAATGGGTTACTGACTTGCAGGTAGTAAACAGCGGAGGCACAGCCATCATCAACTGCACATGGAGCGGCTGGCCAGCCCCTCGCCTGGAGTGGCTCCACAACGGCATCCCCATCAGCGCTGGAGTCGCCGGCGGCAGGGTGCGGGTCCAGAACAACGGGGAACAGCTGGTGATCACCTCAGTCCATAGGGCAGACAAGGGCGTCTACCAGTGCATGGCCAGGAATGAGAGGGACTCAGCACAAGCGAGTGCCGAACTTAGGTTGGGAGGTAAGAAATCCGTTGGAATATGTTTATTAATAATCTGTCAAAAATGCTTTGATGAGAAATAAAAAGTTCATTGCGAAGCTTTAAAATCTGCTATCTATTGATAACATCTATTTGGAACAGTCTACAAGCCGATATATTTTCGCAGAACTACGAGTAGGACATGGGGTTATTCAAAAAAAACGTAATGATAGCTCTATCCTTCAAAGCTGGCAACGCACTGGCGACTCCTCAGGTGTTGCTCGTTTCAATAGGCGACTGTGACCACTTACCATCAGACTGATGTCCTGTTTGCCTCTTTTATAAAAACATGGAGGTGGACTAAGACTTGCGGTCTGACTCACCAAGTACTAAGACCGTCTGACCTCGGATAAAATCTCCAATCGCGTGCATTCT
The DNA here is from genome assembly GCA_905147235.1 of Erynnis tages. Classification (NCBI taxonomy): domain Eukaryota; kingdom Metazoa; phylum Arthropoda; class Insecta; order Lepidoptera; family Hesperiidae; genus Erynnis; species Erynnis tages. The sequence continues at coordinate 14,276,583 of LR990073.1, read as the reverse complement.
ACTGACAGTTAAAGGTTTCCACAGTATTTAATCAAATATTTATTCCTGTCCAGACACAGCACCAGAACTGCAGTATACGTTCATAGAGCAAGTGCTGAGACCTGGGCAAGTGGTGACTCTCAAGTGTTCGGCTGCCGGCTCGCCGCCACCCCATTTCACGTGGATGCTGGACGGCCAACCTCTCAACACCATGGCTCGAGGACATAGGTAACGTCATCGTATTGTGTCAACCCGCAAATTGCTAATGCGCTGGAACCTCTTCACAATAACATCACGTCTTGATTTTGCCAAAATGACGTTGGGTCTTGAGGGCGAAATCAATAACAAAAAATTGGGCTTACAACAAAATACTTCATAGATAGATCAAAGATAGGGTGCATGAAAATTGGCAGCACTGTAGAATTTTGTAGCTGTCTACAGTTGACGTCACCGAAATATTGCCAAGGCGTATTAGTAGTTTGCGGGACTTGTTCATCTATATTACAAAGAGATAAAGATTATAAGTAGATCAACAGTGCACTACAATTTCAAGCTCTTTCAAAACTGTTTGAGATATAGATAAACGCTTGATATTATTCTGTTTATGAAGCAAAAGGTCCTAACTTAGCCTAATGAGCAGTATTTTACAAGAAGTGTATACATACGAGTTTTAAAAGTATGCAATATACGAGTTATCTCGTCTTAAACTTTTGGCAGCAGATCGATTCGCTGTACAAATCGCCTCATTGTTAAAATCTTTACAGTCATCTCAGCCAGGAACTTTGTCCATTATTCCTGTTTTATTGCGAGGTTTAGTAGTTCTTTAAATAATCGCAGTAAATGTATTACTGTTTTAAAAAGATACTCCCTATTCGATAAAATTAAGTAATATTTAATTTCTCACTTTCAGGTATAGCATCGAACAATTCGCTACCAAGAGTAACGACGTCGTCAGCTATCTGAACATTTCGGCAGTTCGATCTGAAGACGGCGGGCTATACACTTGTAAAGCGGCTAACTCTTTGGGAGAAGTCACGCATACTTCGAGACTGAATATCTACGGTAAGACTTCGTCAAAGCTTACTTGCCTCACCTTCCTTTCTTGCTTCCTTAAAAACATATTTCATAGATTTTATCATGCCAAGAAAAACCATTGAATAAAGACTGATATTTTTATAAACAGCATCATCAGCTTTTTGAAATTCATCAATCATTCAACATTAATGGGTACAGGTGATTAATGCTGGGTAATACAGATGCTTATAATATTTAAGTTTGCAAGGAAAGACCCTGTTAACCCTTCTTGAAACAACCAAATTGTTATATGAGTTAGAAGGTGCAGTTGCCGTATCCAATTACTGTATTTTTTGTTTTGTCCTGTCATTTCATCTCTTTCTATTATAATTCTCTTCTTTCAGGTCCACCATACGTGAGATCAATAGGACCTATAAGAGCTGTAGCTGGTCGGGAACTTGTCTTATACTGCCCATATTCTGGGTATCCAATCAGGCAAGTAGAATTGGTCTTGAAACTTCAGGAGAAATATAAATGATTTGAAGGGTAAAATTTATTTGTAACTTAATTTCAGTTCTGTGAAATGGGAGCGAGATGGCAGTCAATTAGAATGGGACAACAATGTTGATGGGGCTCTGAGACTATCACGAGTTGAGGCTGCCCATGCAGGAGCCTACACCTGCGCCGTGATGGGACCTCATGGAGAAATAGCCAGGAGAGAACTGCAACTCGTTGTGAGCAGTAAGTACTAAAACGATTTCAGGAACACTTGAGTATTAAGCGAATAGGGAACCCAAAAGTTTTTGTAAAAAGTAATTTATGGTGAAATTCTTTAATTTTCCTAACTCCACGAGTAATTATGATATAGGTTTTCATTATTCAGCAGATGATCTAAACTGCTGATTTTCAAACAATGAAGTAAATTGGAGATGATGAAGTGAATTAAAAAAGATTTAAAGTTATAGATAACTTCAGTACTTTTAAACCTTAATAATACCCTGTTATTTTCAGATCCCCCAGAAATCGAACCGTTCTCGTTTTCTGCGAACCTTCAAGAGGGGAAACGAGCTCAAGTGAGCTGCAGTGTTACATCAGGAGACATGCCAGTGCACTTCACCTGGTTGAAGGACAATGGGCCCATACCTTCGTCCTTGCAGGTGGGTCGAAGACAATCGTGCAAGATGAAATGTTCGAAACATTTATCGCCAGATTTTTGTCGTTAATTATAAGACATGGAGAAATTGACCGTTGGAGACGTGTTTGCTGAATTTTTGTATTCCATACACGTTAACTTATCCTGCTCGCAACTTACCATAGGCTGATGAAGGACTTGAAGAGCTGTGATTGATTGATTTATATTATATATAACAAGTAGCGACAACGAATGTTGTCAATGATTAACATTAAAATCACGTATCTAATATGACGCAGGGGAAACGAAAGCAATGTCTTTTAAAACAATGAGACGTATTATAATGAGGTCATCTCATACAGGCTTGTGTTCTCCGTTGGTTGATTTCTCCATGTTTTATGTCTCAACTAAAGTTTTAAGCTTTCATAAGTAACAAAATCCACCCATGCAAAAGCATCAACTTTAATAGAATGCTTTCTAAATCGATCATCATAATAATATCCTTTTCCTTAATTCTGAATCACCATCTCATCCCAACCGTTAAAACCAATCACCATGAGATAACAAGAGCACATTGGCCCAGGTGGAAGAGCGGGGTGCCGATTTTTTCAGCAACCTTGTGTTCAAGGAAGTGTTCGCTCGCCACAGCGGTCTGTACACGTGCGTGGCGTCGAACACAGCGGCCAAAGTTAACTTTACGGCCGAGCTGGTGGTGAAAGGTAAAGGCCTGATAGCTCGCACGCTTGTGAAGCACCGAGCTCCGAGCTCTATCACCCGCACTACGCACAAACGCTTTTGCACAAAAGGATCCTACTCCAGCACCAAGCACATAACGCTTAAGAGCACCAAATGTCACGAATTGCCCAGAAGGCACACCCGATTGTCTGTAGTCAGCCCTGGCAGAGTGGCCCTGACATCATAATCACAACAGCCAAGACTGTTTGTCTCAGCCTATATTGACCATACGTCTGTCTGCTATGAGACTAAACTTGCGTTTTAATTAGTAATGCGTGATTGTCTGAACTTGTTAAAAGAGGCTTGTGATAATGGACTACAGCAAACCACTCAGCATCAGAAGCTATGCAATTTTCCGAAAAACGACTAACGATTTGTAAATTTCAGTTCTTGTAACATCAGAAATTATCTTGCCATGTAACTCAAAATTTATTGCACAATTTTGTCACCTGCACAGAGTTTTAGTGTCCCGTCTTTTATTCACATCATCTTCTAGACCCTAGTAATATTGATTGTTCGTTTTTGTTTCGCTTTACATTGGATAACAGAGCGATGGAAAGGGGTAATTTTAATTTTGAACTTATTTCAATGACTTCTTCGTGTTTTAATTAAGTTCTCTTGAAATAATTATCATAATAATATTCAGTTTGACGTAACTTATGATATTTTTTCTTCACCTAAACATCAAGTAAAATATAAAATTAAATCGGTATTACAATGAATAAATTTAAAGCTTAAACCTAGGATATCCAACGTAAGTATTTTTAGCTGCCAAAGCAGGTAAGACATAGTATACGAGATATCACTTGATACTTTTCATTTACATAGCTCTCAAAGCTAGCAAACTAAAGTGGCAATGGGCAGGCCACATGGAAGGACTGATAACCATGATTGCAACCAGGTTTCAGCAAACGAAATACAGCCCACCCTTCGATGGACTGTTGACCTGTAGAAGACAGTAAGAAACTACTAATAGTTTGTATAACCAGCCTTTGATTCTAAAATCAAAGGAAGGACCGGGCAAAGTGGCTTCGATTAGGGAAGGCCAATGTCCAGCAGTGGACTACAAAGGGCTGAAAAGAAGAAGAAGAAAAAAAGAAAAAGAAGAAGAAGAAAAGAAGAAGAAGACCTATTGCTTAAAAGTTTACAGACCAAGCAATTACGTGGCCAACGAAGTCAATGAAATGCACACATGTATTTAAAACGTTATTACTTTATAGATACGACTAGATGTGATTTTTTAATAACCGTTCACTTTGTTTCCATGCTGCAGTTTCGCCAAAATGGATAATGGAACCAAAGGATGAGGCTGTGTTAGCAGGGGAACCAGTGGCCATGCATTGCCAAACCACTGGTTCTCCCAACCCTCAGGTCACGTGGCTGAAACAGAGAGGTGAGGTCATTATTTAAGTAGTTGCAACAACGTACCTATGGAACACTGGATCATTCATAATAATTCATAATTCTGTGGTCATTACTAATGATGAGAATTTTTATTATAAACGATTGTGGTGAATTAGAAGCTTAATTTGAATGACATACCTTTGGTTGGTTTTGAATTTGCATTGATTCATCTACGAGTAAGTACGTGAAAGGGCCGTCAATATCTATGTAGTTAATAAAAATGAATCGCTGTTCGTTAGTCTCGCTCGATAACAGCTCGATACAGCTAGACCTATTTGGTACATTAATTAAGATTTTGGTACATTTAAGAAGAAAGGTTTATACGCTAAACCTCTCTTGGACTTACAGTATACGAACTATTATTAAAAATTTGAAAAAAAAGAATGCAAGAAAAATAGTAGAAATTTCTATATTTAGCTGAACGAAGTGTGCCAAGTCAGCTAGTTGTCAATAAATTCTTCATCACGTCACTTTAAGTATAGTTTGCTGTGGCTCTTTGCTAAATCGCTTTGATTTTCTCACTTTTCAGCGGGAACAGCCTCTGACTACATCCCATTAGTGAACTTAGGGGGTCGTTTCCAATTCCTGGCAAACGGCACCCTCTGGATCGAGTCCGCGCTGCCCTACGATGAGGGCTACTACATGTGCAAGGCTGAGAACGGCGTCGGCACTCCGCTCAGCAAGACTATATTCGTTGCTATTAATGGTAGGTTAGGTTATCTTTTAATTTAAATTAGAAACGAAAAGAATCTCAGCATTAAATGATGAGCTCTCTTTCAAAATCACCAATCTGCATTGGAAGAGCATGGTGAAGTATACTCCAGGCCTCCTCCTGTTATGGGGGGAGACCCGTGTCCAGCAGTGGGCCATAAAAGAGTTGCAGCCTTCAAAGTCGGCAATATACTGGCGCCTCCTCCGTTGTTGCTCGTGTCAATACTGTCAACGATAACCACCAGCTTACCATCAGTGCACTCAGAATGAACACCATCATCAAAATGAAATGTAGACCACGCATCACGATGCAAGCATCGAACGTAGTAAACAATAGAACACGTTATACGCGTCATAACGAACTGGTCAATCGGGAGGCGTATCCTCAAACGCGCTATCAAAGTTCCATAAAATCTATGCATATATACAAATGGTCCGAGGTTAACATTCAGACCGCGGTCCCCAGGCAGTGACGTCGTCTGGCGGGAGAGTTCCCCTTTTTTTCCAAATGTCATATGTCAGTCTGTCTTGATATCTCATACTAATGGTAGCTCAATAATTACTATATGAAACTACATAAATCAATGCAATAGGTTCAGGTGGCCCATCTGCCTGTGGATTTGTGATTCATTTTTTTAAATATCTGTGACTAAGTTTCATATTCTTATTCCAGAGCCAGCCCGTTTCGAGCTGACGTCGCAGAACGTGTCGGCGCGCCGCGACTCTGCCGCCACGCTGTCGTGCGAGGCGCGCGGAGATTCGCCCCTCAGACTCACCTGGTCGCGGGGGCCTCGCCCTCTCGATCTGTCTACTTATAGGTGAGCAGGTTTTCAGCAGCTTAGAATAGCTAGAATACCTGCAATATTTCTCTGATAGAAGATAGAGTTCACAATGATGCTATCTGTAGATGAACAGGAGTAGTTAACTCTCAGTAAGTAAGCTCTCAAAGCTATCAAAAGCAGCAAAAGTTAAGTGGCAAAGAGCTGGAAAGATCCTGGAATGGCAACCGTGTCTCGTTGAAACTATCAAACGGTCTGGATGGAATGGTGCACATTAGGGAAGGCCTAAGTCCAGCTGTGGACTATATGGTGCAAAAAGGATGGAATCAAGTGTGAGGCTGCAGGTATTGTACCACAGAAACTAACTTGATTGCAAGGTCCATACCTTTTTGATCTGTGAATAAGTAGACAGTTAAGTTACCTTACTCAAAATAGTTTGATATAGCAATTTTAACATAATGATAAGTTAATCAATGTCATTTTATTTTACATGCTAGTCATGCTTGTTTCCCTTCAATTTTCACTTTATCAATGGATTTTTTATTTTTTCTTCTGCACATCTTGGTTATGTCAATTTTGCTCACCAGTTGGATTCAATTTGTCCATTCTCTGTCCTCAGGTTAAGTATCTCCGAAGCAAAGACTGATAGTGGTTTAAGGTCCCAACTGTACATCAGCAGAACTGATCGACAGGACTCCGGCGTGTACAAGTGCCAAGCTGTGAACGCTTACGGTCACAGCGACCATTATATTTATCTATCCGTCCAAGGTCAGTATACATTTCTACTAATAATTATTTGTGGAAGACTTTTAACTACTTTGTAATATATGTGAAGCGGCAAAGAATTCGGCCTCTTTCTCAAGAAGTACGGGTTAGAATCCCAGTGACACACACCAATAGCTTTCTTAAAAAAATAAGTTATGTTTGGTTTATAAATGTGAGCGAACGAAAACATTGTGAGGAAACCTGCTGCCATAAAAAATGCTCTCAAAGGCATGTGAAGTCCAAAAAACCGCATTAGGCCAACATGGTGGACTAAGGCTTACATCCTTTTCATTGTGAGAAGAAACCCAACCCTGCAGTGGGTCATTAATGTGTTACAGACAGAAACTGCTGCACGTCTTTTAAACTTAAAATAAATAATTAGTAATTAAATGTATCATGTAATCAATCAATGTATAATGTATGTATGTACTAGACAGCCAAGTGGTTAACCTCGAATCGATGTTCCAGAAAAACCCGAAACACCCCAATCGTTGTCCGTGACGGAGATCCTGAGCCGCGCGGTGCGTCTCTCCTGGAGCCAGGGCTTCGACGGCAACTCGCCCCTCGAGGCGTACACCGTACAGCACTGTGCCTTGGCCGCTCAGGGCAACATCCGCGTGTCGCACTGGGACTCCGCCACCACGATCAATGTGTCCGTCCACGCGCCCTCGCACACGCACCTCACGTGAGTTTCCTGTCATTCGTGTAGAGAGTCTTGAGTCTAATGGAGTTAGAGCTTCGATGGCAACTAGCCAATCGAGATTCTGTGCAGTTCTGTGCTCTGGCGGCATAAGTCTGTCATTCATGTAGTGACTTCAACGACCACAGAACCACACCACAGACACCGCGTGTCATAGTTTCTACAAAGAAACAATTCAGTCCAAGCATTGAGGTGAGAGGGAGGGTTAAAAGAAAATAAAGCATCGTGATTGGTCAGTTCAAAATCGCGATAGCCCATTTGTTTCGAACTAGTGACCTGACCACTGTAAGATGAGCTCTAAACAAATTTGATAACAGCCATGTTTCTACTGACATATTCGAATTGGTTCCGATCGTAGATGTGCACTGGTGAAGGAAGTGGTTGGTACCAGCATATATTTCGCGTTTGTTGTCTGAAAGCGTTTGCCTAGCATGAGGCGTCTATTTGGTTATAACGTCTATTGGCTTCGGCACGTATTGTATGCATGATCTAAAATATGAAAAGAAAGGACTTCTAAAACAATCTATGTTTCCAGGTTAACAAAGAAAGGCGACATCCACTACGAAGCTGTTCTCAGCAACCTGAAACCGCACACGGCCTACATGATCCGCATCGCTGCCATCAACCAGATCGATCGGAGTCCTTTCACTGAACCTGTGGTTGTCAAGACGCAAGAGGAAGGTCAGTTGTTATCAAAATGTTGCCGTTTTTCCCCGCTTTTCGGCACCAAAGAAGGAACTGAGTTCACCGTTAAAGCAGCCCATAGACATCTACAACGAAGGTTTCATTTGCTGAATTATAGGCATCCGTTATGTAAGGATATATTTTGTTGGTAAACTGTGTTCGAAGCAAGATGTTTATTGATTTTTACTGTATAAGACTGAACTGCTTATTCTAATAAGAGTGGTCCGAAAATTCTATGTGATTCAGATTTAAAAGAAACAGTCTGTGGTCCATAAGTGGCCCCTCACAAGCTTGAGTCTTCTTTCACAGTGAAGTAGATTTAACCTACGAGTAGGTCCAACACCCTAGAGTACTTCATATGCATGTAAGTATATGGGGATAAGGAACGCCAGGTTTCTTCATAATATTCTGCACTGCATAACTTGAACCTGGACCTTGTGGGTAAAAGACTGAATCCTTAGCCACTATCACTGCTTTTGAAATCTGACTGAATAAGAAGCTTGTTGTAGCTGATTTTTCTCAATTTTTTTTTGTTCCAGCTCCTTCCGAAGCACCAACCAACGTCCACGTGACACCCGGAGGTCCTGGCGAGCTACACGTATCATGGCGACCTCCACCTCGAGAGGCCTGGCACGGGGAACTGCTGGGCTATTCCGTAACTTGTACCGAGATTGGCGTCAGTGGTTCCGCGCTGAGGAATGGATCCAGGTTCGTATTCTCACCAACTTTCAAATGCTTCAAAGTAATTGTTGGAGTTTGCTTTTAACCTTTGAAATATACATTATATCCAGCACTGCCATTACAGATGGTCCCAAAGGAACCAAGACCCATCAAATGTGTGATTATGTCAGCGACCATATGGAACACCAGTTCCATGTTTTTGTGGGTCAAGGGCAGGATTTTTACTTCTGCAATTCTAAAGTCAAAGTTTTGAATCGATAGATTCTTTTAACTCCCGAAATTTTGCAATCTGCCTCGTTACGGTAATCCGTAGAATGAAATAAGTTCTAATCGATGTTTATTTTGACGACATACGTGGCGAAGTGGTTAAGACTCTGGTGTTCTGCGTGAAGGATCCTGGCTTTGATTCATTTTATTTATCGCAGGGAATCCTAGTGTTAAACTATAAGTAGAGCAAGCAAACAGACAGACCTGATGGTAAATGGTCACCGTCGCCTACTGGCACGTGCACACATTAATTATTATTTTTTTTTATTTAATTACAGGACCTTAACAGTAAACGGGTGGTCAGCAACGGAACTTAGTCTATCAGCTTTGAGGAAGTTCACCCGCTACGAAGTGAGAGTGAGAGCGTTCAACGGAGTAGCCGCTGGGCCGGCTTCCGCCCCCGTTACCGCTACCACCTTGGAGGGAGTTCCAGAATCCCATCCGACCAGAGTGAGCTGTTCAGCACTCTCCTCTTCAAGTGTGAAGGTGTCCTGGGCCCCGCCCCCCGCCTCCCAACGTGGGGGCATCATCCAGGGGTATAAGGTCATATATGCACCGCTCACCAATAATCATGGTAATTACCGATTTTTACCGACTTCAAAAAAGGAGGTTATGACATCCAAAACATAACTTGTAAAAAAAAACCAAGTCTCGCAACTCAGTTCTTCTTTTGTCTGCAGCTGATGTAGCAGAGATCAAACGAGTAACAACAGCAGACACATATCTGCATACATTACATAAGTACACGAACTATTCAATTCAAGTCCTGGCCTTCACCAGTGCAGGGGACGGCAAGAGGAGTCCACCGGTCTTCTGTATGACTGAGGAAGATGGTAAGATTCTTATAATTTGTATAAGAAGATCTGTAAGTAATCTGGGCAGGTAGGTACCGTATAGTAACTGTCATGAGTCCTGGGCACGGATGATTAATGATAGGGATACTGTACGATTTCGGCCAATGTACAGCTACTCAATAAACGCGCTAGACCAATAGGTGACGAGCTGACAACTGACGAACCAATGGCGTGAATCAACAACGCTGTAAACGTTAAACCGACCAATAAAAATTATGCTCACAACTCATGCCAACTACCTATAACTAGCCGGTGCCAGCGGAAACTGAAAAGAAGACTGAAAATGAGATTAGAAAATTTGTCAAGTAATAGACACTCACACCAGTTGCATAAATTGCTAGTTATGGTACTGAACCTGATGGTAAGATTGGATGAACTAAAAATTACCAACACTGATTCCTGATGCATTTCTGGCTTTGTAAGAGAGCTCTTTTGACGTCCTCGAACAACTGAATTTGGAAATAGATTTTATTATAATTGTTTGAAAGCAAGTCTCAAAGCCATAAAATTTACTTATCAAATCATTTTATCACTTATGTCTTTTCATTTCCAGTGCCATCGGCCCCAGAAAAGATTAAGGCCTTGGCATACTCCAGCGACTCGGTTCTCGTGAGTTGGCTGCCTCCCGTACATCCTAATGGCATCATATCCCACTACACTGTCTACTACAGGGAAGCTGGCAGGTTAGTTGATCATTCTAATACTGAATACTCAGTCTCATAACCTACACAACATCTACAATACTAATGTGAATCCAAGATTGGTCACTATGCTCACTATGTAGTCTCGCACACTACATTTTATTTTTGTACCCACCCATGGCACCCATACACAACTATTTACATTGCCTATGTCCCTGCTTCCTTCATATTGTGAAAGAATCAGAATATCTTGCATTTAACAATGCAGCAATATCACACACACAATAAAATTGACACTTTATAAACAAAATAATTTCTTTTATTTACCATTTAAAACTTCTGGAATTAAATAATAGAATTAGTCATTTGCGCCTTAAGCAATTTTAGTGGATTACGTTTATTGTAAAATTGTAATGTGTAAAACCTTACACAGATTGAAAGGCATTGTACAGATTTACCAATTGCATCAATCAATTTATGCATCCAATTATTTCAGGCTGGGCAAACACTCGAGCTTCACGGTGTCCGCGGATAAGAACGCCATCGGAGAACTCGAGCTGATGTTCCAAGTGAGGAGCCTGATGGAGAACCAGCTGTACGAGTTCTGGGTGTCGGCCACCACGGGCTCGGGGGAGGGGGAGTCCACGCTGGTGGTGGGGCAGGGGCCTAGTAGTAGGAGTAAGTGTGCCTAATATTGACATGTACTATAGTGGTTTTTTTTCATCTGCCTTAGCCTACATCGAATGGAGCCTATGAGTGTGGGCCGTTACCAGGCCCATAAAAAAACATTGGCTCATAGTCTACCGACTGATTGCAACTCTCTAACTACCCGAGTGGCGCAGTGGTTAAGACACCGGTGCGCTGCGCGGAAGGTCCTGGGTTCAGTTCCCACCAGAGCAGAGATTTGAATGATGGGTTTTTAATTTCTGTTTCTGATCAGATGTGAGTCTCAAGAACTTGTGTCTTGTGTGTGTCCATAGTACTCATAACACATGCATCTCTAGTGTGAGTGTGAAGCGTTATTTATTTATTTATATTCAACCCTCATTTCTTTGTAGTTCCAGCGCGTATAGCCTCCTTCGGTGGAGTAAGAGCGGTTCGCGCGGGACAGGGGGCCCTACTGGCGTGTACGTGTGTGGGCGCGCCCACCCCACGCTCCCGCTGGTCGCACGACCGCTCTCCCGTCACGCATCACGCGTACTACCAGGTCACGAGGGCTGGACACCTGCATATACGAGGTGAGACGAAATAGTGGATGGTAGACTGATATAAGCCCACGTTGTATAAAATGTTATAGCAGGAAGCGAGCAAGCAAGCATCGACAAGCGTCAAGTTCCCAGAGAAACGAGACTGGCACACCTTTATGGACGGCTCAGCCCAAAGTTTAGCAGGGAACAAGCCGGACATCTCTGGACTAGTGTGGTAAAATGAGTTTTCATATTATAATAACTTGTGGTGAGACACATACATAGAAATATGTTTTGTTAAAGTAAAGGCACGGCAAATATTATAGCAATCTGTATTTTTTTGTACAGCTCTATGTAGCCTCGACACGATTCGTGCTATCATTCGCACACAATATTATAAAAACATGTAACCGGTTCTGAGGACTGCGGCTAAGGACAAAAGCCCTAACTTTGCAACTATTAATAATTGAGCAATCCTGTAACCATAGCTACGAAAATAAATCAGACATACTGTCTATTCCCCTACAGAAGTGAACGAGCAATCGTCGGGCAACTTCACGTGTACAGCCAGCAACAGCATCGGAGAAGACTCCATCATGTATAGAGTGTCAGCCATCCTGCCGCCGAGCGCGCCCGCGCTGTCGCTGCAGTACACCACCGCGTCCAGCATCAAGCTGCACTGGCGCCTGCCGCCCGACGACGCCCAGCCGGTGCTAGGTGAGAGGGAGAACTTCTTCCTTCCTTCCTTTCAGCCCTTGGCAGTCCACTGCTGGACATGGGCCTCGCCTAATCGCCGCCACTCGTTTCCCGCTGCCTTTTTCAGGTCGTCAGTCCACCTGGTCGCGGCCTGTGCTCCTTTTGCCGAAACGTGGTCGCCATTCGAGGACCTTTTTTCCCTATCAGTGTGCGTAGTGCGAGTTGCACAAAATTGTTCGAGTAACTTCACCGTCGCGTTAATCGAGCGCGAATACGTCGATTTCTATGGGATTGAAGCAGCGCCATCTTGTGGCTAAGATGACAAACGGAATTGGCGCTTAGCGTATAGTCGATTAACGCGACGGTGAAGTTACTCGAACAATTTTGTGCAACTCGCACTACGCACACAGTTGTCAGTTCTGCGAACGATGTGGCCAGCCCATTGCCACTTTTGAGCCCGGCCCACTGCTGAACATGTGCCTCCCCTAATCGACGCCACTCCACCCGGTCCTTAGGACCAGGAGACATAAGTAATGTTAAACATTTTACAGGCTACCTCCTCCACTACAAGCAAGCATCTGAAACAGAATGGCACAGTGTAGAACTATCGCCAGAGGTCTCTACATACACGATGGACATGCTCAAGTGCGGAACCAGTTACAATGCGAAGATTCAGGCCCAGAACAAGATATCGCTAGGACCACCCAGCGAAGTACTCACTGCTAGCACGAGGGGTGGACGTAAGTAATCCGTGTTTGTACTAAAAATCCCAAAAGAAAACTTCTAAGGTGCAATCAGTCAATTGCCAACCCATGCATCGTTTGATCATAGTGCAGCCAATCAGCGTATCGATTAAAAAAGTAGAAACGCGTGGGCGCTTTGTGCCATATTTTTAACCGACTTCAAAAAAAGGAGGAGGTTCTCAATTCGTCTGTATGTTTTTTTTTTTTTTTTTATTTTTTTTTTTTATATTTGTTATCGCCGCATTCCGTCATTTGTTAACCGATTTGAATTTTTTCTTTTTGGTTGGAAAGATATTACTTTGAATTTGGTCCCATATTAAGTTAGTGTTGATCTGATGAAGAGTTTCGGAGATACAGAGTGGAACTCTTCAACGGATAAGAGTTAAGGAACCGGGTTAAAAAATTATTATTATTGGTCACATTACCTTTGCAAAACTATGTAAACATAGACCACCTTCGAGTCTGATGATGGAGTGGAACTCGTTTTTATTTTATATTTCTGACCGCCGTATTCCGTCATTTGGTAACCAATTTGAATTGTTTTTTTTTTGGTTTGGGAGCTGTTACTTTGGATTTGGTCCCATATTAAGTTGGTGATGATCTGAGGAAGAGTTTCTGAGATACAGAGTAGAACTCCTCAACGGATAAGAGTTAAGGAACCGGGTTGAAAACATATTATTGTTAGTCACATTACCTTTGCAGAGCTATATAGACATTGACCACCTTCGAATCTGATGATGGAGTGGAACTCGTTATAAGATAGGAATAATTAAATCGTGTTTAAAAGTTCACTTAAATAAACCATACAAATTATAATTACATTTAATTTGTAATTATGGTGTCCGTAAGGTTACCATTGAGAAGCCAGTTGCCACTGGCGTTTTTAGACTGTAAAAGTTTCGCATAGCTCTGCCATGTATAGTAACAAATACTAGCGACGGGTATCCACGACTTTCCCAAGTACCTACGAAAACGAATCTAATGCAGCAGTTACCTACTTCCGAACGGCCATACCTCCGGCCTCCGGTTTCTCAGAATTTTAGTATACTTGCCTATTTTTCTTTTATATTTGTTATCACCGCATTCCGTAATTTGTTACCAGATTTGAATTTTTTTCTTTTAAGTTCGGAAGATGTTAGTTTCAATTTGGGCCCATATTAAGTTGGTGTTGATCTGATGAAGAGTTTTGGAGATACAGAGTGGAACTCTTTAACGGATATTAAGTAGGTGATGATCTGAAGAAGAGTTTCGAAGATACAGAGTGGAACTCCTCAACGGATAAGAGTTAAGGAACCAAGTTGATAAATTATTATTGTTGGTCACATTACCTTTGCAGAACTATATAAACATTGACCACCTTCGATGCTAATGATGTAGCGGAACTCGTTATAAAATAGGAATAATTAAATCGTGTTTAAAGCAAGTTAATTTAAATAAACTGTACAAATTATATATTTAAACATTAAAAATGGTAATCCGTAAGGTTACCATTAAGTAGCCAGTTGCCGCAATCTATGATGAAGCATTAAAACTAAGATACCAGAGTCAGATAATAGAGTGGAAGTGAAACTATGACAACTAAAAAGCATTAAATAAAATAATTTTAAACAAAAATGTGAACCGACTTCGAACTAAAAAGTAAGAAATAACTTTACAAACAGACTTCAATAATAAGGTATTTTTGGAGTCTGTGCCCAAGTTCATCCTCAGTTTAACCTCAAGTAACCTCATTTTTGCAGACGAGTTTTAAAGTCATGAAGAAATCATGATATGTTTTACTATAAAACTTACTACTTTATATATTTTACTAAAAAAGAAATATGTAGGTAAATATGTACTAAGGTAATATTTTATTCATTTATTATAATTGTACGGGCTAGTATCGACACCATACGATAGTCAAAGAAAAGATGTTGTTAAAGTTTATAATATTGTTGTACACTGTAGGTATGATAATGATGTTGCTATGAGTACGCGCGTGATATGTTTGTATCCCAAATGCATACTAAATTGAAAATGTGACCGGCGCGTGCTATACGAAAAACGCGCTGACGGTTGGTGTACGGTTGCACCGTACAATAATGTACAATAGAAAGAGAGACTTTCTTTCTGTTGTATCATAAAATAATTTTAAACAAAAATGTGAACTGACTCCAAACTAAAAAGTAAGAAATAACTTTACAAACAGACTTCAATACTTAATAAGATATGTTTGGAGTATGTGTAAAAATGAGGTTACTTGAGGTTAAACTGAGGATGAACTTGGGCACAGACTCCAAAAATACCTTATTATTGAAGTCTGTTTGTAAAGTTATTTCTTACTTTTTAGTTCGAAGTCGGTTCACATTTTTGTTTAAAATTATTTTATTAGTATATCGAGCGCCCGACGCTGTTTCACATATTATTATAGTAGTATTATTCGTTCATTATTGTTTTAAACTTATTTTGAAAATTATTTTTAACTTTTATTATTACTTTTTTCTAATAAGTAAGTTCATGAATCAAATTTAGTATAAAATTGCTTTAAAAATCTAAATTAAGTATAGCTACTAGAAATTTGTTTCATCATTAAATGACAATTTGTTTTTAAAACTTTAGGTACAATTTTGTGTGTGCGCTATTTTTAAATTTTTAACTTTTTAGCTGTTCGATGTTCTTCAAAAGCGTGCTTTTTTGTTTTTTCAACTATATTTTTGTCTTACCTATAAACGAATATTGTTCAGGCCCGAAACCGCCGAAAGCGGAGGAGCACGTCCACATGAACGCCACAGCCATTAAGATCAACTTCTACGCGTGGAGGAACGGAGGCTGCCCCATCCTGGGCTTCCGCGTCGCTTACCGACGGATGGGCGATGACCATTGGATCAAGGTACAGATACTTTGATAATACTGAAGTACTGAAGCTGTTGACGGTTACCCATTAAGGACCCACTACAGGGTCGGGTCTGCTCCATAGAGATATTATAGTAGAGCAGGGGAGACATACGGCTGCCTGTAAGTGGAAATGTCCGACACTCAGTAAGAGATATAAGATTGTGGTACCCTATCTGTCTCTCTACTCACGCGTGCGCATTAAAGAACTTAGTGTATTCGCGCGCTTCACGCATGCGCATTAAACAGTTTCAATACCTAAAATTGTTTCTCGCTAATAGCACATGCGCGAGAAGAGAAGGTACGGCAATCTTCTCTCTCTTTTTAACCGAAGGAAAGTTGGAAGCCTGGCCTCCCTACTCTACTATAATATCTCTATGGTCTGCTCTCACAATGAGAGGGATGTAGGCCGCCGTCCACCACGCACCACTACTGCCCTTTGCTGGACGAACACACCGCGTGAGAACGTTTTTTTTTTGTGAACTACCAAGCATGCTCAATAATAGTACGCCTAGTATGTGAATAATTTTATTTCATACTTTTTATATGTCGGTTTAATTTTTTGTAATTATTTTTAATGTTATTAAACCCTGCCAATTGGCTTTCCAGGTGGGCGAAGCGCTAAGTCAAGCAAGTCATGTTGTGGGGGAACTAACCCCAGGCAATTGGTACGAGCTACGCGTAGAAGCCTGGAGCGATGCGGGGGCTGAGGCGGTCACGCTGCTAGCCGATACACATACGCTCACTGGAGGTAAGAGATGTTTAATTGACTGGCCTGTTGGTCTAGTGGTTAGCGACCCTAACCAATACGTCGGAGGTCGTCGAGTTTGATTCCCACCCAAGACAAATATACGTGTGATGTGAACAAGTGTTTGTTCTGTGTTTGGGTGTAAATTATCTGTATAATAATAAATAAATAACGCTTCACGCTCATAGCCCCAACCTAGGATTCCCTGTGTCGTAGGTGCCATGGACACACACAAGACAACAACACACGCACCCACGAATTCTAAGCCACTGGGCGATCACCTACTCTATTCATCGATTAACAGTAGAAATTAATCCCAAGACCGTAAAAAATGGCGATCTTTGGAAGAGGCCTTTACCTAAGAGGGGTCCCTAAATAAACTAGGCAAATCAATTTACATAAAACAAACATAAATATTGTAAGTACTATAAATAGGAAATAAAAGCCTTTTTTATTTTATTTTTTATTATTATTTATTTATTTTATTAATTAATCCTAACTTTATCCCCAGGGCGCATCCCCCCACCCAGCACGGCGACCCCCACCACAGGGGTAGCGAGAACTGCAGCGTTCAGGACGGTACTCGTGTCGTGTGCGGCCAGCGCCATCGTCATAGTGGCGGCCGTGGCGGCATTGGCGTGTTTGCTACACGGCAAGCGGAAGTAAGTATAGTCCAACCGATACTTAGTCTTCTTTTGCTCGGAACAACCTACGAGCAGTTCTATTAATGAAAAAAAGTTATAAACTAATGTTATTTTACTTACAATACTGACTGACTGATGACTACGTTTTGAGCTAATCAGGGTGACAAATATTGGCATCTATATCGTTATTGAAGATAGATATTTGTATCGTCATATCCATAGATTTATTATTCTAACATTTTATTATCAATCATGAATTTGCCATTTATTTTTTTAGTTTAACGACAATTATATTGTGCCTTAGCGGAGAGTAACAGAGACCTAATTAAAATCAAATGCCATGTAAAATGTACTCGCAAACGATCACCTAAGGTTCTGTAACATCTTGACAGAGCTGGCATGGCACAAGAATTCAAATTAAAAATCGTGTTAAACAATAATTCAATTAATAAAGGTTCTAGAAATGTCCTAGAAAGGTTTTCTTATACCGCCACCGCAAAAGAAGCTATTATAACTACTTCTTATGTCCCCTTTTTATATCTTTACAGATTCTTCTGTTTCTCGAACGACCACTACTTACGGGACAACAGAAAACTCAGTGAAAGCAATGAAGCTGAAAGGGAGAAGCTGAGAGAAGGGCAGAAGCTGTATTCTTCTTCATCTATAAATGGCAATGAGAAGTCTAACGACGATTCTTCAGGTACGTCACAAGTTCCGTACCTAATCCATAATAATCCACATAGTATGGTGCTATAGGTAATTAGAAGAATGCGAATGGAAAATCCCAGCAAAATTGGTGCAAATAGGAATGACTCTCTCAATAATTCCTACCGTTTTTATTTTGCATATTTGCCTTTAGTTACAACTACTTATTTTGTTTCTATTTTTGAATTTTGGCACAAACCTCAAAAAATCGTAGGCCTAAAGTATGTAACAAATTTTATTTCATACTTTTTTAATGTCGTTTTAATTTTTTTTTCGTAATTTTTAGTTTTAAGTCCGTATCACGAAAATTACTGGACCGATTTTAATGAAACTTTTTCCATTCCCTAAGTTGAACAAAATGCAAACAAACAAAAAACACCCATGAAATTTGGTATACTTTTTTGGAAGCCGTAATAGACCAAATTATGTAAAAAATTGTGCAGTTCCGAGAATATGACATACGTACGTGTCGAATTGATAACCCCCTTTTTTGAAGTCAATAATTAGGAAGGGTTTTAATCGTTTTAAACTTAATATAATCATGATTTTTGTACTCGTTTCCAGCGGAGCTATACGAGATAAGTCCGTACGCGACGTTCGGCGGGCCGGGCGGGGCGGGCGCCCATTCGCTACAGTTCCGAACGCTCGCGCGACGCGACGACGATGCAGCACCGCCACACCGACGAAGGAGACGCGCTTGTGATCACTATAGATACGGTAAATAGCAAAAAGCTTGTGAGCACTATATATACAGTACAACAGCTTGTGACCACTATAGATTCGGTACAATAGCTTGTGACCACTATAGATACGGTACAACAGCTTGTGACCACTATAGATACGGTACAACAGCTTGCGACCACTATAGATACGGTACAACAGCTTGTGAGCACTATAGATACGGTACAACAGCTTGTGACCACTATAGATACGGTACAATAGCTTGTGACCACTATAGATACGGTACATAGCAAGTAGCTTGTGATTTTGTGTGAGGCTATGAATGTAAATTGTTACTTTCATAATTAAGCACAGATTTACCGCTTCAATTCAATAGCCGCATAATATCATTCTTGGGGATTAGTTTTGAGATCGCTCTCATTTTAGCTTCAGCTTCTTTTTTTTTCACTTTTTAGTGATGCAAAATCTCTACAAACGCATTTCGCTACTAAATTGATATCCTTAAAACGCTCCAGCGCCACCCATTCTCTTCATATCAGATAAAAGTCACCGCTTGTACTGTATCACCGCATCTCATCCTCAAACGAGTGAAGTCTCTCGAAATGAAATTATATGCTATACCATTCCAAACCTTCGAATAAAATAAAGTTGTCTGAATAGTAGATTGGGCTCTGGGTCTGAATAGTTTCATCTCAGTGGGGCGGCTAGACTAGAAGTATTGATGACGTCATAAGCCGTGTATAGTATTGGCTGGTCTAGGATCCGACTGGCATTTTCCGTTTCATCACAAATCGCAGCAATTACACAAGAAATAAACTCTTCCCCTTTATTATATCACAAACTGAGTGTGTGTGTGTGTGCGTTCATGTGTGTGTGTGTGTGTGTGTGTGTGTGTGTGTGTGCGAGTGAGTGCGAGGGTGTGCGTGCGTGCGTTCATGTGTGTGCATGCGTGTGTGAGTGAGTGAGTGCGAGTGTATGCGTGCGTGCATACCTGCGTGCAAGGAGTGTAAAGCATTACTTTTGTATTAGCATAAATTCACTCACCCCCACCATACCGTCACGTCAGCAACTCACCGCTTGGTCTCAATCACCGCATCTGGCCCTCAGACGAGTCAAGTCTCTCGCAATGCTCGACAGTGGAGGCGCGCCACCGGCTGCGCGCCGCCGCCGCCTGCGTGCCCGCGCCCACAGCCGGCGGCTGGCGAGAGCGCTCGGACTCAGACGACTACAGCGACAGCGCCGCCAATACTACTACTAAAGGTGAGAGATAAGTTTTTTTATGATAGTCTCAGTGTGTTTAGTAAGTGAGCAGTCTGTAAGAGCTCTAGCCATTCAGAGGGTATTTGTTACAAGGTTTTTAATTTCATTTGGATGTACGAGTAAGTCGTCTGTCATCTTGCCCAGATGAATGAGAAAATCAATGTGTGAAAAGGGTGAATTTTTCAAGTGTGCGTGGATGGGGAAAATCGCCCTGAAAAATTCGATATAATACAAGAACGATATAATACAAGTACGCTGACAAAGTTGAAAAAATTGAACTTTTGATAACCCAACGGGCACTGTATTTTATAATTCAATCCCAACAGATAAAAAATGTAATGATCATCTTCTTATGTGTATGAATGTTAGGGATATAAAGATAATGAATTTGTGAAAAGTCCCTATCGGCCCCATATTTGCAAAAAAAAATTCAAAGTCAAAAAATGTATTTTTTTTTTAATTTCAGGAATGGTAAAAGTTTTATCAAAATAGGTTCAGTAGTTTTCGTAATAATAATAATATGGACTTAAAACTAAAAATTACGAAAAAAAATAATTTAAAGAATTACCTATACCGACCGATTTTTAAAAAATATGTACTTAACAAATTTAATTTCATACTTTTTTGAAGTCGCTTTAAATTTCTTAAATTATTTTTTTGTCTTTGAATGCATGCATTTTTATCGTTTAATGATCGTATCATTCATCCCTCAGGTTCCGGGTCCGGCGGCGGCAGCGCGTACGGCAGCGGGCGCCGCACCGCCAGCAGGTAGACCAGGTACCTCCCCGCACGCCCCACACCCCACACCCCACACCCCTCACCTTCACAACCCACACCTTTACACCCTACACCCCCGCCCTACACTCTCATATCCCACACCCTCGCCCTACACTCTCACACCCCACACCCCCACACCTTCACACCCCACACCCCGCACCCCACACTCTCACCCTCACCTTCACACCCCCACCCTACACTCACACCCCATCACCTTCACACCCCACCCTACACCCAAAACCCCTCACCTTCACAGCCCCACCCTACACTCACACCCCACACCCCCTCACCTTCACACCCCCACCCTACACCCACACCCCCTCACCTTCACAGCCCCACCCTACACTCACACCCCACACCCCGTCACCTTCACACCCCCAGCATTGAGGTGAGAGGGAAGAGAAAAAGAAAAAGAAAGCATCGTGATTTCAAAATCGCGATATCCCATTTGTTTCAAATTAGTGACCTGACCACTGTAAGATGAGCTCTAAACAAATTTGATAACAGCCATGTTCCTTCCTACTGACATATTCGAATTAGTTCCGATCGAAAGAGATGTATTCGGGTCAAGGAAGTGGTCGGTACTAGCATAATATATTATATTTCGCGCTCTTTATCCTGTGGATGAGACTTATAAGTCTAATGTGTTATCTGAAAGCGTTCGCCTAGCATGTCATTGTGGCTTCTATTTGGCTGTGTAGTCGTTGCCATCGCGCTTACGGCGGTCTATGTCTAATGAAACACACTTTTAGCTTGCTTACTTCCAATGCTAATCATAATATAGATCGTTCCAATCAAGTGTGTGACGGAATAATTTGAATAATTCAAAGTGTTTCGACCGCAGTGGGGGACAGAACGGGAGCGACGCCCTCTCAGGGAGCTTCGCCCCAGTACCACCCGATATATCGTCACTAATTGATAAGTGAGTTTTATATCTCTAATTTTTATTTATTATAGTAGACGAGTAGCC
Organism: Erynnis tages; assembly: GCA_905147235.1. Classification (NCBI taxonomy): domain Eukaryota; kingdom Metazoa; phylum Arthropoda; class Insecta; order Lepidoptera; family Hesperiidae; genus Erynnis; species Erynnis tages. The sequence continues at coordinate 14,254,955 of LR990073.1, read as the reverse complement.
AAAGGATATACAGGCCGCCTGTTGTTGTAGCGATTACTGTACAGTCACTACTACATTCCGTGAACACCCATTTAAAACTCGAAATACGAGTAGGTTAACAATCTTATCTAAAGTATGGGTATAAAGGATATGGGTGCGCTGCTACTCATGAGGACTAGTGTTTCACTACCGGTTAAAAGGTCTCAGTAAGGTATGTCTGGCCCCAGGCAAGCTACAATGGCCTCAACACCTTAAACTTACCGTAAGTTTCTTATTTTAAGCATTAAACTAAGTATATAACTATTGTAATTAAATTAGGTTTCAAGTGATTTCTTGTTTTGTAGTCAAGAAATTGGGGTTCAAATTTCAGCGACATGCACCTATGATTTTTCTAAGTTACGTGCCTAAAACTAAATGCCATGTAGTCTATAATGGTGAAGAATACGGAAGGAAAATATTGTGATGAAACCTGCATGCCAGTTCTCCACGATATTATTATGTGAACCTGTTAACCTGCACTAGGCCAGCGTGGAAGACTAAGACTTTCATCAGATCCTTCTCACTGTCATAGAAGACCCAACCTTGCTTTAAGTTACTTATTTGCATTCAAATCTGTTAATTTTAAAACAAAGATTTTTTTTCTTTTCCCAGGTACCAACAGAGGAAAGAACAAGAACGCCGGGAGTGTACAATACACGTATAACACTTGTAATGCTGTTGTAGATTTTGTACTGCGTTATCTTTTACTCAATGATACCTACTCATCTTTTTATAACCTCAAATCTTGACTTCCACTTACTGAAGTTTCTGGCAGTAAAAGATATCTACATGTAAATCATGAAGAAGATAAGCTGATTGTACATAATTATTATTATTACTATTAATAAAAATTAAAAGGTTTAACAACTCTGACTTAATAAAAATACCGGAAATTTCCGGAAAACTAACAACTTTTTGCGCATAATATTGACTGAAAACTGAAAGACGCTAGCAATGTTTATACAACATTTTTGTCACACACTATGTAGTTCAAAAATCCCGATTTACGACTTCTTATAGTAACTACTATTTATAAATTACCTTGTGGTAAAGTCCAAATAATGTTTTCATATAACTAGGCGGTAGTGCGTTTATGCGCTTGCAACATATGGTTATAATTTTTTTATGAAAGTTATAAATGGCTTAAACAATTTTGTGATCTTGTCGTAAGAACGACTCCCCATTCGCTTAGTGTTAAGGATATATTGTTATATAGATGATATTTGAATATGTGATTTATTTAAATGCTGTTAAATGTGACAGCTTTAGATTTTAAAAGTGGTACCTAAATGAACTGTATATATTAGGAAATTATTAATAAATAACCAACTAGGTACCTAACTTTGTTTGCTGTGAGAGATCTCTAATGCCATTAAATGGCAATGCATTCATTTTCAAATATAAGCGAAAACAAAATTACTTCAAAAACGTCAAATATTATTTAATTTTCATTTTTGTTTTCTTGTTATAATAGTCAATTCAAGTTTTTACAATTGTAAATAGGATTCTTCTTAATACTGAAATCGTGAACAACAATTCTAAATGTTTGTTATTTCCGGAGCAGTAAGTATGTAAAAATGTTTTAATTGTTATTAAGGTGACCAAAACATCTTAGGCCATAAGTAAATCTTTTAAGCCTTTATCTCGCAGCAAACTTAAATGAATGATATTTTTGTGAACATCTGTCTAAAAATGATATTTTAATCTAAGCATTATAAAACTATCGCCTACTTTTAATGAAACCTCAAATATTGTTTTAATGTAGGTTTCGATTTAACCCGTCTAAATAAACAATGCAGTTATGGCTAAAATTGTTGTTTTACTCCTCAAAATATTTCAGATGGACGCAAAAATGTCGGGAAACTTAATTAGTTGTAATAGTATAAATTTAAAATTACTCTTAATGTTAACACGGCTGTTCCAAACCGCAAAAGATACATATCATTATAATAGACTGCTAAAATTTAAGTGATTCGTAATTCTTTTACTGTATTGTTGATTAATATAGTCGTTTAGCAATTAATATTATACACTATTGTATAAAAATCTTTCTATATACATGTTGTGTAATAATAAAATTATTAATTATAGGACAAAAGAATGGAAATAAAATGTGTGTTGTGGTAAGAATACTGTCGAGTTATTATCCCTCAATTCAACTCCTTTATAGCTTTGATATATCAATCATATTGAAGTTGTGATAGCCCAGGGGCTTAGAATTCGACCTCGAATCGAGGTCGAGACAAAATCCAATGACTGTAAAAAAAAGTTATATGCGCTTTATAAAATTAAATATCACCTGCTGTTACGGTGAAGGAAAACATCGCGAGGAAGCCTAAGAGTTTACAAAAAAATGTTCTCAAAGGTATGTGAAGTCCACCAACCCGCAGTAGGCCAGCGTGGTGGACGGCGGCCTACATCCCTCTCATTGTGAGAGGAGACCCGACCCTGTGGGTCATTAATGGGTTACTGAAATATCAATCATCGGACATGGATAGTCTTAACGATGTTTGAATGCCAGGAAACATCCGTCATTTCAAAGCAGTTAAAAAGTATCTTGTACCTAATCTAATATTTACAAAGATCGATTATTGAAACCAACCGTAAATTGATAGAAATGCAACGCTAAATTGATAGGTAGCGCTCTATCAATTTATTAACGATGTGTTATACAAAGGTTATTGTAACACATCGTTAATAAATTGATAGAGCGCTACCCTAGATTGTAATGAATGTTACTGGAATACGGGCAACACCAGGGAAGTCTGCAGTTCCTTACTGGTTTTGAAAGAGAGCTCTGAAAGCCCTTCTGTACATGGCATCTTTTCAATACCTACCTACTCCATACCATAGTCATAGCTATCGCAAAGGAATGTTTTGAGCTGTCGTAGGTCGTAGGCCTGCGAAATTTATAGGAATATCACATCATTGGACTGAATAGTTAAAACTGAACTTAATGTACTAATATTAAAACTAAGCATAACTAAGACAGGCAGAATTTGAATTATAAAACTCTGAAATTAACTCATTTACGATTCCTATTCAAATTGAAATTATTAAGGCTGAATTTACCGCCATCTAGTATGCAAGCCTTAAACGTTTTTTTTCTTCATGGTTTCTTTGTAGCGGGGTATATAGATGGCGCTAAACGATGTTAGTAATAAGACCGGTTTTTTTCATTGTAGGTACCTACCTATCTATGCTCCATGATTGTACCGGTATCATTAAAGCTATGCCCACACTATACTTTTTGTTTCATGATGTTTGACGTACATAAAAAAAGTTGTGAACTTTCAATGGCGGCACCACGTTCTTATTTAATATGGCTCCATCAATAAGATTTTTGTTTGAATTTGTCAATGTAAATTTTTGCATAGGTACCTACTTATTGGCCTAAAAATATATGACATAATCGTCATTCCCACTGTTGCCAGTTCAAAAAAAAACTTTCCACAACATTAGCTTATTAGCTTATCACTGGAATATTTCTCGATAATATTGATATTTTTTAGTACTTTAGCTTGTATATTTTGATTTTACGTACCGTGGATGCGATATGTAGTGGTTTGTAGAATAACATCAAGAATTGTTAAAGTTTTATATAACAATAAAATTCTTCAAATGCTACCAGCAACCCAGTAAAGCTAAATATAAGTTCACATTATACTGTTTATTGTAAAACATCGATTTAAGTAAGTTGACCAAATCGTTAAAACGGAAAACCGACGTCCCTTTTTCAACGTACTTGAACCTACACATCAGTTCACATCACTAGTTACGGCCCATTCTCAATGCAGGGAAGACGTTTTTCACTGAAGAAATCTATAAAATAACCATTTAATTCACTGAATATCTCATTGTTATTGTGAATTGTGCCGCTTGGAGTAATTTCCATAATACTCAGGTTGTGGTAACATCTGTGTTGAGTACAAACGTTGTGAAAAGAGTACAATTTACGTATTGTTTTGGTTGCATTCACGTCTATTGATTTATTGTAAGCCACTGACCTGTTTGTCGTATTTTGTAATGTTACACTTGTCTTGTAAATAATTAATAATTACGCGAAGGAATCTGCGCGAGCGGAGATGAGTTACTGACACATTTTTGATAATGATTGGAGTAATGGAGAAAATTTGTGGGGTCTCGTTGAAATGTTATGACTTATGATTAGTGCGTTGTAAATTAGTTGAAAACTAGTTTTATTTCGTTATGGTGTGCATGTTCCACAATGATGACGCCTATTGAGGAGAAGCGAGATGAAAAGGTGAGTATTTCTATATAAATACAATACTTGGAACCATATTTTCATTTAGAAATTTATTTTAATTTGACCATTCCTAAGGTCCAAACATAGAGTTTAAAAATCATAATTAAGTAGATTGTGGACACAAAACCTACCCTCTGACCAATTTCGGTTGGGGTGTAGCCTTCGGGGCACTATGGGACCAGGGATCTAGAAAAATTTCATCAAAAATTTCAACCCTATATAACCCCTTTTTTATATTACCAATGGATAGAGGGATCTATGGAGGTCAACTTTGCTCAAGGGCCCACTGCTCTGAAGTCAACCCTCGCGGAGCTGGCAAGTGAAAACCACATGTCCCATTAATCAGTGACAGAAGTCTAAATTTACCACAGAAATCCCTTCGATGGGTTAGGTTCAAGTAAAATTTTTTTCCCTGAGTGAAGCGATTTCTAAGTCCTGTAATTTAGTAATTTTTAGTAATTTTTCTAAGTCCCTGTCCCATAAAAAATAAAATAAAAATATTTTCTAATATCTATTCTACATCGCCTACAGTGCCCAAGGGTATAAGGGTATACTCCAATTTGCCCCGAACCCTACCCTCTTACCAAACATTCTTATAAATTATGGAACAAGTGTGCAGGGCACCTGATGTTATGTGGATATTCAAAAAGGGTCAAAAAGGCGTGGTCTGGAGTAGCAATTTTATTGATACATTGACTTAATCTTAGGTTGATAGCTGTGAAATAGGATAGGGTTTGAATCCCAGTGGCACACACCCACAATGAAAGGGATGTAGGATTGTAGGCCTTAGTCCACCACGCTAGCCTACCGTGGGCTGGGGGACTTCACATACCTTCGAGAACATTTTTTGTGAACTCTCAGGCATGCAGGTTCCTTTGCGATGTTTTCCTTCACCATAACAGCAGGTGATAAATAATTTTATAAAGAGCTCATAACTTTTTTACAAACTCGTTGGTGCATGCCACTGGGAAAGGAACCCAGACCCCTCAATTTGAGGTCGAATTCTAAGCCACTGGGCTATCACCACTGTATCACATTAATTTAGTATGACATAATGTCCAAATACACTTGCTCTGTTTATATCCGTTTCCAAACAAATGTTATCTAACATTGAGGCATCATTAGTTATCAGCTGTCTTATCTTTGTGGGCAAATGTTTCAAGTGATATATAGTCTAACATGCGGGACCAACTCACTGGGAGATGAGATAAAAATGTGACTGAGTTCTAAGTCTTTTTAGAAATAGAAATAGGTTAATGTATGACTGCTATTTTGCCTTATGGAAAGAAAAATATGGCCTACTTTTGTCTTTACAGACTGTGGTTTCTTAATTTAATATGTTGTGGAGTAGGCTAACAGTACAACCGTGTTAATTAATATCAGGTACTCTTAAGAGTCTGACAATGGAACATTGAAGGCTTCATGTGCTCTGATACCTTTTAAATGTCAGTAGATAGTTATTTGATCAAATTTGTCAGCCCTTACACTGCTAACAATTACACTACACTACACAATTGGGTGTCTTAAATAAAATAATATAAAATAAATGGATTCAAGTGGTGCACACAGATGATTTCTCTAATAACTCTCTATCTGATTAACAAAACGAATTATCACCTGCTTTAATGGTGACAGACAATATCATCCGGAAACCAGGCATTAAAGGCAGGTGGATCATTGAATCAATCAATCACCCATAGCCCAGCATTTCATTTTGAGAGCCTAAGAGGAGACCCAACTGTATTGTTACTTTTACAGATATTTTTTATACCAAATAATTGAACAAACACACATGCACACTATCTGATTAAGTGGTCACTACAGCCCATGGAAACCATGTCTAATCTTATTTAGGAACAAATTCCTATATGTTATTGGATATTGTGGCAATAAATTACCTACTACATTGTTCAATTCATTGCAAAAATATTATTTTTGAGTTCTATACAATCTTTGTCACAATATAACCTACTTTAAAATATAATACACATTGTTATTCAATTCAACCACAAATAATTACTATTACCTGATTGCAACGACATTGTAGAGCTTCACATTGATCTCCTCAACAGCCTCTCAATGACAAGCATAAAATTTCTTAACTAATCAACCCTACGGAGTGTATTAAGGAGTGTATAACATAATAGAGCCGGGTGAAATGTGTCAACAATCTCTCTATAACACCCTACTGTGCCCCAGTGTCGTTGCTCTGTTAAGCCTGTTATGCATGCATGCCACAGAATGGAATGCGCCCACATTATGCTAGAAAAATGGTTGACCTGATAAGTAACACTCCTCGGGTGATTTGCATCCGTCCGACATTTTCAGCTCAGTCTTATGAAGTGTTCGCTTCTGGACTGTGGTGTTTGGTTTTAACTCTCTAAGTCTTGTGTTGAGTGATTTTGTGTTATAAGGTTGTTTCTAATAATGGGGAAGGTATTATAGAGGATTTTAGATTGTTTTTGTTAATACTGTAATGTTGTTAGTTGCTGAGCTTCGTGTGTTAAAGTGGCCACTTTTGTATTGGCATTTATCTGTGCACCACCAATGACTTTGTGGAAATGCCCTCTTTCTTTTGTCTTATTCTTATCCAGGCTAATATATTGAGTCGTAAATAGGGCTCCAAATCAAGCTTTTAACTATTCTGAGGTTGTTAGAGGCCTATGTGTGCCCTCATAACCCACCTTGAAACAAAATGCCATTGATAGCTGTGATTCAGTTGGGTGTGTAGTTAGTTGCCGAAGATGCTTTAACTATTTGATGGGAACTTACTAAGAAGTTCAGATGTTAAGATATATGCACACTTCCTCCGTGCTCAGATGGGATTTCTATCTTTCATTTGAATTTGGATTTGTTTTGAGGGACACGTTAATATCAAGTAGTCTGTACTTCCTCGCTGCTAGTTTATAAATAATGTTGCCAATAATGTGGCCACATATATATATATATAAATCTCTGACAGCTTGACAATACCTGAACGTGTCTCTAATCAATCCGTCATCAACAGATCCGCACAGGCATGGTGCAGGTGTCGGACGGCAAGTCGCGGCCGCGGCCCGCGCGCCTCGTGCTCACAATGGACGCGGTGACGGTCCAGCGGGAGGTGGCCGTCCCCCAACAACCGCCGAAGGACCGGTCCGTGCCCCACGCCAGGGTGAGTGTATTTTCTTAGAAAAGCTGGCAGAGTCCAAAGTATTCCAGCTGTGAAAGTGAGCCATTAGTGTGCGAAAGAGATGGTGATGGTATAATAGGAGGTGGCCACATCGTACCACATTCCAGGTTGAGTGTTTACCCCCATCGTGTGCTAGCTGCCCAACATCTACCGAAGGACCGATCCGTGCCTTACGCCAGGGTAAGTCTATTGTTTTTATAAGAACACCACGCAAGCTGAAGGGCCACCTGATGGTAAGTAATCCCTGTCGCCTATTGACAGGAGGAACACTACACGAGTCGCCAGTACGTGACTGGCTTTAAAGGAGAGCTTTGCCAGCTGTGACCGAGAGTTGTTATTCCGCCCTTTCTGAAGAACCTATGTGATAGTCCCATGGAAACACCTCTTGCGGAAGATAATTCCACATTCTGCCGGTGCAAGGCAGAAATGTACGAAAAAATCGGACTGTAGACGACTTCGCAGAGTTGGCGCATGAACTTGTGAAAATTACAAAGTAAGAAGTGTCTCCAAACAAATGTGTTATTTTTCATCAACGTCATGGTCATCAAAAGGTGCTTTTACCCAAATCTCTACAGCTCATATTATAAAAATAAATCATAATAAATGTCTTTTTGATGTTGGACAATAATTTGTTGTGTTTAATTCATAATGTTCCGTTTTATCCACGTTCACTGTAATGTTAAAGTACGCGGACCAACTGGTTTTTACGACCCGAGAGCATATTGCGCGATGAATTGTCCTTTTGTGCCGAAGATGCTGTATTAATACGACGAAAATAGTTCTTTTGTCGTGGCTTCATAAGGAAAATTGATGGCGCATTTTTTGTCATCCTCTTAGCGAAAGATTAAAAGGTTTTTCTTTCCCACTGTATTGTGAGTGATCTACTGTCTGATGTTCTGTCTGAATCTCTTCATTGATGTTGAATACCCCTAGACTTGCCTAATGCAAAATTCCAATCCTGGATCCTAGTGTGTGGCTATGAGTGTAAAGCGTTATTCTGCTATGTCAACACCCTTCTGAAGGTCTTGTGCTGGAAACTCATCAGCGTATTCTTCTGTCAGGAGCGGATGGTCCAAGTGACCCGCCAGAAGGTCGGCGGGCTCGGTCTCAGCATCAAGGGCGGCTCGGAGCACAAGCTGCCCATCCTCATCTCCAAGATCTACAAGGACCAGGCCGCTGACCAGACCGGGCAGCTGTTCGTGGGCGATGCTGTCATCAAAGGTGAGTGGCCAACAACTCCGAACTTATGAATCGACTAACTATCGGTGCCCTGCCACAGTTCCCTGTGGTGCATTAGCACATGGATGAGAAATGAGAGATCGAAATGTGACTGTAATGGACGTTGACCCTACGTATCTAGCAGAAAGCGCACGTGATAAAAATAAAATTATTTATTAAATCTTTGAAGTCCTTAAAGAAGTGTTCGTTGTGTTTAAATTTGAAGGCTATTGATGCAGAATTTTTAGTTTTTGAATAGTACAACAACAAAATGTATTTATCATCATTAAATCATTGGAGTTTATCTGTGAAGCAGCATGGGCTTCATGTCGTATGTTTCGTTTGAGGAAGTACGATTACAGATTGCTGAAGTGACCATCTTCTGCTTTTAAATTTAATGTCTGTTCATTTTTAAGCATTACTAGCAGCGCTAAACTGAAAACACACGTAGCTAAAACCAATTTAAACGTTATTCATCTCAGCTACGTCAGTTCAGAATGCGGTGTACGTAACTCGCACTTGAGTTTTTCGTGCACTCGCCTGTGTCATTAGTGACACAACGCGCCCTTATTCATAATGAGAGCAACAGTAACTCTTGTGTAAACCTAACCGAGCTTTTTATAGAGTTTTGACGCGGAAGACCGAAGATCTAAGCGCTAACTGACGTTTTATTGAGCTCGAAATGTTTACGGAAGTTGGCGACGCATAAAAAACATTTGGTATCGCTTTCGTCAGAGAAATTATGTGTACAGTTTTTGAATTTTACGAATTGGGCAATTTTAAACTTAGTTGCCTTTTACAATAAGGAAGAAGAGATGAATTTAGTCATGAATATTCACTGGTATAACGGTGCAAGGCAAGTGTTGAGAACAATTATATACTAGATCTTATGTTAGTTTGTTTTATTTAAATTTAAGCGAATTATTAAGAATCAGTCGATTTTATTCAAATAAAAAATTGTTTCACAAACTATAAGAGCTAAAAAACTCAAAAAATTTCTATCGGAGGAGGAGAGAGGAGGTTACAGTTTTTGAAAAAAAAAAGATTCATACTAAAGGTACAGCGAATAGATTGGAAGTCTTATTAAAGTAAACAAATTAAAGATAATAAACGTCAAAGCTTCACGTTCAATTAAAAGCGATTTAATAATATTCCCACTAAATAAATTGCCGCTACAATCTTATTACGCGGCATGAAATATGAAAAGGAATTTTTCATTTCTTTTGAGACGAGAGATTATTTAGATGAAATGTTTTATACGTTAGCGGGCACTGAAATTCTTTCCTGTAAAATTAAATATTTATAACAAGCCTCAGTTCTTTCGCCAAAATCCGGAGGCAGAAGAGACGACTAATTACACACGTTAACTTTACGAATACTTTGATGATATTGTCCATTCACAGTAGTATTTTCGCCTCGCTTGTTTCTAGTTCCATAGGTGAGCATTTATTAAGTGTTCGCTCGCATCTTGTAAAGTTCTTTTCTTCTATCTTGCGCTCCGTGCTGTTATATCACTTTTATCTTTGCAACGAGTCCTCGCGACGTTTTCATCGCGAATAAGCGTTGCTTCCTGTCGCCGGCATACAAATGTCCATTTGCAACGATTGTCATTGTTGCCACTGCACCAATTGCATCTGATGCATTGTGTGCGCCGGGCTTGTTTATTTGCTCGTGTTTGCAGCTGGTATTGCGTGCTCCGCGTTGAGGATATTGGAAATAGCACTGTGAATACGTTAGATTGTTTTAGTTTCGATTTTGATTTTTGGTAGAGTTTAAAAGTTTTTTGTTTTGAGCTTTATGATGAAAGCTGTTGAAAAAACCTTATGGTACTCACTTTTGGATATAATTTTCAAAATTCCGAACTGGCTAAAATTTTATATTATTTTATTATTGTTACTACCTGAGGGTTTCTACATTGTGGGTTGAACAGTCTGTTCAGAAATCAAGAAAACCTCATTCTCAATATTTAGATTAATGTGGCGTATGTGAGCGGCAGACAATGCGATATTTTCTATGCCTTTTGTTTCTTAAATTTATTAAAAAACCACCAGACAACGATAACCATTATAAACAAATGTTGGTGATAATTATTGAATCCCTAACGGAAGACAGGACACGTTTACGAATATGTGATTGAAAAGGTATAAGAAGAACAAAAAAACAAAGAGGCTATTAGAACTGCACGAAAAGGAAGGCGCGAATCCCTGAAAGCAAACATCCTGAATGCAGACTCGTGACACAAAACGTAGACAACAGAGCAAACAGCTCACAATGTCAGTTGAAAATGCTTTAAATCAGGACAGAAGTAACGCGACGGCTTTCACACTGATGGCTATTAGAACGTTAAGGGTGGTTTTGGTGGGGTAAAGAAAGGAAAAGGAGGGAGAAGAGAAATTTAAATGTTTGCAGCTCTCGCTATGAAGAAATGCTGAAATTATTAGTCTTGATAGAAATAAGAACCATAAGAAACCGTCACAAATTAAATAAAAGTACTGAGGTATGTAAAAGTACTTGTATAGTATACCTACAAACACGTTCTTTAAAGGTAGTAATTAAAGATAATACTAAATATTGATTAATGTTATTTCTATAAGAAGCATATTGGTATAATAAAACTACAATTATAAGGATTGAGAATATCAAAATTGAAGAATACAATTTACGGTGAAAATCTTAATACTAAAAGCTTTTTGGTCACGCATATGTCCGTTTTAGTAATTAAAAACCCATTCTCGGAGTTAGATAATAATGAATACTTTGAAAGGGTATCATTATTATCAGTGTCAACAACGAAACTATTACGTTTGGAAGTAGAAGCAATATACGGTGTGCTGCCAGACAATTCAAAAGAATTAATAATTCAATAAAATGATAAATCATAAGGAGATTCGTCTGCCTGTTTGCCTTGTCTCATGTCTAACAAATAAAACGACCACGACAATCCTTAGTGGATAATTGATATACTGCTTACAAAAACCGTTCTGCTATAGAAACCATCAAGGTAAGTCAAAATAAGGAGGCTATTACAGTTGGCAGTAAAAAGTAGGTGCGAATTCCTGAAAGCAAACTCGTGACACAAAACGTTGACAACTGAGCAAACAGTCCTCACAATGCGACCGTACTGGAAATCAGGGCAGGAACACCGGGAGAGTGTGCCTCTTTTATGCCAATGGGAAATGTTTGCAGAAACTTTGACGGAAACAGAATGCCGTGTCCAACAAAGAAAGAGAAATGTATGTAGCGCACAAAGATTACAATCAGATTTTGATCAACCACGCATTAGGCCGTGCTTAATTTGGACGCCATTTCGTAAGAATTCAATTCCTGCTTTCAAAGTTGACGTACGACTGACTCGCACGCAGTGTGAGCGCTCCCATAGTATTTCAAAGGTCGGATATGTCATGCGTAAACGCACGAATATGCACGAATTGGATTCATACGAAATGGCGTCCAAACTGCAAATCTTTATAGAAGATAAGAATGCAATTATAGCACGATTAAAGAAATAGCTATTAAAACAGCAGTTAAAATGAAGGCGCGGTTTCCTTATAGACAATTCAAAATCATTGTTGGAATAATATTCTTTTCTAAGAACAAAAGATACGCATACATTACATCTAAGAAAAGGCAGACGCGCGATCCTGAAAGCAAATTTTCGTCCAAACCGTGTGTGGTACACATTCTAATATCTGCAGTAATATAAAATGTATCAGGCCACACGATCGCGTATTATACAATTCCGCCACACAAGGAGAGCGACCGCAACGGCACGTGCCGGACGTCGCTCCCGACACATATCCTGTAAGCCGTTTGCACATGTGAACAAACGTATCCAATGGAATCAGGACTTTATACACTTATAGAAATTCGTTTTGTTTTCGTATTGCCTTTTCCGATCTCCGACCAGGTGGACTGACGAATTGAAGAAGACAGCGGAAAACCGTTGGATTCAGAAGGCCCAGGGCGGGCGGAGTGGCGTCGATTAAGGGAGGCCGATGTCCAGCGGACTGCCAAGGATTGAAAGGAAGAATGGAAAGTTAGCCTTCTACTTCTTTGTTTTGTGGTTGGAAGAGCATCTATTTCGCTAGGCTTGATTGTCTAATTGGGGATTACGTCATTGCATGCAAATACAGACTTGGTTCTTAGTTCAAGGTCAGCCCAAGTATGGAGACACATAATTAATTAAACTTGCATAATTTACAGTGCAACTTCTTTTCTTTAGTAGCTGCTGCTAATTACATGTTGGTCTCAAGTTTTAGAACCATTTGGGTCTATTTTCTACCATAAAAGTTCTCGAAAAAATGAGCGTGTCCGCCACATACTATTATGTGGCCCGTGGATAACCAGATCTAATCTACTTCTGTCTAGCTTGTTATTGCAAGTGGATTCGTTGTTATTCCCAAGAACAATGTTGGACGCTTGTTATTTGTGACTCCATCAAAGATATCTGAAACAGAACGCAAGACATTGTTTACTTACAGATTCATGTCATTCTCTCTCTACTGAGGTATCCTGTGTTTAAAGTATATTATGATTTCATTCTCTATCTACTGAGGTAATATCCTGTGTTTAAAGTATATTGCGATTTTCTAAATCATTTTTATGTAGTAGTGCAAATAAATAAATGGCTCCTACCTATGTTTCTAAAAAAGGATTTTTCACATCAGGTGCTCTCAAAAACACCATTATCACCCACCTAAATTTTATCCCATTTTCTGCTCACTGAACACAATGGCCACCAATTCGATATCGTTGAGGCTCGAAGCTCATTTCACTAAATTACGTGCAAATGTTAAATAATAAATATTGAACGAATCGGCGTTAATTTGGCTAGAAGCCAACTCGATACCGGCTTTTGAATGGTAAAACTTTATACGGCGATGATCTTGCAGTCTTGGATAGGTATTCGAATATTGTGTCGATAACTATTTGTCATCGCGATATATTTATTGTTCAGGTACGGATTTTGTTGGCTGAATGATTTTGTTTGCTTTTAATTTGCTGATTTCAAAAGTTATCGTATATCATATGAATATGGATTGATTGCAAACTGAAAAATTTTCTTGCAAAACGTCTGCGTTATTATCATTTTTGTCTTTAGTACATATTCAATTAGGTGGTAGAGCCATTCTAGTAATAGAATCGCCTTTTCGTCTTTCTGATAGAAATTTAGTACCTAATTATGAGTAAGCATCTGATAATCTTGTAGGTACATTCTTCGTTATACTCGTATGTATAACTGTTTCCATTCTAAACAAATTTTATCCTAATGTAGTGGTTTTAGCCTTGAAAACTTAACTTACCTATATTATGACAATATACTGAAGAGATAGATTAAAAGAAAGACTGAAACATGAAAAGCGGCTCTTGTTTATAATGTAACTGGAATACGATGAGTCCATGGCTCACCAGACAGTCCTTACAATTTACGAGAAATTAAAATTTTGCGATCAATCTGTAAAATTAATTAATAAGCATTGTGCTTAAAACTTGTCGACTACCTCGGAAATATTCCAGTCAATCTCTTGTTCCTACAAGAATGCGGACGTCCAGGAATACTTTCATTATCCTTTCCGTTCAAGTGGAAATTTCCTGAGCTGCGAATTCCCGCGTCCGCGCTTAATTAGGCCAATTACGGTTTAGCTGCAGCCGTGTTGTATCGAGGACGGTCGGTAATGAGATCATTGGAGATCAATAAAATTACTACGTTTTATTTTTATCTAGACTTCTAGAAGTCTGGAAAATATTTGCTTCAAAGGATTTACTATACTACTCTTTTCGTACTTACCGAATTTCGTTGTCGACTCAGAAGTTTTGTTATGAAGGCTTTACAGCAGCCTTCCATAGTTTAATTATCATGTTCATTAAAAGACTCAGCGTGTCAAATGCTGAATGACTTTCAAGGATTCTGTGTCTATGCAATGGGATTACGATAACGGACTCCTCAAAAATGGCGTAAAAATAGCATTTCTACTAAGCTGACAACAAACTGGTTCATGAGTACCTTTAGAAGACCTGAATGCTTGTTTACCTGATAAATTAAAAAGTGATTTGGAAATATTCCCGATTATCCTTATTCCTGCTAAATTTTCCCCTTCCTTATTCAGGCGGGAGTTCCCTGAGCTGCAAATTCCCGCGTCCGCGCTTAATTAGGCCAATTACGGTTTAGCTGCAGTCGTGTTAATTGAGAACGGCCTGTAATGGGACAATTTGAGATAAATAAGGCCTGCGTTTTGTACTTATCCTGATGTGGCAGCATTTTGGAAAATAGCCAGGCCCAAGTGTTTATCATTTCTCATTTCCGTAATTACTCTTTTTCGTCAAAAAACTCAAGGCGTAGCTTAAGCCTTTCTCGGATCAATCAAAAGGCGTACCAAACAAAACAGATAAATGTTCCTAGTTCCGAAATTAGTATTTAGTAGACATTCATTATTTTCATGATACAAATTGTAGACTTGAAATTTTCCAGTAGTTTGACTTAATCGGAACAAGCATCTCGTACGCGTATACTAAAAAATCCTTGTCTATAAAAAAGAAAACATTCTCTCCCCTCCTTTCCACTTCAGTGTTCCCTTTCTTCTGCTCTCTCACCCTTACTCACATCCTCTTACTATCACTCTATTCACACACACTCTCACACACCAGAGGATTGACGCGAGTTATGTGTAAAATAGATTTTAACAACGACGAAAGACTAGTTACCTATCATGATAATTTTCCTTTAATCATTTAACATCTATAGTCAGTGGCTAAGGTGTTTATTTTCTTTTTTTCGCACTTATAATATTAGCATAAATGTCACAAGAATCATCAGTCCAAGATAGGGAACTAGGCAGTTGTTAAAATTCAAGAGAAATTTATTACTTTCCAATAAACTTATCTCCAGCCTCCAAGGAATTCCCAACCGCCCTCAATTCCGTTTCAATCGTATCAAAACTTCTTTCGTTATTAGATTTCAAAGCAAAATTGCTAGGGTCGACTGGTGGGTTTGATTTAATTTTAATATTTGCTCTTTTTAGAGCTTTCAATAAAAGCTTGTTCTTTACAGTCAGTTTTTTCCATACAACGGGCATCTTTTTCAATATATCAAAGGGAGTCTAAGCCTTATCTATACATTTATACAAATAATAAAATTGGAGTGTCTGTGATATAAATGTAACCGCTGATTACTGAATGCATATGTTTGTATGTGTACACTATACATATACCAAAATAACATTTTTTACAATTTTTGTCTGTCTGTTTCTTCCGGCTAATCTCTAGAACCGCTCGCGCTGGACCGATTTTAATGGGACTTTCACTGGCAAATAGCTGAAGCAATAAAGAGTATAACTTTTATTTTAGAATTCCACGCGGGCGAAGTCGCGGGCACAGCTAATTTGAGAATACAATGAAAAACAATACACTTTTCAGCAATTTACCGAGATGATTTGATCGGATCTCGGCAAGAAATGTTAATGTTTTATAATGTGTAGCAGCGAGTTGTAATTACCGAGTTTTGTAGGGCGTTCTGAGTGATGTGTGCTCTTTCGTTCCGACGATGATAATGCAACGATATTGTTCAAAATGTTCACGTATTGTACGAATCTCTGCTCGTGCATACACTTACGTCAAGACTCTAGAGATCCATTCTTGTAACGTTATTTTTTAATATTACTCGTTGCTCTTCTGAAATTATAGGTGCTTGGGTTATTTAAAGTTTTAATTTATAAGTTATTACGTGCTTTATAATTTATTGCCTTAGTAATAATCCACTAGGCCAACAGGCCAGTCATGCCACAGGCCACAAATGTGTTCGTACATACTTTTTGGTCCTTCGAGCCGGATTGCTTCGAATTGAAAGGAGTTAATTTTAATCATTCTTAATGATGACGGCATCTAATGATAAAATGGTAGTTTCTTTAATCCTCAAGAATTAATGGACTTGTTTATACATATAGAGCTTGTTGTTTATTGCTTTCTTTGCCGTTTCTGGAAACACAAAAGAACAAAGGTTCATTAAAATCTAATTTTATAATGTCACGCAAACCGCAACTCGCGTGTCATACGTGCAAACATAAATACGGTTAAGTACCTACCATTTACTTAAGGAATTTCTTTTAATTCTACTCTAGTTGGTTGACAAGGGCTATATCCCTTTTCATAGTAAATGCGCAACAAAAAGGTGTTTTTATGGGGCCACTGCCCACTACAGTTTCTGAAGACCCGCGTGCAAACTCGAAACATGATCCTTTGTTTCTCGTAAAGATTAAACAGCCGTGTCATATAAAGTATCTTCGGTAGATAACCACATCTTCTTGACATGAAGTGCATACTGTTCCGGGCTATGAGGGTGAGATTGCAAGAAAGAATAAGCAGGCAAACGAGCATATCGCATCCTTCGAATTAAAGTGACTTAACTCAAAATTTTGCAAATTTAAGTTGCAACGGGCTGACTACATCGTTCGCAGGACTGACAACCGTTGAGGGAAGGAAGGTGTTCGAATGGCGACCACTATTAGGTAGAGGAGTACAGGCTGCCCTCCTACCAGGTGGACTGACGACCTGAAGAAGACAGCGGGAAACCGTTGGATTCAGAGCGCCCAGGACCGGGCGGAGTGGCGTCCTAATCGATGCCCATGTCCAGCAGTGGACTACCAAGGGCTGAAAGGAAGGAAGGAAGGAAGGAACTCAAAATTCCTGTGACACTCGATTTTACTATAAACTCACATAATAAAGCATAATCTATAATCCGGTAAAGAAAATGACCTATCTCTAAGTATAACAGAGACAGCGCATGCTTCGGTCTCTTTCACGGGTCCTATTCATTTATGCATTTATGCATGTTGGTCATTTATCAATTTATCACAAATTGCATTTTTTGGATTCGGTCATATTCATTCTAAGGGTGCTATTAGTTCTCTTGATTACGAACGATCACCGTCGCCACGGTGTTATAAATCGACTGTTACAAATGACCGCCGGCCAAGCAGAAAGAGGCGTATTTGTTTCTAGAAGGCCCCTGATCCATAATATGTATATTACGTTTCACATCTGCTGCAGTACGCAAAATTCCTGATGATTTTAACATGGGGGAAATTAAAAATCGTTAGTTAAAAGCCTGCATTTCTGAAAACCCACCTGCACTTTAGGCTCTTGACGCAACGTTCGTGCCTCGACCTTGCGTCGACCTCGTGGGTCGATATTTTTAGGCTTCGTTATTAATTTAATTTTTAAATGTATTTAAACGATTACTGCACAAAGAACGGAGATCAAACAAAAACACAAATGATGGAGGCCAATTGTAGTTTATTAAGAAGTAAATCATTTGAGTGTTCTTTCCTGACTTTCATCACGAGGAAAACTTTTTCATGACAAATGTTTGTTTACCTGAAATAAGGAACGAGAACAACGCTAAATTAAATTTAAAACTGTAGGTAAATAATGAATTTAATAAGTATCAAAATTAAGTCAGGAACCCATTAATGACCCACTACAGGGTCGAGTCTCTTCTCACAATGAGAGAGATGTAGGCCTTACTCCTTAAGTATGATAGCTGAGAGAAAAAACTCATTGCTTCAGACGTTCACCAATTTGAAATGATAGGATAAAATAAAATCCGCGTTATTTCGAGGGGTTGGAATGATTTCATTAAAATTTAACAGCCATGAATCAAAAACTTGCAATTGAGAAACCCAGTCGCGCTTTAGAGCTCTCGAGGGAACAAACTTCGTGACCTTGCGCCTAGCTCGTTATTTTTACATCTCGCACTTTATTTGTCGAGTGGTGGATGGACACGGTTTAGATATGAAGCTAGAAATATCAACCCATCTTGGGTTGAGAAGAGGTAAAAAATGAACTGAGTTAAATTGAATATGAAAGAAGTAAATATAAAACTTGTGGCTCGTCATTTTTACATCTCGCAAATTATTTGACGAGTGATGAATGAACGTCGAGGGATGAACATGGGTTGACAAGAAGTAAGAAATGAAAAGTTATAGTGAATATTAAAGTAAATAAAAACTTGTGGCTCGTTATTTTAACATTGACGAGTGATGAATGAACACGTCGAGGGGTGAAGACGGTTGAGGAGTAGTGAGAAATGAAGAATTTAAGAGAATTTAGAAGTAAATAGAAGATACTAAATAGTAAATGTGTTTACACAAGAAATAAACTTGAAGTATCGTAAGTGTAAAAATATTCAAGACTCGTTATCCGTATCGAGACTCCGTAAATTTTGTAAGGCATAAAATTTTTGGAGCTTAAATCTGCCGCCCTACTCAGTCTACTCAGCCTTCTGGTAAATCCGCCACTGCCTCGTACGTAAACCACTTGTACGTACGTCACACGATGTACGGTTTTGTACACGCGGGTACGCGGGCTCGCTTGAATGTTTGAACAGCTCTGATAATGCGTCACGGCCGGATCTTACTTAATTGGAAAGTTAAATGTTGATTTTAATGATATTAATATGCTGCGAATTTGAAAAGAAATTTTCGCTTGCGGTATTTTGAATGGAAGATGGGTAAACAGTTAACTATTAGTCCTGTGAACACAGACTGAGAGAGAGAGATTTCAGATTTTCAAACCTTGACAGGCGTCGTTAACTATAGGAAGTCTCAAGTCAGGCTGTAGAACCATTGGATGTACCTGGGACGAGGTTTGAACATATACATTCAGTCTCAAACAGCGTAGGGCCCTGTCTAAAGTCGTATGAGGACAAAAATAATCGCATAAAGTACTATATCCAAACGAACAACAGCAACTGTTTTTCTACTGGTAAATGCAATTCAAAAGTCTCGCTTTTCTCCACATTTTCCTTGCAACCTATGTGAGTTGTCCCACGAAATTAACTTACAATCATACAATCGTTTCTTTCCAGTGAACGGCGAATACATAACGGCATGCAAGCACGACGACGCGGTCAACATTCTGCGGAACGCGGGCGACATCGTCGTGCTCACCGTCAAGCACTACCGCGCCGCCACGCCCTTCCTGCAGAAGAACAGTGAGTCACATCACCCTCAAGCCTCGTCAGTCACTCAGTCAGTCAGTCAGTCACTCAGTTAATCTGTCAGTCGCTCAGTAAATCAGTCAGTCAGTCACTCAGTCAGTCAGTCACTTAGTCAATCGCTCAGTCACTCAGTCAGGTAGTCACTCAGTCAGTCACGCAGTCAGTCACTCAGTCATCTGTGAGGCAGTCAGTCATCAAGATCGCAAACATACACGACTGTTTACATTACATGAGATTGTATATCACGGTCACGGTCGTGAGAACCCGGCCTTGTCCTCTGTCTGTTAGTCAGTCGCTCACTCAGTCAATCGGCCCAGTCAGTTGAGTCAATCAGGCCTGTTCGTCCCAATCACTTCAGTCTCGCTGAGTCTAGCCCGTCAGTAAGCCTAGTCGGCCATTATTGCTTTCAAATGCTTTTTTTAACCTTGCAACTGAATTTTAAAGAAGTTTCCTTTATTGGTATGATTTTTTAAAATTTATCATCATATTATTTTGTTTTGTGTTCAGCGGATGGAGCCTCGGACACTGACAGCAGTACAGGAGACGAGCATCCGTCGCTACACAATAAAGTCGATGCCAACTGCAACTCGGAGAGGCCTCCGGAGACCAATGGAGGCTGGCAGGTAGGTGACATTTATATAATTATGTTAAAAAAAGTTACATTGTTAGCAGATTGGCCATTATGATATACAAAATAAAGTGTACAATAAATTTAATACTGTGTTTGTTGTATTACATACAGAAAATTAAATCGAAGATCGAAGGTAGACTGCAATTATTTTTTTAAATATTAAGTGAGTACCAAACGGTTTAAACAAAAGCGTTTAGATATATGATAAGTGCTCACTGTAACTCATGGATACACAAACCCAACCTTAAATAGGATAAAATAAGTTTACGGCGAGATACCGTTGGACTCGAAGGGCCCCAGGCGGAGGGCGTCGATTAGGGGAGGCCCACGTCCAGCAGTGGCCTACGAAGGGCTGAAAGGAAGGAAGGAGTCATAATTAACATCGCGTTGTAATTGGTATAACATTAATATGGAGTGGTGATGATTCAGAGCGCATGGGGCGACGATGAGAGTAGGCCCGGCAGCGCGGCGGGGTCGGCCCGGGGCTCGAGGCCTTCCTCCGTGGCCTCCGACCGCCCGCCCGACGGCAAGGAGTGGGTCGACGTGGTCTCAGGTCAGTCGCCGCTCAGGTTCAACCGTTCTCTCCTACAGCCTACAGCTACGAGTCAATACGGTATTTTACTCTATTTGTGAAAAATTCTAAAAACATATTATTGAGATAGCTTAGGCAAAAAGCAGTCGGAAATCGATAGTTTTAGTTCATAAAGTAGCAAACTAAATTTTAAAATTGAATTGGAAAGTTTCAGCATTCATAAAAATGAACTGTACAAAACGTCACTGCATTTGTTTACACAGCCGACTGACGTCATGACCACAGAGCAATATGGCGTCCACTAGCGTTTTCGTGAAATTACGCGCGAAATTCGAAAATGTAAAATTTAAATGCATTTTTATTGCACATAACGATTGAATAAAAAATTTGTGAATTTTTTAGTGGTTCACTAGTATTATAAAATCTAATTGAGACACTTTTTAAAAATGGGTGTAAATACCCTATTGGGCTGTGGACTCAAGAGTCAATTAGGATACTTTTATTGAACTCTTAAAAGCAAAAAGTGACGTCATATGTCGGCTTCTTCATACAAAATCTTGGTTTTGTCTATAGGACTCTGCGAATGACGTCATCAATATTTCAAGTCAATTGGCTCTTATTTATTGTTGTTTTCGCAAGCAATAAAAATATTTTTTTCAACCTATTGAAAGTTGAGCTGAGTTTTACTACCCCTTCAGTCATTCTGTATGGCGAACGCACGGAATGACGTCATAGTTTTTTCGAGTCAGCTGACGTAATTTTTATTGCTTTCGCGCTGAGCAAAACTCATTTTTAAGCACATTGAAAGGTGGGCTAGATTTTCAAATTGTTAATAAAACGTCTTTTTTTTATTGTTTTAGTTCCTCTCATGATGGGATATGTAACGAGATACGTACTGGGAACGGATAAATTAAGACCTGGTGCTTTTGAGGTGAGTGTTTTAATAGTACATTACGATACGCGTGACCTAAGTAGCCTTATATTTCACGTACTAAACGCCGTGCAATAATAGACAACTTTGGTCACAAGTATCGTATACTATTTTATAGCAAGTGTGACATAAACCCGCCCCGGACTGAGGCGGGCGGTAAGGGAAATAGGCAACTTAGGTCACGAAAAAGCGTGCGTAAATGGCAGGTTTAGGTAACACAATTTAATTCCGCACCGGTTAGAAATTGGCAACTTAGGTCACGAAAAAGAGTGCGTATATGGCAGGTTTAGGTCACACAACTTATTTACGCACCGTGTAGAAATTGGCAACTTATGTCACGAAAAAGCGTGAGTAAATTGCGGGTTTAGGTCACACTTAATGTATACAAACCTTGTGTGCCTATCCTTCTTATTGTGAGAGGAGACCAAACCCTTCAGTGGGTCACTAATTAGGTATTCCAAAAAAAAAATATTGATTTTTTTTAATGTATTTTAAAACTTTATTATTAATAATATTGATATTCAATGAAAAAACTTAAAAAAACATTTTTTCAATTAATTATAAACAATTAAAAATTGGTGAAATTTAAATAAAGATCGCGTGACTATAAACGCGCCATGATTGGTCACCATAGTTGTGACGTCATAATGTTATAGCTATTTAATAACAGTTCAGCGTTTACGGCTATTACACGTGACTAGACATTACACATTACATAGTTTGTCATCTTGGGGAACATTTTTCTATCAATTGCAATGAGTGAAAACTAACATTATGACGTCACACGCGCTCGGGAGTTGTCGGCGTGTCTTCGGTACTGGATTCAAAGATTAATTTTTATTTTGAAATAACTTTTGAATTATTGCGGCAAAAAAAATAGTTTTGTTATAAAACTTATACGTATATATTGCGATGTTTTCATTTATCACAAAAAAAATTGTGTTATACCCAATTGGTTAAAGACATGACAGTGTAGGGGGTTTAAAACCTTGATCCGTTGCCAGGTTCGCGGCGCTCGCCCCCACATGACGACGGGCGTGATCCACGCGGAGGACCCCGCCGCTCTGTCGCACTGGCTCAAGAGCATATCCGACAACATCGTCGGCCTGACCAACTTGCAGGTAAGCACGCTTAATAATAATCCTTTTACCATTCCGGTGTAGGTGTTATTTTTTTATTTTTTATTTAAAACAGTTTACCTCAATATTACACTTTGAGAGCCTTGTCAGTAACCCATTAATGACCCACTACAGGGTCGGGTCTCCTCTCACAATGAGAAGGATGTAGGCCGCCGTCCACCACGCACCACTACTGCGGGTTGGTGGACTTCACATGCCTTTGAGAACTTTTTTTTTTGTGAACTCTCAGGCATGCAGGTTTCCTCACGATGTTTTCCTTCACCGTAACAGCAGGTGATATTAAATTTCTATAAAGCGCACATAACTTGTTTTTTACAAAGTCATTGGTATTTGAACCCGGACCCCTCGATTCGAGGTCGAATTCTAAGCCACTGGGCTATCACCGCTTTTAGGTTGAGGGACTTAGATAATATAAATTATTTAAAAAAAAAACTATTTTTCTAAGTAATTCAAACAAAGGACAATATAATAATAATAAGAAATA
Source organism: Erynnis tages (assembly GCA_905147235.1). Lineage (NCBI taxonomy): Eukaryota > Metazoa > Arthropoda > Insecta > Lepidoptera > Hesperiidae > Erynnis > Erynnis tages. Next base: position 14,231,570 of record LR990073.1, on the reverse strand, counting down.
ACAACTACTAACCTACTTATTTAGTTGTACAACTGCTTGCATGACACCAACACAGAAGACGGAGAACTTAATTCAGCCAGGAGGCAACTCCAATTATGGGTATTGATAGGTGTGTTCAATTCAGTTTCAAATTCAATTATTTCAATTGGCGTAGGTGTTATTTGGTGGCCTAGTACAGAAGACAATGTTCAGTCTTTGTATGGGAGGTTAGCAAAAATCACGGTAAAAGTATGGACTGGGTCGGCTGTTGTGAGAAAATATTTGTGCCTAGCGGCTAAGCAAAGGTTTACTAATTAGCCAAAAAATTGCAATTGACATTAATAATGGCTTAGAAGCTGGTGTTGCCAGTATTAGTAAGGGATGGCGTCCAAATACCATCATTCTTCCTACTATAAATGCGAATGTTTGTGAGTGTGGATGGATGTTTGTTACTCTTTCACGCAAAAACGGCTGAACAGATTTGGATGAAATTTGGTACACTGATAGATCATAACTTGGATTAGTATATAGGATTTTTATCCCGTTCCGAGTCAAATTTTTAGATCACCTCGGCGGAAGCTTATATAAAAAAAAATCAAAAAAAATAAACGATTAGTTTCGGAGATATGCGTGGACAAACATATCGACATACATACATAAACCAATGAAAATTGGTATAGAAATACCTATCTAAATACCGGTCTATTGCGGCTTCCAAACAGAAGTTTGGAAGCCGCAATAGACCAACATAATTATGTAAAAATTGTGCAGTTCTGAGAATATTACATCAAAAAAATACGCGTCGAATCGACAACCTCCTTGTTTGAGGTGGGCAATACCGTACCAGAATAACGAACGAGTGGCACTCGGTCCCCAGATGAAGCTGTTCAACCGGCACTGAGGTCGGCCATACCGTACCAGAATAATGAACGAGTGGCACTCGGTCCCCAGATGAAGCTGTTGAACCGGCACTGAGGTCGGCCATACCATACCAGAATAATGAACGAGTGGCACTCTTTTTCCGCCCGCTTTTTTCTCCCAGTCTACGTTTTGCCTGAGGGGCGATCAAAGCGGATGAACGTAGAATGTATAATTTATCTGTATGACTTTCATTAAGTGTGCACAAATTGTACCTAATGATGAATAAAAGCTTTTGAGTTTGAGTTTGAGTTTGACTCGGTCCCCAGATGAAGCTGCTGAACCGGCAGCTGGCGGGCGGCGAGCGCATCGAGCACATGGGCTGGGTGCACGAGGGCGTGGTGTGCGCCGCGCAGCCCTGGCAGACCTACCGGCCCACCTTCCTCGTGCTCAAGGGCACCGACGTCATGCTGTTCGACGTGCCGCCGGTGAGACGGCGACCCATCGCCCGCTTTTGTAATACGCATGATGACTAATTTACAAAAACTCTTCTATGATATTCAGAAGTTTCTATTGTGTCTAAAATATATCATATTTTTGTAGAAAATTAAGGTTTTTGTGCAATAAAAGTACATTTAAATTTTAAGTTTCAAATTCATTCCAAAACGCTCGCCCGTGTCGTGGCGTCTGTCATTGCGTCACGGCTCAGTAAAAAATGTCAGATCGCGCATAATATGCTTACGAAAAAAATGACGTTAACTAAGACGTGACGTAATTTGACGTAATTCGATCTGATGGGTGTTTTAGCTATCGTGGCGGATTGTTGTATTTTTTAGATTTATTTTAACAAATAGATTATTAATCTCGACATTAATAAGAGAATAAATACATGTTTCAAAATCTTTGAATCCTATTTCATTAGATCAGATAAATATTTTGGCGATACTTGATTACTGTCATCATGCCTATTGTATGCAGACGCTTTTAATTTATCGGCCACGGCAACGGCATGCCGTCGACGGCGAACGGCCGCCGTGCCGTCGCCGTAGCACACTGCGCTCCCCATTAAGCCGTCGCGGCATTATTGAGAGTGTGTTATGTACGTACACGAAATGTAGCTGTGTGTGTGCGTAGCCAGGTAGGCGGCTCCCGTGACTTCCACGGGAACCGTGCCGTGCCGCGGTGAATTATAAAAGCGACCTACGGCACGGCATGCCGTCGACGGCTACGAAAAAACCCGAGATTTCCACGGGAAATCGTGCCGTGCCGTCCGACGGCAAATTATAAAAGCGCCCATTCGTGACCCACTGGCGGGACGTAGGCCGTCGTCCACCGCGCACCACTACTGCCCGTTGCAGCGTCGGTGGACGAACGTACACCACCTCTGTTTCTCCTCGGCCTTACCAAAAAGTGGTCTTACAATGAAAAGGATGTAGGTCTTAGTCCACCAGCTGTGTTTTCTATTAAACACACATATATGGAACACAATGATCAAAATATTTGCAAAAACAGAAACCCAACATTGGGCTTATAAATAATTTAAAAATAAATATTGTTACGGTCACCTGCAAGACTTGCAAATAGTTTCTACAATTAACAATAATGAAATCGTTTTATGTGGCTGATCAATAAAGCAGTAATGTTAACTCCCAATTTACGACCTGAGTGGCGCAGTGGTTAAGACACCGGTGCGCTGTACGGAGGGTCCTGGGTTCGATTCCCAGCAGAACAAAGGTTTGAATGATGACTTTTAATTTCTGTTTCCAGTCTGGGTGTTTGCGTGCGTTGTGTTGTCTTATGTGTCCATGGCGCCTACGACACAAGGAATGCTAGTGTGGGGCTAAAAACAGTTGCAAATTCAACATTCAATTTGTCAACAACCGAAATTGCCATTTGTACGGCCGTGCTTTTTTGTTCGAATAGGGTATTTCGCACCATGCAAGGAAAAATCCAAAATTATGTAATATTGATAGATTTTGTTAAAAGCAAGTGAAAAATGGTGATTTCTGTTCTGAAAAATGTAGTATACATTTATTATTTCAATTTTAAAATTCAGGTTTGTTAATCTGTTTTTCAAATGTCAAAAACGCTATACGCCATGAAAGCTATCGGCGTGACGTCATTAGCAGTGTAAATAAACAATGGAGTATAACTTTCTTTCTTTACTGAGATGTATTGTTTACACTGCGAGTGACGTCACAAGCATGGCGGCAGCGTCGAGACGGCCGAGACCGTGGTATCGCGGGAATTTTTGAAATTTAAATTGAAAAGTCTTTTTTTCCATAATATTTGTTTGCAAAAATGTTTTTTCCAACTTTTTATGGGTTTTTATGACTTACGAATTCATATAAAAAGCTTTTTTCATAGGCCGTAATACCCTATTGGCGGAGGATGTAATTATCTGGATGTAATCTTTGTTCAACTCCCATTCCGAATTCCAGATGAACGTGACGGAGCTGGCCAAGTGCCCGGAGACGCTGAAGGTGTACCAGACGATGTTCCGCACCGTGAAGGAGAGCGAGACGGTCGACTGGCGGCAGCACTGCTTCCTGGTGCAGAGCAGCGGCGCGGGGCCGGGGGGCGCGGGCGGGGCGGGGGGCGCGGGGGGCGGCCCGCGGTACTTCAGCGCGGAGACGCGGCAGGACCTGCTGCGGGTGGAGGCCGCCTGGACCGCGAACATCGTCAACTCGGTCATACGACTCGGGGTGAGTTCGCTACAGCCTGTTGTCACATCTTGACAAAAGGTAAACCTAACCTAACCTTTTTTTTTTTGGTTTCGTTGGGGTAAATGCGTTACGCATCCCCTACTACAGAGGGGTATGTGGGACTCCCCAGGGGCAATACCCCCTGGTATACCCACTAAAACCCCCAGCGACACTCCGGCTTCGCCTCCTGGGAGGGGGTCTGGGAATCCGGCAGAGCCTTTACGTCCAGTCCCTATATGGCGAGCCCTTCGCGCCCCCCCATATGACGGGTGGGGCATCGGGGACGGTCGAGAGTGCGCGATCGTCCCCGTATCCAGTGATGGTGAGCGGTGCAATGCGGGCGGAGGAGCCTCCGCACCTGTCGCCCGCTACTCACCATCGGGAAGGTGAAGGCGGTCATATGCCCGCCTCCTCCGTCCCCTTCGCCGCTTCCGGAGCGCCGGCGCGAGAGGGAACCTAACCTAACCTACTCCACCTTAGTTGAAGCCATCTTCATCCACGTCTAAGGGTCGAAAGGCGGGTAGGATAGCGATGAAAAGGGCATCTCTGGTTGTCATTTTTGATATGTTGCGTGTGTTGTTGCAGAAGAAGACGTTCACGGTGGTGCACGGCGGGCGCGCGGCGGGCCTGACGCTGGACTGGAGCGCCGGCTTCTCGCTCAGCGACGCCACGCCCGGCGCGCCGCCCGTCTGGGCTTACCGGTACGAGTGTACACCATTAAAAACATCCGATTATGGCTGCAACCCTTTCATGGCCCACTGTTGAGCACGGGTTCCTCACAATACGGGGAGGCATTTTCATTTCATTTTCATTTCATTTCATTTCCATTTCATTTCCATTTCATTTCCATTTCATTTCCATTTCATTTCCATTTCATTTCCATTTCATTTTCATTTCATTTTCATTTCATTTTCAACGCAAAAGAAGGGGTGTTAATGATTGTGAAAATCAGTTGAATCGTTTAAAAGTTGGGGGTGAGAGTTGGGAAGAATAACCGAATTTCTGCAAATATAATCGAGGGGGGTCTCAATCATCACGTGCATCACGTGCACTACAAAATAATAATATGTTGAATAACAATGAAAATTGTCGTTATTGTGTCGGGGGTTTTTTTTAATTTTAAATTTAATTAACAAGGAATTATTTGCTACACTGTGAAACTCATAACCTATAGGAGTTAAATGTTAATCCAGCTGCGTGTACCCAAAATGTACAGGAAATACATGAAACAAGGTGTCCATGGCCAGTGAACATATTATATCGTGTGGCTTGCATGTACATATATAATAGCAATAGAAATAATGTTTTGTTGTAGATTTTCACAATTGCGGGGTTCAAGTGACGACGGCAAGTCCAAGTTGAAGCTGCATTTCCAAGACACGGAGACCAAAGTTATTGAAACTAAGGTAAGGTGTTAAAATATCACTTGAATCTTGAAAGTTGATAACTTATTGAGTTAACATTTATCAGACTGCTTCATTAAAAACTATACTTCAATTTGATTCACGAGCTGAGCCCATGACTCACTTAGCTTAGGTTGCAGTGAACAGTATTCATTTAAATGCTAACAGAGTGTATGAGCACTCTCTAATATGCTGTCGCGTCGTCAGGACGGTGGGGTTCGTGAAAACACCAGTTGGTTCCGCAAGTACTTTATTTAACGTCCACACAATGAATAACCACTCTTCAAATACAGCCAAACATGTAGGTATACACACTTTAACTGAACGCACTTAATTAACTCACTCACTAAGTCGCAGTAGTATCACTGGTTATCGCCTGGATAGTTCGCTGCGATCGCAGATCAAAGAATGACTCACTGAATGACCGCCACGCATCTATTTATACCCAGACTACAGATATACTGGAAATTTCTGGAACGATCCCGAACAATATAGACTAGAGTAGAATGTACCAAAGTTGTAAACAACATGCTATTTTGAACCTTAACGTATTAGGCATAAGGTTGAGATTCCATTACCAAGTCATGTAGGTTGCCATTCAAGGTCATGTATGTAATTGTCAGCGACAGGCGGCCGTGTGATTTTATTGCCGGTTATGTATTTCTCGATTCTTCCAGCTGTCTTGCGTAACAATACGTTTTTACTTTCAAGCATGAGATAAATGTTTTCCTATATATTTTTACGGCTAACTACCACCATGCCAAATTTCATTAATATCCGTTCGATAGATTGTCGTGTGATCCTACAACAGTTGATTTGTTTTACAAAAAAGATCATCATGTAATGTGAAGACGAGCTTTTTAAATACACATTTCAATATACTGAATTTCTCTGTACTAAGGATGGCTGATGATAGCGGTGATAGCCCAGTATAGCGGTGATAGCCCAGTGGCTAAGAACTTGGCCTCTTACTCGAAGGAGTCCGGGTTCGAATCCCAGTGGCACGCACCAATGACTTTGTAAAAAAGTTATGTGCGATTTATAAAAATTAAATATCACCTGCTGTTACGGTGAAGGAAAACATCGTGAGGAAACCTGTTTGCCTGAGAGTTCACAAAAAAAAAAATGTTCTCAAATACATGTTCGTCCACCAACGGGCAGTAGTGGTGCGTGGTGGACGGCGGCCTACATCCCTCTCATTGTGAGAGGAGACCCGACCCTGTAGTGAGTCATTAATGGGTTACTGACAAGGATGCCTGGAAGAGACCATTTGTCCCGCGGTACCGTCTCCTTTTGTATACCTGTTGTGTTTCATATGTGATCGGTGTACAAAACAGTCATTTGTAGTGTTTTCGTACTTGCCTCAGAACATGTCGTATTTTATATTTATTTTTCGTATTTTCTTGACTCGACTGGCCTGTTGGTGTAACCACTGTAACCACTGGTTGTAATCACTGTTAGCGACCCTAACTACTACACCGGAGGTCGTGGGTTCGATTCCCGCCCAGGACACATATTTTTGTGATGAGCACAAGTGTTTGTTCTGTGTCTGGGTGTAAATCATCTATATAAGTATGTTTTTAAAAATATATGTATGTTTATCAGCTATTTGGTTACCATAACACAAGCTCACAGCTCACTTTGGGAGCCGATAGCCGCGTGTGATTTGTCCCACAATATTTATTTTATTTATTTATTATTTCCAGGAGTTAGAATGTCAAATCCTACAGAGCTTATTGTTCTGTATGCACGCCTTCCTCACCGCTAAAGTGGCCTCGGTGGACCCCGCCTTCCTCGCTTCCATACAGCAGTCGAATTAGAACTCTACGCGACGAGCAATAAGGTTGGAAATGCATTGGTTTTGTATTTAAAGCGATATTCGGTCGGAAATTGAAGACAATCTCAATATTGTTACTAAGCAATCCGATTGAACTGTAACGGAGAAGCGATAACGATAACTATACATTGGTTTCATGTGATTACCGCAACTAGAAAGTAATTTATTTAGTAACAGTACAATTGAAGTTAAAATTTAACTAACAAACAGTCCAAAATGAAATTAGATCTGCGAGCAACAACTTTGTAATAAATTGTTAAAATATATTCAAAATAATCGGCTCAATATATACCGATGTAATCTTAGAAGTAGGGGAAATTTTATACTTACAGTCTAATGAGAACATTAATGAGATGTAAGTAGGTTAGAAATTTGGCTCTAACTAAAGGTTATGCATACCACCTAATGCTTGGTGCTTGATATCTACTTATCAATATAAAATCAAACATTTGACTTGAAAGTAAAATTAATTTGAAAGGCCTTAAATTTGGCTCTGATGGATATAAACTCATAGAGATATTATAGTAGAGCAGGGAGGCCAGGCTTCCGACTGTCCTTCGGTTAAAAAGAGAGAGAAGATTGCCGTACCGTCCCTTCTCGCGCATGTGCAATTAGCGAGAAGCAATTTTAGGTATTGAAAGTGTTTAATGCGCATGCGTGAAGCGCGCGAATGTGCTAAGTTATTAAATGCGCACGCGTGAGTAGAGGGACAGATAGGGCACCATAATCTTATATCTCTTTCTGAGTGTCGGACATTTCCACTTACAGGCAGCCGTATGTCTCCCCTGCTCTATTATAAGATCTCTATATATTATAATAATATAAACTATGGATATGAAGATGTTAATACCAGTATTTAAAAAAGGATTTCATCATGCCTAATCTCTTATTCAAATCTCTAGGAAATTAGCCCATAATATAATCCTATGTCATTAAAGTAATAATTAATAAATTTTAAAATTAAACACATGTAACTATGTGTAGTACCTTTTAAACGAGCCATCGAATAACGTTTAAAATACAATTAGTTCTAAATTAGAATATTTTTAACTAACTTTTTAAAGTTGAAATTAACAAATCAGAATGTGTGATTGTGAGTTGGAACTGCTCAAACGTAAACGCAGTTTGGAGAACCACACATTATTTTGATTGTATTTATGTGATCTGTTTTTCAGTTATATTATAAAGCATCCTGTGGTAAATTCTCTAAATAGTTATTTGTATCAATATATTTCTGAAAAAATACAATAATAATAAATGTAAAAGTATTTGAATGCTAACAATTCAATTTTAAATTAATTCCAATAATTTACTTCAGATTAGTTGCGTAATTGAAATCTCTAGATGTACGAAATGTTTAACAAATTTATTTATCGACTAAGTTAAACGAACACTGAAATATATTCTAAATTATTGTTTAAGGGTTTAAAAATTTTACAGAGTTTATACTGTGTGCTTATAGGTAATTTGTAGGAGTGAGTGTGTTTGTGTGTAACCAAATCTAGAGATTCTTATCTTAATATAACCCGTTATACATAGATAATTGTTTAGCGTGTGCCGGCCTAAGAAATATATGAAAAAACTTTACAGCGAATGTTAAGACTTAGGCTTTCACTCCAATGTTACTTTTTCGAATTCTATTTTCTACTTTATTCTTACATTAGTACTGGGATCTCTTACATTAGCTTACAATAGCGTGTGTAATTTTGATCTAATGCCTATTGTAATAAGGTCGATATTAGCGATGACGTTGTCTTCCTTTCACTTAGATATTTCTTCTTGAATCTCTCGTCTTTTAACTTGTACTCTTACCGTGGGTTTCAATAACCGATCTCCGGATTTGGAGGCTGATAGTAACTTTTAAATTGCTTCGAAATAACAGATGCTGCCTGGAAACCAAATGTCAAAATAAAAAGATTGAGCTAAAGATTGATTACTGAAACCGGCAATTAGTGACTGAGAAATTTCGGAGGGGCGTATGGATAGACGGATGTATTTAATGTTTTAAGTTTATTTTGAAGTTACTCAAGTAATGACCATATTCAGTATTATTCTATTATGAGACTGGTTTTTAATTCAAATGCATGAATGATTTTTTTTTTCGCTTTTTTTAATTTTTGTAATTTTTTACCTTGTGTTATTTTTAGTGTATAATACTCTTATTATTTGCATTTAAGTTCAGTGCCTGCACTGTTCCTGTTTATATTCCATACATTTATTTCTCCACCACTTTTTACATTAAAGAATTCTTAATAATAATACCCACCTGTTTATATTTTTCTTTGCTTCAATTGCTTTATTTAATTATTAGTTTATTTTAATGACTTTTTAGTGTTTATAAATTATTTAATTATTTTTACTAATATATTAGATAGGTAAACACGTTTAATGGTAAAATTATTTAAGATGTTGATGACTGTTCATTGTATCGTGTAGTGTGCAAAACCAACACTATCTTAGAGAATATCATCTTCCCAAAAGCCGGATATTGAAAGCGCTTGAGTCTATTCCATTAAAGTATATATAATTGAAATTATCGTAAGTGTATTTTAATTGGTAGATTTCAAATAAACAGCATTTATTTCTAGAAGAATGGCATAAGTGGGGCTGTTATTAGTCTAATGATATCAACCAAAAGCCGTACACTCGCTATAGTTACACAATAATCATGTTATCTAATGTCTTAAATGGTTTCACGATAAATTTTAGCTAGTGAATTTGTAGATATTTCATTATAGTTTGTTCACTAAGTAACTTCAACTCGTGTGAACCTGAGTTCACTGTCGTTATCGTATTGTTGTAGTTTAGCAACAGGCTAGATAATGGGTAAACGCTAACTTTTTTCTAAATCTTCAAATACATTGCCTTAATGGAGGCTTTTCTATGAAATCTGGCATCACAGCGATGTCAAATGTTGATAGTTTTCGGTCATTAATATTTCGAATCGAATTGGTTATAGTCACATGATAAGATTTTCAAAATGTTATAAGTTATGATATGTATAATAAGAGAGTGGTTAGTCGCAAGGTAACTTATAAGCAGTCTATTAAGGACTAGTGTGTACCCAATTCAATAAATTACTGATGTGTTCAGTAATAAACTGATAACCATACAAACTGACTGTGTCAGTAGTAGTGTCAAATTCTCCAAATAAGAACGTAATGTGGGCTACACTCAGTACGTTCTACGAGTGTGCATACTGTATGTATCGTACAAGTTTAGTGATATTAAATAATCATACTTAAAATTTTAAACTTTTCAAATTTTACACTCTGGCGGTCAAAAATATTCTTGTTTCGCTTACAAAGTCCCCTTATAATTACTGAAACATAGTATTTTTGTGTGAAGAGTTGACGAGAGCCATCATTTTTATTTTTAAACTGACAAAATACAACTAGTGGCCATATTTTGTTATAAATGAGATATTTTAAATTTTTTATTGTTTCAAGAGTATTAAAACTTTTTTGTAAGTATGCTTCTAAAATTATACTATAATGGGAATGTTTTAACACGAAAAATTTTAAATCATTTTGAGACGTAGCTTTTAAAAAGCCAGATGTCAAAAACATTTAATCTAATGCTACAATTTTATATTTCACTAAAATTACTGTCAATTTTACACAAATAAAGAAGTCAATTATTATCGTGTAAATTTCGGAATCGGAAGTCAATTTGATTTTAGAAGTGCACTTACTTTTGTTACAAAAATGATGGCTCCCATTGTCTGAATTTTAAATTTATTATCAAATAGAGGCTATTAGCGTATTGAAATATAATTTTTGAAAATTATGTAGCATAATAACTTTGCGCTTGCGTCATATCATTAAACTTAAGTGGATTATTCTATATATATATTAAATTTGATATGATGTGTTACAAAAAATGTAGAAATTTTCATATTATTATCACGATCGTATTACTTATATGTATTATGATGGTTTGTTGGTGGTGTTGTTGATATTTTATTGAATCTGCCCGATGCAAAATGGCTCTTTTTATGGTATTATAAGGATCAGTGATGCATTGAAATGTATTAATTTCATTCATTAGTATTTAATTACTCATCAAAATTTAGATAAAAGTTATTGAAATTTATATATAAAAATGGAATTGAACTTTAAACATGTATGCCTCAGAGTTCTTTATAATGTTGTCAAAGTTATGTGGAGTCCACCAACCCGCATTAGACCATAATGAACCCTAGGCCTACGTCCTCCCATTGTGAGGGGAGACCCGACCCTGCAGTGGGTCACTAACGGGTCTTAAACAGACTTGTTATCTGTGCTTGAGAATTATTTGGAGGCCAAAAATGTTTTATCTTAATTTATACATTATGGCCCCGACAGAATTTAAGAAAACTTTAATTGGAAATATGACTTCAGTTTATTTTCAATTCAATTCAATTTCAATTCATTGTAACATTAAGTGCGGGCTCCATCACATTAATTTATAAATTTATAAATATTATATAACTGATCCTTAATGCCGTTTACTTCATAATTATATTGTAATGTTTAAATAATAATTATTCTCATAGCGTTTATTATTACAGTCGTGTCTTCTATATATCTTTATTTACACAAATAAATTATATGAATTGTGCGTCTGTGACTATTCTTTATTAGATTTAATAGCGTGTGTACACGACCTATTATTATAATTTTATTAATAAAAGGGCTCTAGATATATTATGTAAATGTCGTAATATATATTTAGAATTTATTAGTATCGTAATATTATTGGAAGTTTAAATTTTTTAGAGATGTAGGATTTGCCTAACTGTTCATGTGTAATTACTGACATTAGACATGTATGATTATTATAATATTATCGATATTGTAATTGTAACCTGACCAGGAACTAAAAATCTCAAATATTGTGGAAATTACTTATTTATTTGAGTAGTATTGAGATTATAACTTTAAATAGCTTTTTCTATTAATTACGGCTATATAGGGTCTATTACGACGTCCAAATAAGAATACCAAATTTCATGGGTGTATGTATGTATGTAATCTCAATTAATAGTAAGCCAAAAATATGTAACAAATGTTATTTCATACTTTTTGAGGTCGGTTTTTTAATTTTTTTTTTTAAATATTTTTATAGTCAGAAATTGGTTTCCGTTATTTGTATAAATTAAATATATTTCAAAGAGGAAACCTAGAACATTCCTCGAGGGGTTCCTGGTCAGGTTATAATATAATTTAAAAATTTCACTGTACTATCGTTGTAACAGTCTCGAGGCTTTAGTTTTAACTGTTCTGTATAAAGATTCTAAGTAGGTGTAGAGAATTGAATGTTTGCCTTGTATCGTCAATTTATTAAGGATTTGTACAGTTGCCGTCACGAGTGGTGAGCAGAACTTTCATTGGTCTGTTTGACATTGACTGCGCTGCGGTGCACGCGATTGGTTCGACAAACGTCAGCTCGTCAGTGTGCGTCGTCTATTGGTCCAGCGCGTTTCTTCGGCATCTGTACATTGGCCGAAAGTATACAATATCCCTACCACTGATAATCTGTGCTCTACGACTCATGACGGTTACTATATAACTTGTTGAAGACTAGATTAGCAGATGGACGACACTATCGATTAATTACAATGCAGAATGGTTTATTATAAAATTATTTAATTATAATTTTTTTTATATTTGACAGCAGTGATGGATAGCCCAGTGGCTACGAATTCGACCTCTTAATCGAGGGGTCCGGGTTCGAACCCCAGTGGCACGCACCTATGACTTTGTAAAAAAGTTATGTGCGCTTTATAAAATTAAATATCACCTGATGTTACGATGAATGCATGCCTGAGAGTTCAAAAAAAAATGTTCTCAAAGGCACGTGAAGTCCACCGACCCGCATTAGGCCAGCGTGGTGGACTAAGGCCTACATCCCTCTCATTGTGCGAGGAGACGGCTTTCACTTTGTTTCGCTAATTACATGACATTAAATACATACGATAGAAAAATTTGGTTATTCAAGCTCATAATACTCCTGCAAACGTCTGCAAGCGTCTACTCTTTAGCAAGTTATATAATGTAGGGAACGTTTCCATCTTGCTGACTGTCGTGTCGTTGACTTCGGGCCCTGTTCCGTCTAAACACAATAGGACCTTCCATAGCGTATTTAGCTCTGTATATCACTGTCTATATTCTTCTATTCTTGGTAGCATTTTTTCTTAAACAAACGGCTTTCATCTGTGGTTATAAAGTTATAAAGTGATTTAAATAATAGTATTTCTTGCAATGGCAATAGTTTTTCGATCAGTCTAAACACAATAGGACCTTCCATAGCGTATTTAGCTCTGTATATCACTGTCTATATTCTTCTATTCTTGGTAGCATTTTTTCTTAAACAAATCTTAGACAGTCACAATCCAAACGGCTTTCATCTGTGTAGGTTATAAAGTGATTTAAATAATAGTATTTTTTGCAATGGCAATAGTTTTTCGATCGATTTTTTAAAATCTTTTCTAGCTGGCGATACTGCGAGGAACTACATTTTAATATTTAATATGTCTAGATTCAGTTTAGCAGAACATATTTTGTAGACTTCCGTAGGTAGTTTCGTCGATCGGTCCAAAATGCATTTGTAGTGCTATACTACACGCTTTACACTGACTCGAAGCACATTTGGCGTTACATTTATAAATTAAAAAATATTTGAGGGACCATAATGTCGTCCTTTTTAAAAATTCAAGCGCCATTTTGTTGGAAAATACGTGTATATCGCTTCAAACGTTTGGATCGATTTTCATAAAAGTACCTTAATAGTAGCTAAATAGATTAGCTGAATGTTGCGTTCGTCACCAGCGGAACGAGGGGCCGACCAATTAGTCAATTTAGAGAAAATACTCAAGACTGAACTAGAATGTGTGTAATTGCTGTTGTTTTAACCGACTTCGTTGAATCGCTTTAGAAAAATGGACCTTAGAGCGTTGTGATAAGAGCTAAGCGGTTCAGTCCTTAACTTTGTCCATTTATTCACATCTCTGTGTAGACACGAATCTCAATACTATCTTGTTTATTATGTAACATGTTGAATGCGACATGTACATGTTGTTGTATAATTAAGCAGCATTTTAATGAGACATCAGTAACATTTTATTGGCGTCAATTAGTCGTCTTTTTCAATGAAGCGCTTTGATGAAATGGAAATTCGTAAAGGTGTATCGTATATTAGTAGTACGCACCATATTAGAAAAACGTCATTATAAAACAAGTTACTTCGTAGGACATCGAAATATTTTATGTAGGTATGAAATACTGCAAAATTCTGTCATCGTAAAGTTTGTTAGGTTCATTGTATATGTTAGGACAGTATCAAGGTTACATATGACATAATTTTGCAGTTTGTATCATCTGTTGATTCTTAGGACTTTTTCAGATTTGCGGCACAAAGTTAGCGTATTTTATAATTAAAATCGAATCTGTTTATGAATCGTTTCAGTTTATGATTAATGAATGTAATATAGTACTTAAAACATGTTGGTTTATGTCATAATACTAAATTATGAAATATTTGTTTTCGCATGTGGTCTTTTTTTTAATTTAGATGAAAATTTATACGTTTTGCCTACCAAGCCTATAGTGGATATGTGCCTATTTCTGAAATTGTCCCATTATGAGCTTATTCCCTATAAATACAGAGTGCTTTCCTTTATTCTAAAATACTTTAAAGTTTAAATAAATGTCTTGGGGATGAGGTAAATCGATGCGTTGAAGGAACACACATTATAAGACGCCTTCGATATATTATAATTGTTTTTAGAGTTTGACTAATAAAAAGCGTCTTTATTAAATAATATCTGTAATGTCATAAATTGTGCGGTGACAATACAAGTTTTTAAGAACCAAATCAATGTTGTCACTTGAAAATAAAATTTTAATAAATATTTTAATTTGCTCAATAGCCATTATTGTCAGTTTGCCTCACCCCTCTAAATATTAATATGCGTCGAGTATACTTAATGAAATGTACCATTATAATTAGGTAGTGGTGAACGCCTAGTTATTTATACCTACTGTTGAATATGTAACTATACTTATTGTATCCATTAGTAAAATGTAAATGAGACTTATGACTTGAATTTTATTTACTGAAGTCCTTTAATACTGCCATTATCTACACTACACTACACTAACAAAAACTTGATAACTATCGGTGACATTCACTAGTATAGCAGTAGCATAAGGCGTGAGCAAAATCTGTATTGGTTTGACATTGACTGCGCTGCGGTTCACTCAATTTCTTCGTGAGTCGTCAGTTCGTCAGTGTAAGTCTTCTATTGGTCTAGCGCGTTTTTTCGGCTGCTGTTCATTGGCCGAACCTATGCTCACGACTCATGGCGGTTACTATAGTTGCACGATGCGTTTCTATGACCCACTGTTAGGGGGGAATTGTCGCTGCCAGTAGGTGCCTTGAATTTTAAATTTCGAAATTAGCGACAAAGTCAACAACAATTCTCAGACTTAACGTCGGAATAAAATTTTAAAGTATAAGGCATTACAATAAAAGTCACATGTTATTGTAATATTTAATTCAAGCTTGAGGAACAAAGTAAAACTACACAATGAAAACTATTAAGCGACATCCACACCGCATCCGGCTGCCGACATAGAAACTAACATCAAGGTATTTATTTCTATGGAACAGCAATTAAGTACTCAACAACACCTCAAATCAACTTATACTAAACAGACAACAAGTGGTTATACAAAAATATATTTCACTAATTAAGTAGGTAGGTTTTGGACGATGAACATACACAATAACTTACAAACATAAACAAAGTGTTCCTACCAAATGTGAATATAAAATCTTTATTAAATTGGAAAATTATATTATTAAATTAATAAACAATTATTTAAATTTAGTCAGTAAACGATGACTATCCATACAAATTATGACTTGTATTGGTAGTCATCGTCCAATATCATGTACTTTGTAGGATATTAAAAAAATCAAATAACAGGTCAATAATGGTATATCCCACTTGTTGCTATATACAGAAATTAAGTAATACTGCTAAGATAGAAAAATATCATTTAACGTTAATAAGTTATGGACTACCTTCACGATATATTTTATTAATATATTTTATTTTATGAAAATTATTGTCTTGCAACACAGAAAGTCAATTGAATCACCAATGTCGATAGTTATACAAAATACTTCGGTGACATGTTTGGGTATAATTTGTATAATTGGCACGTTATTTCGTCGAAACTGTGAGGGCAATTAGTTTCTTGATATATCAAATTGCGGTAATTATCTACCGATGTGTTCAATGGTATTTCTTAATAAAAAGAGAATATTCCAGTTTTCTGTAGTAGGAACCAAGACGTTTTCCTTGTTGAAATACACAAATAAAATATATGGAAAATACAAAGTTACGTATAAAACCACAAGGAGACAAAGCAACATGTAATCTACAACATTTAACATCGATATAAATATTCCACAGAAATTTTATATTATATAATTCTCAAACGGGAAACATCTGCTTCACAATAGAATACTTTGTGCGTGTCTATTACATGTCTACATATACTATACAAGTGGAGAATTCCCCGGAATATGTAATATACGGATTTTGTATACAAAAATTAATTTATACAAACTACTAATTGAAATGTTTATACATTTGTTGTCATTGAAATATTTCTGTACATATTTTTATTATGACTTTATTTAGATAGGTAATTTATTTGTTCACCATTTATCACACATTCCGAGAGCTTACAATTAGATAAACTACAACAGAGGCCTGGATGTAGTTAAGGTATTTAAAAGTAATTCTAACACATATTAGGATATTTTCTTTGGTAAATATGTAAATAATAGACATTTATGACACGATGTACATACTTTCAATGAGCAACATTATATGCACGAGTATAAAGTATAGCGAACTGTAAATCTGATCTAAAGCTTTGTCGTTTTACTGACATCGCAAATAAGAATTATTAATATCAAAACCACCTCTAGATTTACTAATTACACTAGAAAAGTCTACTAGATTTTTATTGTCATTAATATTTCTTTCTTTCTTGGCCACATTATTGTCAAAGTTGCCCAACAAAGTTTATTATTTTGTTGAAATCACAGATATTCTAACAATGTTAAAAATATGCATCTCCATAAAAATATCTTTGGTATTCTCATGGATGTTTAAATAATTATAAATATAGTTTCTACTAATAAATAATTGATACATTTGTTCTTTTAGAATCGTTGACATGAAATTGACCGATCATTAAGTAGTTAATAACTACGTGCGTAATTAACGTAAAGGTATTAAACACAAAACGTTACCATAGCAATTGGTAGAATCTTATTACGATATGTAAAAGTGATATAGGGTAGCACATAGATAAAGATGAAAAAAGATTAAAACATACAACTTATATGTTTTGTTTTCGGATTATTACACGAAAATACACTTCTCAAATTTGTAATTCATAAAAGCAGAAATAATAAATCGATTATAGATTTAAGAGAATAATAGATAGGTAATCATTATCATATTATGGTACTAAAATTCAATCCTGTTAGGTACTTCAAAAACAATCTATACGAGTAGAAAATATTCAAAAGCATTGTCATTTACCAAATAGGATTTAGATTTTTATATCAAAATATTTATGATCACTAATACATATAATATCATTACATTTATAAAATTTAAACGACTTACGAGAGAGTCAAACCGGCTGACTCGAAGGATATGCCCTGAACACTTAACATTTCGACTACTTATATACCAACAGCAATATCTACATTGTATACGACATTTAATATTACATGTACATCTACATGTTTATGTATAAATACTTAGAGCTGAACATGTAACATGTCCGAATAAAGCCAAATACCAATGCATCTCATGTTATTTATAATCTTTCTAGTGTTTCCACACTAAACAGTCACTATTAACCAAACGAAGCGTCTCTAATACAGTTCTGGGAAGTTAGGATTATATCTTCACATGTAATTTTACGTGGAAATTAACCATACGTCAATTAATCTACGGAAGGTAAAACTGACAAATTTGTCGATGGGTGAAATTCGAATCCATTAGCCTGCTTTTTTTTCTTTCAATAATTTTATTTTAATGTTGTATAATTTTTTATTATACGACAATTATAGTCAAATATTATTGTCACATTTGGTATCTTAAATGTATAATTATGTCAGTTTTACAATATATTCATAACGGAATAGGTACACCATATCGTTGTATGCCGTGGTGGTATCGTAAAACGATGACAGAATCAGGACGTCATTTTTAAAGAGAGCTTACAATATGTATTCTTAAATACATAAATATTTTTATATTTCTACGCTCTCTGCGATACTACTTTGCGTTATCACAATTAGTTGTAACCCAGATAATGATGTACCCAAATTCAGTTTTCAAAAACGTCCGTAATACAAAACACTACGTTATCAAAACAACTATTGTACATTTTGGATATTTTAATTTAATATATTTTATTTTTAATGATAACACGATCATTCGTGACAATTTTTTTTTAAATTAAGAGGTCAAATAATTTATAATAAATGAGCGGTAAGAGAGGAATAACAGACACATAACGCTAAAGCAGATCTACACAAGTAAATTATTTTATTACACTCAAAACTTCTTAGGCTAGGTCTTATTCTATTTATCTATTGAAATGACAATGAACTTGGCAATATTAGCTGTGAAACTGAATAAAAATATTTGAATATTACATTGAAGAATTTTAACCAGCTTTAAAAAGGCAAGAGTTTATATGTAGACAGATATTGTGAAATACGTTAATAAATATCTTTTTATATTATAAAGGTGATGTAACTAGTTCCAGTACTTGATATTATAGTAATATTAGTGCAAAATATTGTATATCATAAAGTAGCAATGATCCTAGTATTACCAAGTTTATTGCCATGAAAACCTTTTTTTTTTCTTTTTTTATATCTAGTTAATGTCAGTCACTACATCTCAGGAGAGAAACATTGAAGACCACACAACAGTGTCAAACACTTTTCTAAAAGAAAGGGGTTTGTCTACAAAACTGAGTTTAAGCTACTGATAGGTATTCATTTTCTTCGTAATTTAAATGTTTCAATATAAATTTTTATTTCATGTATAAATTACTCTTTTACTTAATGAGCTATATAAAAATTTCAATTTCAACTTTTAACACTAGTAGAAAAGCTCGAATTGAGAAGGGACTCATAAGAAGTCGACAACCTTTACTGCGCATGCGACAACGTAGTTTATATCAATGTTATAGAAAAATATATCAAGGAATCCAATATCCTTTATCAATTTAGTATTGATGTACCAGCAAACGAGCATTATATGATGTTGAAAAGTCCTGGCATTCTGTGCGCTGATCTGGAATGGTCATCCATACTATTTTTCGTGTGTAATCGCATCGAACCTCAAAAAGGAAATACTGTGTGAGGTTGAAGGTGGAAGCGATACTACTCCCAAACACTTAGAGGCATGGCTTAGATGCCCCTCCAATAACTTTAGGGCGACTCGATACAAATTCGGGCGATTTAATATAGTTTCACCATCTGGCAAATATGTTATGTAGAAAAATATATTAATTAATTCATTTCCTTATAATATTAATACCATTACATGCGCAAAAGGTAAAGGTACTGATATCATTTTTGCGGGCAAGTTTAATAAAAACTACGGTGTCGTCCATGCCGTTAAATACATATATCTATGACATATACTATATGTTATAATAGTTAACTATTACAATACCTTTGAGCACTGATATTTGTTAAATGAATGTAGTATAAATAATTAAAATAAATACGCCATGAAGATAATATACATAAATAGAATCAATAGGAAAACCTAAAACTTATGTAAATTCAGTTGAAAGTTTTAAGGACACGTTAATGAAGCAAAGTTTTCATATTATTATCTTTTTGATACTAACATTTAAATATTTAGTAACGTTCATATGTTTCGTATTGTTTGATGTTATTATAGATTCATAACATCGATATTCGAGATAGTAAAATATTTCAACATTCATTTCTCCAGGAAACTTATCTCTACAAGAAAAAAGTTCCGTACAAAGTTGTAAATCTACACAGATATATATAAGAAAACTACACCTACGAGTATCTACAGGTTGCTGTCGCTACACGACGGTCTTACAGGCTATTAAAGCTATTTTGCTAATTTTTCACAATAGTGTTTTATTGTCTTCACTGAAATGTTCGTCTACAATATTTAAAGCAAAAGGAACAAATTAATTATACGTATTGTACATTGAGAAGCTTATATGAAATGCGCGTTCAAAATAATTTACCTTTTCTTATGCATAATTTAGGTATTGTCTTGGGAAGATCTATATTCGAACACTCAGCTTAATCCTATAACTTACGATACTCCTCCAAAGTAAAACAGACAGGTCAAGGGCACTCAGACAAAGTGTTACACGTACATATTTTTTTTTATTAATTTCTATAAAAGCACTTTACCTAGTACTACTAACACCAAACAGCAAACAAACACACGGGACTACCGTCTCTAGACATACAAAAAGAAGAATAAAAATTAAATAAGGATCGTCATATAAAATCTCCTAATAGTTAGACTAAAGCTTCAGACCCTACGTCACTTATGTATAAGCCCTTAAAATTTACACATCACTGTATAAATACATATACATATATATATTATAAACACATCAATACTATGAAACTAAATATCCCGAAAAAAGTATCGAGAGACGAAAGAAACGTACAAAGTTTTAAAAAAGACCAACTTTGATACGTCACGGGTAAACTTTTTATACATTCGACTCCCCAATCCACAATATAACGTTTCATAGTATCACAGCATGAAATAATTTACCTACTTCACTCGGTGACGAGTGACGTGTAAAAATATTAAGCCATCGTCATTATATTCGTCACCCTCTACGAATTATTGTCAATAGTTAACGTTTTAAAGTATCTACTACGTTCTAGAAGACGAAATCGTTCTTCGAAGAATAATTTATTGTCGTAATTTCTATGTTATTGTCCATAGTTAAATTTATTGTCGGTCATTAATGTATACCGTTAAAACTCTGAATTAATATTCATAACGTATAGTCCGAGTATAAAAACTGGCAACCCATATAGCGCAGGTTGTCAGTTGTCAAATATTTTTTTTTTTTGCTGAAAAGTTGTGTCATCATAACCACTAATAATTATAAAAATGTATCGCCATCAAAATTTAATTATTAAAGAAGGTTGTGTAAAAATATGCAAAAAGTATGCCGAGAGAGTCTCGAAATATGCCGAGGCAATATGTCGCATGACACTCTAGTCTCAATAGTTACTATGCCGAGACAATATGACTAGCTTTCGTATGACGCAAGTCTCAATAGCAACTATGCCAGGTCATTATGGCTCGTATGACGCCGTCTCAATAGTTACGATGACACAACGCCCGTCCCGATCAGGCGATATCGTTCCCCGACGGTCGATGGCGGGTCTCCCCGTGAGGCCGGGAGTAGAGGCTGAGCATGTCTCAGAGGTCCGCGTCGGACTTGGCCTCGTCGTCGTTGTACAGATCGATCTGCTGCTGGATCCAGGGGATGTACTTGGGTACGTACGCGTACACGCCGGGGAGGCGCGGGTGCGCGCACTTGATGCCCCACGAGACGATACCGCCGACGTACCAGCGGGAGGAGTCGTCCGGGTCCTTGCAGAGGAGAGGACCGCCGGAGTCGCCCTGTAGGAGAGGGTGGTCGTTGAAAACTTCATGAGAATAGGAAGATCTTTGAAAAATTTCATAATGGTCGAGTGGCGTGACGTAAGAGTTAGAATGAATGGGTTAAGTAGAATCTAAGATAGGTTTTAAGTTTTCAGGATGAAAAGTGTAGAAGCGTAAGTAGAGCCATTGTCGTCCGAGGAGATAACTTACAGCCACTCTTATTATATAACCCGCCTCGACACATGTGTTTCAGTTGAAAAGAACAGAAAACTAACCCTAAAATCAAAAAAATATGCTAAGTAAATTCAATATTCATTCTTTCTTCCTTCTTCTATTCTCTTTCAAAAAATTTTTAGTTCCTTGCTTTAGTTAATAATTATTATCATTTTCACATTATTTTTACCAACTTTAAGTAGGTACGTTCCTAAAATAAAATATGATGAAATAATTAAAAACTACTATTAAAAATACCCTTACTCTATCCTACTTAATAGTTACCCTTATAATTGTTACCCTTAATTAACAATTTACACTACTTAATTGTATCTACTCGAATTTCGCTTAAAAACTAGCAGTTAATAAGTTAGCAAGTAAACATCATGGAACTTTCCTACGCGCAACTAATTATCCTCACAATACCAACATGGACGAAAGCACTCGAGAAGTGTTTGTCAAGAAACTAATAAGTTGTAGAAAAACATAATATCCGACTGGTCGCCAAGAACTAATATCCGGGTAGACTGGTATTTGTGTAACCAGAGCCGATATTGGCGAGGGCAAACAGTTGAAGACGTTAAATAACTTAGTTATTGACTGTAGTTTTAAAACTGGTTTGATTTTGCTGAGGAACTAAGAAAGGATCTAGAAATTTTTGAAAAATTTTAGGCTCAATTTTGAGTGGGATATCTGAGAGATGCTCAATGACGCGACGGTGTACGAGTACGTCAGACGGAAAAAAAAAACTGGATGAGAAAACCCACGAGAAATGGGAAAATTGGGCTCAGTGACGTACTAAGTGGTAGCCTTTGTGCATATTGTGTAGAATTCAGCTCATAAGGTTTATTGCTGCGATAAAGTATGAACAAAACACAGTCTACGTTTGATCTGGCAAAAAGGTTGATTAGTTTGTTCCATTATATTTACCATTCACAAAGGAGAACTCAAATATGTTTGTTATTGCCCAATTTTGGTCAAAGGATCTTGTGCAAGACAAAGAAAGTCATCGCATAGTAACACCAGAATATTAGAAGCCAAACAAAAATACACGCCTAATTACTGGAAGCCCTATCTTCTGTCACTAATTATCCGACGCGATGCCTTATAATGATGTTAAAAAAGACGACTAATAGATCACGAACAGATTTGCGCTGCCCGGGGATTAGCGAAGTGATATTCGCCCATTACGCTTTATCCAAAACGGTAATGTCGAATTTGGGCCGCTAAAGAATTCATTAGGCTTGATACACGTTGGGTTCTTACTGTTTGGTCCCGTGTCTTGGCTGACATAACTGACCGAGCAACCAACACAACATACAAGGGTACAACAACATACACGACAAAATACAGGGGTGGATATTAACATGACACTTAGATTTAGAATAGCTATACATAAGAAGCTTAGATACATCTTGACGTTCTGAATCAATTACTGAGAGGGATCGATTCATTTTTGGGTGGGCACAGGCCAAGCGGCCACTTTTTTCTACGCTAGCAGTACATACGAGTTTCTAATGCGCTGAGCCTGAGAATGTTCTAGAAACAAGTTTGTTACTTAACAAATATCCCAAAATTTGTCTCTGATGATATCTTCTGGATGGTGATAAAGGGGAATTCCTTTAAAATCGCTAATGTTAGGGACATTACTTATAGTTGTTACATATACCATACACAAACGATTGAAGCATGTACTCGGTTCAGTTCAGAATCACGAGGTAGAATCGTAGGTATGAATGAAGAATAATCGAGCTCCCAAAAGGGCGTACGGGAATTCTAATATGTAATCTCCACCCTGCTGTTACTACTGCGGTCTCTACAGTTAGTCAAGTAACTGCGTCAGGCGTCAGAATTTGAGGGAAACTGCCATTACACCATTTCTTAAGTAAACAAATGGGGTCTTTGGATGAAATCATTGGCGATAAATAATGCCAAAGATAAAAGATTAGATTTTGCCATGATCTGACACCAATAAGGTATTATGACACCTCCCGCGTATTTACCATGAAATTCGCCCTTTCAGGATTATTCCTTAGATGTCTCCGAGGACAAACAAACAAACAGAACCCTGATCGTAATCTCAAAAATCGTGGAAGGGAACGAGCAAATATTTATGTTTATTTTATCGGATTTGCTTTGATTCGAGAGGAAGATGGGCGTATAAATTACTGTTGGAACATTTTTATTCCGTCTTAAATATTAATGAAAGGGATTCTAGTTGTTGTGCTTTTTTAAAGAAAATAAGGTACAGCTATTGACGACACATAAAATACTAATACTTAGTAGAGGAAAGCAACAGTGATGTGTTACCATTTCCAACACCTAAGGGAGTAGAAATCCGACGTAAATCACAAGACGCGGGAGACACTGATCCCGGCGATTATTAGGACAGCGGCGTTGGTTTACGGGAAGGTCAACAAACCAAGGCAACCGTCTCGGGTACCAGGTGCTTAAGAGCGTTAGGTGCTGATGAATGTATAATACATTTTTTTAATTTGCATCAAAGTCCAAGCTTAGTCATGCCATGATGCCATGTCACGCCATCATGCCGCAGTACCGTGAATGCGTGACACCACCACCAAGCATTCTTTCCTTCTTAAGGTTATTCGGCGCAGATCATACCTTCGGTGACATTGAGGTCGTGATTTTCAAGCACTGGTTGCAGATGTCCGAAACCTTAGGTACGGTCTCATCTGACAAGCGTCTTTCCTTCCTTCCGGGTATCTCGTGCAGGTCATGCCTTCAATGACGTCACGAGCCCTGGTTGCAGGTGTCTAAAACCTTAGGTTCCTAAGTTCTCACCTGACAAGCGTCCTTCCCTCCTTCCGGGTATCCCGCGCAGATCATGCCCTCGGTGACGTTGAGGTCGCGATGTTCCAGCCACTGGTTGCAGAGGTCGCGGTTCAGGACGGGTACCTCCACTTCGTTCACCGCCGGCTCGTACTCTGACACTGTTGAGGTTATGTCAATTAGAGGGTGAAAAAAAATTTAGAGACTCGTATTGAAATAAGGCTGAGCTTAATTCGGTTAGGCGAGGGGCTCATCACTGACGCATTTCGACAAAAAGGGAAAACAAACCATTTTACAAAGGGTTGCCTATCGGACAGACAACTCTGACTCGCCAATAACTCCTAAATCTGGCGAAATCCCTCGGCAAATATCAGTTGGGAGCACGCACAGTTATTGCCGCGGAACAAACACGCAGTTGATAACTTTGCAGACGCGTCGTTCTAATTAAGTGATACCTACGCGTTTTAATTACAGTTTTTCGAACAAAGATTAAGTGTGAATTAGAGCGGATTTTAATTAAATAGGTTTGGTCAAGATCGCAAACAGCTTTAGCTTACAGCTGGTGAAGACAACAGCAACTTAATTTTATAAGTTTGAGCATTATAGGGCAAAATCCTAGAGTTTTATGTGTCATTGTCGTCGATAAAGGTGCCGCTATGATGATTAACAAAAACCGAATCAACAAAGTGTTTCAATAAAATTCTATTCTATTCATTGTATGTATTTACTCTTCAGCATGTAGATATCCACACGATGTTTTCCTTCACCTCAGCTTGATATGATATTAAATTTTATAAAGTGCAAATAACTAATGCGTTTTCCCGTGACACTGGTATTTGAATACGCTGCCATCATATACGAGTAAGAATTCATATTCGCTGACATTAGGCTATCGCCCACAGAGTTATATGGACTACAAGACGCAATTTAAGCTGTATTTATATTTCTTTGCAACAATCCGCACACGTGGAACTTGTTTTGGTATGGACCCACCACCCTCCCTTATCTCTCTGAGTAGGTATATACCATAACAACTTATTCCAATAGTACACGACACGTGTTTCGCCCCAAAACGGAGCATCATCAGGTGATGTGGACTCTACAACGGTTGTTGAACACCAAAACAAGTTCCACGTGTGCGGATTGTTGCAAAGAAATATAAATACAGCTTAAATAACAATGGATTTCCGCAAAGTAACGCCTGATACAATATATTATATACAAGACGCAAGTCTCATTACCTGTATCTATAGAAACCAAGCGTGCCATTTTAATAACAAAATGATTTACCGATGAAAGGAAACGTTTCCGGTATCTCGTCCCACTTTTTTTGTGTAGTTTTTACAACTTAATATATTACAACAAGGCATTTTTCTCTGTTTTCGATCACGTCTGCGTTCAAGAACTGTATGAAGTGGTCAAGTGGCGCTAAAAAAGACAATTTGTCTCTTTTGTAACACGCGAAGTACATACAATTGCGTCCTCTAGTCCATATAGCTCTGTGCTATCGCCGCGTTTAAAAACGTAAATTCAGCCATTATTACGAAGAATGTCAGGGTCACAATAAACAGGATTGTAATAATTACTACCTACCCTACACCTACAGCTTTCTCTCTTCTTGCTTTAACTCCTCACCTAGATGGTTGTCTGGAAGAGATCGCTCGTAGCGATAACACCGCCAATTGTGTTTTTTATCTCACGTTTTATTGTTAACTGATTTTGTATGTATGTGCACAATAAAGAGTATTGTATTGTATTGTAATTAGCCTACAATACCATTAGCTACAATACTCACTGTCCTTATCGTCCCGTTTCCCCCAGCCGATCACAGTGCAAAGAGTCCCGGGTTTGAGAGCTCGTTGGGCCGGAGGCAGGCACACTGGCGATAGCTGTTCGTGGTACCTCACTCGGACGGCTAGCTGTGGGATTAGATGTTCGTTGAAATTAAAACAGTGCTGGGAGTTCTTTTGCGCCTGCTTCTGATTAGAAATTCAGTCCCTGCCTTTTCATCGTACCAACAAACTGATCAGATCTGTGCCGAAAGGCCTATTAAGAAACTAAGGACTATTTAGAAGATAAGAAAGCGTGGGATTGAATAACTTCACTAGGCTATTTCTATACGTACACCGTCAACCATGTATCAATATTTATACATACGATATGTGAGCGGATGGCAATTGGAACGATATTGACATACACGATAGCTGTCACGTGTGTAGTTCTTATTTACTTTTAAAAGAACACTGGGAGTTTTTTTCCGCCCGCTTTCTTCTCCCAGTCTCCGGTTTGCCTGAGAGGCGGATAAATAAATAAATAAATAAATAACGCTTCACACTCACAGCCCCACACTAGGATTCCCTGTGTCGTGGGCGCCATGGACACACACAAGACAAGAACACTACACACCCAGACCAGAAACAGAAATTTAAATTCATCATTCAAATCTCTGCTCTGCTGGGAATCGAACCCAAGACCCTCCGCGTAGCGCACTGGCGTCTTTACCAACTGAGCCACTCGGGTCGTCAACTGAGCCACTCGGGTCGTCTATCGTCGTCATATGTATAACTTATATAAGTATCTATCATTAAGTGTGCACCAATTGTACCTGAAAATCAATAACAGCTTTTGAGCTGGAGCTCCTCGTACCTGAAACAGCGCGATGTCATTGTCGTGGGCCACTCCGATGTTGTACTGCGGGTGTGGGACCACGCGTCTCACCTTCACCTTCTGGCCGTAGTACGCGTGCGAGCGGCGGCGGGTGATGCCCAACTGGATCGTCCAGCCGTTCACGTCTGAATGACTGTAAGGAGGAAGACGGTTACACGTCGGAATTTATAGGTGGTAGAGCCAGAAGTTTAGGGGAAAAAAGGTCCTCGAATGGCGACCACGTTTAAGCAAAAGGAGCACAGGCCGCCCTCCGACCAGGTGCACTGATGACCTGAAGAAGGCAGCGGGAAACCGTTGGATTCAGAGAGCCCAGGACCGGGCGGAGAGGCGTTTAGGGGAGGCCCATGTCCAGCAGTCTCGTCTGGGGCACTCTGGGAAGGTACCTTACTGCCAGCTTCCTAAAAGCAGCATGTTCTTCATGTCTTGTGTTTCAGGGGAGATATGGTTGCTAAGGATACTTTTTTTGAGGAGAACATCTTAGCCCTCATTAGTCGCCAAGCATACAACCTTACATAGGATTTTTCTCTTTTTGAGGTTGGATGCTGGTGTCCATGGGCTGCTAAGATATGTAACGGATTATGAAGGTATGTAAATCCATTGTCAGTAACCCATTAATGACCCACCACAGGGTCAGGTCTCCTCTCACAATGAGAGGGATGTAGGCCTTAGTCCACCACGCTGGCCTACTGCGGGTTGGTGGACAATCCATCCAGTAAATCCATTAGTTGGATTCATTTGGTTTGCAGTTATTCAGAACCCCACACAACTTTAAAGCCGTCAGAGAAAACTTACTTCCCAACGCAGTGAGAAGCGGTCAGCACCCACTGGTCGGCCACCAACACGCCGGCGCAGTAGAAAACCTCCTCGGGGCCTCCGAGGATCGCAGCCAGGAACGGCCAGTCCCCGGGAGAGGCCTCCACGCCGCCCACTATACGCTTCGAGCCTCCGCCCACGATGCGGCGTTTGCCACATTCTGGGAATAAAAGCAATTGAACAAAAATTGTAGTGACAGACTAACGAAAATAATTGTCATGTTATTATTTATGTGTCGCTATTACTGTTGTCTTTCATTGTTATGTTTTTGTTGACATTGTAGATCTTGAGGATATAAACGTATTTCTTTCCGTCTTTCCTTTCTTGCATTCAAAATAAAAGTTTATTGCTGTAGTCAAAGATTTAGTAGATATGGATGCAGAGTCAGGATATCAAAAATGGGACACCTAAAATAAGTCGATTTTTATTTTTAGGTTTAAAGTGACCCTTTAATGATATATTTCCTCTATCCACATAGTTTTCCGAAGTGTCAACGTTAATTGCCTTACTGTGATGTCCCTAAAAGCGGTAGGTACGTACCTAGAGGCAGTACTTACCTACTGCTCTAAAACTAAACGGTAATGTGTCAGTCAGAAAAGCACCATTCTTGTATAATGGCTTTATAACGTTTTCGATTCTAATCTTTTTCTGAGTGTCCAAAACAACCCTTATACAATTCAGAGCGAGATTAGTGAGCAAGCCGAGGGAAAGAAATGATATTTTGCGGGTAGACGTGAAAGAAAAGATTATATTTTGCGGGTAGATATGAAAGTCGTGTAATAACGGCTTTGTTCGCTCACCTCTCGGCCGGCGGTTTCTAAATTGAAATTTAAGCAAACCCCTTTTCAAGCGGGGTAAACAATTATTTTTGTGGTGCAAGTCACACGCTTTTTCCTGTTACAATTTTGAATCTTTCATCATTAACATCAGAGATTGCTTTCAATTGCAAGGTATGCGGGATGGTCCATTTATTTAAATGCTGGCTCCCTAAAGTCGTTAATATAACATAATGGATATTTCTACCTTTTTACGTTAGATTCAACCTAACTACCTTCTTCCTTGCTACTACCTAACTAATTAACATGTTTTGCACTAGATCTTTGTAGATTGAGAGATGATTGTGGCAGCGTGGTGGAGTATACTTCATTGTCGAAAGAAACGCATGAATGGGACACAGAAAATGATTACCTTGAGTCAGCCAACTTTATGTTTATAGGAGTCTGTGTGACGTATTATTATTATCTCATATGTTGGGATTGTTAACAGAATTCTTTTGACTGCAACTTTTGTATGTCTCACTCTACGGAGGAAACGGTTCTCCCCTTCAACAGAGCAAGGCCTGAAGCATTATCCACCTAGGGGAACCTACTAAATGGATTATTCATCGTAGTTTATTTGTTTACCTTTCAACGTGACCGCGTCTATCTTAGACCAGACCCAGCCACCTGACGTACAGGGCGGCCATTACAGAAACATAATTAAAGTTTTGCAATCCCGCGACTTACAATTAAGGAAAACGGATTACTGGGGACAGGATTGTATTAAGCGAGCCACAGGTGGCCGGCACAGTCACTTTCTAACACTTTCAAAGTGAAACAGATTGCTTATTTTTTAACGTCAAACGTCTAGTGGCGAGGTTCAGAGATTAGAAAAAGTATTAACTGAGATTGCAAAAGTTTCTGAATTTTATTTTTACCGACATTTAAAAATATTTGTTAAAAATACAAGAAAAGTTATTAACCTAAGTTAATTTTGTGTAATATTTAACGTGCATTTATACTCCTATAATACCTTCACCTAACCAGCTATCCCGGGATAGTTATCCGCAGCAATAAACCCGCTAACAACGTTCCCGGCACACTCAGGTGCACAATGAGTGATCACGCAATAATATATTCCCGCTACATGCCCCGTGCCATGTTTCTGGAGAGCCCTTTATGCCACACGACTGTATTTAAAACTATCATGTTTCATATTTTAGGCAGGTGAATAAATTAAATTTGGTTACACTTTACTAGGTTATAGGAATGTTTCTAGCATTCATAATGTTCTAAAGTAAGGCCGCGCTCAGTTTAAACGCGTTTTCGTGCGAATTTAACTCGAATCCTGCGAACCGAAAGGCAGACTGCCAGTGACCTCCTCCAAAGGTTTACGGAGAAAAATGGCTAAGTACTTATAAATTAATGTAATGTCAACCCCGTTTTTGATCTAATTCGACTGTTTCAGTCAGTATTGACGGCTGGCAAGGAACTAGCTTATTGGTCAGTTTCGTTCCCCTCCCGCACCGCTTTAAACACACAATATGATGAAAATTGTTTCCCTTTTCAGGCATGTTCCAATAATTCTACCATCTAGTAACTAGTAGGTAAGTCCATGTAACGTCGTATCGCGTTTCAGCAAAGATCGTGTCGTACCCACTGAACGAGCACTATATATAACAAGCTCCCGTCAATTTATACGCTGTCAAAACCCTCGCCGCAGGAATTTAATAAAAATCGACATTGCTCCTTTTAATGGTCATCGAGTCTGACGCTCGCCACTTTATATGCGGGCACTGTTGCCAGGTTGGGAGTTTGGTGCCCAAATTTGAGTGTTTTAAAGCTATGGGCGAAAATTTTGGAGAAATATTTTTGGAAGGAAAGGAATCGTCATAATTTACTTTGCTTTGTTTTGTTAGATTGACAGGTTTTTGTAGCTAATTTAAGCAAGTGGCTTGTGAGTTAGATGTTAAAGAATCTAAGTTTTGCTCGACAGTCGCCACTTTTTGTCTTTGATTTTATTTTTAAAATTGCAAAATTAACAAATAGAATGATTTAGCTATTTAAAAATATTTATTCGATCTTGGCTTTCCAAGATTGGATAATTTTACTTTACCTAAAAATTTGGTATATTTATTTGTATGGAAACCGTAATAGACCAACATACTTGTAATGTAGATAAATATTGTGCAGTTCCGTTAATATAACATACATACATACAGACATACGCGTAGAATTGATAACCTCCTTTTCTGAAGGACGTAACCAAACTTTAACGCTTCTACCTTTGACCTCCACGAATTTTATCCGTCTAGAAAAACTATGTTTGAATTCACAGTCATGTAAAAAGGATAGATAAGTGTGTGTTAAACCCTTTCCGCGACTAATGGACTCAATATTTCAGCGCCCGAATACCCACAGTGTTCCAACCACATCCGAGCGTGTTCCAGGTTTTTATACGTCTCCTAAATGTACCGGGAGTCCGTATGACCGATGCGACGACCGAATTAAATCGCGGGATCTTATGGCCGTTCGTTACAGGTAATATAAACGGCGATGTAAAGGAAATTGATACCTATCATCAGCTACGAAGGTCGTATTTCATTTGGGCGACCGCTAGGGATGCTCCGCTACGATATATCGAAATATCGATACAGGAGAATACGATATATCGATATGTAATACGATATGTTCACCATACGATACGTTACTTTTGTATTCATAACATAAAAATTCCTTTAATATCATAGCGAAATTGTGATAAACTTAACATTTTGTTATACTTAAGTTTTAAAAAGACGAGGTACCGAAACAAAGACAAATATTTTTGTAAAACCCAGCAGTTTTTGTTCAAACATGTCCGTACGTGAATTAAACTATTTTGAATACTTGTAACAATTTTTTCATATGAAAATTAAAGAATACCATAAAAACACCCATTTTTATTAAATAACATGATTTAATTTGCAAAATTTACAATTAGGTAATAAAAAAGCATGCAATATTACGATGCGATATATCGATACAACTCATTTTTGGGCATCCCTAGCGACCACGGCCCTATATTTATGAGCCCTAAAGAAATTTAAGCGACGGTGTTAGTTCCAGGACTTAATTAGTTTTCTTTTGTGATAGTCGGAGGTTTTTCGAGGGTGAGTACAAAGTACATAGTAGGTACCTAATGGTTATTAGAAATCCTTTTATGAGAAAAGTTTTAATGTTGCTCGCCATATTTCTCTGAATTATACCGTGGAACTTGAGACGTTTACTATGTTCCTAGAGAAAGTTCCTAGATTAGTGTACCTTTAGGCTTGTTTTGAAGGGTGATTGAGCAATTATAGTTTGCGCAGTAAGGTGCTAGTCGACTGTGTAAGGTATGCATTATCTTTCGATTGGGGCTGCCGGAGAATATAAAATAAGATTTCAGGTTAAAATATTTAACCTGAAACAATGAAAATAATGAAGCATTTGACAGATCGGCGTTCCCGTTAAGCGATTCACTTAAGCGATTCACTCATTCACTCACTCACTGACCCGCATGTCGCAGCGTAGTGCGGGGGTGCGCGTCCACTTGTACAGAAAACGCATCCACGCGCGTACATGCAGATGCGTGGTCTGTGTGTAGGACTGTGCGTGTTTTCTATACAAATGGGAATACTTACATACAACGCTAGATCACGCATTCCCGCGCTACGCTGCATGATACGCTGCAGTGTGTTACCGCCTTATCATGCTACTTGGTGTTGTGCTTAAAACAACATAAAATTCTTTTATAAAATAAAAATTTGTAAAATTAAATGTTGTGATATTAACTTTCCACGAAATTCCACTTTATTAAAAGTAATAGAAATCCAATATAATTAGGTTGTTGTAATATAAGTAGGTACATCAATTCAGCCCAAACCTCGCGTCTCTGTCAGCAAACATTGAAAATTGAACAGATTTCTCAGAAGCCACACAAGAGGATTACTTTGGAATGAAAAAGTAAATAGGTAGCTTTGATTTCGTGCGGCGACTCTTGAACGTAAACAAGTTATAAAGCTGTTTCCTATTTATTTAGAGGTGCCTAGTGCGTAGCTCTTCGATACTTGAATAACATTTAGATAAATTTGTGGTTTTAAATGCTCATGATTAAACAATCACTAACTGTTTTTATCCTGTTTAAGGTTGGGTTTGGTGGTTAATTGGTTGGTGTTAAGGGCATCCCGACAAGATGAATCCCAGCAAAAACATAAATGTTAAAAGGAGAGCCAAGTTCAATACAAAAATTATGTTTGAGTGTGGGCTTCGCCGCAAAAAGAATGGAGATCTAAATGAGTGCCGAGTTCTATGCAAAATCCAAATAGGTATGTATTTATAGGTACAAAATAACATTATGAACAAGTATTAAACTCTATTTCTTTGCTTTATTGGATACCTATAACAATTGCTGTTACTTAAAAAAAAACATGAGATCTTACAGTAGGTTAGATTTGACTTGGCCAGTTTTCATTACATCGGTAATTTTATAAAGTTATTCAACATAATATTGTATAGTTGTAGTCGGTTAAAGATAGGAAATTGTGATAAGCCTCTTCATATCGGACAGAAGACTCACTGGAGCAGGTCTCAAGTCCTGAAGGGAGCGCTCTACGGGAGTAATGAACAAGCGTGGACCTGATTGATTATTCTTTTGAACAGTTCTGACGCAGGCCCGGCTTTTATATCCGCTGCAAACTCGTTTGGGAAAAAATAGATTTCCTTTTGTTTTAACTTTTACTGAAATTTTCTTTTTTTTTGTATAGTTAATAAATGTTCGTGGAAAAAAGGTCCTCGAAAAGCGACCACGTTTAGGCAAAAGGAGCACAGGCCACCCTCCGACCAGGTGGACTGATGACCTGAAGAAGACAGCGGGAAACCGTTGGATTCAGAGGGCCCAGGACCGGGCGGAGTGGCGTCGATTAGGGGAAGCCCATGACCAGCAGTGGACTATACCAAGGGCTGAAAGGAAGGAAGGAAGATAAATGTTCTGGACAGTTCAGGTCACCTGATGTTGAACGGTTTAAGTAAGTCCTAATATTAACAACGTTCAACCTCAATATGTACCAACTACCAAATACCTTCACGCTACAAAACCAGTTTTTGTTTACGGTCCTTTTTTAAAAAACGAACTCTTTGGTCTGTCAATCCTCGTTAAAGTCTGTTTTACAGACTTGATTTGTAATTCTTAATGTTTACGATAAATTCACCACGCCATGTCTTTGTTCTATCGAATTCATTTCGAATGATTATTTATTTCCAATGTGGTGTGTACATGACAGCCAGACAACACGGGGTGGTCCAACACAATGAGTCGTTAAAACTCCAGCGTTCGTTCGTTCCTTTGACATTTGTTTCAATTGTAATAACTTTATTTCGTTTTTATTTAATTCCACCCAATAAGGCTTTGTTACCGCAGCCTGTTGTCGAGAACGTTACGAAGTCCTTTGAAGGGACGTTTTCCTTTTTATTTCCCTAACAAAAATAAGTACGAATGGAAGTTTCGAAAAGTGAACAAACAACAGAAAAACTCGACCCAAAATTATTTTACCGTATAAAGCATTCCGGGGAGTTGCAAAATTTTTAATAAAAAAACCTCAAAGCCAGGGGACATCGCCCTGGCTTGAGAGGGAATTGCCTTTTTCGTACCACCTACTCGTACAAAGAAGATTAGGGAACCCGCAAAAGCTGGAAAGTACGAAAAAACTCCCTAGATAAACTATTTTGATTAACTTCTCCTTTTGCGGTGGGTGGACTTTGTCGAGAGGAATTTTAATTTCCTCGGCAACGTCTTGTTTACGATCTTAGGACTCGCTAGATTTTAGTAAATTAAAATTCTTCGAGGTCGTGAGAATATTAGAATTGGCGCCCACCATGGAGCAAAATATCAAAATCTTATCACATAGCATAATATTAGTAAAATTGAGTATGCAAAAGATTAAACTATAACTTATACTTGCTGTCGATAGTTTTAATAAGCGCCCCACGTTGGGCGCCAATTTTACAACTAAAATTATTTTTAGAATGAACTTCTATTAAAGAATCATTTTCTTAATGTATGTCTGCGCCAAATAATGGAAATAAAAAGGAAAAAGTCTAATTACACGAATATGGGTCCAAACAAAAGTGAAAACTAACGAAATCGTTAACAATTTACACACAACACACTTAACGCAAGTAATTTATTATTGTTTCTGCTCTGTCAACATCAATCGGTATTTATAGACAATGCTTTTTAACATCGACTTTTAAAACAACTAATCCTTTATAAACATAGCAGGGATAACGTGTAAGATACTTTTTATCTCTCCCTAGAAAAAAAAGCTAGTCTCTCAAAACAGCTTATCTTCTGTAAACAGCAGTAACGCGTACCTGGCGAGGCAGCGGCTAATGACCTCGCCGCAACCGCGCTGAGGCGGCGCAAACTCATCAACGCGCCGAGATTAGCCGCTACTGCTGATGTAGGCTCAGCTGACTATTTACTTTAATGTGAAGCTGCTGCTATTGTATTTGTGATTCCGGATTGTCTGTCTCCACTCTCCATATACATTCTGCAAGTACTACATGGGAAGTCGCTACATCATCAGGGTGATGGAAGGATTCCCTGTCTAATTGCACAAGATCTTCCACTCACCTCGCTGCAAATGAGCTGTATTATCGATGAGAACTGTGAAGAGCCTGCAGTCAAGTTCAATCAGCACGCTACTGCAACTTAACTGGAGATTATGCCACCCAGCTCTGAGCAGATTGGGAAGATTGGTCTGGACAACGGTAATTTCTCCAATCAGAATAAATTCTATGACTCACCATAATTTGTGCAAACGAGCTGTATCCTCGAGGTGTCGTGCCTGCAGTCCTTCAGCTCTCTCAGTAGTCCACCCTCACTTCTCTGGAAGGCTCGGAAGGATTGGGCGACTCCATGCACATGTTGGCTATACTGTAGGGGCAGCTCAGGGCCGCGACCAGCGCGGGATCCCGCCCCGCCCACTGCCGCGCTTCTGTTCACCCACCTGCGGAGAAACATGGGGTTTTCATTGGGAATGAAAATAAATAACAGTGCTATTGAAGCAACTTTGACATCTCATCTGATGTTGAATCACGATATCGGAATTTTCTAAACCAAATACAAAACTCCGAATGGACTAAATGGTAACGTTATGATGCTTTTCACTTTTTCAGGCATTACCATGACCATGAGCACCTCATGAAAACGAAATTAAATGACTAAGATCTTCCCACGAAATTGTCAAGTGTTGAAATTCTTATCAAAATTTTGAGATAAATTGGGTGACATCGAATTTATTTTTGGTAAATAGTCATTGTTAAAGTGTCCATAGAAAATGGAAATAACTTTGACAGATTTAATAAAACATCAACTTACGAATATCCGAGCATGGAACAGAGCTTAGATGATGTACTATCGTCCAGTGTGGTGATGCAAGCGGGGAACCAGGACTGGTTGGCAGCTCGGTACACTTGGAGCTCGCCTCGACCGATGTCGCCGTTTGCTTCGCTTAGCCTCACTGTTAGAAAAAAACGACATCGTTAAACGTTAATCTAGTAAAACCAAGTCTGCAGTGACCAAAAGTACTGGCCAGGTTACCGTAACATTTATAAGCTAGACTGAAGACAAAATCTCATTTTTGGGAGGTTCTGTTTTGTATGTATGTAAATATTGTGAAAAAAATGCTACCGCTAATGCTGATGTTGATTAAATATGAATAACTCTTCATTATTTATTACCTTAGCAAATTTTACCCTTTAGGAATCGGTGTGAATTGCAGATATTTTAAAACTTTCCACAATTCCATAATGCAAATGTTTTGCGCAAATTGGAGTAAAATTCATACTATTAAGCAATGTCGATAAAATGACGATAAGATTTAGTGATTTTAATAGATAATGATCCCCCCCCTATAACCAGTTTTCCGTTGGTTCACTGATTACGGGACACCTGTAATAATGTTGGAATAAATACCAAAAAAAGAAAACTGAACTCACAGCAGTTCCTCTCATCCTGGCCCCAGGGGCAGTCCATCTTCCCATCGCAGAGGTGCGACTGCGAAATACACCGTTGGTTCCCGCAGTGCACGTCACCGCTGCGCTTGCAGACGCGGCAGTTGAGCTCGTCGGAGCGGTCGGCGCAGTCCACGTGGCCGTCGCAGCGCCAGTCGTGGGGGATGCACCGGTTCATGTCGCATTGGAAACCGGTCGAGCATACTGTGGAAACGGGACGAATATGAACGATACTGCTGAAATAAATAGCAGCAGTTCAGTCTCAGATCCCAGCAACTTTGTCCTTTAATGATTTCAGGAGTCTAGAATAAGGAGACAGTGGAGTCAACTTGGGTAATTTTGGACCCTTGGACCCAAGCTGAAGTGGCAATGGACTGGCCACATAGTATGAAGAACCTATAACCAGTGGGGAAGGAAGGTCCTCGAAGTGTAAGTGACGGCTTGATGAAAAAAATTGGAAACCAGGAGCCTGTTTTAGTACCTTGAGTAATTTCAGATCCTTATTTTAACTACTCGGGATCATTTGTATTCTAACGAGTCCAGGAGGTAGATATAAAAAAAAGATATGGAACATTAAAAAGTTTGATGTTTATTTAGGAAAATCTTTTTAAATCCTACAGATTAAATACCAATAGAATTTTACAATCATCTTACTCGGCGTGCTCACTAACAAATGAATATCCTCTACGATCCACGAAATATTCTTACACAACAAATACCAAACTCAAATTTTTTTATTACAATTGTTAAGTGCAGTAAATAAATGTTGAGTAAGCAGAAAATAATAGTTTCCCTTCAATTGTTCATAACTTTTGCAATAACTATGGGTTATTGAGAGAAAGTTGGGGCGGACGGAGTATGTTTGTTACTCTATAGGTTTCTAACTAACTCTGAAACTTCGTAATTTAATTCGTAGTCTGAATTAGTCGTGAGTCTACACGAAACTTTCCATTTATTGAATAGATCAGAACATTATTCAACGAAAGTTCGTCCGTAATTGTCAAATTAAGGTAATAGATTAACATCCAATGAATTCCACTTTTCCACTGTTCACTTGGCTCTTCGATTTTTATCTTTTGGATGTTGTGTATAATATCTACCAATGTATTTTGGATTTTTTTGGAAAATCTTAAATAGTGAACAAATTTTCTTATAATCTGTATTACTCACTCATACTATTTTTCGTTGCACAAACATTCCCTATTTTTTTTTCCAGAAGGAAAATTGTAACATTATTGGTTAGTCATTTAGTTAATCACTTGCCAGGGTTAGCAGTGTCACTTCACTTCGCTTCACTTCACTTCAGGCAGGCTTCACTCCTCGGTGTCCCAGACTTTCGTCGGTATCGAGGAAGATTTCACAGCAGCTAGTCAGGCATCAAGAATCTCTCGATTCACTTCCTTCTATAATTAAACCGAATCGTCTATCGTGCTACAATTGTACACACGTACATACGTAATACATTATACAGTTCTCTTACCAGGCTTCGCAGCTCGGAAGCGGGCGTCCTTCACTTCTCGATGTCCCAAACACACGTCGGTATCCGTTGACTCGGGGAAGATCTCGCACTGAAGGTAGTCTGGCATTGAGAGACCGAACACTTCGAGGAAGAAGCCGCATCTTCGCATCGTTTCTGTTTCAACAAATATTAAAATGATTGTTAAGGTTTGTCATCGCCTGCCTGTTTTACTTCTACTTGGTATGGGCGATAGAACGATCGTAACTCAACTGGATACTTACTTATGAGTATGTTATAACGTAATAATCACAATGGTTCGTTTATCTAGTACATAAAATATATTATCTTCCGGTTTAGCTCCTAAGGCACAAATCAGACGAGAACGAATGCTCACTCAACTAGGAAGAGCGAAGCAAGCTAATCTAGTATTGTTCACGAACTGTGTCTAATGTGCTTCGTACGAAACACTTATCTGATATTGGATTTAGACACGAAAAGTTACCTATTGATACTGAGCGGGCGCTATCTTTATACCTTGGATTATTTTGTCCGCAATTTTGTCCGTGTGGACTTTAAAATGTAGTGCAGAGAAATAAAAAGAATCCACTTTCTGAATCTACGTTAGAAAAAATGTGTTTAGTTAATCCTAGTGACTATTGAAACTGAACGCATGTCGCCATGATTATAGGCGGAACTTCACAATAATTACTTTAAGCATAAATCAAACTATGTAACCGACGGTTCTACGAATGCATTGAAATGAATTGGTATTATGCACGAGCATGAATAAATTCACAGCCCATTTCGCAATTAATATTAATGAATAATTGCTTTAGGGAATAACATTTAATATTTATCGCTGAAACTAGACGCACATCATTATCTGAATGCCTAATTGCTCCATCTAGATCATAAAATTTTATTTTTGTTATCATGTTAGATTGTTAGCATTTTTTCGTGATCCTTATGACGTATGATATAGGGATTTTGTATTTCATTTGTATACAGTTTGATTACGTGTGAGCATTTTTTCGTGATCGTTTTATAATAAAGGGAACTTGTATTTCATTTGTATACAATTTTATTACGTGTGATGATAATATAGGTATTTCTTGTTGGATACAAGTTTTTTTCATTTCACTCCCACGTTTAAGGCACATATATAGCTTTAGCGGTGATAGCCCAGTGGCTTAGAATTCGACCTCGAATCGAGGGGTCCGGGTTCGAATCCCAGTGGCCAATGACTTGTAAAAAAAAAGTTATGTGCGCTTTATAAAAATTAAATATCACCTGCTGTTACGGTGAAGGAAAACATCGTGAGAAAACCTGCATGCCTGAGAGTTCAGAAAAAAAGTTCTCAAAGGCATGTGAAGTCCACCAACCCGCACTAGGCCAACGTGGTGGACGGCGGCCTACATCCTTCTCATTGTGAGAGGAGACCCGACCCTGTAGTGGGTCATTAATGGGTTACTAACATGACACATAGCTTTATAGGTCCTATAAACTGCATCTCAGTGGACTTGGTAGTTTTTTTCCCGCCCGCCTCCTGGTCTGTCATAGCCCGAGGGGCACCGGAAGCGGATGTAAGATATATTTTATAATATTCTATCATGTAAGACATTCATTAACCCTTTAACCGCCAAGGTCGGATTAATCCGACAAACATAATCGAGTCCATTTCGCCAGCGTCGTATATTCACGACCAAATACACCATCTCGTTTAATCTTTATTTTTTATTTAATTAATCTGTATTCTAAGAAAAATATGTTTGTATTAGGTAAAAAGTTAATTAAATAATAATTTATAATGTAATACACTTTATTCTTTTTAATTAGAAGCCCTAAAAACAATGTCAACAGTTCGATAAATTACTCTTATTATTTCTCGAAATTTGCATTAACCTACACCGCCAGCGACGGCAAAACCGGCATTAGGGATGGGGCCTATGCCAAAGTTTAGTAATACAAATAAAATAGTCCCAAAACAAATGCAGCAATTGTGAATAAAACGTATCTCTACAAATATTTGTGTTTTTCATTTAATTCCTATAAAATTGAGTAAGGGTTTTGGTTAACTTTGTATGACCCTGGGGCTTGATTTTTTTTGTGAAATGTAAGCAACTACCATAGATGTTTCCATCCCTAGCCCGTGCGTTTCGCATCTTAATTTGACAGTATGCTCAACGCCACGTGAATAGTAAAAATACTAATTAATAAATCGTCCAAATCTGTAAAAACTTTGTTTTATTTGTTTTAAAGAAAACCTGTATAGGTATGTATATCGTAATTTGTACTTTGGTGTTAACATGAACAGGTGTTACAGGTGTTAACATGAACAGGTCTTACAGGTGTTTACATGAACACATATCATTGTTACGAAATATCGATTTCCAAAAAGTGCACAGAGCACATCCCTTTTTTTTGTAGGTATTTATTTAGACTTTACTGTGCCTGGCGTCAGGGGCCGGATAACTGATAGGAAGGCCGGCGGTTAAAGGGTTAAGCGTACACAACTTGTACCAGACAATGAATAAAAGACTGATTATTTTTTGATTTTTTTTTCTTACCTTGACAGAGGCTGCGACAAGGGCGCACCATGTGGCCCAGGGGACCGCACTTGGGCACGAACAGCGAGCACAGGAACAGGGCGGTCAGCTCGTAACACCTCACGTCCACCACCGCGTCGTAGATCTCCAGGTCCTGGCCAAATAAACACTACTTTAATAGGGAAAATATACAGACACCGAATCCAGCTATAGATTGGGAACAATGGCCGTAAAATTAGCTAAGTAGTTAATTAGGTAAGTTTTGTATGGAAAATAACGTTTTTTGTTAAAAATGAGTTTGCCTTATGTCATCACTTTCCAGAATTCGTTCCTTATTAGTGACACTATCGAATGGTGTAATAAAACAGGGTGTGTTTTTTTCCGAAATCAATGTGTTCCATTCCTGGCTGGAATATTAATTTTACAAAAATTCAATGCTGCAGTTTTTGTTTTCATCAAACACTTGGGGAGATTTAGGTACATATGGGATGAGCATCCCTTAATATCAAAAATTAAAGAGCATTAACAAACCTTCAGTATCATTTAAAAAGGTATTTCCAAGTGTTAATTTACTTTAAATGTACAAGCAGGTTTAAACGTAACACAAAGATATCACGCATGGCGGCACGCGCCACGTGTGGCTGTTAAATTTCACGATTTTCACGTTCAATAGAACGTAGAATTTTATAGCCTGTGAATTTGTGCGAGTGTTAAAAACGAACCAAAGAGAGAAATCACTCGTAAGGTTGAATTTATAGTATAAATATGATTTTGTAAATGTAAGAATATCAAAATTTCCTATCGAAATCTCGAATATCAAATATCGAAGCGCACACCATGTACGTGTGGCAATTGAATTTCACGATTTTCACGTTCATTGAGAACGTAGGATTTTAAAGCCAATGAGTTTCTGCGTGTGTAAAAAACGAGCTAGATTATTGTAAACAGAATACTTTTGACAAGTACCTACTTTTAGAAGGTAGGATATTTATTTTCTTATATCGCGTACGCTGCGAGAACTATTGAAGATGTAACAAAATGATGTACTACAATGTCGACTAGTGGCATATAATTTTCTTGACACCCTTAATTCATTTGAAAACGCTTTATAAAAGATTTTTTTTATTTTTATTTTTTATTATTTTATTTTTATAAAAAAAAATGATTTGTATAATAGAAAATGGCATGACTTCTTAGACTTATTTATTTTAAATTATAATTAATGCATGCAAGAATATAATATGATAATTGTATACAAACATATTTACGGTAGAATAAAGGCTACTTTTATTTTATTTATTTTATTTTGTAAAAGATTTAAATAAACATAAATAAACTCAGCATAGGCTCCTACAGCATCACGCATGGCAGAACGCGCCACGTGCGACAACTAAAGTTCACGATTTTCACGTTCAACGGGAACGTGGAATTTTATCGCCTGTGACTTTGTACGTGTGTTCTTTGTCGTATTGGAAAGCCATTTAGAAGTCCTTGGTCGTTTATGGCTCCCACCTGCATCGTGCCCACCTGCACAGGCCCCACACCAACAGAAGTAGTATGATATACTCTACCACGTTGCTCACATACGAATTGGTACGACTTACCCGTGTCACTACCTTCCAGACCATTCATACAATGTTTAACGACTGTTATCCGATCGATAACACCCAGGACCGACGGCTTAACGTGTCCTCCGAAGCACGGAAGCGCTCTTGTAATTCGCCACCAGCGGTCACCCATCCGGGTACTGACCGCGCCCGACGTTGCTTAACTTTTTCAATTGCTTGCGATGTTCTCAAGCAGAAGGGTTATATTAAGTAGTTACTAAGTAGGTGTCAGTATTAGTACACTCTTAGCCGCCATCAATGAAATATTTGTGTAAGTTCCACTTTATATTATTTCAAACAAAGTATCTATCATCACCCTCTCCATTTAAAGTTGCCCACAAAAAATAACTAAGCGCAAGCTCACCGCAAAACAAACCCGTTCCAAAAACTTTAAGCGTTAATAACATCAATACAAACAATTTTATAAACATCGATGAATAAGATATCGCTTTAACCGAGCCATAGAACCTTGAATAACGTCACCTGCCATCTATTACGGTATCGAACATAAACCGTCATTACCGGGCGGAGCCGGGCCGGGAGCTATATCGCCTTTTTGTTAGCTAACCTTTGTCCTCCGACGTTGATTGATCGGTACTTCTTAATTACCGATCGCTATTCACTGGGGTAGGGAGGCCCCACACCTGACAGCACCGATTCGTGCTTTATTTATTCAGTTATGCCTGCGCTAACGTGAAGCTTAGTTTGTGGTGAACGGTATTTATTTAAGTGCTTATTTTAAAATCATAATTAAATTTTTTGGTCTGTTGCGAAACGAAGAAGCGTCAAAAGAAAATGGCTTTTTGAAAATCTATCATGGGCATTGTGCGGCGTGATCCTAGATCCCGTAATTCTCCTAGTGTTTAAGAAAACACCGAGAAACCACTAAACTTTGTGAGTAAATTCTAAAAATTCCAAAACCACGATCGCGAGGCCTATTAATTTTTTACCCCCTGTCAGCAAAAAAGGTAGCCACGACTTCTTATTCTTCTTTAAGCGCCTCTTATAGTTATTCGACGTAGATTTCCTGTCCATTTTTTAATGTTTCAGAGTCAATATTTTCTTCCTGCGTCCAGCACGTCTTTTCCCTGCCACTTCGCCCATCATGATAATTTGTAAGAAGAAACAAAATTAAATACTTTAGAAACACGAAAACCTCCAGCTCTACAACTATATCCATACGAATACTGGCATTAATTTGTTACGCTGTTTTAACGTGAAAGAAGAACCAACAAATTATACTCCTAGCCCGCCCTCAGTTTGTACGCGATTTCCTAAGAATTCAACTGCGTATACGTACGGTCACGCACGAGCTCATGCTGCTAGATGTGAGTACACCTTCGATTAGTGTTGCGCTAACGATTCCTGCCTGATTGACTGCGGTTAACGCGAGCACCCGACAATGTTTGACTGACATACCCTTTCAAGGCAGGGTTGTCATTGATTTCGTATTTCGAACATTTATTGACCATGTGACGATGCCAGACCTCTATTAGTCAGAGGTATGGCTTTTTATATTCCAATGATCTAACCCAATAGGCTTTTCTGTGCCAAATAACGGAGAATCATACAGGTTTTGAAGAAGAAGAAACAAATATTTTAGAAAGATGGAAATCTCCAGCTCCGCAATTATATCCATACGAGATTTTGACATTATGGCATTATAGGTACTCGTTACATCGTGAAAGGAGAACAAATCATATTTTTAATACAAACATAAAGCTACAGAGTTTGTTTATTTGTTTGAACGCGCTAATCTGCGGAACTACTATTCCGGTTTCAAAAAATCTTTCAGTGTTGGATAGTCCATTTATCGAGGAAGGTTATAGGTTGTATTTTATTTTCAAAAAAATTAGGGATCCGTAAGAAAATTGCAATTTTGTAACCCAAGGTGAAAACTTATTAACATATAGGATACTTTTTACCCTTCTCTGCACCAAGTTCTAAAATCTACGCGGGCGAAGCCGCGGGCCCAGTCTAGTAAATAAATAATTTCTTCGGCCTTTTCCGCTGACTCTGCGATATTCCAAACCATTGCAAACAAACACAACCAACCGAGCACCAAACGCGACAAAATTCCAACACAGATTCGGCCGGAGCTGTCCTAACTAGCTACATGTACTGAAATGCGATAAATGTATACAATGACATTGTCGTACGATAAATTTGATGCGAGCGACCGAATTTGTCGTCACAATTAGGA
The DNA here is from genome assembly GCA_905147235.1 of Erynnis tages. Taxonomy (NCBI): domain Eukaryota; kingdom Metazoa; phylum Arthropoda; class Insecta; order Lepidoptera; family Hesperiidae; genus Erynnis; species Erynnis tages. The sequence continues at coordinate 14,186,967 of LR990073.1, read as the reverse complement.
CAAGTAGTTTCTCTTCTAAAATATAAAGTAAATTTTTCCCGTCTCCACACCTACTTAAGACTGTATGTATGATGTAAAAAGTATGATAGAAAGAAAAGCAATAAAATAAAAAATATATTTTTTCACAAGCAAACAACTATAATATTATATAAGTATAACATAACTTCATGAAAAAATACCTTACACAATGAAAAACACGAAAATACGTCTCGTAACTTCTCTATTTTCATCTTCTCATTAGTCTATATTTAGTCAGACTATAGACCTGTTACGTTTTATGTCGGATTTAACGAAAAAATATATTAATATCAGTAGAATCGAATGAGCCCTCATTATTTAACTAAGCCGCTGTTATACTTACTCGTGCTGGCAATTAGCGTCCTTAAAGAATATTCGCCATAAAGTCATTAACGACCTTATGCTGAAATAATTACTCGTACTTCGTCAGTGTTTTAATATTCCCTTAAGCGACTTATAACTTGCGAACTCCGCTCGTAATTTGTGGGAACTAAGCGTGACTGCTCGAAAACTACTATTTAAATTCTGATAGGGTAGTAAAGAATAAACGTTAAATGGATATATATTCCCGCCTCCAGGGCCGTCTTTAACCTATTGGAGGCCCTGGGCAATACTGGCCATATTAGGATAATGGGGCTCCTATTGTAGTCAGTAATTAAGGATCGTTTTTTTGAAAAAACAAGTTTTTCGGTAATAAATATTGGTTATCGTTTGATCTGACAGGAACTAGGGACTTTGGATTTGATATTTGAGAGGCCTTAATCGATCGCGGGGCCCTGGGCACTTGCCCGTGCCCACTGGGAAAGAAGGGTCTGCCCGCCTCTAAGCCCTGGTAGTCTCCTGCTGGATATAGGGCTTCCCTAATCGACGCCACTCCGCCCGGTCCTGGGCCCTTTGAATCCAACGGTTTATGGTATTATCCCAGATCGTCAGTCCACTTCATCAGAGAGCGGCCTGTGCTCCTTTTGCCAAGACGTGGTCGCCATTCGAGGACCATTTTTCCTCAGTTGTAAGTCCAGAGAACGATGTGGCTAGCCCATTGGCGTTTTAATTTGTATTTAAGAGCTACATCGGCTACCTTCGTTCTTTTACGGATTTTGTCATTTCTGACTCAATCACGTAGCATACTACGCATAGCACAATATACTGAGCACAGCTTGCAAATCTATACAGGGTTATCCGTAAAACATGAGCAACCTCGCAGCACTAGGTAGCTAACACCATAAGCAACAACTTACTTGTAATTTTAATGGTTAAACAAGTTTTTGTTGCACTGTTGTGCCATTTGTAAGTTTAAGAAAATATATAATATATTGTATCAGGCGTTACTTTGCGGAAATCCATTGTTATTTAAGTTGTATTTATATTTCTTTGCAACAATCCGCACACGTGGAACTTGTTTTGGTATGGACCCACCACCCTCCCTTATCTCTCTGAGTAGGTATATACCATAACAACTTATTCCAATAGTACACGACACGTGTTTCGCCCCAAAACGGAGCATCATCAGGTGATGTGGACTCTACAACGGTTGGTTGCTGAGTAACCAAAGAAATATAAATACAACTTAAATTAAGAAAATATGTTGCTTATGGTATTGGCTACCTAGTGCAGGAGGTTGCTCATGTTTTACGGGTAATAAAAAGGTTATAAAATATGTACAAAAAGGTTATAAAATATATTATATGTCAATCATCATCGCAATTACCTACAATATAATTGATAAGACCAAATTTTAAAAGACGCTTGTATGTGGTCTAAAGTTTCGTGCCATGAATGTCGCATAGGGAATTAGCGGTTCTGTCGGAAACTAATTCATTCCCGAGCACTTAAAGTTTCCGAAGAAGATCCCAGGAGCTGTCATTGTAAGCTTCAGAACGCGGGTAATGGCACGGTCTATCTATTATACAAATCAATAAAATTGGAGTGTCTGTTTGTATATAAAAATAAGAGCTTTTTACTAAATGCATATGTATGTATAGACAGTACGTGTACCAAAATAACGTTTTTTTACATTTTTGTCTGTCTGTTTATTCGAGCCAATTTCTTGAACGGCTGGACAGATTTTGACGGGGCTTTCACTGGCAGATAGCTGGTGTAATAAGGAGTAACTTAGGCTTTTATTTTAGAATTATATCATATATCCTAGTTAGATATTTAAATTCCACGCAGACGAAGTCAACAGCACAGCTATTTCAATAATAAAACCTTCGAAGAACACGTTATAAATCGGTATGATTTTAATATTTTTTCATCCATTTCCTGTTTCCGGGACAGACTTAAACTCCTAGGAATTAAAAAATGTATATACAACAATCTTTAGTAAATAAAAATTGTATTCTTTTTAACCGTATGTATTATATTTAATTTTAATTCTGTTATTCTGTCATATTACTATGTTGCGTTAAGATTGCAAGTCAATTTATAAACCGTTTAGAAATCAGCGTGCCTAGAGCCGGGAGTCTGGGATTAGCTTTTATTGTTATTAATTTGTTTCGAGACTATGACGGTGGTAGCCAGCTCCCTGTCATCGATTTATTAAATCCCTACAATTACTTTCACTTATTCAACGGTATACATTACTCTTGTTTTATTATTAAAACTAGAGATGCGCCGAATATTCGTTTGGTACCGTATTCGGCGTATTCGGCATCTTTTACTATTTGTATTCGGCCGAATTATTCGGTTTTGGTGCTGAATATATTCGGTTCGAGTATTTCTATTTTTTTTGGCTACATGACGCGGTATAAAACTAAAATACAAAACTTATGAGACTTATGTTATAATAAGTCAAAGAAATCCTATGAAGCAGAAAGCAATTTAACTTCGACTCAATATTTATTTTGAAACTCAAGTCAGTATATTTATTTCTTCACCTATAGTTAGTATAGTCAACATTTAGTTACAACCAAATAATTCGGCTGAATATCCGGTTCGGTAAAGGTTAAACCGAATAGTATTCGGTATTCGGTTATTCGGTGAAACCTCTATTCGGCGCATCTCTAATTAAAAGCCTATTCAAAAGGAACGTGAAGACAACACTTTGCTACGTTTGACAAAGAGTTATTTGGTGATCTTACCCGATAATGGCAACTCGGAATTTGTATATATGCTAGCGATGTAGAAAACATCGATAGCGTGATTCAGGATCGTGTGGCGCCATCTCTCGACGAGTGACGGAAAACGCTTCAATTAGAAGCGAGCGATTTTAGCGATTGGTAAAGTGCTTGCAGTGATCCGTGAAAGTGGGCTCAGCTAAGTGTTCTCTTGTAATTGAAAGGGCGCTAATCCCTCGAGCAGCGCTCGCGGCACGTCGATATACACAGTGGATCGTGACGCGGTTTTAAAATTAATACCGTTAATAATGATCGAGTATGTATAATATTAGTATAGAAGAAGTAGCTAACCTTTTTTATGACGGGGGAGACCTGGAGATCCTGTGTTGCTGGCAGAAGGCGATGATAACCTTCCTGATAAAATACCAACAAAAGACCGAGTGTCTGCCCTATGGCTGCAAAAGCTAACATCGTGGATACTTTAGGTAGCTTACCTGATTTTCTTTGTTTCCCGCTTCAAGGCTCTAAGAAACTGAAGAAGGAACTGACCTGCTGCGCATCCCTCTGTCCGAAGTGTCCGATGTAGTTGGGGAACACCGTGAAGTTGTAGGAGATCCGGTGTTGCTGGCAGAAGGTGACGATGACCGGCAGACACACGCCGGGCGCGGGGTTCTGCATCCCGAGCTCCGTGGGCGACGGAGGCGGCATCACGATGGAGCGGTTCACCACTTGCGAGACGTACTGTGCGAGAACGGTGGGTGTTTAGTTGGTCGGTCACTAACAGTTGGTGCAGAACATACTAATTGAGGAATGTATGCTTAGGCTTATTCTTGGTATGAAAAGAAAAAGAAAAGAAAAGAATGCGTTTATTGTTGACTGTTACATGAGAAAGATGTTACAAAAAATTATAATAAGTTTAGAACAGTCTACCCTATGCGGGCATACAATAATTGGTATGGGAAGTGACTACGGTTTTAGGGGCGATTAAAGCGGATAAATGTAGAATGTATAATTTATATGTATGACGTTCATTAAGTGTGCACAAATTGGACCTGATAAAATGAATTATAAAAGCTTTTGACTTTTGACTTGACTCAAGAGTATAAGCGGTGAGTATCACTGAGTATCAAATATCGAAACGGTTCGTTTTAGATATGCGTATAAGTAGATATGAGTATGAGTGATATGAACCGTTGATTTCAAAGATGAACCAGAATAGAGTTAAGAGACGTCAGGCAGGGAAGGCCTATGTCCAGCGGATAAAAATTGTCAATAGACAGACGGACTGTTGGACACCTTTTGTTCTAATAATAATATCAATGATAAAACACGCCTCTCATTCATAGCCGGCTTTCCCCTATGCGTGAGAGCCATGGACACACAAATTAAAAGTCATTATTCAAGTCTGCTCTACTAGGAATAGTACCCAAGGACCTTCAAACAGTACACCGGCGCAAAACTTAGCTTAAAAATCTAAATGTGCTTTTATTCCTGTTCCATCCAAAAATACCAAGTCACTTTTCTGTTGTCATTTATCACTTTTCATCGCTTTTCATGAGACCTGCGGCTGCGATAACACAAATAAATGTTTTGTATTCAATTCCACTCCGTTCCGCTCCATTCCATTGAATTCCAAGTTTGTTTCAAAGAACAGTTGTCAATTAATAGTAATACTTAAAGAGACAAAAGACAAAGTACCTCGGAATGGGAGTGACAGAGACAGAGACAGATCTATCTGAAGTGTTAAATGTTGTGACATTATTCTGCACGAGTCCGGGCATTGAGAAGCTGATTTAAATACACAGTGTCCTCAAAAAACAGATACTATTTTCAATTCAGCCACATTTCTCGAACCGAAACATCGATACAAATAAATAAAATTGGATTGTCTGTTATTTCCATTTCTGACTGAATGCATACGAGTATGTATACCATACTTCCCCAGTCGCGTATTTCAATTCTATACAAGGCCAGAACGCAAGGGTATGAAACTAACCACGTATAGATTGGAAACAACTTTTTTACTAAGCTCTTTCAAACCATACACGAGCAGTAAGCAAATACTCGCGTATACTTCGTAGTAACGTAGGAGTATATCTTGTTCCAAAATGCACAGCACCATTACCTACGCATACGGACTAACCTAACCCTTGAAGGGATTTCTGTGGTAAATTTAGACCTCTGTCTCTGAAAAAAAATTTAACCTAACCTAACCCATTGAAGGAAGTTCTGTGTTTAATTTAAACTGTGGAGAGGGTTTTAAGTTGTTAAAAATGCGGGAGTAACGCAGCGCAATTCCTAATCTCCGCTGTACAGACACGATACAAACTATACATAATAATCCGTACGTAAAATTCGTGTATGTATTGTAATAACAGATTGAAAAACAGCATTACAATATATACGCAGTTTCCTGGCTGCGTTCAGGCGTTGTATACAATGACGCTCCCCAGCCGAAACACAAAACATCAAGAAAATCTTGCTTTACGACGGGTGAAGAGGCTGGCTGTAAGATACTATACCACCTACTACCACCACTCTATCATCCAAAAATGGCGGGTATGACGTTGCCATAACTATAAATCTAGATAAAAAAATCACACAAGTCAAGTTATACCGTCAAAATGTTAATAAATTTTAAAGGGATGTATAAAATGTTTGCAATCAAACGCCTAAAGAAAAAGGCTTCTGTATAAACGGACCCTACTGCGAAACGTGACAGAAGACTTGAACCATTTAAAATATTGCTTTCTCGGAATTAAAGAAACTTCATTTTTCTTATTCGCCCTCCTTCCTTTTGAGTTTGGGAAGGGGAAAGAATCCTTACACTGGTTTCAAAGTAAAAACTTCGAATTAAAATCACCATTGACTTCTAAATGACATTTTGCGACTGTTTCCATGCTGTACCCTTTGTAAAGTGAGCTGGTTATTTTTATAACCGACTTCAAAAAAGGAGGTTATCAATTCGACACGTATACCTATGTATGTAATATTCTCAGAACTGCACAATTTTTACATAATTATGTTTGTCTATTACGGCTTCCAAACAAGAATACCAAATTTCATGGGTGTATATAATGTATCTATGTAGATATGTTTGTCCACGCATATCTCCGAAACTAATTGACGGATCGTGTTCATCCTTTTTTTGTTTCTTTCCATTTTGTTCAACTTAGGGAATGGTAAAAGTTTTATCAAAATGGCTCCAGTAGTTTCAGTGATATGGACTTAAAATTAAAAATTACGAAAAAAAAATATTAATTAAAAAAAATTGAACCGACATCAAAAAAGTATGAGATGAAATTTGTTACATACTTTAGGGCAAATGCTGTACATCCTTTATAAAAAAAAATCTCATTTGTGAGGGGAGATCCGACCCTGTAGTGGGTTATTAATGGGTTACTATTTTTTGAGTATATAATACCTAAACGTCTAACGTCTTCCCAATATTTAAAAGTAAGTATAGTATAAAATCCCTTTTCACTTTAAATTCTAATCAAGAACAATCCCGCGATTAACTTGAACACGGGAACCGCAGCGGAGTAAATATCTGTTAAGGACGGCCTCAATATTCCCGGGGGTTGAAACATTCCTCTAAAAATGTAGTGGAAACTAAATAAATAGGGTCAGGTGCCCAGATTGAGTCCCGTGGGCCCGGGATGAGCCGCATTCCGGGACTGATTTTAAGAGGTAAATACACACAATTTTCTTAAAATCATGACATGTGTTTATAGTCCGACCGAAGTAACTGCGCATTTTGCCATGTTGCGGAAAAGTTATGGAACAAGTTACTGGCATTAATGTGCTATAAGCAATATCTAGCGGTGATAGCCCAGTGGCTTAGAATTCGACCTCGAATCGAGGGGTCCGGGTTCGAATCCCAAAGACTTTGTAATAAAAGTTAAGTGCGATTTATGAAATTAAATATCAACTGCTGTTACGGTGAAGATAACATCGTGAGGAAACCTGCATGCCTGAGAGTTCACAAAAAAAATGTTCTCAAAGGCATGTGAAGTCCACCAACCGCAGTAGGCCAGCGTGGTGGACTAAGGCCTACATCCTTCTCATTGTGAGAGGAGACCCGACCCTGTAGTGGGTCAGTAATGGGTATTGACAATTGACAAGCAATAACTTAATAAGTTAAATGTATATAGAATATAAGAGCTGTGAATTTTGACGCTATTGAAGTTCTTTTATTCTTTTAACATAGCAATACCAGGTCTTATTGTTATTGGCGCGCTGACTCAGTAATTCATTATTTTATGTTTTACAGATTTTTTTAAAGATTCCATAAATTTAAAAATGTATTATTCTATGCTGTAACAATTCATTTTGTAACTTTTTAGCTATTTAACTTAGCAAGGCTTGACTCCCAAATTCCTTGAGATTTTGACGTCTGAACTCAGAAACGTATAAAACTTACATCAGTCGATACATGATTACTTAGGCTGGGCCAATGGATTTAGGCTTGTGAGTATACATTACAAGAAAGACCGTTGCCCTATAACTAACATCCCTTTTCAGTGTAAATTTTAATTAAAAACAACATTAACTCGGACTCTAACACGGAAACCGCAGCAAAGTAAACAACATTTACCCTCAACCGTTCCTGGGGTCGACAACATTCCTCTAAAAATGTAGTGTAAAGTATACAGGGTGAGGTGCCCAGATTGAGTCCCGTGGACCCGGGATGGGCCGCATTCCGGGACCGCGTTTAGGAAGTAAAAGATTCCCTTCCCTAAATTACAATTTTTGTTTTTATTTTGTTTACGTGTTTCATTAAACTGTTTATAATAATCCATATGACCCAGTCGAATATGGTTTTAACATCGAAACAAATTATAAGTAGCAATTTTCGTGGTAATATTAATTTGTAAGTAAATAAATAAATAACGCTTCACACTCATAACCCCACACTAGGATTCCCTGTGTCGTGGATGCCATGGACACACACAAAACGAGAACACAACACACCCAGACCAGAATCAGAAATTTACGAGTAAACTCATCATTCAAATATCTGCTCTGCTGGGAATCGAACCCAGGACCCTCCACGCAGCGCACCGGCGTCTTAACCACTGCGCCACTCAGGTCGTCACAATTTGTATCTTTTAATTTCTTTTTTAAGTAAACTATTCGTAAGAATTATTGCTGAAAGGTGTTGATATAAACACCAAGATACCGTCCAGAACTGGCGAGTGGAACTGAGCGCTTTATCTGCCACTAGTGTCCCTCGGGAATATTCCGAGAGCTGTAAGCGAAACCGATATGTCCGGGATAAGGTCTTGGGAATAAAGATTTATCGAGACGCATTAAATAGGTAGCGGTTATCGGTCCTTCTCATACACAAACTGAAGTTTTCTAGAATGATGGTTCAAGATCACAAGTCAAAGTGGCTATCATAATACTGTAAGAAAGAGTTCGGAGCTCGTAAGCGGTTGCTGCAGATGGCTGAAGCTGCGACCTTCACGGTCCATTCAAGAGCTGGGACTGGCCAACCAGAGGGAGAAAAAGAAGAACAAAGCATATTGAAAACAAGAACTGTCATTATAGTAATTTCAAGTTAGTAAGTACAATTTCGGTTTATTATTTTAGATTTCTCAAAAAATACTTAATCTTTGCACTGCACTACAGAGGCCAGTAGTACAGTGGACACAAGTAAAATTCTAAGAAACGTAGTAAAAAGAAAACGGAATCATTACCAAATTTATTTTCTTGTAACAGACATTCTCGATTACTTTTCCAACTCAGTAACCAAGGTATTAACCTTGAGTTCCGTAAAGTAAAACATAGTCTTCATAAGTTGACGAAACTTAGGTATTTTGTTTAGCAAATTCTAAAATTTCCGAACAAAATATCGCTTACACAAGCGTGAATAAGGTAATTTTCCGAGCCCAGATTGTTTAGACTTAGGAGTTACAATAAAACAGTTTTGAACGAGCAGCGGTGCTCCATCCTTCGCTTTGTAAAATTGTCGCCAAATGGAAGCCAAAGAACAAAAACCCCGAGACAAAAGGCGAGTGGAAGAATTCTTGTTAAATAAAATTATTTGTAATACAAGTAAAACCCGTGGAACGTTACCCATACAATTCTAAAGTGGAATTATTCAACGTTCTTTTAAGAAAACCGTTCAAAAAAGGAGGCTTTTAATGTCAATTTAGTGCCCTAAATATATCATGTCAAATAATTCAATGAAACAGTGCCAATAGTTGTGCATTACATAAAGTTTACAAATATTTTGACACGAGCAGTACTAACATTTACGTGATCTATTTAGGTGTATATATGTGGTTAAAACAATACACGAACAACACTCCACTGTCGCTTTGTAGAAGTTTCCGTGAAATGGAAGTCGTAGAACAAAAACGCCGGGACAAAAGACGAGTAGACGGATTCTTGTCGAATTTTCAATTTGTCAACTGGATTGTTTTAAACGGGTATAATAATTGTTTGCGGCGTGGCTTTGTGTGCGGTTCGAAATTAAAAAGGCCTTTTGGGTTTGGTTTGTGTCTCGGAAGTGAGGTGTGAGGCGACAGGAAATTATACAATCACCTTTTTGCTTTTCATGGATGTACTGTTTCGTTACAGAAGTAACTAAAGTACCTTAACCAACTCTAACGTAATGTCCTTTTTATTTTCTCTCTTTTTTTCTCACCTATCAATCAATCAACCATTTTGTTGATCACTTTCTATTCACTATTGGTTCTTTTTTTAAAAAACCTATACCTACGAGCTGACACGACATACCTCGCTCTGCTCTTAATATGGCAATTGGCTAAGCACTTTCAAGAATTTTTTTCAAGCTCAAAATATTCTCCACCCTCCTAAGTTTCTAAGTTTCCTTGCGAAAGTTTTGGTAATATCGCAACGACGAAATCCGTGGACGGACCGGAATAACCACACAGCTTTACAAGCTAGCAAACAGAAGTGGCATTTCCTGGGAGATTGTTTGAACCATCGATAATCAGTGGGGAAAAAAGATTCTAGAATGGCGACCACATTTCGGCAGGAGTACAAGCTGCCCTTCGACCAGGTGATGACCTGAAGTAGAGAGCGGGAAACTGTTGGATTCAAAGGGCCTTGGACCGGATGAAGCCGCGTCTAAGTATTAGGTTAGGCCCGTTTTTAGCAGCGAACTGAAATGATGATAATGACCGGGTGTCATTACGACTCATTTAGATCTTGTGCAGTACGTTGCAGTACGCACAATCTAATACCGCGTTCCTCCACAGTCGGTTTTTCACGTAGGTCCTCGTACATGCAAACATTGCAAACTTTGGAACGGTCTTTCGGCTGATGTATTCCCACAGGACTGTGATATGGGGTTCTTCAAGAAGATCATAAAAAAGCTCTCCTTCATAGCCAGCAACGCACTGGCGATGGTGACCACTTACCATCAGGTGGCCCGTCAGTCTGTACGCTTGCTCTTCTTATAAAAAAGTAGATAAATGTCTGCGTTACCTGCACAGCAGGATTGGCTCGGAAGTAGGCGAACAGTGCGCCCGTGATGGCGAGGAGTGCCACCGCGTTGAGTGCCAGCTGCATCAGCCGGAACTTGTGGTGAGTGCCCTCGTTGCTGGGACCTCGCATGTCTCGGAGCATCTGCAAGGAAACATGTTTTTGAGATGAGGTTTCTTACAGCAAGCGGTCACTGTGTCAGTAACCATTAATGGCTCACTACAAGGTCGGGTGTCCTCTCACAATGAGGGACGTAGGCCGCCGTCCACTATGCTGGCCTACTGCGAGGTGGACTTCACATATTTTGAAAACATTTTTTACGATACGATAACCCCCCACAGCCCCATTCAAAGGTTTGAATTTTGTCGCGATTGTGGGTCGTTGTGCCTTTTGTACCGTAAAATAAAGTAAAAAGTTTAATAAATAAATACTAATTCAGAAATGCAATAATACAATCCAAAATAATTCAATATCCGGCTCAAATCCTGCATATTCGAAAGCGAACTCAATACCGCAATTAAGTAGTTCGAGATAGTTATGAGCCGAGATATTGGTTGCAGCGTGCAATCTGCATCTCGGAATATTGCGGCGAGGTTTCAACTTTGACGTTCTCTCAACGAGTCCATTATTGCAATTCCGTCATTATTATACCATAATGGTTTCATTTTGGCTTCATAATTATCATATTTGACAGATTTGGTCATCCAGTAATTCTATAACCCTGGAAGGAAAGGTAAGGAAACCTGCATACCTAAGACTTCACGAAAAAAATGTTCTCAAAATCAAAAAGTATGTGAAGTTTATAATCATGTATTAGGTCTGCGTGGTGGACTACACCCTTCTCATTGGGATTGTGAAAAGACCTAACCCTGTAGTGGGTTATTAATGGGTTACAGAAACTAATTCAATGAAGTAATGATATTATGATCTTCTGACGTTGACGTATCTTATTAGAATTTCGTAATCTCAATGGTAAATCATTGGTCGTACAATTCAATTCCATTCAGCGCAATTCAATTCAATGCAATTAATGTTTATGCAATGTTTTGGATTTCACACACCGAAACCTTTCGAAAATATTTTTATATCTTTTGTTGCTATAACTTGACTTGTATTCCCTTCAGCATGTCATTATTTTTATTCCAGCAGCGGACAGATATAGGTCAAAGCACTCAGTTGCAAAGAAGCAATCAGACGACTGACGTTGTTAACTCGAGTCCTAGTTACTCGTAGATGCGGATTGTCTACAGCTTATCTCAGACTATAACAGAGTACAAAGGATGCTTGTCTTATAACGAGCACTCGAACCTGTTATTTGGTTTAACGTAGTTAGTAAACCTTCTGTTTTCGTTATCCATTTTAATGCAGAGTATTGTGTATTTTGCTTTTTATTGGGCAAATATGGCCACTTCATATTTGTTTCTTCGGTGACTGTACATTCCCATATTAACATTTTAAAAAACTGGCTGTTTTACGGGTACTTATAAGTGTGTCAATGTTTGATCGTATTAAAGTTAATTTTGATAATAAATAAGGTCGCATGATCTTTGAATACTTTTTGCCTGTAAACCTTTTTAGGTGGTAGAGCCATATTAGCTCGTCTGGGGAGGTAACTTACCACCAGCCTCTTACCTGTCGTAAAGTAGGATATTCTTTCATGTTTTGTTTTCAGCTGTGGCTCTTTAAAATTGATAAACATTTCAATTTTCTGCAATAATTGTAAAGATGAATAACACTATCTCAGAATTTAGATTCGAATTCTCTTACTGGCCGCTTGCCAACAGATCGGCTAGCTCACCGGCTATCTCAACATCAAATTATAATCTCTTTATGTCGTGGCCTCCTCTGAGATCCGATTTGAAGGTAACCAAGGAGACATTTACAAGTGCTATAGTTCGGAGCTTGAATGTAGAGATACGCTCATCGGATGAATTTTGTGGTAGAGCCTAAGAAGCTCGTCTGTCGTAAAGCGAAGGGCATTCGAAGATCTTGTCAGTACCCATTAATGACCCACTACAGGATCGGGTCTCCTCTCACAATGAGAGGGATGTAGGCGTTAGTCCACCACGCTGGCCTACTGCGGGTTGGTGGACTTCGCATGCCTTTGAGAACATTTTTTTTTGTGAACTCTCAGGCATGCAGTTTTCCACACGATGTTCTCCTTCACCGTAACAGCAGGTGATATTTAATTTCATAAATCGCACATAACTTTTATTACAAAGTCATTGGTGCGTGCCACCGGGATTCGAACCCGGATCCCTCGATTCGATGTCGAATTCTAAGCCACTGGGCTATCACCGCGTCGAAGATCTTAGTCCTCGTGTTATTTTATGTTATTTTATTTTGTGACATTATTATTATTGATTGATTGATTTGGTTACTAACATAGGCTATAAGATGCTTACTAACACATTTATGGACTTTGTCTGATTTTAAATAAATTGAATTGAATTGAATTGAGTAGCAAAGCTCTCGATTTTTTTTCTCTTAGAGGTTGGATACGTTCATGGGCTGCAGTGGCCATTTAATATTACTTGGCCTGCATGTATTTTTGCTACTCAATTATTATAAAAAAATTATATTGTATACGAATTAAAGTATTCGTCATGGCGCTTGTGTGAGTGTCTTTGTAAGCATGCAGTTTTACCTTGTGTGGCAGTGAAGTAGCCGTGCAACACGTGTTCCTTTATCTTTAAACCTTCTGTTACTCACACACGGCCACACAAGTTTCACTATTCGTATATTGTTAATTCTTTATATCTGTAATGATAAAAATTTGATAAACATTTTCAATTTTCCGCAATAAGTGCGAATGTCATCGGTCAGAAAATTACATTGCCGCAGAGTTTAGCCGCACATAACGACCTGGCCGCCCGCCAACTTATCGCCTAGCTTGCTATCGCGACATCGAATTATGGAATACTATGGCCTCCCCAAAGACTTAACGATTGTATGTTATGGGTGTTTAATGATGTTGTCAAAAGATAAAATTTTGATTTGATCTGTGTTTGTATCGGGTAAGAATGGAATGGAGTTATAATCGGACTTAGATTAAATAAGACAGAACTCTGACTGGCGTACATATTGGTACCTGTTATTGTAAGCATGGCAATTTACTCATATTAATATAGTAAGATATTAATTCGTAAAGTTTCTAAGACGTGGCTTTAAAGCAATTAATTAATTTCAAAGAAGGACTTAGTCTTATGCATCTACAGGATTTGAAAAAGGAACCCTACATTAAGGATTATTTATCAAACCTATTTACTATTTTATTTATTTCCTATTTCTATGGGCTCAACGATGTTGTATGTTGTGTTGAAGATTGTTTGTCTTGCCATTATAAAGCATGAAAATCAGTGTTTAATTTAACAACATTTGTGTATACCGTAGGTTAGTAAGCATTAAGCATTGCAATTAAAGAAGTCTAATTAAAAACGCCTAGTAAAAGCAGTGCCTGAATATGTCAGTGCATAATAAGGAATTAGAGTGGGTCTCAAGGGGCGGCGTGGGCTGCAGCGCTAGATAATATTGTAGAGCGCTAGAGCTCACAGCGCTGCAGCTGCTGGAGGATTCAGAGCTAAGCTGGTTTTAACTCTATTTAACTTACTGACTTCTACTTGTATGACATTGCCAGTAATTCTATTCTAATTCTTTGCTATCGGAAAGCAACCTAATAATTCTTACAATTATTTAAATTAATAAATTAATAATTCGTCGGAGATTGGGTTTCGACTTTACTTATTCAATTATTAATTATTCTAATGTTCTTCAAAGGTGATATAAAATTGGATACATTTATGGTTGACTTGTATGAAATATCATAGGGTTTAGTTTGAGGCACGTATTCGAAAAAATATTATGTTTTCTGAATTGCTCTAACCGGTCAATAATGATGGTTCATATAAAGTTCTGTTAATATATTTTTAGTACCTCAATACCTAGTTCTATCTAATATAATCAGGGCTAGTGTTTTAGGGAGTACCTAATCATTTATTGTTAACTAGTAGCGGCTGCAGCGCTAGATAATATTCTCAGGGCGCTGGAGGACTCAGAATTAATCCGATTTTACTTCTATTTTACTTACGAGTAGTAGATAGGTTCAACTACAACGTTGCGATCAATTTATTTCACAGTTTAAGAAGAAGGCACGCGTGCAAGTTTGACATTAAGAGGTCATGCAGACTGCATGGTAAGTGGTTAGTTGCTGCTCTTAGTAACTAACAGCTTTTTCATCTAAATTTTGTAAAATTTCCGCTCTACTTAAGCTCAAATTATCACATTGTGTGAATTCATTTCAAACAATAGTCATATAAAACACTAATAAAATATTCTGATTCTTATTGGGTGTTGTTTTCTCTCTCTAAACTCTAAACGTGTGTGAGATATATTAAGCGTATTTTAATTACTTATACCTAATATTTTCAGTTAATATTTTAATCTAACCATTGTAAACGAAATGATTTTCATATTAAAACAAGTAAGTACGAAACAGTAAATAACGCTGAAAAATTCTGAAGAAATTAATTTAGTTAATTAGTCAAGGGCCGCTAAAATGCTAGCGTAGCGTTCTTTTAATACTTAGCATTAATTAATTTTATATTAATGATAAGCAAGTTTAATAAGGCCTAGTAGGTTCGAAATTATTTGGAATATCTCGAATTAAATTATTTGTTTGTATTTTTACTACTTTGCAACATAATACCATCATACATAATAATATCAAGAGAACGACGACAGATATTTTCCCCAAAAGGTGCATCATTATGTGGAATGTTAACTACTGTAGTTTGTTGAGTAGAAAAAATATTGTGATGAGCGAGCAGTATCTACTTTATATTTAATAAAAATATCGTTAATCATCGAATAAACGTCGTCGAAAAATCGTTCTAAGTCGTCTAGCTACATCTTAGCGGCCCGAGCAGTGGCTTCTCCGGAATGCTCTATCTTAACGAACTTCCAATGGCTGACTAATTATCTGAAGACCCTTCGATATCGAAAAAAACTTCGCAACAAATACTTAAACAGGATTATTTATAGCATTCTTCTTTTGGTACTTTTTACCTACTTATTAATTAACTAGGTTATTCATTAACTAGATTTGCTAGATTTTAATGTTAGTAAATCTTTGATTTTATTATCATTTTTTTCCCACCTATCTGTGGAATAAAATGTTACCTTTATGTTGCTAATGCTAATGCTAATGAAAGACCTTAACACTTGTTCAGTTGTTCCAGAGATCACTCGGGATAAATAGAATGTTTTTCTTCTCAATTTTTTACAACAATATTTTCAAAGTTTTAATAACAATTATACCCACTTACAATAAAAGGCGACGAATCATTTTTAATGCCCGCCTATCTTCGCAATTTGCGGAATTCAATTCCATTCAATTTTTGACGAAAACTGCGACCAATGAGCCTCAAAACAAATTGAATCCGTGCACGTGCCGAATTCAATTACGCTGATTGCTTAAATCGTAATCTGTTTTTCATACATAAGCGCCTGAGTGATAGCTATTTATTGACAGTAGGCCAGCGTGGTGGACGGCGGCCTACATCCCTCTCATTGTGAGAGGAGACCCGACCCTTTAGTGGATCATTTATGGGTTACTGACATGTCCGTTAAAATAATAGTAGGTAGTCATAATATATAGTTGATAAACCAAGGATTACGATGAGGTTTTGTAATAGAGCACGTATATTGTTTCGTAACCCACTTTGAAAAGTAAATGATTTTTTGTTTGTTTACGACATATATATTTTAATTTATAACAGTTGTAAAAAATATCTCGTTCGTCTTTCCTCCATTTCTCTACCTTTTTTCTCTTTTTTCCTTTTTGGACGACAGCTTCCCACTAAATATAGTGCTATATTTAATCGCCCTCCACACGCGACACTTTACGTGCGATTTAAAAGCTCTCGACTGAACGCGTTATTGCATTAAATTCTCTGTTTCGAATGAATATTTTAAGCCGGATTGCTCGTGGAAAATTTTGTACTCCAGTTTCGAATTTATACTTTTTAACTTTAACGCCGATAATACTTAAATATATTGTAGGAGGTGCCATGAGGACTCGGCAAGGTGTAAAATGTATAAACTTAAATTTTAAATGTTCGTCATTTGAATTTTATAAATCTCTCTCTCTCTCTCTTCTCTCTATACATTTACATTAAGGGATGTTAAAACCTTATTTTATTTTCATATATTTGAATATTTAAGAACAGTTGCAAGAGCCTTTTCAAAGGCCTTTTAAGCATTTTGGAAACAGTGACGTCATTGTAGAAAGACATAAAGAAATATTTTTGACATATTACAACATTTTAAAGCACAAATGAAATTTAAAGCAGACAAATGAGCAGTAGTTTGTATATATAGCATCTTCAGATCTTAATGTGAGGTCGATCGAGATAGTTTATCAAGGCTTATTGGCTTGTTTTGGATTAGTTGAAGTCAATGAGATAAATTGTGAGCAGGTGCAGTTCGACGACGTCAATTAACTGAATAATTAATCAGTTAGCTAACTTAGCTACGTCATAATACTATGCCTCTATCTCGACGTAGTAGTCCTACGTCGAGATAGAGGTACCTAATATCGGAGTCACACGTGCCTACTTTGGAAGTGAGTCCTTTACGCTGCTGTGAGTTTTTTTCCGTCCGCTTTTTTCTCCCAGTCTACGTTTTGCCTGAGGGGTGATTAAACGGGATGAATGTATAATTAAGGAAAACATCGTGAGGAAACCTGCATGCCTGTTCATAAAAAGAATGTTCTCAAGCGTATATTATGAAGTCCACCAACCCGCACTAGACGAGCGTGGTGGACGGCGGCCTACATCCCTCTCATTGTGAGAGGAGACCCGACCCTGTCGTGGGTCATTAATGGGTTACTGCTATCAGAAAGATCGTAAGTCGTGTCGTTCGCAGAACGTGTGCGAGTCTCAATACAATATATTTCGGAGGGGACATTTATAATCTTTCCGGATACGTATTGGAACTGCGAAACCAACTCTGAATATGAAACTTTTATACCATTCGTCGGAAACATTAAAACTCTCTCTTCAATTTGAACGTGGAACCGGGTACGGCTCGCGTCTCCCTGCGTTTGCTTTTATACGTCGATACGGGTATGTTTTTATACTATAAGTATAGCGATTGAACGTGTAGGGGAACCGTGACATAGCAAGGTTTTTAATGACTTCCATCAAGTTTCGTGACGAGCCATATGAGTCACTAAACGTAGGGTCCACCCTGCTTTAGGCCGGCGTGATTGACACATACTTCTCTTTACGAGAGGAGACGCGACCCTGGAGCTCTGACTTATTGAAGCCGACATTTCATATGATTGTAAACAAAATAGCTCTTATAAATGAAAGAAAATGCTAGCTCTCTAAACGCACTTTTGATGCAAAAATTAAAATCACTTACCCTATGATGTAGCGACATGTTGCTCCCATTCTGGAAACGCACGATGGTCTGCAAAGACGCTGGCGTTGACATGCTCTTGGTGATCGAAGAGTTGCCCGCCTCCTTCTCCTGCTGCTCTTTGAGAAGCAAACCTCGCGCAATCTTCGCGTTCAGACTCTTGTTCGCGTTCTGGTGGGGAAGCAGCGGCGCTTCCATCGTCTTCGTCGTGTATGAAGGAGAAGAGGTCTGGCTGAACGAGTCGGAAGACACGTTCGAGTCCTGTCGCACGCTGATGTTGGATCCGGAGGACGGGGACCTCTTCATCTGGGCCGCTGGCGGCGAGAATGGCGTGTCCGGGATCTTCTGCGGCGGTCGTCTCGGTACTGGTGGCTGTGGGTTTCGGTTGCAGTCCAGTTTTGGGGGCGTCGTCTTTGGCTTTCGGTTGCCGTTGGGGTCTGTTGGTTGTGTTGGTGTCGTCGTCTGTGCTGGTGGTCTGGGTGGGGTGGGTGGAGGGACCCGTCGGGGAGGCTGGGGGGAGGTGCGACGTGGGGGTGCTGGTGGGGGGACCGGTAGAGGAGCAGCTACCGGTGCAGTTCGCTGGGGGACTGGCGGCGGCTGCGGCGGCGGCTGTATCTGTGGTGGAGGTGGGATCTGTAACAACATAAACAGCTGTCTTGTAATGTAAGCATTCACCAACTGCAGAGTTAACGTACTTCATATTATTATGAATGGACATGAATCTATAATCTGACTGAAGTTTTTTGCCGTTATGTTGCCGAATAATTTTGATTTAATATATAAATTTCTTTTACTGGCTGGCTGGAATAATGACGATGTCATGTTTTGAGCCAATAAGCTAGAAAAAAATTAACATTGACAACGTTATAGAAGAATTGCTGTGCCTATCTAAGGTGAAAGTGGCACCGCCTTTGAAGATATACAACACCCTGGTATGCATACTGCGCTAATATAACAATACCAACTGTATCATAAGAAGTCATTATGTGAAGCTGAACGAATACTTAGCGAACACTTGATTGTTTTGTGAAGAATTGTTATCTTAATTTCTAAATCTTATAAAGGCACTATCTCATACAATTGCGCATAATTAAGCAGTAAGGTGCTAAGTGGCTACCAGTATTCTGAAAAACGAGTCACCAATGGTACTTTCACAAATTATGTAAACGTCAGCTACGTTACAATATTTAACGTTTCGTGTTGAGAATTTCTGCGAAGTTGACAGGTCCTCGTGTTGACATCATAATTCGCGGACCCTGCGGAGCTAATATTGGCGAATTTCCCTTATCAAGGCGCAAAACCCGGCTCTCTGTCGTATTTCGTAAATGGATTTTTCTACAAAGAACTGTTTGAACAGCTTCATTATTAGATAGAAATTTAATAAGCGTATTGGTTCGATTCATTAGACCTCTGAGACCGAATTAAATAAACATTGTTCGGATACAATGGGGCTTCTTCGGTAATTACTTTCTCTTTCAGCGATCGATCAACTTTCGCGGTGAAATCTAAGCTCACAAGTAAAGGAGAACAAACAAAGGAGTATCGAGAATTCGGAGGTGTATACTTTTTCGGTTGCTACGGCATTAGAAGCGATGGAAGAAAGGTAAACATGAAAATGTTGGTAAGCAGTAATACGGTTTATCGGTTACTTTGTCACGGGAATTGGGGAATTGTGTGCGCGTAATTTAATAGATATTGATATGACATTCTGTAAAGAGGCTTATTTGCCCATATCAATAGGACGTTAATGAGTAGCTTTATTACGTTATATAGGTTGAAATTCACAGCTATTTAGGCTGAGAGATGCGCTGACGTTCGGATATTAATAAACTTTGATAAACTTATTCGTCTCTTCTTCACTACATTTTCTTGCTAACTGTGCAAGTTATTAGATCTATTTAAGACCGACCTTAAGTTTCTCGTTGGTTTTTCAGATTGTCATTTCACCGGTCGGAGGGCAGGCTGCACTGCTTTTGCCGAGGAATAGTCGCCACTCTATGACCTTTCTTCCCCACCGGTTTTCTGGTCCTTCGATACTAGTAGTAGCTGCCTACTCCGATACCAGTAGACCTTGTATGACCTTGTATGTTTGGTATTATTTAAATGAAAGCTACCTTGACAATCTACTGTACTCTTGCCGAGACGTAGTCGCCATTCGGTTACCTTTCTTCCCCACCGGTCTACTTCGACACCTTTGGCTTTGTATGTTTGCTATTATTTAAATAACAGTAACCTTGATTGGCTCAGTCAGCGCGGTTCTGGAGGGCAGGCAGTAGGGCAGCTGGCTTCTTCAGATAATTACTCTGCCTGGTTGGTGGGTGGTCTGCACTGTTTTGCCGAGTAATAGTCACCTCTCTATGACCTTTCTTCCCCACCGGTTTTCGGTCCTTCGATACTAGTAGTAACTGCCTACTCCGATACCAGTAGACTTTGTGACCTATGACCTATAATCAATCCACCTGATCCCGAGTTTTTTGCATCCAACAGTTTCTCGCTGTCTTTTTCAGACAAACACCTGGTAAGAGGGCGGTGTGCTCTCCATTTGCCGAGTTCTTCGATATAAGCAGTACCTACTTGGACACCTTTGTATGTTCACTATTATTGTAGCAAAAGTTACCTTGATCGGCCTAGGCGGCACGATCCTGGAGGGCGGGCAGTAGGGCAGCGCGTCGGAGGGGCAGTACACGAAGCCCGAGGGCCGCGGCTGCGCAGCGTGGCTGGCGCACGCCGCGGTGGAGTGCCGCCGCGGGGTGCCGGTGTTGGGCCGGAGCAATTCCATCAGCTTCTCGCCCGGAGTCGCCGCCAGGCTGCCGGCGCGGCCGTAGCTGTGGACGAGTACATCGGTTGAATTGGCTGCAAATCTTGCATTTGAGTAGCGAACGGAACCGTAGCCCACGGCCACGTCGGAGGAGAACTCCCCACGCCTTCCTCTAACCTCCATGAGTGAGGACTAGGCGGTAAACGGACGTACATTGCCGTTAACATAGGCCTCGAGAAGGTTCGCAAAAATGAAAAATAAAAGCCCGGATTAATGGACTTCACATACCTTTGAGAACTATTTTTTTATAAACTCTCAAGGCATGCAGGTTTCCTCACGATGTTTTCCTTCACCGTAACAGCAGGTGCTATTTAATTTTATAAAGCGCACATAACTTTCTACAAAGTTTGACATTGTTGTGTGCCACTGGGATTCGAACCCGAACCCCTCGATTCGATGTCGAATTCTAAGCCACTAGGCTATCACCGCCTTTAAACAAGTGCTTACACCGCTTTTTTAAAGTGCTTACAACCACATTTTTAACTAAAACACAATACGTTACTTTATGCCGTTATGCAATGCTCATTATAACCGTTCGACCTCAAACTCAAAGGACCTCAAAAAACACAATTAGCGCAACCCGCGTCACCGTCTCTTATAATCAGCCCTCGTGACGCAGCTGTGCCTGAGGCACCTTTATGAGGGAATTAATTAGGAGCTCTCTTAAAGCCTTTCAAACGAAAAGATGATTACGTAAAGGGTTATGTATTTCCTTTGGGTTTGTCACTAAAAAATAAGAAAAGAACGGGTTTATTGTTGACTTTTTTTGTGTTTTTAAGTATTCATTCAGCTATTTATGTTTGCTTTGGTTGCCCGATATTTTTGTGTCCACCACGTGTAGGCAAAAGGAGCACAGGCCGCCCTCCTACCAGATGGACTGATGACCTAAAGAAGGCAGTCGGAAACCGTTGGATTCAGAGGGCCCAGGACCGGGCGGAGTAGCGTCGATTAGGGGAGGCCCATGTCCAGCAGTGGACTACCAAGGGCTGAAAGGAAGGATGGAAGGCAGACATTGTCAGTTCCATTCTTGAATAAAAGATGGATAGACGTCATGGGTTGTTGCACTTTTCGACTTCTATAGAAGCTTGGGCAGAAATGCTTTGGAAAGTTCCTGCGAGAATGTTGCTGCCCGCCATCTCTAAAACGAACTTTCAGTGATCTTTCATGACAAACACGAGAAAAAAATGCTTGAAGGTCTATCAGTCTCATTCTCATGGAAGTTATACATACAGACAGATAGCCTGTTAAAATTTCACAATGTGGATAGCAAAACACGCGGAATTTAATCTCATTAGGTTTTGTTTGCACGCTACGTTCATTCCGAGGATGACTTTGCTCACGCCATCTCGCTTAATAAAGGACTGAAGTACCTACCTAAAGAATTTCGGGTTTGAAATTGTCAGAAATTTTAATTATTTTTAGTGTTACATAAGTTGTATTTTTCAAATTCTTGATTGCATCTTATAAAATATAATGTTCAAAGGCATGAATAGTGTAGATAACATCGAGCCATAATGCCAGCGTGGTGGACTAAGGCCTACAACCTTCTCATAGTGAACGTGAATGATCCGACCCTGTAATAGATTACTGAAGGGTCATTTAAAACTACGATTATTGTCATATTCAATTCGTGAAAATATTCTTCCCAAAACTTTAAATACCCGCGAATAATATTTGGCTTCCATAATTGCCCTCTGTCCAATAGCCATTGTTCATTCGGTAATTTTCTCCGTTAAAATATACTTATCCGTTCGCCTATTGTCTGCGCACTCCTATCAAGCATGCCACAATAAAATGTTGAAAGTATTTTCATTTTCCCTTCTTTATTTTTACCCAATGGTATGGTGGTCGGAATAACTTTATTTGAGGCGAACATCTTAGTCCTCATGAGTAGCAAAGCACCCGCTAACAACCTCAGATAGGATTTCTTCTCTGATTGTCTATGGTTGTTGAATATCGTTGTTAATGTAGAAAGGTTCTAAACGTTGTAAAGTATGTAAGTGATTGTGGTGGTTTCCAATGATTCTCTCATAGACTGATCACATCGTGCGCACGACTGACAATGTCCTGGAACCAACGTACTAGAATGGTCCTCGAATGGCGACCACGTAGAAGGAACAAAGGCCGCCCGAAGCAACCTGACGACATTAAGACAGCGGGAAACCGTTGTATTCAAAGGGCCTAGGATCGAGTGGCGTCGATTAGGGTAGGACTATCTCCAGCAGTGGACTACCAAGGAAGGAAGGAGCAGCATCGTCGTTCATCGCCGTTTAAGACGACGCCTAGGACCGGTAGAAGTAGCGTCGATTAAGAGACGCCAGTGGACTACGAATGAAAGAAAGAAAGGAAGAATCCTCCAATAAATACAAGAAACAGTTAACTTCTCAAAATCGTAAAGCAAGTAGCTTAAGCTCAATTTAATTGCATAATTTGTGGGGCGAGCGCCAAATACGATGTGATTAATTAGAGAAGTTTGTTCCGTCTATAATTCAGGAGATAAGTACGCAGTCAGTGAGGCAAGTTTTCACGGTCAGTCAGAAAGGTGTTAGTTATTTGCTATATCGAGTTATTTGCTATATGGAGTAACTTGGAGACATTAATTCGTCTGCAACCCATTTTTTTAGCATAAGCTTTAGGATTCATTTGCTACAGATTTTTATGTGATCGAATGAAGTGTATCTTGACATATAAAAATCTTTGGCAAATGTACCCTAAAAAGAAAGCCTCTGTTATCACCTGATTTAGTTGCCCTGACATTCGATCACGTGAAAATCTGTGGCACGACCCGAGTGGCTCAGTTGGTAAAGACGCCAGTGCGTTACGCGGAGGGTCCTGGGTTCGATTCCCAGCAGAGCAGAGATTTGAATGATGAGTTTAAATTTCTGTTTCTGGTCTGGGTGTATTGTGTTGTTGTCTTGTGTGTGTCCATGGCGCCCACGACACAGGGGATCCTAGTGTGGGGCTGTGAGTGTGAAGCGTTATTTATTATTATTATTAAATGCATCCTAAAGCATCCCAAAAAAGGCTCTGTTATCAGGCACCTGAGCACACCTTGCCCACCCTTCAAGCGCACCCTTCGCCCTAATATCGTCCCCGCCATACGAACAGAACTTCGGTAATTAATCACATCGCGTTTTGTCACCCGCTTGCGCACAAATTGCGCTATTAAATTGAGTTTAAGCTAAACTTCACAATTTTGTTTGAAGAGGTGCATATCGGTTAGTGTTGCTGAACTATCGATATTGAAACTATCGATAGTTTACATCGAAAATCGTTCGACAGGCCTATCGATAGTATCGATACTATATATACTCCATCTTCGTTAGGATATCAAATTCTTTTAATTTCCGTGTCCCATACGCAAAATTTAAGGACTTTTGTTTTAGATCCTTTTTGTTTTCGCGGGAGTTGCGAAATTTAGTGCTATATACCCTCTACCAACATATTTTTCCAAGTGTGAGGGTAATCTACTACTTTGGACGCGTTTTTTATTTTGGAAGCACGTGTTGGAGTTTGGCTATGAACAAAGCACGCGTACTACCATAGGACTGAATATTTTGATATGCACACATAGACAAACATGACGTATCCATATTCCGTTCCGTGTCAAATACTTTAACGTGCGAATTCACAGCGGAAGTAGAGTAACGCGTGTATAGTTGTACGTAAACGTACATACTGTAGGTAGAATATAATTTATACGCACGGGTAATGCGTCTTAAAGACGCGATAATCCGCTCTTAGATGGTTTATCCCGGAATATTTCATGCATGTTATCCGTGTTCTATTGGGAACAGTGACTAACATTTGAAGAGGTTAATGTTTACTATAGGTATATAGGTATATCATTGCTGTAGGAACTCTAACTTAAACGTATAGCTTCTTAATTAGTTCATTTAAGACGCAGTCAAGTAGTAGAGTTAACGAAGTATTGAAATTATTGTCAGTAATTAATGACCCACTACAGGGTCGGGTCTCCTCTCACAATGAGAAGGATGTAGGCCGCCGTCCACCACGCTGGCCTACTGCGGATTGGTGGACTTCACATGCCTTTGAGAACTTTTTTTTTGTGAACTCTCAGGCATGCAGGTTTCCTCACGATGTTTACCTTCACCGTAACAGCAGGTGATATTATTATTTAATTTCATAAATAAATTGAATACCTATATAATTTTTCTAGGAACTTTTACTTAAACTTATAGCTTCTTAATGAGTTATTTAAGGCGCAGTCAAGTAGTAGAGTCAACGAAGTATTGAAATTATTAATTATAATAAAATTATTCCAGTAATCGGTACAGTAACTAGGTGGAAAGCGGTCGGTTTCAAAGTTAATCAAATTTTGAGATGTCATAATTATTCACCACAAAAATAAAAACTATACCTTCCCAACTGAAACCCCAGACTGGAAGAACACGCTGCTTAGCGGCGGGTTAAGAGGCCGGCGGTAAGGCGCCTACCAACAACTACCAAGGGAATTGTTCTACTATAAAATCTCCAACTTTAAAATCTTAAATAAATCCCCGCCCTATCTCAAAATTCGCTTTAAATTAATTCTCTTCAAGGATCAATTGTTTCGTTTTCAGGAAAATCGAATTATCGTTCCGTTCGCTGCCCTTACTGGAGCCAAACGCTAAGTGGCTATTACTGCTATTTTGGTGAAAATTTAACTTCATTAAAAGATATCTCAAGCACGCGCCGGATACGGCTAATCGCTGCGTTAGTCTTAAAACAGGAATTGGCCTCGGGTGTCTCTGATAAAGACTTAAATTACTTTCATAAACGATCTGCTTGTTAGGAAATAAAACGGTATAAGCAGGTTTCCTCACAATACTTTCCTCCATCTTTACAACATTTGATATAATGTTGTATTTATCAACTACATAAATGGAATATGTAGTTTATAAATACAATATATCAACCGTTGTAAAGTTATGTAGTAAAATTTGTAAATAACGTTCACGGACGAACAATCCCGACCTTAGAAATACTAGAGAAGCGCTCACATTGCGTGCGAGTTACTCGTACGTCAACTGTCGCGCGCAATGTGAACGCACGAGTTAAATTCGTAAGAACTCGCGTCCAAACGTCTAAATTAAATAACTGTCATTAACAGTCTGATTGTCAGGAGTTAAAAATCTATTATGCAGGTTTCCTCAAGATATTTTGAATTACCTTACAACAATTGATATGTTATTGTAAAGCGCAGATAACATTAGGAAAATAATTGGTGCGTACATTGGGATTTCAACTCGGATCTTTCAGCCCTTGGTAATCCACTGTAGGACAGGGGCTATCCCTAATCGACGCCACTCCACCTGCTCCTGGGCCCTCTGAATCCAACGATTTCCCGCTGTCCTCTTCAGGTCTACCTTTCGAATTAGGAACCGAATTCTTAGCCACTCATGCTTGTTCGCTTCTTTTATTATAAACGCAAATGTTTCGATATATAAATATATGTATGAAAACTGTGTAATACATATATGAAAATCCATTATCGATGGATTTTAGAAAAGTGGATTTGTGGTCAAAACACGTCCCAAAAGATCCATTATGAATCCTCAGACCAAGTGAAAACTTTATTCTGTTCGGAATATATTAATGAAACAATTTTCAATATTCCTCACCGGTAGCAGGTGAGTGAAGTAAAACCTTTTAAGTATTCGCTGGAAAAGGACAAAGTTCGTCTTTTTATGTGACGGGTTGGATCTCGAACGGTTAATTTTTCGAAGTTATTGCGAATTACAAAGAATTTCCGGTAAATTCTGGCTGTGACTGGAGTTCGTAATCAAGCGCCGGGGGCAGGCGAAAGAAAAATTTATATATATTACGTACATCTAATTTAGTTTTGGTAAATCAAAATGTGTAACTAAGATTTTGTTATGTTTAAATCTAATAATAAACATAGGTCGAAAAAAATCGAAAAAAAAATCTATAATTAGCAATCCATTCTAAATTCAAACCGCCCGAATTACTTTTGCATGGTCTTTCACAATATATGTATGTATATGTAAGTATATTATCTTACAAAGGGGCTTATCGTTAATAAATACTTACATGAATATTTCAATTTATATAATACCACAAGATTTCAAAGGACAAATCTAATAATACTATTCATCTTAATAGACACGACATGCATCTCGAACTAAACTAATATCACAAAGCTGAAATGAAGTAATCTCGAGTCGATGAAGGCTCTATTTGCGTGCGACATCGCGACTGACGTTTCCTGTACACACATTGCACTAGCTCTGATGCCTTTAGAGCTAAAGGGACGACACGATATCTATACAAATAAATAAAATTGGAGTGTCTGTTTGTAACATAAAAATAACCGCTTTTTTGGTTTGAAGGTAGTCGAGTAGGTATTATTGCCTCGAAGCGAGTATACCCTGCTTCAGCAGATCACTATTGAAAAAGTAGCAACGTCAGTCACTATTGAGCAAGATCACTATTGAAAAAGTAACAATTTCAGTCGGTCCATTTGTAGTAAATTTGTCGGAGACTTTTGAGCGGTTCGAAATTTCGACACACTTGAAACACATTGAAAGAGCGTGATATTATAATAATTAATTATGTTCGGGCCTCTACTTTGATTTTTGAGAGATCTACCCAACAGCGGGATATAAAAAGAATTTCAATCAAACTCTCGGAATGATCTTAGACTGGCCTGTTGGTCTAGTGGTTAGCGACCCTACTACGCCGGAGGTCGTGGTTCGATTCCCACCCAGGACAAATATTTGTGTGATGAGCACAAGTGTTTGTTCTGTGTCTGGGTGTAAATTATCTATGTATAAGTATGTATTTAAAAATATATATGTATATTATCAGCCATCTGGTTACCATAACACAAGCTCATAGCTTACTTTGGGACCAGAAAGCCATGTGTGAGTTGTCCCACAATATTAATTAATTTATTTATTTTATTTATCTTCATATGAAATATATAGAAATATTGTACGTTAATCGTGCCATTGTCGTACGGTCTAACGGGGCCTATTACTGCGTAACAGAGCATACTCGTAGTTCATTCAGTCGCTGGGTTGGACTGAGATTAATACATCGACTGTCAACACCGTACGCGATGATAGATCTGTGTTCTCTAGCCTTGGAACATAGTAATCTGATAACTTAATGATTGTGTTGAAATTAATTATTATATTTGTATTTAAGAGACTAAAAGGAATGCCCAATGCCTATTCCTTATAATCCACCGTGTATCAGAATATCCTTTTTATGGCTTTTGTTTCGCTTGTTGATGTGCATTTACTTGAAGGAGATATTTTACTTGAGATGACCATTAATTAAATTACGAAACACCTGTTACGAGGAAACCATACATACCTAAGAGGTTGCCATAATCTCCTGAAAGGCTGTTTATGGCTTTTTAATGTTAACTGCAGTTTTCGATAATAAATGTCACCTACTGTGGTGGGGAGTGCCTGAGAAATCTCCAAAATGTTCTCAAAGGTCTGTGAAGTCCACCGCCCCGTACAAAGCCAGCGTGGTGGGCAGCGGCCTACATCCTTCTCGTTGTGAGAGGAGACCCGACCCTGCAGTAGGGATGCCCATTACGATACGATATATGGAAATATCGATTCAGCACAATACGATATATCGATATTTAATACGATATTTAACCATACGATACTTTTCGATATATTGTGTTACTTTAAACTATCGTATCGTATCACACTACGTCACTTTATTACTTTTGTAACTTGAAAATGCCTATATAATCATAGCGAAATGCCATTAAACATTTTGTTATTCTTAATCCTTAATAAGAATTAATTTCTTTGCGTATTAAAATTAAAGAATGCCATAGAAATACACGTTTCCATTTAAAAATACTAATTAAATCGCAAAAACAGCAACTCAATAAAAAAGCATGCGATAGGGTTGCGATACGATGTCGATACAAAGGGAAGCGATATTTTCGCGTATCTATACATGTCCACCAACCCGCAGTAGGCCAGCGTGGTGGACTAAGACCTACATCCCTCTCATTGTGAGAGGAGACCCGACCCTGTAGTGGGTCATTAATGGGTTACTGACATACAAGGGAATACGATACAGTTACGATGCGATATATCGATACAACACATTTTTGGACATCCCTACCCTGCAGTGGGTCCCCAAGGGGTGCAGTCGATAATAACGTGGCTACACTCACCGGCCCCTCACGGAGTCCGAGTCTTCATCGTCAGCGGCGCCGGGCTGGAGCTGCATGCCGCTTTGCGCCCACGTCACGGTCAGCCAGTCTGTAGACAAACAACTCATGTAGAAAAATCGCTATGTCACACGGCGGTTGGTTTTAAAATGAAACGTCTATGTATGTGTGTGACGACCTGAGTGGCGCAGTGGCTAAGACACTGCGCTGCACGGAAGGTCCTGGGTTCGATTCCCAGCAGAGCGGAGATTTGAATGATGAATTTGAATTTCTGTTTCTGGTCTGGATGTGTTGTGTTCTCGTCTTGTGTGTGTCCATGGCACCCACACAGGGAATTCTAGTGTGGGGCTATGGTGTGAAGCGTTATTTATTTACTTATATCGGGGTCGATTACTGCCGCTCCGCCCTGCCCCGATGCAAACTCAAGGTCTAAGCAGCGAGCTGACTGTATACGCTAAATAATGACACAAAATTCATGTTTATACGATGAATCGTTTTGTAGTTATTAAGACCAGACCATATAGACTAATTCGTTACGGTTCGGTTTTCTGACATGCTACCCCGTGTATGGTAACGATTTTAAAGATTATATGTAATTAAGTAACCATCGTAGCTTGCCCAAGGAGGTACCCTTAACCCGCTGTAAAGCAGTATGTTCTTCATGTCTTGTGCTTCGGTTAGGGAGGCCTTATCTCATTTCGGTTTTCATGAGTCGCGACACACCCACATACGATCTTCGATAGCATTTGAGTACTATTTGAAATTGGACATAGATGTCCATGGGCTGCTGTGACCACTTAATATCACAGGGCCTGCACACTTTTTTGCTATTCAATTACTATAAAAAATGAAATTACGACGGGTTAAGAGGCTAGCCGTACGTGGTTCTACCGCGTAATAAATTCATTATTCTATTGTCCTCTTATCTCCAGAAACACATATTTAACAAAACAAAACGGATATCAAGCGGTGGTCTTGACACATACCTATTAGAAACGAGAGTTATTACAGACCAATATAGTAAGACCTCCTATAATAACCTGCTTCGTATCAACCGCATGAGAATTGAAAACGATCGTATCGGATAAAGGGTCAGTGTAAATTGGATACCCTTTGCATAAATCATTAGCACACATGGATTTGCTCACCGCATAGGTATTGAGTTGAAATTATTCTTCCAAGAGGTATTAATCACACAGGTTGCTTATAAAGTACGTCCTTGATACGTTAGTAGCCCATTATTGACCCACTACAGGGTCGGGTCTCCTCTCACAATTAGATGGATGTAGGTCTTAGTCCACAACGCTGGCCTAGTGCGGGTTGGTGGATTTCACATGGTGGATTTCAACTCTCAGAACTGCAGGTTTCAAAGGTTTCAAAAATGTTGTCAAAGGTATGTGAAGTCCACCAACCCGCAGTAGGCCAGCGTGGTTAACTAAGCCTCCATCCTTCCCAATATGAGAGGAGACCCGACCCTGTAGTGGGTCATTAATGGGTTCAGCTAGACACACAAAAAAGTGCAAAAACGAAATGTTAAAAAAAGGTAGATTGTGTTATGTACACAGACGGGTAGGATAGGAAAAAGTTTTCGATATTTGGTATTCAACGAGGGATAAATCTTGACAAAACTCAGATTACGGGTGCAGAATTCTAAACAGGTACAAAACGATATATCCATAGATATTTTCGTAGCTTTTGTTGATGCTCTATTTCTTACATTATACGGCGTATACTTAAGACTCTACTGCTTTCCTTTCCTTTCAGCTCTTGGTAGTCCACTGCTGGACATGGGACTTCCTTAACCAACGCCACTCCACCCGGTCCTGGGTCCTCTGAATCCAACGGTTTCCCGCTGTCTTCTTCAGACTCTACTATATTTAAAATTATTTAAAAATTGATTCTATGTTATTAATGCAAATGTGACGTACTCGTATGGGCTGTTTGGTTCTCTGCCATGATTAATGACAAATTGATAAATAAAAAAATAGGAAGCTCGTTTCATAGATATTTGAAATTTGTATTGGTTTGCTGAAAACTTTTTTGGATTGAATCGCATGTAATAATTATAAAAAAATATTCCACCTATGTTTGTTCAATTCAATTCAATTCAATTTGTTCAATTCAAATTGAATTTAAATTGAATTGAATTGAATTGTTACCCTGAACGACCTACTACGGCTCTAACAAGTAGGTACTCGAATAATATAATTGTACAATACGGGTTGACGGTAGCGGTAACTTACAATACATACCCGGGCCAGCCAGATCTCTCTCGCCGATACAATACTCAAAACTTCCTCTAACGACACCAATGAATCCGAACAAAATCTAAAATGCTGTCAAAATTATAGGGAGTTAATGTTTGAAACGGTGACGCTGAAAACGAATTCGGAAAGGGAAGTAGGAAGTAAAATTATGTTCCGCACTTACGCCCCTTGCACAAAAGAAATACGAAAAAAATGGAACGCTTACAAAACGAAACGAAACGAACACAGTCGAAGGAACAGTAGAACGACGTTGCCTTGGCAACAATGGCTATTACCTCCACCGCATTACGGGTTCCAAGGCACCTCATTAACAATACTCTGCCAGCGAAAAACATGCCACATTCCATTGATAAAAGAAACTGCTTTGTATGAGCTTTGCAAGCTTGTATGAAATTCGAAATGCCTTGCTTAACTTCTGTGGTTTGAACAGATGTATCTTATAGAACATTTAACTTATATTTTACTAGAAAATTACAAACAATAAAATTACGAGTTAATTTATGGACTAATAATTATGAAATTTAATTCAGACTCTGAAGAATTTTGCTCTGCCTATCTATCCCAAATCCTTTACCTTAAATTATTTTATTTTTAGTTTTTCTTGTCATTCACCATCAATTCTGTTCACCTCCCCTATTAATGCGAAAATCCAAACAATTTAAATTTACGTTCGCTACGATTGAGAAGCCCTAACTATCAGAAACCGGCACTCGATTCTAATATTTAGTAAGAACTAAGTAGCTCTTGTACTTTAATTGTTTCAGAAAAATGAATGTTAGCTGCAGGGTTATAACTGACAGATGAATCACTACTAGAAGCATGTAGGCCACTGGTAAAGCTACTAGAACCTTTAATCGTGAAGAACAGAACTTCGGTTTGGTAGTGTCTAAAGTGGGATGCTTATTTGTAAAATAGAAACGACCATCCTTAGGCCAGCTTATGGTGACTACTGACACAGTATGCAAGACAGTGACATCAAAGAAGGTCTTTTCAATTCCATCATCATCCATCATCAATCTAAAATCACGTCGAAGTTTATCATGTCGAATTTCATCAAAGGTTGCTGAAGTATTTTTCACATCAATATTCTTTAAGATTCAGATGAGAAAACACAAGCACACAACAATAAAGCAAAGCGGCCCCATAATGCCTCCTTGAGAGAACGCGTAAGAGAAACGACTGATAGTTAAAGAAGAAAGCCAGAAAGATTCGTCACGACTAAAAAGGGTTTCTGGGATATTTACAATCTCCTTGCGTATTCATGTCGTCTGTATGATTAAATTATGTTAAACTCTGGAGGGCGTATACTTTGACAAGGGTCGACGGGGGTGACCTCGCGTCTCGCAACTGTGGGATAAGTACTCAAGCATTTTTTCTGGCGATTTCGTTGGGAACTGTTTTTGTGGCATTTGTCTTCTAATGTGGAGACCGTGAGACGGTGATCTGGACGCTGAGATTTATTGCCTCATTTAGAGGGTAGGAATTTCGCTTTTGTTGCCTTGTTATTTTTTATGGAACTAGTTTGGTTAATTTGATAATAAGTTGCACTATCGACTTGTTATGTTTCATTAGAATTTCCTTTATCGTAAGCACCAAATTACCTTTGTAATTAGGTTTTATTTATGATTAAGTACCTATTTCTACCACTACTGTTATAAATGTAAAAGTTTGTGTGGATGGATGGGTGGATTGGATGGAGTTGGTAACTCGCAAAAATGGCTGAACCGATTTGGATAAAATTTGGTATGCATGTAATTAATAACCTGGATTAACATATAGGATACTTTTTATACCTCCCTTGACCAAGTTCTAAAGTTTACGTCGATGGAACCGCGCAAATTCTAGTGGGACATAAAAACGCTTGCCATAATGAAAAGCATCAAAATAATAAATCAAAACGTGCGGTTACCCTGGCAGTCCCAATCCATAAGATTAATAGCAAGTACCAACGTGTTATCAGGCAAGGACTACTTCTTCGAAAATTAGTTTAAGGCAAGGTGAAACGAATCCTGCGAACCTACTTTTAAGATATATTGGGCCTTTTTGTTGAATAAAGGATTTCTTGGCTGTTTCAAAGAAGTATCATATCTCAAGTTTCGGGTACTGAAAAGTAAGCCAAAAAGCAAAATATTTCCTTCATTCCAAGTAAGTACTATAGCAGATATCATGGATGAAAGAATAATTTCAGAGGAAGTTGCCAGTTATCACATGCCAAAATCGTTATGTCGGTATCTTGGTACAATATCTGAACGAAGTTCCCCCACTGGGGACGGGCTTGGGGCTGGCTCAGTAATGAACCCGTATGAAATATGGCACGTTCGAAATACAGAACGTATTCAGTTCTACCCTAATTCAAAAGAGTTTCGGGCTCTTTGAATTCTTTTCAATATTATCGGATTTATTGTGATCTATTTGCTAAGTCTGTCGAAAATTCTGTCGCTGGTCTGTCCGTCACGCTGGCCTAAGGCCTATACCTATCTCAGAAGACTGAGTCATGTATACGACCTTTTGGAAGCGAGAATTATGCAACTTTGATGAAAGTGACATAGTTGTACAACTCCATCCTCAGTTCAATAAGGACTAGAACTCTAAAGTTGCAATAAAGCTCTGTGCAAACTCCGAGATGCGCATTGCGTTGCAACCAATATCTCGCCGCATACCACATTTAATTGCGGTTTTGAGCTCGCTGTATTATACTGAAGATTTGATATAGACAGAGTATTTTGAGTACCCCGTTGAAGCGCGCATAGCCCCACTGCTTAAATAGATCGCAAGCGGTCGAAAAAGTAGTCAGCACTTGGATGGGTGATCGTTAGTAGCGCGCTTCCGTGCTTCGAAAGGCTAACGTGCCTTCGTTGGTCCCGGTTCTTGTTGAAACGATAACAGTCGCTAAACATTGTCCGCGACCCAAGAGGTGGTTTGAAAGCATCCAACACGGGTGGCCACTACAACTAGTACTGACCGCTTAAAGTACCCTCTGAAGCACAGAAGCGCGCATTTAATTCGCCACTAGCGGTCACCCATCCACTGACTGCGCCCGACGTTGCCTTCCTTTTTCGATCGCTTACCATCCACTCAAACAGCGGAAATATGGGTGCTACGGTCCTGAATAATTGGTCCGTATATAGCAATAATTTGGGACATTATCGAATCTTTTATTAGCACGCTAATAGATAGGCAAACAATCCAAGAATAGCAAATACGTAGTAGGCGTGAATGGCGTAAAGTTTGTTTATTGCCGAGCTATTCTCTGCCACTAATTCATTACTGCCAGCATCTTCAGTCAGATACTCGTAAGTCTAATGACACAATAAGTTAGGTTTGTTTCAAGTTATTTTAGAGTTTCGTGGAATTTACCGCGTACAAGAAACAATTAATTGGACGACAAGTTTTACAAGTGTTTTTGCACGCGATGAGAGTTAAATTTCAAGTTCGCGGCATAATATGAGGGTCTCAGTAATAAAAAATAAAAAGTTTTTTTAATCTGTCCATGGTTGAACATAAAGTAATTGCTTGGAAGATATTTGTCAGTACCCATTAATGACCCACTACAGGGTCGGGTCTCCTCTCACAATGAGAAGGATGTAGGCCTTAGTCCACCACGCTGGCCTACTGCGCGTTGGTGGAAGATATTTACCTTCATTAAATTTGTATTTTCTACCACGGCTGCTTACGAGGATGGCAGTACGTACACTGTCAGGTGAACTATACTATTTAGATCACCTGTCATAAAGAACTTACAAACAGTAGTTTCCTATCAGTATACAATTAAAAAGCCAGCGTGGTGGACGGCGGCCTACATCCCTCTCATTGTGAGAGGCGACCCGACCCTGCAGTGGGTCACTAATGGGTTACTGACAGAGGCTACAATATTAAAGTTTAACTACACACAGTTACAACAATATTGTTCTGTATAAACAGAAAACACACAATGTAATCGAAAAAAAACCCGCTCATATGACAAATACGTGTAACTAACCTTTACGTGTAGCAGTGGGAGCGAGACGCGTATATTATTTGCATACAACAGAAAGAGAAAACTCAAAGGTTGTAGCATAATCGCTTCGAATGCAAGAGTGGAGCGTGCTATACAAATACATAATGAGATGTTTGTTGGTTGGGCTGGCGATTATGGCTTTTTTGTTTCGAAAAAATAATAAATAAATAACGCTTCACACTCAATGATTGTCCACTAGGATTCCCTGTGTCGTGGGTGCCATGAACACACACAAGACAAGAACACAACACACCCAGACCAGAAACAGAAATTCAAATTCGTCATTCAAATCTTTGCTCTGCTGGGAATCGAACCCAGGACCCTCAGCGCAGCGCACCAGTGTCTTAACCACTGCGCCACTCAGGTAGGCGATGCAGCCCTATCAACCCGTCTCAAGACGCAAACGGCCGATCTCAAGAATTGATTTTTTCGCGGCCGACCAGAGGCCGCGTTCCAGCGCTCTCCACAACTTTACAACTTGTTAGAGCAGAATGTTGGATTTATGTTATCGTTATTGCTTCTTTTAGTGCTTGTTGACGATACAATGAAAATGTTCCTACTGTGGCGTATTGATTTGTAAGGTATTTTTTTCAATTTCAGGCTTTGCGGGTTGAAATTGAGGGTTCAAATTTTCGCCTTTAAATTACCTTTCCAGCGACTACAATTTCTAGTAGTCTAGGGAATCAAAATTTAAAAAACGAAGAAGAAACTGCCGTGATGCTGTTTATAGATTTTTTGGAGTACGCTTAAATTTGTCAAAGATTACTCGAAAATTTGGCAAAAGAAGAGGAAAATGTTCGTTACTGTTTAATACCTTTGCTTATATACTAAGGGTGAAAGCATAAATAATAACTTACATTTTAGACTATAATCTGGCCCGATTTCGTCGAAAAATTTTAGATCAGAATTTTCGGTTCACCCGGCCCAAGTATTTCATATTTGCCAGCCTTAATAAGAGCACCTCTGGACCTAATCCGGTGGCCAATAGAAATTCCAATCAGCCAGATTATTAAACTTTCCAAACAAAATTACCGAAAAGTTTCCCTCCGAAATTTCGCGGTAAATCATAAAACATGTATTGTTTGCCTCGGCACAGTCGACAATAGTTGGGCGTAATAAAACTATATTAACGACCCTACGTACTTATTGCGCCCTTCCTCAGAGCGATGTTAAACAGAGGTGCCCTACAGAGACCTTTATCTGTATCGTTTCATATCGAATTTATTGTATACAGATTGTTTAATGTAAAAATACAGAGAGGTGTTATAAGCGAAAGGGTTTTTCACAATTTTACCCTATAAAATAAACTGTATTACGTAAATAAACAATAACCAAATAATCAAATAATATACAGGATGGATTAACAAGTGTGCGTGGATGGGGAAATCCGAAAGTATGAGGAATAGCGAAAAATACTGAAAGTCTGGGGTCTAATTTTGATACAAACAAAAACTGCATCATTGAATTTATGAAAAATCAATATGCCTATCCAGGAATCGCACCCATTGATTTTGAAAAAAAAACACACCCTGTATCATATAATATATTACACCATTCAACAGTGTCAATACGAAAGGAATTCTGGAAAGTAATGACATAGGGCAGACTTTAGGATAGAGCTTATTTTCAACAAAAAAGATATTTTCCATACACATCTTAACTGATTTGTTGCGACCCGACAGAGACCTGAAATTAGTTGTTAGTAGTCTTACCTGCAGACTTATATTTGCATAAAAACGGTATTAAATTTAATAAATAATGAATTATTAATTCACAAAGTCACTCTTGAAGCCATGTCTCCAGCGAGTTGCGACAAATCTTACAATCACTGTTGAAAGGTTTGTGGCGACCCGACAGAGACTTGAAGCTGTTGTGAGTAGCCATACTTGCAGACTTATATTTACATAACAAATATATTCAATAAATAATGAACTATTATCTCACAAAGTCATTGTTGAAGCCATGTCTCCAGCGAGTTGCGACAAATCTTACAATCACTGTTGAAAGGTTTGTGGCGACCCGACAGAGACTTGAAGCTGTTGTGAGTAGCCATACTTGCAGACTTATATTTACATAACAAATATATTCAATAAATAATGAACTATTATCTCACAAAGTCACTCTTGAAGCCATGTCTCCAGCGAGTTGCGACAAATCTTACAATCACTGTTGAAAGGTTTGTGGCGACCCGACAGAGACTTGAAGCTGTTGTGAGTAGCCATACTTGCAGACTTATAGTTACATAACAAATATATTCAATAATAAATGAACTATTATCTCACAAAGACATTGTTGAAGTCATGTCTCCAGCGAGTTGCGACAAATCTTACAATCACTGTTGAAAGATTTGTTGCGACCCGACAAAGACCTGAAATTAGTTGTTAGTAGTCTTACATGCAGACTTATATTTGCATAAAAATGGTATTAAATTTAATAAATAATGAATTATTAATTCACAAAGTCACTCTTGAAGAAAGTTCAGCGAGTCGCGACAAATCTTACAATCACTGTTGAAAGATTTGTTGCGACCCGACAAAGATGTAGGATAGTCATGAGTCGTTTTATTACCAATAGAGCTTTTAAAAATAAACAAATAATAGTAATAAATACATAGTAACAAAGACTTATTAATGCCGCCCATTTTGCCTTTGAAGCATGTCCCCAGCGAGTTGCGACAAATCTTACAATCACTGTTGAAAGATTTGTTGCGACCCGACAGAGACCTGAAATTAGTTGTTAGTAGCCTTATCTGCAGACTTATA
Source organism: Erynnis tages (assembly GCA_905147235.1). Classification (NCBI taxonomy): domain Eukaryota; kingdom Metazoa; phylum Arthropoda; class Insecta; order Lepidoptera; family Hesperiidae; genus Erynnis; species Erynnis tages. The sequence continues at coordinate 14,148,996 of LR990073.1, read as the reverse complement.
TTTACATAAAAAATATATTAAATTAAATAATGAACTACTCGTATTGTCTCACAATCTCACAAAGTCGCCCTTGAAGCCTTGTCTCCAGCGAGTTGCGACAAATCTTACAATCACTGTTGAAAGATTTGTTGCGACCCGACAAAGACAGAAATCAGTTGGTCTTAAGACACCTGTTAAATTTGCATTTTTAAATCAATGCTCTATGAGTTGCTATTAAAATTGTATTGTAATTAAAGTTTATAAAAATACAGAATAAGTAATAACAAATACATAGTTATATTATGTAGGTATTGTATTCGTAATACTGAATGCAACGCAGTCCTTGAGACATCGAATCCAACTATTTGGAACGCTAAATTAATCAGTTAAGGTTTGTATGGAAAAAAACGTTGGGTGGGTGGTGGATTCGATGGGTTTGATTCCTGACAAGGCATACCTATTGATTTTTCAAAAATCCAATGATGCAATATTAGTTTTCTTCAAAATCGGGCCCCAGATTCCTCCAGTATTTTTCGCTATTCCTCATAGTTTCGGATTTCCCCTTCCACGCACACTTGAAAAATTTACGCTGCATAATTTCATTGCTGATCAAATTTTAATAATATAAAATCACAAATATAAATATGATCTACAACAGTATTGACAATATTAACCAGTTGATTAGCTGTATTTAACAATGTGGTCGTATAAGGAGCTTACAAAACCGGGTGGATTTTGACTGTTTCCGTGTTGCTAATGTTTTGAAGGAAAATTTGTTGATATCAATAATATTACGGATGTTTGGACATTTGATAATGTTTGGAGAAACAACAAAAAAATCTCTAATCATAAGAATAATATACTAAGACATTTAAATTACGAGTACCTACAAAGACATTTTAGTTAAAGGCATAAGAGCTCAACGCATTACTGTGTAGAGTCTTTGGTAAAAATATTAATTAATATGAGATGCAAATCCAAATTACGTCAGATAATTTGATAAATTAAGTCCAATTAAAAACAAATTAGAAGCCTTTCACCAAATAACATCAAAGTTGATGATAAATTACGATAGATAAAAACATAATAAAAATACGAATAGTATTGGAATACTTTTATTATGTGTCTCGTGATTACTATAGGATTGAAATTGTTAATTTAAGAGATGAGTCAGTATTGTTTTGGGATTATTCAAACAGATGAAAAGCAAGAATGGAGCAAACAAGCAAACAGTGCCGGCACAGACCCCACCGTGTAATTATTTGAGTAGGCACAATGTATATGAAATGGAAAAAGTCGTTTTGATTGTTGAAATTTCATTTTGGATTGTTTGTTTTTTTTGTATCTATATAATGAAAAACTTATGTTAATTGTAACGATCCGACAGACGTGTTGGATAGCGTTTGTGTGCCAAAAAGTTTCTACCGTAAATCCCATGGACTCCTATCAAATTAAATATACGCAATCAGATCAAAAACAGTCAGTATTTGGGAGGAGTTGAGTGATATCCGCGCGTGAACGAATCGTTTAACAAGCATAATTAATAGAAGAATTGCTACCAGTACGTAGAACACGTGATTAATGAAAAATAGCATAAATGATGTAAAAACGCAATTCAAAAACTAAAGCAAATCTCTTCGAAATCAAACGTTTAACTAACAAATTGAAGTATAAGAAAACTCCAATGAAATTAACAAATATCTGAGAGTACCCATTTAAAGAAGGAGATAAATCCCGTTCATGTATGTCATGTACCAAAATGTACTTTAGATAAGACTGCACCGTGTATATCCAACGCTCAAATCAATATAATCAAATCTAATGTTTATGGCATCAAAGCACTTCTAGATAATAACGAGTTTGATTACGTTAAAATTGTATTAGTGTGAAATTTCATCAGCACCCAACTTTCTGCGTTATAACAGCATAACGGTGTTTGTATATTATAATAACTTCGAGCATAAGATGCTTACTTTGTACCGAGTGAATTAATTCAAACAGCCTTAGAAAATTAATTCTTACAAAATTGTTATGGCAACTAAAGCAATTACTTCAACAATTAAAGTAAATTATACTATCAATGCCGACTACCGACTTCATATACGACTAAGTTTACTTGTGGTATAAATAAGAACACACCACTTTAATAATAAAAGAAAGTTAATAAATAAGTTAATAGTTAATTCTACAACAAAATAAATAAATTGATAATATAGGTAACATTATTATTAAATGAAGATTAAACGATGGCTTATAGGTACATTCAGTGTGTTTTCAAAGAAGCCATAACAGCGTTAATGAATTAATTAATTATTTTATAGCATGAAAAACAAACAGTTACGTAAACTAGTAAACAAATTCACGATAAATAAATTCTGCAATAGTGGAGAAGTTCAATTTGTATAGGATGGAGAAATATTTATTCCGTCACCAATACAGTTACAAATAATACATTATAATTATACAATGATCAATTAGAGTAACATACAGAAAAATAAACAGATGATCAATAAAGTGTAACAAAAAAAAAGATGTACGAAAATCATTCAAATTATTTTGACGCAAATAGTATTGTACTCAACTTGACTCGTCGGTAGCCAAGCCACGATGGCTAATTTTCTGTTATTTCCTCCAAAGACTCGATCATCGAAAATCATCACCATTTCTTACACCTAAATAATCATGACCATAATTATTTATTAGCCTGTGAACATAATTTCTTTGACATACAGCTCAAAGCTTAAATATTTGAGATCTCCACTTCGCATTTGCATAGGAAACTCCAAAGACTACTTCAAAAGCCCAGAATTCCAGCTGAAATTCAATTCCAACATGAAATTTCCATAACGATCCGATATTGCAAAGATGCAAAGTTGAAAAGACAATCGCTTTACCGGGAACAATATTTCCGCTCCATAGAACTGAATTATCAAGGCGGTAGTTTACGAATTTAAGCTTTATTACTTGATGGAAAGTTTCTCATGAAATCTTTTTAATATTATGAATTTTACGCTCGATATTCGATTTTCGGTTTCTCTTTTCGTGCAAGAAAACAGAGAAGTATAATTTGAAGTTTAAATATTTTAGTAACAGTGGATTTGTATTTTTTTAAGTTAATTTTTTCTTACGTATAGCCTGACCAGAGATTTTATTTACTTATTTTAAGAGTGATAAAACATGACGTGGTTACGTAATAGAGAAAACATGCTAAGAAGTAAAATGTGTGGTTATATCAAAGACGAATGCAACAAAATGTTTATAAGACATCCAAGATATGTAACACATTATAAGGAAGTCATCATAATGCAGAGGTCTCAGTATAGCTCCCTGAGGAGTTCCCTAATTACACTACTTGTTTGAAGCTATAACTCAAACATTCGTGGATAAAGTTCTGTAACAAGTTACGGTACAACTAACATCTGGAAGTATGAGAGTTTAAGTCTGCAAATTAAACAGCATGACAGACTTGTAAATAAATATTTGCCAGTAACATAGCTAGGTAAAAGGCATCTATTTGAACCGTTGATCCTCGTTCCTTCAACAGCTTTTGCTCTTTGTATGAAGCATTGCATTTAAGCAGTTGATTATAATGATGATAAATTTTGCCTTTAATAGAAATTGGAACGTTCTTTTGAGTGGAATACTATAATAAATAAATATTATATATAAAATTCTCGTGTCACAATGTTAGTTACCATACTCATCCGAAATAAACGGCTTGACCGATTCTTATGAAATCTTATATGCATATTCAGTAGGTCTGAGAATCGGAGAGACCCTGCAGTGGGTCGTTAATGGGTTACATCCAAATCTGCAAGAAAAATATATTTTTCTCATCTACAATGTAACTTTAAAATGGGTTTTATAAAAAATGCATTATCTGATCTATACCTAGAGTTCCATTATCCAAAACTACTCTTTTATATTTTGACGTATACCTGTGGATAGGTATCGAAGGGGTTACAAATAGTGGTTTCACGGGTCGCCGCGTCCCCCGAGGTCGGGGGTTGGAACAAAATAACCTTTCGATTTCCTGCGAAGGATCGCATTCAACCAGTTTGGTGACCAACTTTATCGTTAGAGTGAAAAATAAGTTACTTCTACTATATTTACAGGATTGTAGCAAGAAACGCGTGGAATTCTAAAATAAAAGTATATTCTAAAATATACGCTTATGTTACGCCTGATTACATCAGCTATCTGCTAGTGAAAGTCCCGTCAAAATCGGTCCAGCCGTTCCAAAGATTTGTCGGAACAAACAGACTGACATACACGCAAAAATTGTAAAGAATGTTATTTCGATGAAAAATTGTAAAAAGCGGTTATTTTTATATTGCAAACAGACACTCCAATTTTATTTATTTGTATAGATGATTGAACGTTAGAATGTATTTATTCGACAAGGCACAGCCTCTTAAATAGTGCCTAGAGATTTATATACACAATAAACAGGGGTAGCAAAACTTTTGGCAATAATAATTGTTTGCAAATTTATCCTGCTATTCAGTTTGTCTGCGGTTGCTAAACAAAATTCAGAACTTCTAGTCTCAAAGATATTGTAGTATCATTAAATGTTTAGTTTAGCTTAACATTGCCGATTATTTATTTACATTGTCAGTAACCCACTATAGGGTCGAGTCTCCTCTCATAATGAGTGGGATCCACCACGCTAGCCTGCTGCGGGTTGGTGGACTTCACATACCTTTGAGAACATTTTTTTCTCTCTCTCAGTCATGCAGGTTTCCGCACGATGTTGTCCTTCACCGTGCTATGGTGTATTTTTCTTTTTCTAAACCAAATTCACGCGAATAAAGACACAGGCTGCGGTATATACCTACATATACGAGTAGCTTTCTATTTGTGTTGTGCAATCGATAATTATGTAATAAAGTGTCTTTAGGTTATGTCTTCGACATACTCGTAGCTCCACCAATTTGCTTTCTCTGACATGCTTGTCAATATGAATTTGATTATTGAAATGGTACATAAATTCCAATATTAGACATCGAGAGATGTCCAATTATAGCGTTTTACCAGCATTATATTCTACATTGTGTCCAATACTCTCTGTTTTATATTCTCGCCTAGTAATCGGACACCGAAAGCAAGTCACTGACACTGTTTCAGTACATCAGCCTCATACCATTAAGCACTTATAATAAAAAATATTCTCACCCCCTACCCTTAAAACAGCCGTTCGTCTGACGAGTTCGTCTTAACTTGTCATCTTACGTCTCCCCGCTAAATGGTTTTTGAGTACAGTACAGAGAGTACTCAAGCCATAAGAAATGCGTGAAGCAGCCGAATTTGAATCTTATGGCTTTATAAATAAGGCGTGAAACCTTATATTATGAATTTCGTCCACACAACCAACTTTGTACCTTATTGCGATGCAAAATAGAGAGCATTTTTGTAATGCACTGAAGTTCGTAATACAGTCTCAAGTTCTTTCTTGAAAGTTTTCGGTATCTCACCTATATCAGAAATGATAATATATTTAGACTTGTATGTCTGAAAGTTACGAGTAGGTGACTAAAAATTACTTGAAACATGTAGAACATTTTAATTGTTTTATTGCTGCTTCAAAGTAGGTAGGTCTCATCACAAAATTCAACCTTAGAGGAACGACTAATTTTTCTTTAAAATATTTGATAAAAACTTCTCAAATTGCTGTTTAAGTTTGCTCTCACTTAGAACAAAAAAAACAATATTTGCCTAAACTATAAACTGTAAGTGGGTGACCGTCCGGTCTGGCTAGTGTGTAAGAAATAGGTAGTTACTTCGAGTAAAGACCATTCGAAGCACATACGAGTAAATCGATTTTCTTCACATCCTATCATGAGGACGGCGATCGCATCAGGTGAACTATAAAATATCTCCTCGAAATCCAATTATAATGCCTCTACCTGCTTTAATATCATAATTATTGTGTTCTCTCAATGCCTGAATATGGAGTCCATTAGTGTGAGTGGGCGGGGCGTTATTAACTGAACACACAATGGCTCGCCTCTGAAGGAAGCCAGGTGTTATCTGATAACACTATATTACCTCAGATATGTGCCCTTCATCACATATAACGTAACAACGTAACTGAGCGCCACTGAACTAATATGTTTTTTAATATTGTATGTGAGTCACTGCTGCCCATGGATACCCATTTCCAACATAGTTGTTACTAAGCACTTAAAATAATGCCTCAGATAATTTCAATTCTACTCAAATTCAATTCTATATTTTTAATTTAATTCAATTCAATTCAATTGGAGTCAGCTAAGCATCCGTCACGACATTAATTTTGTCGCGTAAACTCTATCACACAATTTCGTACACCCAACGGTACGCGCACCCACTTTGAGAAGCCCTGGCTGATGATGAGCGGTGTAATTAAGGAACAAGTGGAGCCTTACCTTTGAAGGAAGCCATGTTGGTTCCCGGGCGGCCCCGGAGCTCTCATCTACGTGTGTCTACCCACACTGCGCACGCATCTCAGTCGGAGTTTTGTCGAAACGAAGTTTACCTGAAAAAAAAAGAAAGAAAGTTAAAATTTAAATTTGTCACAATATGCTTTGTCTCTCTCTGTTTTATATAAGCCCAAACAAGTAGGCATAGAGACTACAGGTAAGTCACCGTCGTGTTTGACACGAGCAACATCGGAGGAGCCATTAAGGTATTGCCAACTTTGAAGGACAGCCGTTTTTACACCCTTTTTGAAGAATCTCATGTCATAGTCCTGAGAAAATAAGCCGGAAGATTGTTCCAAAACTTACGAGGCAAGAAAGTACATGAAACCAAACTGTGGACTCTCTTTTTCTCTAATCAGATAATTATAATTATTTATCAGTGTACTTTACCGCGAGTTAAATGAGAAACACGAAATTTCCAAAAATTCCATATTTTAAAATTCCATACCGCACTATCGAAAAGTGCAATTCGATTTTTCGCTCGCGTGTGATGGCCAATAAATGGCTCTCACTAAATGGATTTGAGCACGTCGAACTCTCACGGTTTTCAAAAGCGAAAATTTGACAATGGAGCCGATTAAACCTCTTTTATTTCATTGAACGCTTGCCTTTAAAGGAAGGGCTTATAGGATTAAAAGGATTATCGCTAACTACTGGTGAAAGGTTGTTGCCTAGCAACCCAGTTGGTTTTAATTTCTGTCTCTAACTTAGATGAGTGTGATTTTAAAGTTCGAACGTCGATCGCACGTAGTCTATGTGACGACTCCCAAACTCGTCAAGAGATCTATATACAAGAGTTATATTTTTCCATGGATACCTTTCTTTTATAATTGAGCTTAATAAACAGAGTAGGTAAATCTCTAAATTGCTCAGATACTAAAAGCAAAGATGTCTATCTGCTTTCTTAGCACTAGGCAATAGTAAATAAATATAACATAACATAATAAAACATATAACGTGAAAAAAAGTTAAAAAAACACAATTATGTATATTTTCTTTATGTGACAGGAGAACAGCTAAAGTTTTATACGAGACGGAATTTCATTTTGAAAATGACAGAACACGGAAATGAATGCCTTATGCAAAATTATAAGGGAATAATGACAGGTAAGTGACAGAGGTGACGTTATTAATTAAATTTAAATCCTTCCATTGTTCTTTAATTTTCGTTATTATTAACCCCCGACGCAAAATAAGTTTGACGTGTCTGTCTGTCTGTCTGTTGTCTGTGGCACCGTAGCTCGCGAACGGATGAAGCGATTTCAATTTAGTTTTTTTTTGTATGAAAGGTGAGTTACGGGCGAGTGTTCTTAGACATGTTTGATGAAAATCGGTTGAGTCGTTGAAAAGTTGTGGGGGGTGAAAGTGGGGAAGAATAACCGAATGTCTGCAAATATAATCGAATGGGGTCTCAAATGAAAGCGCATCACGTGCACATTACAAAATAATATGTTCAATGAAAATCGGTTGAGGCCTAAAAAACTGCGGGAGTAAAATGGGGAAAATACCCAATACCTGCAAATATCGGTGGTTTTTTTTAATTTTTAATTTAACATTATTATTATATTTGTTTATTTTGTTTTGCGGTTTTTTATTTAGTGTTGCTAGGTTTGTCTCGGTTAATCTTCTTTTATTCTATTATTTATTCTATTATCCCGTTTCTCCACCAATCCTATTGGAGCAGGGTGGTGGAATACGCTCCAAGCCTCCCCCTGTTGTGGGGAGAGATCTATGCCCAATAGTGGGCCATGAAATGGTTGCAGCCTTTACGCCGTTGCAACTTTAACAATCCTTCGAAAAACAAATTCAATAGTAGAACGGCTACAATTTACCGAAAGACATGGGAAGGCATAGGAAAAAAGATTTCCACTAGCATCCCGCCCGTACGAACGAATGTTAGATTGAATCGAATGAAACTGAACGAATGGAACGAGCTCTCTTCCATGTCGCTGGCCATGGTAGTGAAAGCAGCATTTTCCTGCGTATTTCTGCACGTATTTCAAATGAACGAAGTGCGTTGGGATTTCGCTTGATTATATTGCGAGGATGTAGTTAGTATGTGACTTGGTCGTTTCGTTACTCGCTGATATTTTGGCATAACGTCTATATAATATTGTGTCCAATTGTGTAAAAAAACTGTATACGAAGAATAAAAGTTGCGTCTCCTTCCTTTTGTATTTCTTTTAAAAAATCCGTAGTATGTCTACGTCTCTATCATCCTTTTAACTTACGCTTTAGATTATCTATTTACAATCGTCAAAATGTGTGACTCGGTCGTTTCGTTACTCAAGAACCCCAAGTCACAAGGAGTCAAATGTCAATACACCAGGGTATTGCTTAGCTAGTAAATTACTTTCTCTTCTTACTGATAACTTTTCTATTGTTATACGTATTTTTTAAACAGCCTACAAGTGTTACAGAAAGTGTGAAAGAAAATAAAAATATTTTTGATGAGATTACTCTTTCATACTGCCAGATTCAGCTCTGTTAGAATACAGAGTTTGTATTAGGTTTTTGGTTTGTATCAGGCTTACAAAATTATTGCTTGACATGGCGTAACAATAAATCATACAGTCCATTTATTCGATTGCAAAACTACTTTCTAACAAACCCTTACTACACACTACACTACTCTGCGCATTGAGTTGCTCCGCTAAAAGGGTTACCAAGAAAGGGATTTACGATCGCAATGTAAACAGATAAAGGTCGGGTGCCGCGTGGGTCCCGCCCCCTGGCTTAATTGTACCTCCCGTGGTACCTTCTGCTTTATGGGATCATCGGACGCTTGATTGACTTTGTCTACATTTCGTTTAGGTTCTGTTCTGTAAATGGTTTTCTTATTGTGTGTTCAATAAGTTATTTAGGTAGTAGAATTACAATAGCTCGTTCGAGGAGGTTCTTTAGCCCCAGCCTCTTGTCAGTAACCGATTCATTACCCACTACAGGGTCGGGTCTGCTCTCACAATGAGAGGGATGTAGGCCGCCGTCCACTACGCACCGCTACTGCGGGTTGGTGGACTTCACATACCTTTGAGAACATTTTTTTGTGATCTCTCAGGCATGCAGGTTTCCTCACGATGTTTTCCTTCACCGTAACAGCAGGTGATATTTAATGTTATAAAGCGCACATAACTTTTTTGCAGTCATTGGTGCGTATCACTGGGATTCGAACCCGGACCCCTCGATTCGAGGTCGAATTCTAAGCCACTGGGCTATCACCGCTTTTAGCCGCCAGCCCCTTAACCCCTGGTATGTATGGTTGCCAGGGATACTTTATTTAAGGCGAATATCTTAGTCCTCATGAACTAGACAAAACTTTTACCTCGTATTATTAAAATCTGTTTTATAGTGAATCAATAACTTGTTCACTATATATAAATATATATATAGTCAGCCATATAAATATTCCACAAACTCATCAAAAACTTTCAATATTTTACCTTCTCAAAGTTTGTCACAATATTGTCATTTCAATTTAATTTCGAGGCACAACGTGCGCTGTCCACCGCATTCGATATTTCACCGTCAAGTTCGTTTAAAGGCTGTTGCGGTAAAAGTGTGGATAGACAGGAAATTAAATCGGCAGCCTTTTCAAACGCGGACGTTCGTGAAGCCTTTGGCCGAATCGCACTGACATGTTGTAATACAATTTCGTTCAAAATGTCGTTTGAAAGGCGGAATGAAAATATTTTTTCCTAAAATTAAGTGCACGCTTTGCATAGCTTTTAACGTTAGAATAAATAAATCAGTCAAATGTATGTTTTTAAACGTTATTTCATGCATAGAGCTACAAATACAAAGTCAGACTAGATCATCATAATTCCTGATAAATAAAAAATAGTGATAATTTTATCTGATTGTGATCACTTAACGTCAGTGTGTCACGTACTCACGTCACGAGTTAACCACTCGTTAACTATATAAATACTTTGACGATAGTGGTCATGCACTATCGTTAAAGTATTTATATAGTTAGCGCGTGTCATTAGGAATGGAAAGAGATATCATCTGTACGTCTTCCTACACTAATGACACGCTTTAACTATACTAATACTTTTACGGTACTGTTAATGCTCGGTGCATTGCGATTTAAATATACAGTCGATATAAAATTAAGTATAGTCAGCGATAGAATTTATTAATTACTGAAATTCATTAAGTTACATTCCGTTTTCAAATCTTCCCATTCCAAAATTCCTTTTGGGAAATCTTCCACAATTCTCACGACAGATTGTACAAGTAATTATCAGTCGTGAACACAACTCATGAACTCAAACACCTCGAACGACGCGAGGTAGTAACGACCCTTCAGATGCCTGCTTAATTAAAAAGCTGACTTAATTAAAAACGCGTGCACTAACAAGACGAGACGGTGTTAGGACTCTACATTTTATATAAATAAATAAATAACGCTTCACACCCACAGCCCCACACTAGGATTCCCTGTGTCGTGGGTGCCATGGACACACACAAGACAACAACACACACACACCCAGACCAGAAACAGAAATTTTAACTCATAATTCAAATCCCTGCTCTGCTGGGAATCGAACCCAGGACGCTCCGCGCGGCGCACCGGTGGGTCGCCAAATGTATAAGAATGGAAAACTTTCTTCTGAATATATCAGACAGAAACCTGTGCAAATGAACAAGTCTGTCTATTATTTCAAAGACATCTTTTCAGAGGTAAATCAGATATTATCTGTTAGTGAGTGTCCATCAAAATCATCGGAGAGAACGTACAGATAAAGATTTCATAAAAATTGGTATTCTTGGTAATAGAAGTGCACCTGATGTTAAGTGTTTTTTAGGCCATAGACTCCCATATCCAACCTCTAACAGAGAAAAGATCCTATCTGAGATTGTATGCCGGTGCATTGCTACACTACTCATAAGGACTAAGAGGTTCGCCTCAAATAAAGTATCGCCAGCAACTACTCGTATACCTTCCCGCCGAAACACAACACATGATAAACATACTCGTAATTATTGTTTTACGACGAGTTAAGAGTCTGGCGGTAAGGTACTCGTATCTCACCGGACAAACAACTCTGGCTCGATCACCTAAAATAAATATTTCGTCTAATGCTTTAATAATATTTCTAGAGCTTTTATCTTTACAAACCGAAACTTCAATTTTATTTTTTCGTAAAGACATTGTAAGATAAAAATGATACAGGAATGCAATGAAAACACAAATAAAATAAAACTCTACTAACACTAAGTATCTCCTTGAAACACTCTTACACAGCCTGGATGTAACATGAATTAAAAGGCATAATAACAGCACGCCTGTATAAGATACAACACCATTAGAGCGTTGGGTTGAGCAGAAAAATAAAATTACACGAGACTCGAACATAAAATCCCAGGATCACTAATAAAGGAATGCCTGGTCTGCGATTAAAGTCATAATTACAGCCGTTGGATGATAAATAATATAATTAGAGCGTCTGAGATAAACGGATTTGCTGTGCTTTTTGCCGTTGGGCTATAAATATTTAATGCAATTGAAACCGAGAAAAGATATAATTTAACTGCTATTATAGTTACCGTAAAGCGGTAGCCCAGTAGCTTAGAATTCGAGCTCTAATCGAGGGGGTCGGGATCGAATCCCAGTGACCAATGACTTTATAAAAAAGTTATGTGCGCTTTATAAAATTAAATATCACCTGCTGTTACGGTGAAGAAAAACATCGTGAGGAAACCTGCATGCCTGAGAGTTCAAAGTGTTCTCAAACGCACGTGAAGCACACACGACATATTGAAATTTAATTTGACACGTATCGGAATTTACGTACACTTTCGTACACGTCATGTTTGTTTGTGTGCATGTCAAAGTACTCAACATATAGTGTGCGTGGCGTGAAAATTCCCAAAAATTCCGGTGGATACACTAAGTCCAACTGGTACTGTTTGTTTCAAAAGTATATTACAATAATTTAAGGGACTCTCAAAGGCTAAGCTTACAACTGTTCTGAGTTCCTTCGCCTGATGACAGCTATCGTCGTCCTTGGAGCGACGCCCTCTTAACGACGGTCCCTTGGCCCTCCCGTTATCCGTTACCGGATGTAACGGTCGTTATAGCAGTGTAACTAGCATTATGGCTTCTTTAGTGATATGAGCTTCTTTACGTTCTAACAAAAGTAGGAGTTTAAGTTGCCGTTTTATAACACAGTATATTATTGAGAGGCACGGGCTCGAATCTCAATGGGGTATGACTTCTCTTAGTTGTGCGTTTCCAAAAAATAATGTCAACCCCAGAAATGGTGAAGGAAAACCGCCGTGGTCGCCGTTCGAGGACCCTATTTCCCCATCAGACCTGCGAACTATGTGGCCAGCCCATTTTAATTTGCAAACTCTAGAGCTATGTCTCGGTCACCTTCGTTCTTCTTCAGATTTCATCATTTCTGACTCTGTCACGTAAAGAAATACCGAGCATAGCTCTCTCCATAGTCCTTTGAGCGACTGAGATTTTTACCGCCTTTGTGTGCTTTATTTATTGTAAACAAATATCAACTAAAGTTACTGCGGCAAATTCATCACGAAACAAGCTATGTTCACAGCCGGTCCCCCCTCCGGTGGGCCGATTGGGGCCATAAAATTGATTTATCGGAGCGCGGTCAATTTTTATTATAACGACGGCTGTTCGGAGCTTGTAACGCGCGATACGTTACACACACTGTACAATATAGTTTTTGCGCTTGACAAACTACAAGGTTGGCTACCACAACAATACTCGGAGCAGCGTTTGACTCTCGTCGGAGTAAAAATTGGTATTTATCAAACTAAGAACTCGCTCTTATATGACTACAAAGCTAAATACAAAAACAAATAGCTTGTTTATTTATTTATATTGACTACAAAGTCATGATGAACGATGAAGTTACGCGGAGATACAGAATGCTGAAGTTGAAAGCTAAAGAATGTGTGTGTGTGTGGGGGGGGGGGGGGTTGTATGTTCTTGATTTGTGTGTGTGTATGGTCCTAGGATCCAACTCTATGTATTTCGCTTTACCCTATATTTTTACCACCTGTGATAGATCTCCAAATAAACTTAAGACTTTGCCCCCAGTTAGTAAATAAATATAATTGAACAATAAATATGAGTCACATGTGACTCACAGGGTGACGAATTGACTAAAATGAGAAAATACGGTACCCAGCAGTAATTTTAAAATACCGCCCAAACAAGGAACAAAAAGCCAGCTCCTAATGTTGTGTGGAGTGTATGAAATGAAATAAAAGTTCAGAACGGTTTGTTCTGGAGTTTTTCCAGATGTTTAATTCTGCCGCAAATTTATGGTTTTAATTTATGGGGTTCGTTTAAATGGTGCTCTCTGTGTTCAGAATATTTAACAAAAAACTATGCATGGAAACAGAGATACGGTTTTACTGACTGTAAGCGACTTTTTTGTTTAAGAAATATTAATGAATCTCAGGATTGCGTGATCAATGCTCTATCCAAGATTCAAAGTTGCGTTGCTACTTTTGTCGACCCAAGTGGCGCAGTGGATAAGACACCGTTGCGCTGCACGGAAGGTCCTGGGTTCGATTCCCAGCAGAGCAGTGATTTGAATGATGAATTTGAATTTCTGTTACTGGTCTGGGTGTGTGTGTTCTTGTCTTGTGTATGTCCATGGCACCCACGGCACTTGGAGTCCTAGTGAGGGGCTATGAGTGTGAAGCGTTAGTAAATTTATTTATTTCTTTAACTGGCAATTTCTATAACGAGTTAGGAGGACAATGATAGGACCCGGACTAATTGTAATTATTCTATCGTCTACATTATAATATTAAATGGTTTCAAATGTTTATAAATTCGAAAAATTCAATATGAAAATTTGTACAAAATCCTTACTTTATCGTTCTTTATACTCAGCACATAAACACGTATATCCATAATGTGTCAATTATGGCTGCATTTACCCTACAAGGGTCGTATTAAGTACCGAAAGCTTTTAGTAACTTGGAAGCCTTCCTTGAAAATTTTTTCTTACATTGGGTAACGAAGTTCCTCCGTCATCCCCTAAAATTATACTATTGTGTACAGAGAAACGTGCGTCCTTTGCAAATTTTTTGTTACCCAAAACTTTTTCAGTTCTTAACAAGCTCGAAATGTATTGAAAGCATAAGTTTATTTGTATGAACATACTTTGGTAAAGGGGACGCCAGATAGGGGGCGGTCGTACTCCGATCGAATCATCTCGAAGTTTCTTGCTTTAATTAAATTTAGAAAACTTCGATAGCGTGATTCAGGTTACTTGTAGCGCCATCTTTTGACGAATCGCGGACATTGTGATCCGTGTATCTGATTTTATAAGTTGCTGAAGAGACAAAATTGACAAATGAGAAATTTGGTCTGCCGCCAAACAATGTTCTCAATGATATACAGAATTGTTTTTCTGTGTTCCCACTGGTCTGTCATTCTACCTTTTTGCCATGATGTAAACAATGCAGCAGAAAAAGAAAATGACAAATAATCCCAAGTTTCCTTATAAGAATTATGATTTTATCTGAAGAAAACTTCTTGGCTTATTTTTCCTTACACTAATAGTTTGTACGACATTGCCAATACGAAAGGTACCTCTTGTGAGTGGCTGTCCTCGGACATACGTCCAATTTGATAAAATTGTCGTTAATTTAATTACGAGTCACTTGCCCGTTTCGAGAATATTTCTTTTTTGCTAGGCGAAATGAAGTACCTACAATAATTTTCCTTTAATCTACTAATTGGTTATTTATTAGAACACTTAATAACTTTAAAAGCTAGCTAGGTATCTATACCTGGCCTAGATGTTGTAAGGACTAACCGACAGACAACATGATTATATACGGTTGTTTATGTTTTTTAGACAGCCATATTTAATATTATTATCAAACAGAAAAATAATATTCAAAATGATTTTGATCAAAGAGTTCTCGCTTCAGAATTATCTGGAAATGTATAAATTTTGTCAATCTAAAATATTTGAACTATCTTAAAGCATATACATAAAATCTTTACCTCATTTTTTATTTTTAAAATATTATTATTTTAGTTATTTTTTTATGCTTATGGTACAAAAGTTATTTATTTGAAAAACGAAAATAAAGTAATTCTAACAAATTAAAAAACTTAACCATTAAATTAAAACTAATATTTACAAAAAAAAAATAATTAAAAAATAATTCATCCAACGTGCCCATGTGAGGCATTTATTTTTTATTATTTATAATATTATTTTATTTACAACTTTAAAAGTACTCGACTTTGCCCCGGCTTCGTTCGTGTTGATTTTTGATCATGATCTTGAGGGATCACAAGTATTATATTATATATTATGTGTTAATCTAGGACATAAACTTCAAATTTCATTTAAATCTATTCAGCCGTTTTTGCATGAAAGAAAAAATAGTAACAAATATCCATACATCCATCCATCCTCACAAACTGTTACATGTAAATATACTATACAGTATAATAAAATTCTGTACAACTACTCTACTCTACTAAATATTAAATTCAAGTCATTATTACTGCTTATCTATTCTACCTTCTACCTATTCTTCAGTCATTGTACTAATCACGAGATGTCAAATCATCTCGTATATTACAAAAACTTTTTTATTCTTTTCGCAAACATTCATCAAATGACACGGTCAACCAAACGTCTAATTGGAAAACTGTTGAACTTCAGAAGTTGGGGCATCTATCAAAATTATATGGAGAGCGTTACGATCTCGCAACTCACGCTAGCAATTAAATTGAAATCAAAGCGAGATGCCGTCGCGCTGAACTTGGGGCAAACCGAGCAAACTTGGGGCAAACTGAGCTTACTTGGGGCAACTTGAGTCAACTTAGGTCAATTTACGATTTCTGCTCCAAGTAACTTTTATTGCTTTTTCTGTTGGAGACAAAAACTCTCGATGAATTAGTGGCGAGTCGGTTTGAAAACATTATTAATGTTGGTTCGTTTAGCTCAAAGACACACTCGTTCATGGAGATTTTTATTCCGAACTCAATAAATAATAACCATTTTATGCGAGTGTTTTCAGAAGGATTAAAGAATCCTTGGATCGAGGTGACCTTCCGGGGTTACTATAGCTTTACCACCTAAAAATATAATAAACCCAATTGATGTCCACCAACCTGCTGTAGGCCAGCGTAGTGGACTAAGGCCTACATCCCTCTCATTGCGAGAGGAGACCCGACCCTGTAGTGGGTCGTTAATGGGTTACTGACAATTGAGGCCTTATAAAATGGAGAGGTAAAACTGTATTGAAACATTAAATATTCGATAAAGCTCTTTACATAAATATAACAGAAATTTCCACTGCTGATCTTTATCCTGTCTAAGTAGGAGCTCAAAAGGCTTGCAGTAAACAAGCTTCGTTGCAATTTCGATATCAATTATGACTATCTGTTCTAAGAACTCTTAGACTCAGTTATCCATAGAAACTGATTTCTTAGTAAAGGATTATTTATCAGTTATCCATATAAAATGATTTATTAGTAATGGACTTTAGTTATCCATAAAAAAGTATGTAAAGAAAATGAGTCAATTCAAGAGTTAGGACTGGCCACGCAGATAAAGAAAAATAAGAACACGAATGTTGAAATAGGACCTCTCACTGTTGTAATGGACGTAAAATAAAAAGATTCATAAATTCCCCTAACAGTATTAGTAAGGTACGAGTAAGTAAAGATTTTATAAGAACACGAGCCTTCAAAACTTCGATAGCGTGATCCAATACCCTCTATGGATCGCTATGATCTGACGGTGAATTAATATCACTGTCACCAAGTATAGCCCTTTACCCTAGTATAGCTACTCAGATGCCCTTTACCCTAGTTACGACTTCTGCTAATAAAATATGACCTATGAGAGAAAAGTAGTTCAGAATGCCACAATTTGTAGGTATTCAATGCCTTGACACAGAAAAAAAAATATTTATATTCCGTTTTCATTATTTATTTATTGCATTTAATTACTCGTATAACTGCTTATTTATATACCGAGGTCGTTCAGAAACGAGGTTGTAGGTTCGAAGCCTTGATTTTAAACAACAAATCAAAGTTACGAGTAAGTACAGTTGCGCTCATAAGAACCCTTGCGTCTCGGCCAAATGCGAACTTTGCAACAGAAGTTAGCACTCACAAATCATACTAGTAAAGCCTATGGACGGAGTATTTATTGTCGAACTTGGATGTTAAAGATTAATTCCTTGCCCAGATGTCGCTCGAACTTGACCTACTTCCTATCTCGTTCCCACTTAAAAATTACGTCCTTTTCCCTCTAGAAAAAGGGTGATTGAGATTTGTCGGGGAATTAGAAAGTCTCTGTTAGATATTTAACTCTATTGATAAGTAAACAAAGTTCAGTTTCAATTGCAGCAGACATAAATAAGATTTTGTCTTTTAAAAAAGATTTACAGCGTCAGGTCTCTGAAAATGGAATTACGAGCGTCGCCCGCATAAATTTACTTCAGACTTAAAATAAAATGTCTAATTAACGGTAAAAACGGTTAAACTGTTTCATATTTCATTGCAACCCGAAAGATTGTTGAGGGTTGTCTAGAATTATAATCTTTTTGTAACATTCGGAAAATGGCTGATTCTACGATTTCAATCATTCACAAAATATTAACGCAATAGAATTCCAAGTACGAGAATGTGAGTCTTTTTGCAAAATATAACCAGCAAACAGCACTAAAGAACGTTTGATAATTTTAAAATTAGTCGGGCTACCTGGACAACATAAGATGAGCGTCTTCGTATCCTTAAAATTTTATTAATTTAGCAAACAAAGTCTTTCATTATATTAATATCAGTGTTTTATAGATAAATTGAAAGCAAAATCCTCTCGGACAAGATGAGCGAGATTAATTTCAGGGGACGCTTAGCCGGACAAGGATTTTAATTAAGAAACCAATCAATCTTGAGAATTATGTACGTATTAATTGAGGAAAATGTATGTAATTCGTGTTTGTCGCACGAAGTGTGAAGACGAAATTTATAGTTATTGTATAGAGATTTTTTCATATTTTTGGGTTCTAATTCCTTTCTGTTCCCATTTAGGAATACGTTAACGATTCCTAAATGGGAAAAGAAAGGAATATAGGAATACGTTAACGACGATTAAAATAATAATGTCAAACATACATTGAGTCAGTAAGAACATACTGTCAAATAACCTCCTCATTTTTTGAAGTCGGTTAAATAGTTAATTTCACCAATCGGACTATAGATTACGCATATCAATCTGAAGGTCTCAATTACGCACAGAACTAATACAGAGCCGACGGGTTCTGGTCGATATCGAATGGAACAGGACCTCAAGACATACAGTTGTACAGGACCACTAATTAATGGACCGAGTATAGAGCTTACAGTGAATTATGTTTGAATATGAGGGCATTTGTTGAAATCTAACTGCATGTAAACTTAAGGAATATTTAGGTCGGTATTTTCCTGTGCGCCAACTAAATTCTGAAAATATAAAAATAATGTGGGTATTTTTGAAAATAAAACTGATACAAGTTCAATACAAAACACAAGGTAATCCTTTATTGAAATCAGAAGTAAGCAAGTAAGTACCGATACAAAGCGGTACATGTATACGGTAATAATACATAGGATACAACAACAATTTTCAAAAAATCGTAAAATACCCTCTTCTGTGTGATGACAACCTATGTTTGAGAAAGAATCCGCGATAAAAAAAAATCTTGTTTAAAAAAATATGTTTAACATTCGAAATATAAATTATACTTATCCACCGCAGACAGAATTATATCTAGTCAAAGCTTTCTTTAAAATAATAGTAGAGTCATAATAGCTCGCTTCGGCTGGGGAGGTTTGGTTGCCGGAGATACTTTGAGGCGAATGTCTAGTCCTCATGAGTAGCAAAGAACCCGCATACACCTTCAGCTATGACTTCTTTTCTTTTTGAGGTTAGTTGTGAGATCCATGGGCTGCAGTGACCACTTATCATTAGACCTCGCAGACCGCCCGCCACGTACCCACGGCCCAGGCTATTGCCTTCCTCGACGCCTTGATTGCTCAGAACAAGGAAGTTGATATATTCATTAATAGCTGACCCAGCAGGCTTCGCTCTGCCAATGAATTTTTTTTTATTTAATAGCCTATGTTACTCAGGCTGAATGTAGCTTTCCAATGGTGAAAGAATTTTTGAAATCGGCCCAGTAATTTTTGAGTTTTTTCGTAACAAACATACAAAAATACAAATGTTTCCTCTTTATAATAATAGTAAGAAGTAGATGTAGATGTAGATGAACACATCAGGTTTCTTAAAAACCTGTTATGTTTATTTTATTTATTTATTTATTCATGACAAAATTAAATAATTATGCAATCTTACAATCTATCTGCCAAACTGTAAAACAGTTTTTCGGAAGAGGCGGTATGTACCTTCTCTCGAACTTAAATTGATGTAATTGTGGATGTAAGCACTGCGAGCATGGTTTAATAAATAAATAAATTAGTTGGCGGGCATACCCGATTACTACTTAATTACTATAAAAGATCCATTTAATATCGGACAGAATAGGACCTCAAAACAAACAGTTCGACAGGACCGCTAATTAATGGGCCGAGTAAGAAGCTTACAGGCCTTAATGATAGATCTGTTCTGTTAATTGGACGCTTCGTATTTATTTACATTTCATTTTGTTGAACAGAATTATTATCTAATAGTAAGTAGAGATCGTTGAGTAGTCGAAATTCGACTAATTTATTGAAATCGGAATGTGACACGGATGTGTAGTGTGCGTTCAGTGTTCAGTGTTCAGAATTTTGTATTTTAGCTGTCAGTCCTTTTTTTTTGTGACGGGGGGAAACCTTCATAGGTACCCGAGAGCCGTGGGAGCGACTCCGGGTTATGTGGGATTCTTACCCACTAAAACCCCCTCGGTGGCCTGCCTCTGCGCATGTGGGGGGCTCCAGGATCTCCGGTGGAACGCACCGGTGCCCCCTTAACTTTCAGTCCTAATCCGAATGATTTATGCCATTATTATGAAAATTAGGAAAGATAATGGAATCTGCTTAAAAAGAAGTTCCTACGCACATACTAGTATATGTGCGTAGGAACTTCTTTTTAATGAAAAAGTGAATTGTATAGATATGATAAGATATAGATGCTGAAGCGACTTAAACATCTGAAATTAATGTCAATACTATAACAAACTATAACAAAAAAACATTTGACAAATTTTGAATTTAGTAAAAAGTGATGTAGTCTTTGTAAAAAACAAAGAAGAAACACAATTTCTTGAAAATACCTTAATTTTACTAATTAAATAGGAGAAATTTAGAAATAGAAACACTCTAAGATTTAATCTAAGATTATTTGTAGGAATTCAAAGTATAAATAAATACCTACTACCTCAAAATAGAAGTTGCTATAAAATATTGTAAATTAAAAATGCAAATCATAAATTGTATCTTGATTTTTTTCTTGATGGAAGGTTTTTTTAAACTTGGGCGGAAATAATTCTTATACATAATTTAATAAAAACAATTTATTTGTAAGTTGTCTCATTTAAAATCCCAAAAACAAACACAAATTTGAAACGAGCGTAAATAAAAAAACTAAAATTATGAATTATATATAATAAAGAAACAGAATGAAATAACAGCTTAAAATACAAATTTGATTCAAAAATTATTTAATTAAAAAAATGTCAAAATAATAAAAGAATAAAAATTAAAAACATTTAAACACATCTTAAAAAAAGCTACAAAAAATAAAAAGCAGAAAAAAATTCGAACACGAAACAAACAAGCAAAAATCACTAAAACCCGCATCATCCACCAATCAAACAAAAAAAAACACCAATAAAATTCCAAGCAAAAAAAATCCACCAAAAGCTAAAAACATTGGAACTCAAAAACTTACCCGTAGACCGCAAGTCGCGTATCTAACCGAAACCGAAAGTAAACGCTTTTCGCGTGTCGCGTACGCGGGCGCGGCGGGCGCGAGGCCCGGCCGCTGTGTGCTGGTGGAGACGAGACGTCCGCAGGCGCGCGCGTAGGCGTCCGTCTGAGCCGCGCCCCGCCTCCGCCACCTTTCGAACCAGCCCGCTCGCTCCCCCGGTAACCAAAGAGCTTGTGTCTACACAGACATTCAACTACGTCTGGAGCCACGCCGAGGTTCGAGAGTGTAGGGACACCGTAGCTTGTTTGACGCGCCGAATGGCTGGTACGACTATCGCCACGTGCGCCACTTTTCGCATCAGCCTGCTCGCTCCCTCGACGCCCAAAGACAAATTTTACAGAGAAGTTCAACGACGTAGGAATGCTGTGGCTTGTTCGACCCACCTTCACCGAGTGGCTGGTACGACTCATAACACTAGAGAGAGCCGTTCTTTAGCAAATATATATATATTATACTATTAGAACTGCTGTCCATTGTTGCTACATGCTAGGAACACGCAATAAAATTGTGACAGTCACGGATGAAACGCGCTGAAATGACGTGGCTTGTAAGGGTCACCAGGTTGGCCTGTTTTTTTCACGCCAGCCCGCTCGCTCCAAACACCAAAATTCAAGGCAGATGGTGAAATACATATTACGAACAATTTTGCTTGTTCGATGAACCGAACTCGCGCTCCCTTCTCTTTGAATTTAATTAAATTAAATACGGAAAATTTTAAATACTGAGTTTACAGAGATGTTACTTTTCATTGCCAGTAACCCATTAATGACCCACTACAGGGTCGGGTCTCCTTCTCGTAATGAGAGGGATGTCCACCACGCTGGCCTACTGCGGGTTGGTGGACTTCACATACCTTTGAGCACAATTTTTTTTTGTGAACTCTCAGGCATGCAGGTTTCCTCACGATGTTTTCCTTCACCGTAACAGCAGGTGCTATTTAATTTTATAAAGCGCACATAACTTTTTTACAAAGTCATTGGTGCGTGCCACTGGGATTCGAACCCGGACCCCTCGATACGAGGTCGAATTCTAACCACTGGGCTATCAATTAGCCTTATTATACTTTTCATTAAATCGCATCATTCTTGCCACATTGCACAGCCGCGCACCCATACCTATCTTTGGCAGCCGCGAGAGTTTGGCAGTCGATAGTGTTTCTTTCCTAATTATGTTCTATAGTAAACAAGCCGAGTCGTGTGTCTGTCGAATCGTTATTGTTGTTATTGTAACTTAGTCGAAGGTTTTTCTGACATTATGTGGTATCCTTTTGAAGGATAAATATTTTTATATACAGAGAACACGTGGGATGATGTTTAGTAGCCTGACCTTGAATGGGATCTGAGTTTGTAAACAGGTATGTCACAGCCAACCAAAGACAAAAACACGAAAAACCTCAAATCGACTGGCCTGTTGATCTAGTGGTTAGTGACCCTAACTACTACGCCGGAGGTCTTGGATTCGATTCCCACCCAGGACAAATATTCGTGTGTGTTCCTACTTTGCGATCAGAAAGCCGTATGTATGTTATATGTATCTACTGAAGTGTTACACACAGAACTCTTCATAATGTTAACAGAGTCATGTGAAGTCCACATCCACCACGGCCTACATTATGTCATTATGAGAAGAGACCTGTCCGCAGCTGGTCACAACGGTTTACAGACTTTGAAACTAAACCCCTCTGTCGGACGGTGTTGTTTAATTTTCATATTTTACAGGAGGAACAAGTCTGTGTATTAAAATGTATTAATTATAACGGTGGGAGCGTCAAAGGGACTATTACATGCACTCTATCTATATTTTGGGTCACGAAAAACACCATTTTATGTATAATAAAATGTCCTTTTCTCTGCTGAACAAAATTAATAACTTAGCAATTGCCATAAAATGTAAAATTAAGTTTTAGTTGTGTAAGACATAGTTATTGTATGCCCGCATAGGGTGGACTGTTCTGAACTTATAATTTTTGTATCATCTTTCTCATGTAACAGTCAACAATAAACGCATTCTTTTCTTTTTTTTCGTAAAGTAACTCTCATCTCTTTGTCTTCAAATCTCTTGAATCAAAAACACCTTTTACTTATTCGTTTACATTATTCTTCTGCGCTGTATTTATTCTGTACCTTAAGACTTAAAAGATACTACAATAGTAGGCTTTTGTGCTGGTAAACTGTAGGTTATCTTTGGGTTAAAAGGACGGCAGGGAGGAATATTATGAAATATTATAAAACTGCCGAAAACGCACGATATATTTTTACATTTTGGTGGGTTATAAAAAAGACGACTCGCGATAACATGACATAGCTTTTTTATGTACATATTTACGTAATTTTAAGGGAACATGTAGCGAAGTTCGAAAGCTGAATTGAAACAATACCTACTAACTTTATGATATCCTGACATCGGATATGCTATCCACTTGTCAGAAACTATTGTTCATGCCATGTTCATGCCGCCATACTGCAACTGTGTGCCTCGTTTCAAATTGTAATTGGACGGAGTTACTGAGGCTCTATTGTTTTACGAACGCAAATAGGTTATTAAATACATACGTTGTTTGAAATGTAGCTTAATTGTAACATTCTATTTAATAGGATTCAAAAGGACCAAGTGCGCGATGATAGCCCAGTGGCTTCGAATTTAACCTCGAATCGTAGGGTCCGTGTTCGAATCTCAGTGGCACGCACCAATGACTGTAAAAAAGTTATGTGCGCTTTATAAAATTAAATATCACCTGATGTTACGGTGAAGGAAAACATCGTGAGGAAACCTGCATGCCTGTGAGTTTAAAAAAAATTCTCAAAGGCATGTGAAGTCCACCAACCCGCAGTAGGCCAGCGTGATGGACTAAGACCTACATCCTTCTCATAATGGTTATATTTTGTCGTGTTGGTCGGTTGCTCGACTATGTCAAGTAATTAGGACAAGGCCTAAGTCTCATAAATGTATAATAATTATTATTAATAAATTATTAATAAAAATTATTATTATTATATTACGTTACTTATATTTGTATTAGTTCGTTACTACCATACTGCTCCGAAACGGCTTGACCGATTTATATGAAATTTTAAATGCATATTCAGTAGGTCTGAGAATCGGTTATTATCTATTTTTCATACTTGATGTCCACCCCTAACATTTTTATTTTACTTTTTGGACATTTTTATTATTATTATATATTATTAATAGACATTTATTAACAGTTTAATAATTTTTCGTCCCTCTCGATAACTTATATGGCAAAACAACGTTTGCGGCGTCAGCTAGTTATTACGTATAAAATAGATTTTTGTAACGATGATGCCCCGTTGAAAAGGGTCAATAAAATCAATAGATCAAGCCGAGAACCCAACTCGTCAGTGTTCAATGTTATCTGTCTGAAGGCAGCCACAAAAACAGAGTTCAATTCATATGCCATTCAATTCTATTCGCTTTGTTACAATGGCTCGCTTTTAAAGTTACCAATACCTTAGATAGAAGTTTTGTAATACAGACCGCACAAACTTTTGTGAGCCCGACAAATGTTTCGTAAATCAATTTGTTTACTTCGTTAATAAAAATTATTTGAAAGAAGAAATCGACGTCAAAATATATGTAATAAAATTTGTTACATACTTTAGGCCTACTATTTTGTGGTTGGTGCCCTTTGTATCAAGTAATTTGTTTCTATTATTTTCCACATATTATTATGTAGCAATATGTGGAAAAACAGAAAGAGAAAGATTTTCAATTTGGTTGATAAAAATCAAATCCGAAGCCAGTGAGGTGATTTTCGTTAAATGCAAGCCGATTAAAACGGCGCAAATCGAATTTGACGTCGTTTGAATGCTATCCGCTCGCTTTATGTCCGCTGTCAGCGAACGGAGATAACTGGCTGGAATTGCTTTCAATACTCGCCGTGTATAATAAAGCTTCACACGTAGCCCTACACTAGGAATCCCTGTGTGTGACATTGACACACACAAGACAAAAACTTTGACAGCTCAGATACTCCAAACTCCGTTCTTTGTATGTGTAGTCGTATCAAGTCTTAGTGGTCTTCACAAGTACGTTATCTTGTAATTACTTTTTGAGCTTTATCATCGCTGGATATCGGATATTTTTCATTTCATAGTGATTGAGTACCGAACAGATACACAGGCCAGGCCAAAAACAGAAATTTCAGAAATTTAAACTGAACACTCAAGTACTCCGCTGGAAATCGATCCAGCTGGATCCAAGCAAGATCCTGTATGCAGCGCAGTCAAACACTGTATCACTCGGATCAAACAAAGTATTTGTGTAGGTATGTATGTGAAGTTTAAGTATATGGGTCTTCGACTCGTCTGGTATATGTAGCTCGTATTAGCAGGCGACGGTAACCACTTACCGTCAGTTATCTCGTCTCCCTGTTTGCTTGCTCTTTTTATATAAAATAAAAAATTCGTATCCAAAATTCGTATCAAATTAAGATATAATTATTGTATTAAGATATAATTATTGTATGCCCGCTTAGGGTAGACTGTTCTTAACTTATTATAATTTTTGTAACATCTTTCTCGTGTAACAGTCGACAATAAACGCATTATTTTCTTTTCTTTTCTTTTCTTTTCAAAAAAAAATCATTATTCAAATAATGATAATAAACTATAAGGTGAATAACCGCTACACGCGAAGTCATTAAAACGGCTCAAATTGAGTTTGACGTAGTTTGAGTAGCATTGTGTTAGCCGACGAGAAGCCAGAGACAACACAATCTGAAATGTTGTTTGAATTTGTGCCAATATTGACATTTAATTCGTTTTCTCCTTGTTTTAGCTTTTAGTTCCCTTCGATGTAGGACTTTGCCTAGTAGTGAAACTTAGAAAAACATATGAAATGAAGTAAGTATTATAACTTTCATTCTAAAAGCCTAATCATTTTGACATAGACTGCGTGTAGCTCAGTTTCGATCTGTTCAATTCTCTTATTATTATTGTACAAATAAGTGAGTTGTAAGTTATTTTTGTCTTTATTGTCATAACTATACTCTTATCATGCAACAAATTAAAAGTTTCTTTCTTTCCTCCTTTAGTTATAGTTGAAAAATTATTATGATTAATCCTTTCACTATAAGTATGAAAAAGTTTCTAAGAATGACTGGATAGTTGGATAATGGATATAATTTGTTACTTTCTAGGAAATTTAACTAAGGATAGGAGGCTTAAAAACATGCGAATTTAAACGTTTCTTTTATTTAATTTTTTTGTAAAATAAATACTCAAATTAAAGTAAAATCCTTTCACTTGTACACTCGTTAAACGCAAATTTATTAAATAGGCTTGAAGCGAAGTTTATGTCTGCGTGAAGCTGGCGTTACTTGCTATCGACGCGTTGACGCCTGAGAGATAATGATGCTCACCTGTTATGACTACTCAGACAATATTTTATCAGTTTTCCTACTTTTTTGCCAAAATTGCGATGTTATTACACGAAATAATATCACGCTTCAAAGAGTTTTTGTCAGAATCAATTGACAACAAGTTACGGAGAAAAAAAATGGCTGTTTACTACTCTTTGTATGACAAGTCTCTTATTTACGTCGAAAACAAAAAAGGCTGTTTATTAACGTTTGTAACTATGTTTTACCCAGACGCAAAGATCGTTTAATCTTTAAAAGGGTTTAGTTTAATCTTAGTAAAAGTAATGGACGGTGTCAATATTATACGGGTATGAAGCCTTACTATAGTTTGGCCAGACGACATCTGTTACTTCAACATTATAACATTAACGTTACTTCAACGTTCAAAATATCTTAGTGCAACCTAACCTAACCTAACCAAACCATAGTAAAGCTCTCCATATCCGATGGTATAATATTGAAACTGGCTTTAAGAGATGAATACGAGTATATCTCATACTAAGCCATCATGTTACTAAGCCGACGACTCTAATTACATATTTGATCCAACAAAGAAAAAGGTATAACGCAAGTCGTATCTCTTATCTCGCTGTATAAAAAGTTCCAGATATTATGTTTTTCAAGGTCAAGGGCAACGAAGGACATTGAAATTTTTCACAGAAAAATATTGCATGTAAACATCGATATAAGCCAAAGTCAAAGGTGATTGCACTGAGCGCCGTCAAAATAACAACAATCGCCACGCCCCCGTAGTACGCTCGTAGCCGCCCACGCGTAGCGTCGTAGCTCGTAGCCACATCGTAGCGGGACGTTTGTCCACCACACCCGTTGTCGGACCTTCAATGTGAACGAGTTTATTTTGAATCGATGTTAAGTTAAGATGACGTGACGGCGATCGGTTGTCCACTGCGAATGACGCTGGTTAAGTTTGTCCCAGCTGTTTGATGATAGACAAAATAATAACCGAGCTAACAATACGGCGTTATGGCTGTGTGTGGTGTAAAGATCAAACGTGTTTTGTATTGCACACATATCGGCCCGTCAAAATCTCGGGCCACATTTCAGAGGTCACGCCGATCTACTCGAAATCTCGGCGGCCGGAATGACGGTGACGGGATGACGTGCGGTGTACATGCGGCTTTAAAATGTATGAACCGCAACTTCGGCGCTGTCATCTCATTCACGGTGACGTGACGGTGACGGTGGCGGTGGACACACGGCCTTAATTCCCGTAACAACCCACTCCGTACCCTCAGTGCCTGGTACTGATCAGAAAATTTCTATACGAATCCCCAATAATGTGGATGGCATTCCAAATTGATGTATCGACTTTAATATCTTCAGATTTCCTCTGTTGTATTGTTGCTCTGTACAATGGATTCTCCGACGATGTCACGTTACTTATAATTTTATCTTTACTTTGCGATTGTACGAAATTTCTATGGGCAGCTTATTGCTTAAGAAGCTGAATCTAATTATATGTTGCTGTTGAAATATAAAGTCATTTATTGAAATTGACCTTACACGATTAATTATCTTAATTATTTTTGTAGGATTTTCTATTTCATTTTTCTGTTTGTTTATTGAAAGAAACTTAAACATACTGTCAGTTAACTTTAGCAAGATTTGAATACTTACATTGAATACGGGCTCCATAATTATGTATCAAACATTTATATCTGAAAGCGGTCTACACCCACTCAGTAGTTTGAAAGTTTGTAAGAACGGATATTTCACGATTCAAAGTCCTTTAACTAGGTTTTAATTAAATTTCTTTCATAGTTACCTAAATAAATAGGATAAAAAATAACTCAGGTCCATAACAAAAATATTTATGGGAATTAAATGCCTGACCTCAGACGCAGTAGCTAGAGAATAACTAATAAGCAATAACCAAAGGCCCAGACGCACCAAAAGCCAGACGATATAAATCTGATCTTAACTTTCAAAAGTTTCAAACAGACAAGTTTAGTTCGATGTCGTTTCATTACCCCAGAATTGGATTCAATGGGTGCGCTACATAATATCAAGGTTTTTCACAATACGCTCGGGTTTCCATTTAGGTCAGAGGAGTCTGTGCCGAGTTGACGGGAGTAGCTTTCGAAAAAAAATTCCAATAGTCATTGGATTTTCCTCTCAAAGATTAGGCTTGTTGAATGTGACTTTTTAATTTTTGAATTTTATTCGAGCCCTAATTAAAGCGTTGAAGCGTTTAAAATTGTGCAGTTCTGAGAATATTACATACATACATACGTGTCGAATTGATAACCTCCTTTTTTTTTAATTCGGTAAAAATAAGCATTGATTTTTATGAATTTTGTCATAATTGGATAATATTGAGCAGAGAACGAGTGACTTTCAACTGAGGTTGTTTTTTCTATAAATCATTGCGGCATTGAAATATCAAGCTCATGGGGTCTCAAATCCCCCCTAAAATTCGTTTCTCCGGCGCACAATACTGGTTCTAATACCACCTTCATTTCCAATAAGTAGGCATACTACTTACGTAAGTAAACAACTTTCAACATATTACTTGGAAGCCTAAAATGAATTTCGTACGAGCGAAACTGGGCAATATCTTAACTTTCTGCTTAAAGTTTTCACTTAAGGAACTTCATAACCGTAAACCCGACTCGGAATAAGTCTAACATATTCGAGTTTCCATACACGTGCTAGAAATTATGCAGTAAAATATTTTCAAGAGGAAATTCAAAATGTTTACAGTTTATAGTGAGGCGATATGAGATTACGTAAAATATGGAATTTTAAGTCCTTTTCTATTTTCAGATGGGTAACGAAAAATGTAATTTAAAGCACAGTAAACCCGTGCTTAAAACATGGTTTCTGTGTGTAAAGTTATACTTTTTTATATCGTCACTTTGGTGGGTTTATGTCGTGTTTTCATGCGTGGAGTTGTACTCGTAGTTTTTTAAACCGTAACTTTGACGGGTTTATGTTACGTGTGCTATAAAATTTATATAAAATATACAATACTCGTACCTATTAGAAGTCAGCTAATGGCGCGGAGTTAAGCTAACTTCACTCCGTGCAATAAAAGGCTACTTAAGTCACACATATCGTAATGTAGTATTTCTTTACAATTTTTGACCATACGATGAGAAAATCTGAAAAGAACTAAAGAATCTCTATATTTGACAGAAGGGAGTGTCCCAGACAGCTGAACTGAATAAATTAGAATTATCCTAAATGTTCTTTACATTAAAAATAACCCTGTAACCCACGTTAGTAGGAGCGCTGAACAGTGAACACTCAATCCATTAGAGCTATCCGCGCCATCTTAGGGATGCCCAAAAATGTGTTGTATCGATGTATCGCATCGTAATGGTATCCTATTCCCTTGTATCGATACGCGAAAATATCGCTTCCCTTTGTATCGACATCGTATCGCAACCGTATCGCATGTTTTTTTTGAGTTGCTATTTTTGCGATTAGTATTTTTAAATTGAAACAGGTATTTCTATGACATTCTTTAATTTTAATACGCAAAGAAAATATTTTTTATTAAGGATGAAGAATAACAAAATGTTTAATGGCACTATTTATCATAATTTCGCTATGATTATATAGGAATTTTCAAGATACAAAAGTAATAAAGTGTCGTAGTGTGATACGATACGATAGTTTAAAGTAACACGATATATCGAAACGTATCGTATGGTCAAAATATCGATATATCGTATTGTGCTGCATCGATATTTCGATACATCGTATCGTAACGGGCATCCCTACGCCATCTTAATGGAACACTCCTTCGAGATAAATCCACGGTTTTTTAAACTTTTTGCGCAAAGAAACCTTGTTCGGTAGAAACTCTTTAAAAGGACCTTTTTAGAAGATTAAGGTTTACTTGAAGTAAGGAATGAATGTACCTGTGGTTGTATTTAAGTTATCCTTGCGTGGATTCAAAGTGCGTATTTATTTGGGGAATTAAATGTGCAGTCGAAAGGTCACCTCAGTTAAGTTATTAATGCAATCCATTCAATTATAAACATTCATGTTCTTGTGTGAAGTCTTCTTGTGTTCATGTGAAGTCCACCAACCCGCACTAGGCCCGCGTGGTGGACGGCAGCCTACATCTCTCTCATTGTGAGGAGACCCGAGTGGGTCATTAATGGGTTATTGACTGACTGTTTTGCATGCCTGTTATGCCAGAGTGTATTTAACTCTATTGTTGAACTCATGACTATGTTACTTTTTAGAAAAAGAGTTACTTTTGCAAATAATTGATATTATTATTACCTACTATTCCCATTACCAATTAGCGTCATCTGGAAATAATCTAGCTGGAAAATTCTGTTACCATTCGCCTCGTCATATGCTGCTATAAGCACGTTATAAATTACACACTTTTAAGTATACAGAAGGCGACTTAAACTTTCAGAAACAGACGTCAACTCAGTTAAATGCAATTTCTCCGCAAAAAATTCAGAAACAGAATATTATAACAAGTTGAATTCCCACTTCATAAGCGCAGTTGCAACTATAACTCCCACCAACTAAGTTGTCGGAGGGAATTAAAGAAAATTCCCGCGCGAAGTCCGGTAGTTGTGCCGGTCTGTCGTCTTATGTTCGTCGGTCGTTAGTCGACTACTTTGAATGACGTTTTTTGCAGTTCGACTTTCTGTTTGAAGTTTTAATTTTTACGCAATAGGTATCTAGGTACTTATTAAAAAGCTCTTGGGTTTCATGATTAGTAAAATTTCTGTGATTCAATTAACGGTATTCAGGTAACAATCGCTGCAACAAATGAAATTTGAAGCGACATTTTAAAATCGTCATTTAATAATGAATTTCAATTAGTTAGGACTATAGGTTCCTTGAGACATTGAGTTTTTTGATCAGAATTACTTTATATTGTGCCTTGTAGGCAGGACATTTTTGAGTAGATAATAATTAATATCACCTTTTTGTACCCACCTTATGACCACAATAAATATTTTAGTATCCACTGTAGTACTTATCGCCACCCTTCTAAATAATCGTAGCAAGCAAATTAGCGGTGGTGTTTTAATGGAAGCTGGTATACGTTCGAATTGGGAACTGGGTTCGAATCCCAGTGGCACGCACCAATGGCTTTGTAAAAAAAGTTATGTGCGCTTTATAAAAATTAAATATCACCTGCTGTTACGGTGAAGGAAAACATCGTGAGGAAGCCTGCATGCCTGAGAGTTCAGAAAAAAAAAAGTTCTCAAAGGCATGTGAAGTCCACCAACCCGCACTAGGCCAGCGTGGTGGACGGCGGCCTACATCCTCCTCATTGTGAGAGGAGACCCGACCCTGTAGTGGGTAATTAATGGGTTACTGACATAGGGGACTTCTCATAAAATATTTATTTAATAAATATTTATAAATACGGTGAAGTACGTCTTACCATCCTAAAGCATTCCTCTGTGTATCATACATCAGACATATTATAGCCATTAGATACCACGACACCTCACCCTTTGTATCCTACGAGTTGCATCGTTTATTACGCTCGGGTGTGTACACGTGCGAGGTACGTACACACGGGCATTTGTCTCTGTCTCCGAGATAATGAGATAATACAATTTATGTTGTGAGATAAACTCACTTTATTGCGTTCGGATCAGATGGTCTGAACAGAGCGAACTCGCAGACAGACACTATAAGAATCAGAAGTGGTGTAACATAATTTGGTCGGTAATCGGTCGATATCGCAATCGGACATTGTCTGTACGTAGTTGAACGGACATAAGGAACGATGGAACACTACCAACTGCGAAATTTTATCTTATTTATTCCGTTAGTAACAGTTTCTGTAGGCTTTTTTTTATAATCTTCATTTGTTGTCCACAGACTCTAGGTCCGTGCCTTTTTTTTTCATCAAGTTATTTGTCTGCATTTCCTATAATATATTGCTCCAGAAAAATTCTTTGTCAACTTTGGCCCGGTGTCTCCTTGGATCGTCCCGGGCATTCTTTTGGGGTTTCTGCTATGACTTGGTAGTCTCTGTGGCTGATAGCAGTAGCCAGTTCTGTAGGCTTTATGATGCTGAAAGGTCACAACCCTTCAACTCGTATCGAAGCGTTTCGTCGTATTTTTGACCTCCTATAGATTTGGTATGACAACAGTAAGCCAAGCAATCACATTCAACCGAAACAAAAAACATGAAGAGTATGTTGCGTCACGGCGAGTAAACAGGAAGACGGTAGCTCCCCGGTGAGCTATTATGGCTCTAGCATCTAGAAAGTTTCATCAGTGTCTCCAATACATACTCGTATCAAGGAGAGCCTCGATTCTTTCAACAATCGCCACTGAGCGAGGTATTGGCATCTGGAGTGATGGCCATTCTCCGGAGCAGCTGGAGTGGCGGAGATAAGGAACGATGGAATACTACCAACCGCGAACGTTTATCTTATTTATTCCGTAAGTAACAGTTTCGTTACTAAGGAAGTTAAATACTAAAAGTTTTTGTACAAATTGATTTTTATATTTGCTGTGCCAGCGACTTTGTCCTCGTGGAATTTTAAAATAAAAGTAGCATAAGTCACTGTATACTTTCACTGTGTCTTTAGTATCAAGTATTTTGTTTCAATTGTTAAATTTTGGCATCAACCTCAAAAAATAGTAAGGATATATATATGTAACAAATTTTATTTCATACTTTTTTGAAGTAGATTCAATTTTTTAAAATTATTCTTGTTTTATTCTTGTTTGTGCCGAAAGGCCTATTATGAAACTAAGGACTATTTAGAAGATAAGAAAGCGTGGGATTGAATAACTTCACTATAGGCTATTTCTATACACCATGTGACAATATTTATTTGTGAGCGGATGGCAATGGGGCGATATTGACACACACGATAGCTGTCACGTGTGTTCCTTTATTGGACCTAGTCATACTGCACTATGACTAAGTTTTATTTACTTTTAAAAGAGTGCTGGGAGTTTTTTTCCGCCCGCTTTTTTCTCCCAGTGTACGTTTTGCCTGAGGAGCGATCAAAGCGGATGAATGTAGAATGTATAATTTATCTGTATGACTTTCATTAAGTGTGCACTAATTGTACCTAATAATAAATAAAAGCTTTTGAGTTTGAGTTTGAGTTTATTGGAAACTTTTACCATTTCCTAAGTTGAAAAAATGCAAAAAAGCGTAAAATAACAATCACGATTCGTGTGCAGTTTCATTAGCAAATACAAAAAGTGAGGTTTATCATGTTTTTATAATATAAAAATAGCGCCATCTTTTGTCGATTAATCAAACTAATCACTGGCCCTTCCGCACATCACTATAAAATATAATACTGGGTACATATCGTACTGGGTACACAGTAATTAGGAAGCGCGCTACCTCATTTCAAATTTCCGGTAAGTAATTGATTCATGTTTGCTTGTGGTTATATCAAAGGATGTAACGTTTAGCACGTATTCATCAATTTGGTCCCATTAACTTGACTTCCGTGAGTGTGGTTACGCGGTCATGTTCTAATTTGTCGTTGTTGATCGGTTGGACGACAAGTTGTGTCGTGTTGCGACAGCTAATGCGGACAATGCGGGCTTATGTCAGTAACCCATTAAAGACCCGCTACAGGGTCGGGTCTCCTCTCACAATGAGAGGGACTTCAAATACCTTTACGAACATTTTTTTTGTGAACTCTCAGGCATGCAGGTTTCCTCACTATGTTTCCTTCACCGTAACAGCAGGTGATATTTAATTTTACAAAGCGCACATAACTTTTTTTACCAAGTCATTGATGCGTGCCACTAGGATTGGAACCCGGCCCCCTCGATTAAGAGTTCAAATTCTAAGCCACTGGGCTATAACTGACACAACATAATTAAATTATTTGTAAATTCACCTGTGTTCTACTGGTATCTTTTCCAAAGCAATTTCCCTGTTATCTTCTATCGGCTATCGAAAATCGATTACCGTTCTTTGTCCGTCGGTAGTTAGCATCGATTTTAAAATGGTTTTTTGTTCCGAACGTTTAATGCGTACGGCGATTTACTCGTAATGGCTTCGGAATGTAGTTTCTAGTTGTAATTTATCGGTATCGGTATTTTAAATCGCGTTATAGTTGTGAATTAGTTTAGTATAAGAGATACTTTGAGCAGTAGGCACTTTTGGTTCACTTTACTTAATTCTATATTATTATTTATTGGTGTTCAAAAATTTTACTATACTCTAGGTGCGAGTACCTATATCAGGCCAAAATATAAATAAAAAAAAATGATTTTGAGTCCAGATTTGCGTCCAGATTTGCGCTCCTAAATTCAAATTAAGAACCACTTCGCTGTCCCGTGAGTCACATGTGACTCATAACCTTTCTTTAACTATTGGACTCTACAACCAACCGTTGTAGAGTCCACATCACCTGATGATGCTCCGTTTTGGGGCGAAACACGTGTCGTGTACTATTGGAATAAGTTGTGATGGTATACACCTACTCAGAGAGATAAGGGAGGGTGGTGGGTCCATACCAAAACAAGTTCCACGTGTGCTGATTGTTGCAAAGAAATATAAATACATCTTAAATAACAATGGATTTCCGCAAAGTAACGCCTGATACAATATATTATATTGTGTCTATTTAATGGACAGGGAAAGTGTTAAATACGTATCACCTGGTATAACTTGCGTATCACTGAGTTTATCCATTATGTTTTCAAGGGCATGAAATCCACCAATCGGTTATAAACCAACGTAGCGAGCTTAGGCCTACATCCTCCTTATTGGCTTTGATTTAGAAAAATTTAACGGAAGGTGTAACTGCGTATAAAACGTTGTAAAATTCTATCGAAAATATATCGGAACCAAATCGTGAGATCTAAAGATCTGTAGAAGAGCGAGCGGGCGGCAAGCGAAACTTGTGCTATTTGCTAACGACTATTAAAGGTAATAATGCCAATTGATGGGCGTTCGACTGAAAAACACGCCCCAACTACCGAATTTCTATTGAAACGAACCAAAACTTTAATGCAGCACTGTTCACTGAAAGATGCCGCTTCAATGCAGTTCGGAAAACTTTGTTCGAAATGTTTTAATTTGATTAAATAAAATGTTTCGTATAGTGTCGCAAAATTTTTTATAGGATTTGCATTACAGTAAGGAATGAAAGAGAGTGTTATTTATTCGTAAGGAATTTATTCTTAACTAGGCTGTGCCCGCGGCTTCGTCCGCGTGGATTGTAGACCTTGGTCTAGAGAGGGATAAAAAGTATCTTATGTTATTTCAGGTTATGATCTATCTGTGTACCAAAATTTCATCCAAATCTATTCAGCCGTTTTTGCGTGAAAGAGACATTGTTCGCGCCAATAGCGCGACGTTCGTTCATCTCACTCTTTCATTCGCCGGCTCCAGACCTACCCGCGCGACCACGCCCGAACCACGTGGCGCGCCTCGTTCCCGCTTCCCGTCAGCCCATCGTGTATGGTGCGTAGGGTAAGTACTCCCACTACTCCCACTTCCCTACGCATACAGACATCCATTAACAAACATCCATCCACACTCACAAACATTCGCATTCCAATGCTTTAATGCTCCATGCTTCCTTTTGCTACTATATTAGTAACTATAGTGAGGAAGAGGTCTGTGTATAATGATGTACATACCCAAAAGTCACCCCCCTATGTAATCGATTCCTTACAAAGATTTCATTCCCAGGAAAACTCATTTGACAACACTTCATTACGTTAATATCGAATCAAGTGTCATTCAATCTACCGTATCAAGCAAGAACCAACTTTCTGCGGCTCTCGTAGAGCGTATCACAACGTGCTAGAGTTCACTTTTGTTTGCTTAATCACCCTTTAACCTTGTCAACGTTGAGTCATGTCCAGTGCAGAGTGATTTTCGTCTTTGACGCCTCCTTGCACGATGTAATAAAGTCTAATTTCGCTTAACAAGTTTGAAATTTTGAAGAATTTTCGAACAAAGTTCATCACTCCGAGATTATCAAATGTTTGAGTTACATTAATTGATACTTTGGAAACTGATCACAGGAGGATTTATAGGCTGGTATTGACTATCGATGTCAATGAACGGTTTAAAATAATAGCTTAATAAAAAAAATCCAACTTAGATAATTATTATTTCTGTAAATAATAATGTACAAAAAAATATTTTTATGGTACTTAATCGAATGATTTAGGAGCATCTAAAAATCATTAAAATATCTTATTTACATGAAAGCCACTAATTAATTGTAGCTTACTTATTTATTGAGCGATATTCAAAAATTTCTGTAGTCTCGATACATTCTAGACATTTTTATTTTTAAATCTTATTATTGTCGTTTTCTTTCTCAAATGGCTGATAAAAAATTAGATACTTACTTTTAAAGCATTTCAAAGATGTTTTAACTGTACAAAAACGCACTCCATGTAAACGCGTGAATGCATCGATACACACGTCAGGAATGTCTAAAAAAGTCGATGATTTAATTCTTTGTTACTAACGCACGATCTATTATCGCTTGCTGTAAAGGCTAGTTCTGAGCGGCAGAGGATTTGTTAGTACCTTCTGTATTTATCAAATCAAAATTATATAGATATTTATATAATTTTTTTCCTTGTGTGCGTGTAACGAAGTCCTCCTAAGTGACTGGATCGATTTCGATGATAATTTGATTATTTCTCTGGATGTATTTGATTGTATTGTAATTGTACGCAGTTGCTAGTAGTTCTATTTATTTTAAACCACAGACAGACAGACAGACAGAAACCCACTTACTACTTACAAATCCTAGCTATTCGCTGCGAATAACTATGTGGTTTGCCTCAAACCTATCTGTTCTGAAATCCCTTCAAAACTTAAACATATACCTAGTTTTTTCATTATTACGTACAGGTTATAAGAAATAGCGACCACTTCTCGGCAAGATGAGTACAGGCCGCCCTCCGACCAGGTGGACTGACGACCTGTAGAAGATAGCGGGAAACCGATGGATTCAGAGGGCCCAGGACCGGGTGGAGTGGCGTCGATTAGGGGAGGCCCATGTCCAGCAATGGACTACGAAGAGCTGGGATGATTATGATGAGATCAGCAAAGGGACCTCTCCGGGTGAACTACAAATTTTTTTCCACTTAAAGATACTATTATCTTATTTTATGTTTTGCTCTACCTCGCGACCGTATACACTAGCCCTTAGTTTATACACGAAGGCCTTAATACTAAGGTAAGGTTTGCTGAAGAGCCAAATTAATTAAACGCAGTCGCAATTATTTTAATAACAATAAATCAGTTTCAAATAATTTGAATTTTCAAATTGTTATATTTACATTGAGATGGGTAGGTACCTACTTAATAGTTTGTTATTAAGATATCGAAAAATTATGATCTGAGTTTGTTTGTGTTATTTTACGAATGTAAGAGTGTGCAATAAGTGTACCTACTAATTAGTTTAAAGACAAATTTGCCAATTTTTTTTTGTTTAACATTTTTTTTATTTGAGAACTCAAGTCACATTTTTCTATTTTCGTCAATTATCACGCATGCATAACTCAAACTATTATTAAATATTATTATATTTTATTACTAAATATTCAGAATACCTTGGTAGTAACTTATATAGTAAATTTTACTACACACACACTACATCGGTGTGCGGCATTGTTAAAACTCATAATATGGGTAGGTACTGGTAAAAAATCAATATTCGAAAATCGGATGAAAATCTAACACTTTCCGTTTTAAGCCAATAAATAGATTACGGATTACGGGGACGGCTTTGCCCCTCATTCAATCGCCGATCGATGTCAAACAACAAGTAAAGTTGCTAATGCAAGCTAGTGTTAATACATTTATTCATACGCGAATGATAAATGATGAGCCTTGTAAAGTCAAAAATTAATAATAGCTCTTCAATTGCATCGATCACGAAAATGTATAACCGGATCGAATCGAGTATTTCGATTGCGTACAGGGTTCCGCAAATGTTAACAGCACAGAAGTTATGAGTTCGGCCTCTTGCTGGTGGGAGGTTCGGGTTCAAATTCCGATGGCAAGCACCACTGACATTTTTAAGTGTAAATGTCTGTTGCTTAAGGTAAAGGAAAATATTGCGAGAAAACTTGTATGCCAGTTCTCTATAATGCTCTCAAAGATATATGAAGTCGCAGTAGGCTGGCGCATGATGGACTAGGTAGGTAAGATATCCTTCTGATCACATCTCGAAAAACTGTTCTCTAAGGGCGCTTTAGTAATAGGACTGTAGCGTGCAAAACGGCTTCGGCGGACCATCACCACACGCCGCTGTAGAAGGAACGGTGGCAAGAGGTGGTAGACAAGGATATTAGCATAGCTGACCAATGATGTACTTACCGTGGGTTAAACAGAGTACCAGCGCCGTGAAGCAGCCACTAGTCAGTCAGTATAGGTTGGGGGGTGGGGCACCCCAAGGGTTGTACTACAGGGAAACTAACAATTGTCAAAATCTATTTCTGCTACCAAAATATTAAAGGGGGGGGCGTAAGTATGAGTCCTGTCGAGTGTTCCTGCTACTCACGCGCTCCGCTTGGTCGATGCTCAGCTCGACAAAATGGCCGCCTGGTGGACCTCACCACGACACTACACCGAACTATGTTTTGGGTAAGTACTCCAATGCTCGTATGCGCGACCGAAAACCTTCCAGTGAAGGCACGCATATGGGTACCTCAAACACTCCGAACCGCACTCGAACCGTTCCAGACTATATCCGACTTCACGACGTGCTACGACGGATAAAGCACGTTTGACCACGCCCAGCGTTAAAAAACTTTTAACTCTATTCTGGTCATTACACTGTGCGACTCCTGTGTAGTAAGCTGTGTATGATTTACGTATCTATGTGTGTGTGTGTATGTGTGTGTATAGTAGCGGTATTCTAAAACTCAGACTAAAGGTACAGGACTCAACACCATACGGCGGCGGCATCGTGTCAATTTTTAGGAGTTATTATGAACGGAACCTCAAAAATATTTTATGCAATAAGTAGGTTATATTCCAAGTGTTATTATTTACGAATTAAATAATGTTTTTGTTAATGATTATATAAGGTGGCAGTATTAACTGCGTTGCTATTGTGTTGTTGAGCGATGGAGCTGCTTTGGTTAGTGGTGTGGGTAGTGGCGAGTGTGTACGCGCAAGACGATGTGCAGATATACGATGCGTACTTCGGGAAGCCGCTGACGCCGAAGCGGAGTGCTTTCCTCACGGGCATCGATAATGCCACTAGGTAAGGATAACCTTGTCAGTAAACTATTAATGACCCACTACAGGGTCGGGTCCCCTCTCACAATGAGAGGGATGTAGGCTGCCGTCCACCACGCTGGCCTAATGCGGGTTGGTGGACTTCACATGCCTTTGAGAACATTTTTTTTTTGAACTCTCAGGCATGCAGGTTTCCTCACGATGTTTTCCTTCACCGTTACAGCAGGTGATATTTAATTTTATAAAGCGCACATAACTTTTTTTTTACAAAGTCATTGGTGCGTGCCACTGGGATTCGAACCCGGACCCCTCGATTCGAGGTCGAATTCTAAGCCACTGGGCTATCACCGCTTTTTACACCCTAAGGATAACCTTAGGGGTGATAGCCCAGTAGCAACTTGCCTTGACTCGACTCGACTCGACTTCTTAATTGAGAGATTTTCCTCGCGTCAGTTTTCTAAACTATGTTCTTTTTAAAAAAGTAAATGTCACCTGTCAACATGAGGAAACTCATGAGAATCAAATAATGAAGTTACCCAACAATCATAGAATGGGCTAGCGTAGTGAATTAAAGCTTATACATATTCTGGGTGTACTTCCGAAAAGCGCATACCGCCGATCGACCTAAAATTTGGTATACTAACGTATTTTGACCTCCTGATCACGAATATGATAACGAAAATTGGCGCAAACGCCATTTTGAATAAAAAAAGTTTTTTTAGTCGAACCCTGTGAATTTGAAATTAATTCGTTGCACCGATTCACCCAATAATTTTATTTTTATTGATCAATAACGCAAACTCTGAATATTTTCCGCTATAGTATTTGAACTTTGTGATGATTTTCCGCAATTTTCAGGTTAGGTTAGGTTAGGTTAGGTTAGGTTTTTTTTTTTTGCGTTTGCGCCAATTTTCGTTATGAAATTCGTGATCAGGAGGTCAAAATACGTTAGTATACCAAATTTCAGGTCGATCGGCGGTATGCGCTTTTCGGAAGTTTATCCCATATTCTTCTCTTTGTAACAACAGGTCGGCAGTATACCTCCGTATACCCCGACCCTCCCGTTATGACTCGATATGACGGTTAATAATAAAGTCACAGCACTATTACATTCCTCCTCAACCTCGGTATGTAACTCGCGTGCTAACTACTCGTATAAAGTGTGAAAAAACATCCTTTTTACAGCCTGTGTACAATCCCTGTGAGGGCGTGCCGTAAGAACGAAGGCCGTCGTGTAGATGGGACCTGCACGAACCCAAGGTACCCGTCACGCGGGGCCAGGCTCACGCCCCTGTACAGATTGCTACCAGCTCACTTTGGGACAGGTGACGTATACTTCACTCGTTTTTTTCCTGTCACTGCGTCCGAATGGATCACCGAAACGAAATGGCCAATTCGTCTGCTCTGGTTACCTCTGGCTACCTTCAGTTGCCAAATGAAGCAGCAATGGCTACTATGTGTCCCAGTTAAACAAAACACGCGTGCATCAGTTCTGGCGATGTGTTGGACACTAAGTGAGTGACACGAGCAAGCTGTATCTTCACTGAAAACGTTCGCTGCGCCGCTGTCAGCCGCTGCCATCTCGGTGAAAAGGATAGTTAGGATGTTATGTTGATAGTTTGAATAAAGTCTTTAATTAAATCTCTAAACCTGAAGAAGAAAATGGAGACGTTGGATTCAGTGGACTCAGGACACATGACGAAAAGTTGAAAGGAAGGGAGCAAGTCTTTAAATCATAGTCTGATTTTGAAACAATCTCCATTATAATATTATTATCTCCGCAGGGAACACATTGAGACCAGCTAAAGACGGCACCCCTCTGCCTTCAACGCGGCACCTCCGAACCACGCTCATCAAAGATGGCCACCGCACCAGCAAAGAGTTCTCGTCACTCATTGGTGATGTCTTGGTGTTCTCCTATGCAGATAACGTAGACCTCTTTTATTTATGTGAGTGTCCTTTTCTAAATACTTTTAATAGTCTAGTGACATCAGCTGAGCTATTAGGTGGATGGTGGCAGCCTGACCAACCCAACCCAACCCAGTGGGTTTAATGTCTACAACCTGCTATTGATCAGAGGGTAAGGTCTTCTCTCGCAATGAGAAGGATCCATATCCTCGAGTAGGCCACCACGCTGGCTTATTACGGGTTAGTAGACTTCACATGACTTTGATAACATTATGGAGAACTAACAGACATGTAGGTTTCGGTACGATGTTATCCTTCATTGTTACCGCAAGTGCTATTTAATTCAGCTCAGTCGCGCCAAAAACAGACGATGTAGCGATGACGATATGATGATGTTGATAGAATGAGCTAATTTTGTGCTAAGTTTACAAGAATAAAGGAAACGCTTCCTCCACAATGTCTTATACAAGGGCTAT
This sequence comes from Erynnis tages, assembly GCA_905147235.1. Lineage (NCBI taxonomy): Eukaryota > Metazoa > Arthropoda > Insecta > Lepidoptera > Hesperiidae > Erynnis > Erynnis tages. Next base: position 14,106,679 of record LR990073.1, on the reverse strand, counting down.
TTTTTCCAAGTGACAGATTATTCTTACGTTAATATTTATTACGACTAAATAAAAATTAAAACAATACTAAGAATAAACTATTTACAATAAAAACAAACCATCTAAAATATCATTTTGTGGCATGGTACCCAGAACGCTGGCAGCGTTGCCTCTTTGAACACAAATATATTTTTTTGAGCTAAAAAGCTGCCAGCCCTCTGGTCACCCGAAGCGAGGATAAGCTTCGTAGACAGGTCTTTAGGAAATTTAAATTAATCAATTATATTGAATCGCTCCCCAGTGCGGTATATCCTCGTCAGCGACTGCTGTCTCGACAACCAGGTTCCAAACGTCGCCAACCCTCGCTGCATCCCCATCCTGGTGCAGCAGGACGACCCGTTCCTCCGACGCACCAACATCCGATGCATGAACCTCACGAGAGTTGAGACGTATCAGGACTACGGGTGTTTGCCGAATTCTCTGCCTGCGGAGAGAGTAAGTTATCGTCAATATCAGTAACAATAAAAAACTAAATCTTATTCAATATCTCCTAAGATCTTCTATCTTTTTGCCATGGTGCCACTCTAGCTAGTTAGCTTTTTCTTCAAACTCAATCAATCATATTTCAACTCATATTTCTCGAAAACCGCTGAGTTTTGGATAAAGTTGAGTAGTGGCGGTAGTCACCACATCGAATTTTACTATGCTTACGTTAAACGAACCCAACATGGATATCAAAAGGAAGGTCTTATTATGTAGAATATGCAATACACCATGAAAATATTAAAAAAAAACTTTTTTTGATTTTTACCCAACAGTACAACAGAGCTCCACCGCTGCTTGATCTGTCTCTGGTGTACGGCAACACGGAGGAAAGGGCAAGGGAGATTAGAGCCAACACTTCAGGGCTCTTGTCCTTCAGGATGGAGGGCAATCGCGAAGTCCCAGCTGGGCAGGCACCATGGTGCCTCAAGAACCAACCACAAAACTTAGAAACAGCTTGCTATGATTTTGGTAGGTGTCAAAATTTTGCTACAGGTATTTATTATTATTTATTTATTTATAAAATTCCTACAGGTATGCATGTATTTAAGTGAAAAAGCACTGACTGGCAAATAGCTGTATCTTGACATCTAGTTGATCCAAACATCTGAAATGTAACTTCTATAGGGAGCCATATTAACTTCTATAAGGGTACATCCCTTGTGGTTTGTGGTTTAAAAGTTTTTTGAAAGTCCTTCACAGAAGAACGAAACCTACCGTGTCAGCAAGTACATAATATCCAGTGTAAGTCCCGTTCTACTGAACTGTTATTTGCAGTGGTAGATTATAATGTTTTTTTAGTTTCATAAATGAAAATGTCCTTCTGCCTTTTTCGTAAACTAGCCAAAAAATCAAGAGAACATTAAGAATTAACAGAGGAAAACAAAAATTAAAAAGCGAAAAATCAAGACTTGTAATTTCTGGAGTAAAAAATAAAAAACAAGAGTAAGAACTCTTCAACGAGATAAAAAAGTCTTAGTTAGTTGTTCAACTAAATTGTTGTCAACAGGAGACAACTACGACGCGAACCTGCTCCAAGGCATCTATATGACGACGATGTGGTTCTTCAGGGAACACAACCGGCTCGCCCGACAGCTGGCGACCGTCAACCCCTGCTGGGGCGACCAGCAGCTGTTCGACGCGGCGAGGCAGATCAACATAGCGCAGTGGCAGTACATCTTCTTCTACGAACTGGTGCCGGAGCTTATAGGTGAGCTATCAAAACTCACCATGAAATGTCAGAATCCGTAGAAGAACGAGGGTAGCGGTAAAGGTTTCCAAATTAATATGGCCGCATCATGGCCACATCGTTAGGAGGAACAACCGGTCGGTAAGTTCCTCCAATGGCGACCACGTCTTGGCAAATAGAGCATTAGGCCGCCCTTTGACTCGATGGACTGACGAGCTGAAGAAGACAGCGGGGAAACCGTTGGATTCAGAGGGCCAAATACAGGCAGAGTCGCGTCGATTGAAGGAGACCCATGTCAAGTCTAGTCAATTGGACCAGAAGTGAACTACGAAGGTTAAACAATTATATCCCGTCGATCTGTTGTCTCCATAGACCGTTTCACGCACGTTCTTGTCTTGTAAGTGGAAACAATCTTCTGGACGATGTACTCGTATGTTGCAGAACTAAAACAAGGGGTACTTCATTAAGCATTAAAACGGCTCCGTTTATAAAATATCCATATTTTTACAGGTTATAAAAACGCCCTGGAAGCTGGTGTGATATACGACACTAAAGGTTACGTGAACGACTTCAATCCGAAGTACGAACCGGGAGTGTATCATGAATACGTAGTTGGAAGCAGATTCTTCCACTCCATGCAAGCAGGACACGCTGAGTAAGTCATCGCCATCTTCCTTACTTAAATCATCAACATCATCATTGCATGCCATTGAGAACTTGTCTTCTACTTTCGTTCAGTTGGTTATGTTTAAATGCTTTAGGTTAGGTGAGGTTGCCCAAATGCCCGCGGCCTAAACAATGTTGCATAACATACTTTTGCTACTGAAATAAACCTGAAAACTTCTAACTTTCTATTCTACTAGTATGAGGAAGAATGAGTTATTGGACAATATATAATCACGTATTCCTTTATAAATCAACATTGATAACGAAACCACCCCTCACATTTCCAAGAATTTGAAAAATCTTGCTGAAAATATTTAATTTTAGACAACCTCAACTTACCGTTGCGAGGCGACTCCTGGCGAACCGTTGGATTCGATTCGCAGTAGATAATCAAAATAAAGTTTAAATTTCTATTCCTAGTCTGGGTGTTTATGTGATTGCCATGTGTGTGTCCATGGCACCCACAGTATAAATAAATCCTAGTGGGGAGCTGCCAGTGTGAAAATTTTATTTATATTTACTTATATTTATTTCATCAACAGTCTCTACAGAAACGGTACATACATCGGCAGCAGAACAGTGGTGGACGATGAGGTCAGAAGTGGAATACTAGCAGTCAATAATACTGAGGCAGACCTCACTCTTCGGGACTTGATCCAACCTACGGAGACGTTGGATTCTGTACTTGACACTGATGTAAGTCTCCTGATGTCTTTAATAGAAAAGCTAGTATCATGTAATCCCAATTCTGATTAGTAGTAGTACTAACCGGTTGGGACGAGTACACCATCCACAATTAATTTCAAAACGTAATTCTCATGAAAGAGTGCTTTCAGAATTTACCAAAAACTCAGCTCATATCTTAATATGAGGTTACTCAGTGCATGTCTGCTGTCAGTTCGGATTAGTAATCCATTGATTACCTTATGATAAGTTTTCATCAAATACAATTTACGCCAACCCCTTATTCCTTATACGCAGGAACTCACGTTGATATGGTTGTCAATAGCTTGTTAGGCGCTAAATCATCTCATAAATCAGAGAAAATCTCTCAGTCACTCGATTCCCCGGACTAGGATGGTGAGATTGATAAATTTCATTATCACCAATGGCCCTAATCCGGGCATATACTTTCGCAAACCAAGACAAAATCGGGACCTATTCTCACTATATCGGTAAAGTCGTTAGACGCTTCTCTACGAAGTCATGGGTTATGGCCAGTGGAATGCAAGACGTTACAATTTCCTACATTACATTTCCTACGTTACATTTACAATGGAATGCAAGACGTTACAATTTCCTTAGATGAGCAACCGAATCCACGGCGAGTTCCAGGCTGCTTCTGATGTCGGCGCCATCGACATGATGCGCGGCCGGGACGCGGGCCTGCCGCCGTACAACGAGTACCGCAAGCTGTGCGGCATGAAGCCCGCCAAGGTGTTCGATGACTTCTACGACACTATCGATAAGGATGTAAGTTTCTTTTTCTATAAGAGCCGGCAAACAGGCAGGTAGGTGACCCGTCTGTCCGTTCCCGTCTATTGGGTCACCGGTCACACGCAACAGCAGAGGAGTGGCCAGGCATTGGCGGCTTTGAAGGATAATTCTTAGGAAACCTCAGATGAGCAACCGAATCCACGGTATACACGTAGAGCCGGCAAACAGATAGAGGGGCCTTCTGATGATAAGCAGTCGCCGTCGCCTTCCGACACCTGCAAATTCCTAAGGAGACGCCAGTGCCCTTCGGACCAAGGGCCCGTGGCGTTTTGCTACCTCTGCCATCCTATAGTTACGCCTCTGGGGTCACCGTACCTATCAGGTGTAGGTAGGCCACGACGACGGCCACGTCCAGAGGAGCCAGTACGTCGTCGGCTTTGTAGGAGAACTCTGGAGAAAGCTCAGATAAACAACTGAGTCCTCAGAAAGGCGCAGGCAGCGGCTGACATCAGCGCCTGCAACGACTACAACGACTACACCATCTCCACCTTTGCCTAAGTCTATTTCCCCTTCGTCTTTAATATCTTTCACAGAAAGTGGAATACCTGAGTCGTCTGTACGACGACGTGGACGACGTGGACCTGATGACCGCCATCTACATCGAGCGGCTCATCCCGGGCGCCCACGTGGGCCCCACGCTCTTCTGCATCATGACCCACAACTACCTGCTCATGAGGAAGTCGGACAAGTTCTTCTTCGAGCACGGAGGGTTCCCTGCCGCTTTGACTGAACGTAAGTCACCAGAAATAATTTGGAAAACTTAAGGCATTTTCAAATCGGCATTTAGAAGAACGGACATGCAGGCTATCTGATGTTAAGTGGGTGGATGATCATGGTTACATGCGTTCATCCCCAAATAGGATAGATGGCTTTACCATTTATTTAATTTTTAAATTGTACTGAGTGTTAACTCAATTCCATTTTTTACGACCTTTCAGGTGTCAATGGATACTTCTTTGGATAATAATTAATCAATTGAATTTAGTTGATTCATCAACTAGTTTTATGATTATGTTAAGGTGCTTTTTACATAACTTAAAATAAAAGTTATGTACAAATTATCACAAGTTTCGTTTAATCTTTACAATTTTTTTGCATTATATTGGTTGTTTTTTATATCGATGTCACGTGTTTTTATTTTATTTCACTACTTTCTACAGGTCAACTGAAAGAAGTGAAATCTACGAGTGTGGCGCGGCTGTTATGTGATAACGGTGTCGACGTCACTCAAATTCAACCCCATGCTTTCTTGAGGGTATCCAAATGGTAAGGGACCTTGTCTTTTATACGTCTTTTAATAGCTTCATCTGTGGGTATAGTAAGGAACACGTGTATTACTTTCAAAGATAAAGTAATGTTCACCTAGTTTAAAGGATCAGATGAAATTGAACATTTTCTCTTCCGAGGATCGATGATCAGCTGGTCTGATGCTGTGGACGGAAGATTTATAAATGCAGATAGATAATATAATCTATCAACGTATCCTTACCGTGTTTGGGCTATTTGCATTTATCGACGACTGTATTTTAGACTACACCCGACTACCTGATCTTATTGATTAAAAGAAAAACGTGTGTTTTTTTAGGTTTTTTAAACAAAACATTCTAAGTTTTGAAGCAACAGAGTTCTTGTATCCGTTTCTTACAGAAGAAAGTGACTATATTTCGAAGATAACTTCCCATTAAACATTTCACAAGAAACCTGAGAAAGCTTTCCAATCTTATGATATTTTTCTTGTATTTACAGGAACCACTTTGTTCCTTGCAACACGATACCCGGGATAGACCTGACAGCTTGGTACGACCCAATGTGCAAAGATGATTACAAGAAGTAGACAAATAATAGATGGAACTACATTAAACCGAAAGACGTTCTGTTTATATGAAATAAACAACTTTTGTTTATTTCATATAAACTCACTCTAAAGTACTTCACTTTAAAGTATCATACGGAACTCGGTTTATAGAATGAGTATGTACCTACAATTGAATAAACCATCTACTAAAATTGTTGGATTACTTTGTTCGTAAAATAAAGGATTAATCGATGATACCAAAATTGTATGATTTGAACCTCCCTCTTGTTTATTTTTATGACTTTGTTAACTACGGAGTTTTGATTAGAGTAACCTGCGACTATTTAAGTTTTCCGCGGCTAAATTTTTGAGACCTCGCATACAAAGCCGCGGGCGTATGCTAGTGTCTCCTATAAAATGCTGATTCTCTCGCGTCCGGGTTACCATCTTATGTAATTAAGCGGCAACGGTCCCCGATCGGTCGATTATATCTGGAATAGGATTTCTTAATTGAAAGCTCTCTACATTTCTCTTATTGTAGAGTTCTCTTTTAACGATTTTCAAGGTTTTACGGGATGAGGATTATTGGTTATTAAATAGAGATGGTATACTTCTGGGTAACAAACTTGACGTAAAACTTATAAATTGCTCGTACAAAGTGGTTAAATAAGGCCTACAGTCCATATTTTACACTTTTCTCATTTAGTAAGCAATGTTGGTACTGCTTTTTATAAAGAAAAATATAAAATTGTTCTAAAAATAATTTATTCTTAATAGAAATTTGTTTCAGCATCAATTAACATTTTTTTCAAATCTTTATTAATGATTGACCCAGTAGGACACTAATGACTTGTGGGTCAATCATTAGTCACTAGTGGTTCAACAATAAATTACGGACAAATTGCTTGAGGGAGGTACTTTCTACCACTCCTATCAACAGACATGTAAAATGTGGATTCAGAAACACAATTTCGAAATGTTGAATTCTGAATTCTATACATAAGGTACGGGACTGAATTCATCCTTATTTTACCTACATATATCCTGATATAGGGCAGTAGGTGAAGCCGATTGAGATTCCAATTTCGATGGAAACCTACAAGATAGTCGCAGATACAGGCAAATACGAATACCCATTTAAAAGTAGCTGACCCTGCAAACGTTGTTTTGCCATATGTAAGTTATCGAGCGGGATGAAAAATGATTAAATTACCTACTAAAATGATGAAAAATGTTTTATATAAGAAAGAAGATAAAACTGTTAAAACATAAACATCGTTATAGGAAGAACGAATGTTAATTAAATATGGCATGGTGGTAGCTTATCTGATGATCTGATATCCAAAACATCACTAGTGCTGGTTATAAGGACCTGTGTCTGAGTACCCCGCTCACACACGCGGACAATAACAACAAGAAATGAATTAATTCAAAGACAAACATCAGAAACTGAACAAACCCACACAGCGATCTGTACTCTTAGTCTGAGTTTTAGCAGTTCCGAAACGAAACGCACACATACACAGCTTACCAGACGAAAATGCACAGTGTCAGTACCCAATTCCCAACAGAGGAAAAAGATTTTTAGAAAAGTGAATAAATTAATAAAGCTTTAGATAAATCATCGCAAAAATTGCTTTATTTTTAATTTTAATCTTTCAATGTTTAATAATATTAATGAAACGTAATAACCGTGAATTGGCCGTAATGCACTGTAAAATTTAGAACTAATATTATCCCGTAGGTATTAAATATTTGTTAGTATTATAATGTCTAACGATAAGTGTTAAGTATTAACGATAAGTATATGTTTAACTCCATACACAAATTTGATTTTAAATTTTTTAACTCCTCTAAAAATCTTTTACCTCTATTTGTTATTACACTGTGGACTGCTGTGTATGAATTACGTATCTATCCGAAACGAAACGTACAAACGTTTCGTTTCGGTATCGCTAAAACTCAGACTAAGGGTAGGTACTGTTACCTGTTATGGATAGCCTATGCACCCCTTTGTGCCGACTCCGCATCCATTCCTACACCTTTAGCTTTTCCCCTCCGCTCAGCCTTCCGACCCAGTTAGTCTCATTCCAAATTCCACACCTGACGGTCGCCTTCCAAATTATTCAAAATCGTTTTTCTAAAAGACCTTCTACCCGAGACTCGTAACAGATCGATAGACTCAGCGTTGACTACAGCCATTGGAATAGGTGATAGCAAGGTCTCACAGATAGAACAAAACACAGAACGATCGATGGACTAACAGCGGTGGCTCAATATTTATTGAGCGGCATTTGTCAGCGGGTCCAATTCAATAGTCGTCGGATTCAAATTCAAGAGATGCTCGCCGGCGACAGGGCGACACAAATTGGATGAACTTTGGTCCAAGTTTGAGGAAATTTTCGCTCATTTCCAATCTCGGAATTTTACAATGCAGTTCAAAACTATTGGATTATTCCTATCTGTCACCCAATTTTGTCCCCCAGGGGTCCGGGGGTCCAGCCTTAAGTACGTAACAAATTGTATTTGATACTTTTTTGAAGTCTGTTTAATTTTTTAAAATTATTGTTTCTAGTCAATATCACAAAAATTACTGAACCGATTTTGATGAATCTTTTACGAACACGATCTTAACATATCATACACCTATGAAATTTGATATATTTTTATTCCTTTAAAATATATGTTGAATTGATAACCTCCTTTTTTGAAGTCGGTTAATAATTAATGAAATCATAGAGCTGTTCCCGTTTAAACGTCTTCAAACGATTCCAATGTAAAAGCAACATTTATTCAGATAATATCTTTTTACTGGCGCGGTCCAATGATTCAGAGCGACCCGTTATCTTTTTTATTTATCTTTCGTTGGTAACGACAGCCTCTGAGTATACCGTTCAGACATGCAATTAAGTTTTTATTATGACTACTGGCAATAATTTTTTTGTATATTAAGTTTGTACGTGAAGCGAAAATTTTGAATACATTTACAGCTCACTACGCGAATGGAGTTGTTTGAAATTTGGCACAGTTAAAGTTTACAAAATGGGGAAAAAAGGTCCTCGAATGGCGACAAAGTTGACTGATGACCTGAAGAAGGTAGCAGGAAACCCTTGGATTCAGAGGGCCCAGGACGGGGTGGAGTGGTGTCGATTAAGGGAGGTCCATGTCCAGCAGTGGACTGCCAAGGGCTGAAAGGAAGGAAAGTTTACATGGGGAAGAAAGTACGAGAATATTTTTTAAATAAAAAGCATTAGAAATACAATAAATTCATCAAAAAACACTTCACAGGCGAGTCGCCAGTGTATTGTCGGCTTTGTCGGGGAGTTTTGTTTTTTCGCCCTTTTTAAAGAAATCCATGCCTTGCGAAAATACCTCGGCCCGCTGATTATTTCATAAAACTATGGAGAAGGCTCTAGTCTAGACTATTAAAGACCGCCACAAATCCAGGTGCTAAGGATAGAATTGTGTCAGAAGGGAGATGTAGACATCTAATGCAGCACGCCGGAGGACCAAGTTAGTGAAACAAACAATTTTCACAAACTTTATAGGAGAATACGAAAAGGAAATCTGAATAAAATTAAACTCAGCCTGCCGAATTATATGAACGCGTCGTACAACTTTAATCACTCAAAAATAACCCGTAAACCGTCACTTAAAGCAGTGACACGTAGCTTGTCCTGTGCAAACGGGCAGCGGCTCTCGTAAGCATTTGTCCACTAATGCTCTTACATTATCTTGCCCCGTGTCCAATCTGTTTGAAAAGGCCCTTTAACCTTTCTTCTGGCGATTGTTTTCCGAAGCTTTATGGAAATTGAGTGTTATGGACTGCCGAGGGTTCTTTTAAAGTCTGCGTATTTGGTTATAGATAGATATGTGTAATATAACCTGAATAGTATTAAGAAATAACTTGTGTGGCGCAGATAAGACGCCAGTGCGCAGCAAGTCCTGAATTCGATTCCCAGTGGAGAAGAAATTTGAACGATGAGTTTAAATATCTGTTCTCTGGCCGTTCGTGTGTGGGGCTAATGTGGAGCGTTCATTTAAAAGAAATGCAATCGAAAACTGTACCCTTAGTCTGAGTTTTAGCAATACCGATTCTACACATAGATACGTAAATTAATCTTTCCTTTTTTCAAAAAAAAAAATTTCACTAGCTTTGCATAAGAGAGAACCAACGTCCATACATCCAATCACATTTATTTCTCCGCAAAGCTTCTCATATTTTAATTTATTTTTGTGAAAATAAAAAACGATGGGACGTAACATAGGTTCATGTAAAGGATGAGAGCATGACGAATGGTCCGTAAGCCAGCGACAAGTTTTCGTGACCAACTTCATTACGGCCAATAATTTGTAGAATGCTTAAGAGAGTAGAACTAAGAAGCCTGGTGATCGTCAGCTGCGGCTCCGTGCGTGGGCTGAGCAGCAAGAGCTCCGAAGTATATAAAAAAATTAACTTTTTTATTATAGTTTCCAATAAAGTAACGGAAAAGTCGTCAAATGATTATAAATTGATGTATTATATGTCTTAACCAGGAGTCATAAGTAATGAGTATGACTAAAATATTTTTGTGATTTTGTCGTTATTGAAAATTTGTCAGATGATAGTTTATATGTTACTATCTCACTCATCAAACCGTAGCTGACAATCACCAAGCTTCTTAGTTCTACTCTCTCAGTATTCTGCGAGCAGTGGCCAGGAGGAAATTATTGACGAAAAGTGCGCCTGGCTCAGGGACCAGTAGTTTCGTCACGAGTCATGGTCGGCCGATAAAGCCAATTTCACGGCCGATAAACAAAAATGGAGTGATAGAGATGGAACGTCATCACAGAGATCATATCTACAAGTCATTTTTAGCGAAACACGAGTATTTTGAGTATTTGAACCTTAAAAAAAAATTGGAAACAAATTATCGCACCTACAAAATATGGTACAACAACCGGGACCGACGGTTTAACGTGCCCTCCGAAGCACGGAAGCGCGTGTAATTCGCCATTAGCGGTCACCCATCCAGGTACTGACCGCGCCCGACGTTGCTTAACTTTGAATCGCATGCCATGTAAACTCCGTTTCTTTTACATAATGACATGTCCTATTTGGTAAACAATCGTTGTATGTCTTTTAATTTTAATTTGCGATTTAAAAATTATGTGGACACAAAACTACAAAGATTTAAAATTAAATTGTCATAAAATAGTGCCAATATTAAAGTAAAAAAATTGTCAGGATTCAAGCTGCTATCTACTACCTATAAAAGAAGTCGCAAGTAAAATAATTTACACATAGCATTTCACGTTACAGAAACACATTGCACACGCGTTACGTCCGACACACGTGTTAAATGCATAATTATTAAATTGCAACATGTTGGCAGAATTCACCTTTAAATTAAACGTGGTTTCTCGCTACGTTAGTTTTAATATATACAGCAATGTGTATGAAATAAATACATTTTTATGCAAAATATAATGAAGGTAATTGCACGTTAAAAAGCGAAGATAGCCCAGTGGCTTAGAATTCGACCTCGAATGAGGGGTCCGGGTTCGAATCTCAGTGGCACGCACCAATGACTTTGTAAAAAAAGTTATGTGCGCTTTATAAAATTAAATATCACCTGCTATTACGGTGAAGGAAAACATCGTGAGGAAAACTGCATGCCTGAAAGTTCACAAAAAAAAATGTTCTCAAAGGTATGTTAAATCCACCAACCCGCAGTAGGCCAGCGTGGTGGACTAAGGCCTACATCCGACGAGAAGGAGAAGACATTACGAGAAGGAGACCCGACCCTGTAGTGGGTCATTAATGGGTTACTGGCAATTGCACGTTTATATTTTTTATGTCAAATTAAATATCACCTGCTGTTACGGTGAAGGAAAACATCGTGAAGAAATGCATGCCTGAGATTACAAAAAAAAATGTTCTCAAAGGTATGTGAAGCCCGCAGTAGGCCAGCGTGGTGGACTAACGGGCAATAGGCTACGTGGCCTCAGGCTGACCAACATTAGGTGATGTAAAGTGGTCACTGCACTATCCTGTGGAGATACACCTCCATCCTAATCCTAATAGAGAATAATTCCTATCTGAGGTTGTATGCGGATGTTTTTGCTACTCATGAGGACTAATATAAGATGTTCGCCTCAAATAAAGTATCTCCGGCAACCATATCTCATTTTGGGTACAATTTATAGCTCACTACTAGAACGGAAATTCTGAAATTTGGTTCAGTCAAACTTTATCGTATATGGAGAAGAATGCACAAATTCTAATAGTTTTAAATAGAGTTCATTAGAAATGCATGAAATTAATCAAAAACACGCCACGCACACTACCATAAGTTTGAGTACTTTGACATGCAGCACGCATAGACAAACATGATTTGTATGTGTCGAAGTAAATGTCAAAGGTAGTCTTAGGGATGACAAATTGGTTGTATCGATAATCGATATATCGCATCGTTACTGCATCCTATTCCTTTGTATCGATACGTGAAAATATCGCTTCCTTTTGTATCGATATATCGTATCGTAACCGTATCGCGTGATTTTTTATTGATTTGCGAATTTTGCGATTTTATAAGTGTTTTTTTAATTAAAACGGGTATATTCATCGTATTCTTAAATTTTATTACGCATGAAGTTTAATTTTTATTAAGAATTAAGAATAAAAAAAAATTCAATGGCACTATTTATCATCATTTCGCTATGAATAAATGAAAATAGGAATCCTTAGTTATAAATTTAAACATTGTCATTGATATGATAATGTTTATAACGATATTTTAAAGTGATATGATATCATGATATCGAAAGGTATCGTCGAAATTGAGCTGTATCGATATTTCGATATATCGTATCGTGATGGCCATCCCTAGGTAGTCTGATTGCTCGGTGTAGTTTGACGAATTTGCATTGCAGACTGTTTTACTAATAATATCATTCTCATTCTAAGTGTTTACTTGTTTGTGAGATCTCGACAGAGGTCGATAACCTCGTGTCTCTTGAAGTGGTCTGATACAATTAATTTGGTGACGGATCTCATTGAAAATCTCACGTAAGTATTCAATTTATTTTAAATAGGCAATGTCATTTAAGGATGGTCAGTGACCACTGACCTTTGACGATTCAAAAAGGATTCGTGTTCACTGCTTTTTGCAAGAAAGTGAACTTTAATTACCATCCTTATATTCGCATTAATAAAGTAAACACATAAATAATAGTTGTAGGATTCAATTATGGCGCCAAGTGGCTACAAAAGCAAATAAAACGTAGAGGTCATTAAAATGTACTAATTGCCCACGAGTCCCACTGTGGAAGAGTAAGCGATGAACAGATATACTCGTAAGATAATAGATGATATAGATATAGGTAATCTGAGCCGTTCATTTATTCCTCCACATTCCTTCCTTCCTCTCAGCTCTTGATAGTCCACTACTGGACATGGGCCTCCCCTAATCGACGCCACTCCGCCCGGTCCTGGGCCCTCTGAATCCAACGGTTTCCCGCTGTCTTCTTCAGGTCGTCAGTCCACCTGGTCGGAGGTCGGCCTGTACTCCTTTTGTCTAAACGTGGTCGCCATTCGAGGACCTTTTTCCCCCATCGGTTGTCAGTCCTGCGAACGATGTGGCCAGCCCATTGCCACTTTAATTTGCAAACTTTGAGAGCTATGTCGGTCACCTTCGTTCTTTAACCGATTTCATCATTTCTGACTCTGTCACGTAGAGAAATACCAAGCATAGCTCTCTCCATTGCCCTCTGAGCGACTCTGAGCTTGCCACCACATTATAATAATAAAATAATTAGTTTTAAAAGACTGCTGTACCCTTAGTCTGCGTTTTATCACCACTACGATTTACGTATCTTACGAGTGTGTAGTAGCGGCATTGCTGAAACTCAGACTAAGGGTAGGTACTGTAAGGATGGATATATTTTTTGTTGAATTGAATAAATAAATAAAATAAAATAAATGTTTGTCAATCTTTGTTGTTAGATGGAGTCGTTGCTCTAGTGGTGTGACTAGCGGCTGGTGGCGACCACTGCGCTGATTGTGCAACATTTGTACCGCACGCGCCACTTGCTGCCAGGACGTGCGCTATTACGTGTGTATGTTCATTGCTATCACTGTCTTTGAATTCTAGTGCTATCGCTGTCTGAAGTGTCTATCGATGATTTTTCTACGAGGGATGACAATGAATAAAATTTTATGAATCTTTAGATTATATTTCATATAACACATATTTTATATAAACATATTTTATATCTATATTTACTTTTTTTAGATATTATGTAACGTATTTTTACCCACATCAAAGGGTAGATAATGGAACTTAATTGAAGGTAAGTAAAATGTACACACCCTAATAAACAATGAGTAATAATATGCCAATATTATTATAATCACTTCTTTACTTCATCATGACTATGAGAATACCCTCTTTCCAACTAAATAATTTTTAAACTGTGATCTTTAAGCTGATTTGGCTATTGAATCGTTGGAGGAGAATTTTAAACATGGTACTTTGCTAGGCAAATAATTCCAGATAGAGATTTTATGACTATTGAAAACTGATACTTAATACAACAGCGGTGAAGTAAAATGTAATCATTCGTGTGATTTTAATGTTGACAGAGCACCAAGTGGGCTTGGGCTTGCTCTCCGATTCGGACGTATTAGTATGTATGTATGTATGTGTGAAGTATACAGACATAAAATGTGCGTTTTTATCTTATATATAAAATTCTCGTGTCACAATGTTAGTTACTATATTCCTCCGAAACGGCTTGACCGATTTTTAGGAACTTTTATATCCATATTCAGTAGGTCTGAGAATCGGCTACTGTTTATTTTTCATATCCCTAAGTGATAAGGGTTGTATTAAATCATAAAATTTTTATTTACTATTTTTAGATATTATGTAACGTATTTTACCCACATCAAAGGGTAGATAATGGAACTTAATTGAAGTTAAGTAAACTGTACACAGCCTAATAAAGGGTGAGTAATAATATGCCAATATTATTATAATCACTTCTTTACTTCATCATGACTATAAGAATACCTTCTTTCCTACTAAATACTTTTTAAACTGTGATCTTTAAGCTGATTTGGCTATAGAATCGTTGGAGGCGAATTTTAAACATGGTACTTTGCTAGGCAAACAATTCCAGATAGAGATTTTATGTCTATTGAAAACTGATACTTAATACAACAGCGGTGAAGTAAAATGTAATCATTCGTGTGATTTTAATGTTGACAGAGCACCAAGTGGGCTTGGGCTTGCTCTCAGATTCGGACGTATTAGTATGTATGTATGTATGTGTGAAGTATACAGACATAAAATGTGCGGTTTTATCTTATATATAAAATTCTCGTGTTACAATGTTAGTTACTATAATCCTCCGAAACGGCTAGACCGATTTTTAGGAACTTTTATATCCATATTCAGTAGGTCTGAGAATCGGCTACTGTTTATTTTTCATATCCCTAAGTGATAAGGGTTGTATTACAACATAAAATTTTTATTTTATTTTTTGGACAATTTTTTTTTATTTTTCAATAATGTGGCATCAAAAATACAGACAACCCTAAATTTTCACCCTTCTATCACCAACCCCTATTTTTAACAGGCATTTTAGTATTTTAATAATTTTTCATCCCGGTGGATAAAAAGTATGGCAAAACAACGTTTGCGGGGTCAGCTAGTAGTAGTTAGTATAACATAGGTGGATATCAGAAAGGAAAGCTTTAAAAAATTAATTTTAATTACTCCTACAAAATCTATCACTGAATAATCAAACTTCTTAAGGAATTCCCCGTGAGTTCAAAGGAATATTAATCTTCATACACCCAGCGCGGATATTAAAAACTAACTTTGTAATATTACATTTTTAGGAAATTTACTTTGATATTAAAATTCCTGACTAGGATATCCTCTATTGAAATATTTTACTATGATGGACCGAAAAATGTGAAAATTGTAATTATACATTCCTTTGTTTTCTACACATGGGTACTCGTGTACGATAAGTTTGGGTAGATGTTTATTTTCTAACTTCCCAAATTAATTTCCAAAATTTACAAATGGCTGTCTGTCTGTCACGTCCGACCTCAAATGAGACAAAAAATGTGTCGAAGTTTGCAATAAATCCATATAGAAAACAAAACATGTGGAACAAAAGTGAAGATCTCCCGCCAGGCGACGTCACTGCCTGGGGACCGCGGTCCGAATGTTAACTTCGGACCATTTGTATACACGTGTATGCAGAGATTCTATGGAACTTTGATAGCGCGTTTGAGGATACGTATTCCGATTGGTCAGTTTTGGTATGACGCGTGTGACGTATTCCGTTTTTTATTCAATTTACTCCTTGCGTCGTGATGCGTGGTCAGCATTTCACGTGAGGCGCGCTCATATTAATGTAGGTGTCGCGCCGCTATACATGAACAATATGCTGCTTTACGACGGGCTATAAAGCTCAAACGATTCTTATCTGTTAAAGATACGAATCAATAATTTGTAGATATTGCCAGTAACCCATTAATGACCCACTACAGGGTCGGGTCTCTGTCTCGTTATGACAGGGATGTAGGCCTTAGTCCACCACGCTGGCCTACTGCGGGTTGGTGGACTTCACATACCTTTGAGAACATTTTTTTTTTTGTGAACTCTCAGGCATGCAGGTTTCCTCACGATGTTTTCCTTCACCGTAACAGCAGGTGATATTTAATTTTATAAAGCGCACATAACTTTTTTACAAAGTCATTGGTGCGTGCAACTGGGATTCGAAACCGGACCCCTCGATTCGAGGTAGAATTCTAAGCCACTGGGCTATCACCGCTCCCATTTGTAGATATTAAAGTATACAAATGAAATCAAATCTTACACGATGATGGTCGGAGCCAGATTCGATCTCGAGTTGCTTGTTCATTGTATTCCATATCCACTGAGCACCGTAATGCGACACAGGACTGAATATAGATGTACAATATTATATTTTGTATAATATACGATCATTCTATAGATAAACCATGAGTTTAGAAATCTTGAGATGACTAATATGAGTTTAAATAATAAATAACGCTTCACACTCTAGTTTGTTTACTAGACAGTAGACATGGGCGTGACAGCGGTGATAGCCCAGTGGCTTAGAATTCGACCTCGAATCGAGGGGTCCGGGTTCGAATCCCAGTGGCACGCACTAATGACTTTGTAATAAAAGTTATGTGCGATTTATAAAAATAAAATTAAATATCACCTGCTGTTACGGTGAAGGAAAACATCGTGAGGAAACCTACATGCCTGTGAGGTCACAAAAAAAATGTTCTCAAAGGCATGTGAAGTCCACCAACCCGCAGTAGGCCAGCGTGGTGGACTAAGGCCTACATCTCTCTCATTGTGAGAGGAGACCCGACCCTGTAGTGGGTCATTAATGGGTACTGACATGACATGACAGACATGGGCTTCCACTTATCAGCACCTTATGTGTGCGTGGTGTGTGTATTTACTCATACAGTCACAAAAGCGTTCTATTTCATTTTAAGCGACATCTGATGCTGTGGATGTTTGTGTAGCAATAAGGAAGATAAAAGCCTTAGTCCACCGCGCTGGCCTATTAAGGGTTGGTACATTTACATTTCCTTGCCAGTGTGGAGAACTCCCAAATTCACCAAATTCTTGACTGGGTTACTGGCTTATCCACATAAATTAAGTGTGTGCAATTAATTAAAAAGGAAACTGTGCGCGAACTTGTAACCCCGTTCTCGATAGATAGCAATTAAACCACATTTTTCTCACTTTTCCCTTGTAACCAAAGAAGGAAATGTCTTACCGAATAGGGATTTGTTGTCACCTTACAAACGGCTAGTAGTTTATAGAGCAGACTGGAATATTCTGTAGCAGTCAGCAATGTGGTATAGATATTTGTCTCACAAGGATGTACGAAGTCCATAACTTGTATTAGAGAGCAGTGGGCCGTGTGATCGTAGCCCTTGGGGGAATAACTGCTATACTTCTAATCTTATGAAGGAACTTTTCAGCCACTTTAAAATAAATGCATATGTATATAGTATGGAAGCACACGCAAACAAAAGTATTATAATAAATGTTATTTTACACACATTAAAATCATAAAAATCTTTGAATCCCAGTGGCACGCACAATGACTTTTCTAACCTATTTGTATGTTACTTTATCTCAAGTATGCTGTTTTATTTAGGTCCATATCATATCATATCCAAGTTTAGCAGTTCCGTGGCAAAATTGGAATGGATAGTATGATCAGAATGCGGAGAACGCACCGCCGCCTCTGTTATTGGTTACATTAACTGCTTCTCGGCATTGTTGCCGGACTACTGTCCTATTATTCGGTCGTGAACAGAATTTATATTATTCAGCAAAACGGCGATGGGTTAAACGCAAATGTCACTGCAACTAATGTGGCACGTTGGATGAGATTCCATTTCCATTTCCAAACGTTTCCATTTCTGTAAAGGATGCCTTAATATCCCACTGCTGTAGTAGATCGTAATAATAGAAAATTTACGTAAATAGGCAATACTCGTATTTTTTCGATTCGAACATTTTTATTTCGATTCCATTGAAGCTAATTCAGCTAGGAGCATTCTATCACTTTCATTCATAGTTGTGATGAGAGTGATAGCATGAGCTAATGTACACTCAGTCAAGCACAATCCTGAGTACCTACCTATGCCTGCCCCACCAACGAAGCCATTCTACTAATTCCTATCAAAGAAGTTACTTGTAGATCTTCAGGGTCCCAACGGGAAAATGAATAAAAAATTTGGAAAGGACAGATATAGAAAACTTTTCATGGGGCGAATTATGCTTTTTGTACGCCCTTACCAAGCGTGGAAACTCGCATTTAATTCGGAAGAACCTATAACGTCTCTCAGAAAATTTTCAAAAAAATTAAACCGACATTAAAAAGTATGAAATAAAATTTGTGTAGTAGCGGCATAGCTAAAACTCAGACTAAGGGTACAGACCGCGCCCGACGTTGGTAACTTATTCGATCGTTTGCGACTTACTCAAGCAGCGGGGCTATGCGCGCTTTTTGAATATTTAAAAATCCAATATTTGCAGCTGTGTTGAAATGTGTTGCACTCCCTAATGGGTTAATTTACTGTATACTTTATTGTTAAAGTAGGCTGCATCGTAATAAACCAGTATCGGTATACATTACTGGGAAACAGGCTTTCCTTTTTTCTCTAATGAGTTTTTAAAGACTTTCCACATTAGTTTTTCTTACTATCATTTTATTATACAGCATGTATACCTACCTATGTTGGATATAAACAAACTTATGGACCTAACCTACTTATGCCTTTGTTGTTGTTGTTGTTGTTTTAACCCATTAATGACCCACTACAGGGTCGTGTCTCCTCTCACAATGAGAGGGATGTAGGCCTTAGTCCACCACGCTGGCCTACTGCGGGTTGGTGGACTTCACATGCCTTTGAGAACATTTTTTTTGTGAACTCTCAGGCATGCAGGTTTCCTCACGATGTTTTCCTTCACCGTAAAAGCAGGTGATATTTAATTTTATAAATCGCACATAACTTTTTTATAAAGTCATTGGTGCGTGCCACTGGGATTCGAACCCGGACCCCTCGATTCGAGGTCGAATTCTAAGCCACTGGGCTATCACCGCTGTATACCTTTGTTATGAACTAGTAACGGTAGCTTCTAGCTTGTGACTAATGTTATCAAGAATTTTGTAAAATGAATAAGAATGAGCGCAGCACCCGCATACAACGTTAGGTTTTCTTCCGTATTTGAGGTTGGATAAAGATGTCCACGGGCTGCAAGACCGTTTGCTACTCAACTTCTTTAAAAAATTAATGAGAAAAGAGAAGTTTAAGGAAACATACTTATTTTTTCCACTTCCGTACGAGTCATAGGTCATTCAAACGATTAATATAATTACGTAGTTTGGCACAGACTAAAAAAATAGGTATCGTTATTCTGTTTCAAGTTATTATCCTTATCTATTTCTTAAGTTATTTCTTATGCTGCCGCATGGTTGCATAACCTCCAATCTTAGCAACGAACTTTGACATTTCGCTCACAGGTGGAACATAGGTGAAACAACCGAACCGAACAGCTTGGCTTCGTCGGAATTTATAATAAAAAAAAACCGTTAACTCAGCAATGGCGGCCGTAAAAGAAAAATTAAGCGCGCCATAAAAATTCACTGTGAACGTTGCCGAAATGAAAACATTATGTTTTCGTCGTGATTTATTTCGGTTTTTATGTGAGCGCCTAATCGTTAAATTATTATTTTCAATAGCAGCTCCCGCGAGACGGTTTTGTAGTTATTTCGCGAGGGGAAATGAAGAAAGATTGTTTACAATTTCTTAGTGAGCTATTTTAGTTTTTGTGCTTTATTACATATATGGAGTATGTGTGAAGTTGTCAGTGGTTTTTATTAGTTAAAAGTTGTTTTCTGGCTTCTTTATACGAAGCTTGGGTAAAACTATCGGATGCTTTTTAAGTTAAAAGAGGTTTTTGGTTTGAATTATAAACATTAAAAAACTCTACATTTACATTTGTAGCAGCTCTTCTTTAAACACATACATACGTATGCTTAGGGGGGACATTAATCCCAACAGTGGGACAGAAAAAGATTGATAATACACCTGATTGATAGACCACTAACACAAAAAAGACACAGCAGAGCTCGATGAAGCTCGGAATATTCGTGTATCCTTGCTACGAGTGTGAAGAGATTGAGGTTGTCTCTGCACAACTCAGGACTTGCTATTAGATATGACTTACTTAGACTCCATTTGAAAAACAACACAGTGAAGTATGCCAGCCCGATCCTGTTCCAAAACAGAAAGTGATCAAAACAAAAGGCAGTTAAATACACCACGAACTCGCTCAAACTGGGAACCAGCATCACCCGCCGGGCCACAGGGCGGGTATTAAAAAAGTTTGCAGCCCCGAATTAATATAGCGACCGGCTACCAGCAGTCATAACTTACTGGCTGTCACCTGCCCTATTATATTAATATCGATCTTCCAATACTAATGAGACTGTTTGTCCTGTCTGAATTACAACGAGCAGACAAAATCACTGAAAGCTGAAGTTCGGAGCATGTCAGTAACCCATTAATGAGGTGAACGTCTTGATTATTCTTGATCCTTATGACATAAAATTTCCTTTGGGCCTTGTTTCAGAAATCACCTTCGTCACCTCGGGATAAAATATAGGTATCTAATAAACAAAATGAAGGGATTTTGTTTATTATATTTTATCGATGTCTCGCCTTCCATCGGTTCTCGTTCAGATCAATCACTAGAGCCAACAGTCGCGCGGTAGGTATCGTTCGCCTATAAATCATTTCTTTATTTACCTTATTATCTCCAGTATAACAATATGCTATATGCGTCTTCCTGGGCGTGAGGTGAAAGGAAGATTCGGGAGTGTTTTCTTATGATATAAAATTCCGAGATGCCACCCTACCTTGACATGAAATTAAAAAAATAATCCAAGCAGACCTAACGAGGCGCAATATTGTAAATATGTTATTAAATAAAAAGAAATAATAGCCGTGGGCTAGTGACAATGGCTTTCATATAAAAATGATGTGTACAAAAGTTATATAAAATTAAATATCGCTTACTTTTACGGTGAAATCACAACAAAACCAGCTTGAGAATTCTACATTATGTTGTCAAAGATATGTGAAGTCCACCAACCCGCATTGGGTCAGCGTGGTGGACTAAGGCCTACATCCTTCTCATTGTGAGAGGACACCCGACCTTGCAGTGGGTCCCTAATGGGTTGCTCCCAATTTCCCAAATAGCTTCACCATGTAATAACGTCATATTAATTACTAGACTGTGCCCGCGGCTTCGCCCCCGTGGATCGTAGACCTTGGTCCAGAGAGGCATAAAAGTATCCTATATCTCAATCCAGGTTCTGATCTATCTGTGTACCAAATTTCATCCGAATCTGTTCAGCCGTTTTTGCGTGAAAGAGTAACAAACATCCATCCATACTCACAAACATTCGCATTTATAACATAGTACAGTAGGATGAGCACTGTGCGGTAAGCATGAACAGTGTCGTCAGAGTATTCGTGTAGTAAATGTCAGACATTAATATGTCATTGTGTCATTCTCCTTGACATCTTCCCATACTGACGGCAGCTCATACGAAACTGCGTAAGTTCTCGAAGCACGTTTCGTCTCACATTTATATAAATATACACATCACACATTTTATTAACGTCTATTACAGTGTTGAAGAAACCTAATAGGCACCGCATGTCATAGTCTCTACATAGAAACAATTCAGTCAAAGCAATGAGGTGAGAGGGAAGGGAAAAAGAAAAATAAAGCGTCATGATTGGTCAGTTAAAAATCGCTATATCCCATTTGTTTCGAGCTAGTGGCCTGACCACTGTAAGATGAGCTCTAAAGAAATTTGATAACAGCCATGTTTTTACTAGCGATTGGGGGACAGATTAGATAGAACCGTTGAACAGTGAATGCAGTTCGATCTGTCACCTTTTCACTAAATGGGTGACAGATCGAACGTTTTATTCCTATCTGTCACCCTCGGTGGACAAAATCGGGGGACAGATAGGAATAATCCAAA
Source organism: Erynnis tages (assembly GCA_905147235.1). Classification (NCBI taxonomy): domain Eukaryota; kingdom Metazoa; phylum Arthropoda; class Insecta; order Lepidoptera; family Hesperiidae; genus Erynnis; species Erynnis tages. The sequence goes on along the minus strand of LR990073.1, from coordinate 14,084,384 downwards.
AATCCAGCTCAAATACTCTCTGCGAAGTCGTTTTACTGTTATAAACAATTATAAAATTCTTTCCTCGACATTGTGTGGTTCTCTGAACTAGATACTAACATCTACGACTGAACAATAGGTTTCTTGGCTCGTTTCTTTCACGAACTACAAAAGATATTTCTCTGAAGGCCTAAGATGATCCTCTCGACTACAATAGCGTAATCGACCGATCTATGCATTAGCGACAAAGAGCTAAGCTTGCACGTGACGGAAATTCTGAAATTTCAATGTATTTGTACGGTAAAATCGCCGCCATTAACCCGGATTACGCTTATATTCAACCACCGATAGATATGCGTTATATACATAGATATTGTTACCGATAATGCGAGTGCCGTAATTTATGAATTGTATAAAATTGTATACACCTACGGCCGTGACAAGCATCCATTACTTACAAACAAAAAATGAGAGCTACTGAACCATTCGACTATCCCGTATCCTACAAAGCTAGAATTTTTAAGTGTGGTTTTATTATAATTCAATTATGGATTATGAATTATAATTATGAATTCAATTATGAATTATAATAAAACCACTCCTTACCTAGATGGTTGTCTGGAAGAGATCCCTCGGAGCGATAAGACCGCCAATTGTGTTTTTTTCTCTCATGTTTATTGTAAATCTGATTTTGTATGTACTCGTATGTGCACAATAAAGAGTATTGTATTGTATTGTATGATTATTCAGTTCAAAAGATCTCTTTTTTTAAGTTTCTTAGTTTTTTAATTAATACAGAAACAGATTAGAAAAAAGTAATAATAATAAATAAACAATACATAATTATTGACAACATGAATATGCCATCCAATAACTAAAAAAAAAAAAAAAGATCTCTTAGATTTTTGAAAATCTTATTTCAACAAGTGTAATATAAAGTCTTTTTCCCTAAAGCTGCTCTTGGCGTTCCTAAGGTTTAATGGTTTTACCATTAATTTCAAGCCAGTAAATCGTTGTTGGTAGGTACAAACATTGTACTGAGCTACTAATTGCTGCTCAATACCAATCAAAACAAGATCAGAGCTTATCGCTTTTTGTAGCGTAAGGCCGCTTGGAAGGCGCTAGAAAATCCTCTTAGTAGGAGCTTAGTGCTTAGAATTCATCCGAGGTACGGCAGGGATATAGCTTAGCTGCGAGGTTATAAAGTAGGTATTCTGAAATATAGAGAAAATCTGTGTAAAACATGAACACTGTATTTAGGGTTACGATTAGTTCCTTGATTTTGGGTTAACGAAGTACTGAGAAGGCTGTCCGCAACGAGCCCTTTCATTTGATACTCATCTCATGGGAGTGCATAAAAAATAATAAATCTATCTTCGGTCGCCATATTGGATTTAGAATGACGTCACGTCATATTCATGGATTATCATTCGAATTAAATGAGTATGCACATCTCAATCGGCTAAGGTTAACTGCTTTATTAAAATTGCTTTAATTTAAGTGCTTATCCCTCTGCTCAGTGACAGACAGAAAACGCCTGTTCATCTCAATAAAAATGAAAATTTTGCCTGCACATGCAAAATACAATAAAAAAATAAAACTAAATTAATTGTCAAGTTTAAAAATTAAGAACAACAATTACGAAAAGTTAATCTCTTTTTATCCCATAAGAGGGAATACAACATCATTTTGACTTTTCTTACTTTTCAAGTTTATTCATTTGATACCTGCCAGCATTCACAATGCTTCCAGAAAAGCTTCCCAAATGTGCATAACAGTTGAAGTTTGTCGCAATAACCAAACGATTTGCGAGGAAAATTCGCGCAGCTACGGGTAGTTGTCGAATAAATAGTGTTTATACACAGTGGAGCGTCAAATAAGGCCGGTATCTCGGGACGCATTCCCGCGGGAAGGATATTAACCGCGAGCGGCCAGTATCATTTCCATAAGAAAATAAAAATGGCCGCTATTTGTCTTCAGGGCGGGGCGACTTCAAGCGACACTACTATTGTCCCGTTTTGTTCAGTTCTCACAACCTTTTTTCACAAACCGTTGATGGGAGGGAAATCTTCTACAGGTCTTGCTAAACAATCGTGCGAGCGATATTGGGTTATGTGGGATTGTCACTCTTTAAAGCCTTTCTAAAGTCTTCTCTTACGACAGGCAGGGTATACCGTAACTCGTATTGTCATCCCCAACTCCAGGGATTAAAAAAAAAGCGGTGATAGCCCAGTGGCTTAGAATTCGACCTCGAATCGAGGGGTCCGGGTGGCACGCACCAATGACTTTGTAAAAAAGTTATGTGCGCTTTATAAAAATTAAATATCACCTGCTGTTACGGTGAAGGAAAACATCGTGAGGAAACCTGCATGCCTGAGAGTTCAGAAAAAAAAAATCTCAAAGGCATGTGAAGTCCACCAACCCGCACCAGGCCAGCGTGGTGGACGGCGGCCTAAATCCTTCTCATTGTGAGAGGAGACCCGACCCTATAGTGGGTCATTAATGGGTTACTCCAGGGATATTATTAAGGAATAGAGTCATTTCTTATGACCATTTACTAAATTCTATGCCCATAATGGCCCACCAGCACGGGCCTCTCCCCATGTGGAAGCCTGAAGCATACTCCACCAGCATATTCCAATGCGGTTCGATGGAAAGACGGCTTATGTTGGATGTTTTCAAAGCGCCCATAGGGCCTCCGGAGAGGATCAAGGATTAGCAACTGCTATCTTATCGATAACAACCGACCGACGGCTTTACGTGTCTTCTATTTAATCCGCCACTAGCGGTTACCCATGCAGGTACTGACCGCGCCCGACGTTGCTTAACTTTTTCGATCGCTTCCGATCTACTCAAGCAGCGGGGCTATGTACGCTCCATTATCGCTTACTTGTGTTTACGCAATGTTTTCAAGGTAATGTTTTGTCGTAAAGCCGACTCGCAACATTAGTAGGGGCAAATGGTTGTTTCAAACTGGTTACTCGGCACCACGTTAGCGGTAAGCATTATTCCAGCTTAAGGTTTTACTGCCAGGGGTGAGGGGTTCTGAACTGCTGAGGTTTTACTTTTCTTCCAAAATTCAAATCATCTACTCGTACCTACAGTAAATTCAAATTCAAATTCAAAAGCTTTCATTCATTATAAGGTTCAATTTATGCAAACTTAATGAACGTCATACATTTAAAATTATACAAGCATCCGCTTTGATTGCCCCTCAGGTAAAACATAGACCGGGCGAACTAAGCGGGTGGAAAAAACTCCTAGCACTCTTTTAAAAGTAAGTATGAGTTATTCTATGGTGGAGTATGACTAGGCCCGATAAAGGAACACACGTGACAGCTATCGTGTGTGTCAATAGCGCCCCATTGCCATCCGCTCACAAATAAATAAACATTTATTTGTGAGCTGATATTATAGTAAACATTTTAATCCTCAACCTAAACACAAGTTATGAAGAACTATACGTCAATAAATAATGACTGTATATATAGTGTGTATAGGTCAAATCACGTACATAATTATATTAGAACCTAATCTAGGGTCATGATTAAAATTATGAACCTATTAATCATAAGTTATACACGTGTCGAATTGATAACCTGCTTTTTCGAAGTCGGTAATAAAGTACTAAAGAAACAAGTACCCATCTTCTCTATAATAATGAAAAACAAAAGGGGCAATGGAACGCGTTCATATTACGCGTACGTGTTGCGTAAGGTAATACGAATTCCTTGCCCGATATTGCAAATGCCGCGTCGAGTCAAGGACCATCGAATATCGAATATATTGTTTATCTATCCGAATTAAAGTTTGAACGAAATTTGGAAAAATGGACCTGCGTGGCACAGAGGTTAAGTTGCCGGTGCGTTGATATAAATTACACATTCTATTCGTCCGCTTTGATCGCCCCTCAGTCAAAACGTAGACTGGGAGAAAAAAGCGGACGGAAAAAAACTCCCAGCTATGATGAGTTTTAATTTCTGTTTATTATCTGGCTGTGCCTATTTTTGTGTGTCCTATCATCCATGTCACGTGTGATATATTGTTTTATCAGATTGTAAGTTTTCATTACATTAATTAATTAGAATAAGTTCGAGTTCGAGTTCGATTCAATTCAGTTCAGTTCAGTTCATTTCCGTTTATTTCAGTACAGTTCGGTTCTATAATTGATGCTATTAAAAACTTCAGTTCACAACATTAAGTTTATAACATAACAGAACAGAGTTATAACAATAAGTAGGTACTTACTGCCGAAAGCCAAACAGATGCTGCATTGATTTAATAATTTTATTATCAAAATATGTATACAACACCAAAAATATTTATTGCTTACAATTATGTTCATGAAAAATAAGAGTAGCAATGAAATTTAAAAATGATCAGACTTAAAAATAAACAGTTTTAAAGCTTTATTAAAAACGTGAGTTCTTCGATAACAAATTGTTTATGCCACAGAATACTTGCTGCAATCAACGATTTCAGTGTTTTTTTCATAACGCGTTACTTTGCGGAAATCCATTGTTATTTAAGTTGTATTTATATTTCTTTGCATTTGCATTATTGGAATAAGTTGTGATGGTATATACCTACTCAGAGAGATAAGGGAGGGTGGTGGGTCCATACCAAAACAAGTTCCACGTGTGCGGATTGTTGCAAACAAATACAAATAAAACTTAAATAAGTGGTTATCATTTTTTGAAATAGTCGTACATGGCGGTGATAGGGTTCCAATAGTTGTCGGCATCGTGGCACTGGTGGTCGGACCACGCAGTGAGGTCCATTCCCGGTATCTCCTTGCATTGGACTATTTCGTTGCTGAAAACCACAAATATAGCAAATTTACTCATTATTGAAACAGATAGATCTGCGTTTTAGGACAAAGAAGTAAAATATTCAGGACAAAACGTCTTGACGCTGTATAAGGTTACAATAAGGGTTCAAAGTTAGCCAACTTGACTCTGAAATGACGGGTTTAAAATGTTTAAGTCATCTTTGGTGACTGAGTCCTTATGGTAACTAACCACAGTTAAAAATAAATAATTAAAATTTTGTTTACGACAACGAAAAAAAAGTTTGAACTCAAATAACCGAGGTGCCCGAGTTATAATAAATAAATAAATATTGTGGGACAACTCAGACACGCCTTTCTGATCCCAGAGTAAGCTGTGAGCTTGTGTTATGGTAACCAGATGGCTGATAAACCTACATAATTTACATACATATACATTTTTAAATACATACCTACTTATATAGATAATTTACACCATGGCGCCATCTTGACGAGTGCGTCAAAAAAACTACGCATATTCAATCTATTAGGCAATTACCACACTGCCGCGCATCACGCAGCGTAGCGCGGGAATGCGTGATCTAGCGTTGTATGTAAGTATTTCCATTTGTATAGAAAACACGCACAGTCCAACACACAGTAAACGCATCTGCATGTACGCGCGTGGATGCGTTTTCTGTACAAGTGGACGCGCATCCCGCGGTAAGCTGCGGTATGCGGGGCAGTGTGTTAATCGCCTTCAATCTTTTAATATCTCTTACCCTTTCCCGGGATTGAGCAATGCACGAGGTTGGATGCTGTTGACTCTATCTCCGTTGTCACAGAGCAGGCGAGCTACACTCGTCTTCCTTACTTCGTTGAGTTGCTCTGATAAAAAAAAAACAAATTTTATTGACTGCGTAACTGATTATGATGCTCCTGCAAACTAATCATGACTCACTGCAGGCCTCCTCTTTCAATGAGAAGGATGCAGGTAGGCCTTATTCTTAGACGCGGTTACTTCACACACACCACAAGATAATATGCTTGTGGTGTGTGTGAAATAACCGCGAGAAAATGACACGAGGTTTTTAAAAAAGACGTAATAGAAGCATTTACTTGAGTATCGTCCTCATCGTGGTTACCGTGATTAAATAAGTGCGTATCAACTTTCTTCAACTGCACCAGAATATAATATCCTGCATCAGCTTCTAGCTATCATCAGTTCCTAACCCTGAACAAGCTAATTGTCTGTAACCCATTACTGACCCACTGCAGGGTCGGATCTCCTCTGACAGTGAGAAAGATGTAGACTTAAGTCCACGACGCTGGCCTCTTGACTGACGATTTACATATGTTTGAGAACATTATGAAGAAATCGAAAGCTCGCGATTTCTTCTCGATGCTTTTCTTCACCGGTACTTATTACTGATGATTAATTTCTCTTACGCAGAGTCAACGATGAAGGCAAGTCTCCATGCTCGAAGAAGTGCCTATCAGCCTTCCTCCACTGCACCAGGTTGTGTGCCATGATGCAGAAGAGAGTGGGTCCCACCCAGGCTCCAGGCATCAGCTTCTCGCTGTAGATGGCCGTCATCAGCTCCACGTCGTCAACATTGCCGTAGATACGACGCATTTGTTCTACTTTCTGGGAAAGACAGGAAAATATATGTTATCATGTTATCAAGGTTTGGTTTGTCTAGGTGTGGCCTCGGTCGAGTAGTTGGGCTATTCCAAGAAACCAACCTGATTCAGCTAGTATTTAAATAATAATAATGAGATATGATGATTATAAAGATGATCAGAACATCAGATAAAGACTTTTTTTACAGTAATTGTTTAGCAAATGTAAAGTGATCGCTGCAGCCCAAGGGCACCCACAACCAGGTCGCTACACTCTTGACAGAGTGGTCGTGGTCGTCTGTTGAAGGTTTGTAGCACGCTTTACTACTCGTCGCCACTCTTCCCGAATAAATCCTATAGGTGGTTGTATGTGGGCGCTTTGCTTCTCATGAGGACTAAGATGATCGCCTAAATTAATGCAACTACTTTACAACGTGTCAAGAGGCTGGCGGTAGCCTCCCGGCTCTACCACTAACAGGGGATTTACGTCAGGATAGATTTAGGGTTCGAAGTCTGCGAATATATTTCTGGGAGCATTCCGCAGAATCCGGGAAGGTGCTGATGAAGATGATCAGGACATAGCAAGACGACTTACATCAGGATAGATGGAGTGTTCGAAGTCAGCGAACTTGTGGGCGGGCGGCATTCCGCAGAACTTGCGGTACTCGTTGTAGGGCGGTAAGCCTTGATCGCGCCCGCGCATTATGTCGATAGCTGGTTCGTCGGCTGCTGCTTGCAACTCCCCGAAGATACGCTGCGAGATCTACGAGAAACGATCTTGATTAATTTTTTTTTTAAAAGTGAACCCGCCTTCAAACTAAAACGTAAGAAATAATTTTACAAACAGACTTCCGTGAAGTGGTATTTTTGGAATCTGTGCACAAATCAGGTTATCTATAAGTATAAGTTTGGCGAACAAAAAAGAATTTATAAAATCGGTCTACAATAAATAGAAATACAGCCTTCCTTCATCTTCCCTTCATCCATCCATCGGTTTCCTACTGTCTTCTTCAGGTCATTAGTTCAACTGGTCGGATGACGTCCTGTACTCCTTTTGCTAAACCATAGTCGTCATTCAAGTACCTTTCTTCGCTATCAGTCGTCAGTCCTGAAAAGGGCATGTTCTTGTTCACTAGAATAAAGTACTGCTTACATCAGGTTCCATAACATAGTCGAACTTCGCAGCGGGTTGTCTGAACGCGCCCTGAGTGAGATCAGCTTCCGTGTTGTTCACTTCGAGGATACCGCTCCTGAATTCATCATCCACTTGAGTACGCGTGCCGAGGTACTTCCCTTTGTTGTTGTATAGACTGGAAAGCAAGAGTCAAAATTATTTGGAGTGTCGCTGTGTGGGACTCTGCAATGACAGAGGAAAAGGATAGTCAATATTATATGGAATTCTTGTATTCAACTCACGTACGAACGTTTTCGTCTCCTCTTACAATGGGTGGGATGTAGGTCTTAGTCTAGAACGCTGGCCTATTGCGGGTAAGTGGCCTTCCCAATTACCATGGCTTCGAAAACATTATGAAGAACTGTTAGTTATTCAGGATTCCTCGAGATGTTTTTCTTCACCATTACAGCAGGAACTCATTGAAAATCGCATTCGCAAAACAGTCTAATCACTAAAATCGCAATTCAGTTTTAGAACACTTAAACAATACAATTTGGGAAAATCGTATCAATGAATGCTTCAGGTTTTTCGTAGTTGATGATAACTATTTGGAGAGGAATCTAGCTTACTCAGTTCGTCCATCTTGGAAAGTGTGAAACCAGCGGGCTCCGACGACGAACTCGTGGAAGACACCCGGCTCGTATTTCGGATCGAAGTCGTTCACGAACCCATCCGTGTCATATAATATGCCTGCTTGTATCGCGTTTTCCTTACCTATGAAAAATAAAGAGCAATGAGAAATCGCCGTTAAAACTCAAATACTACGGAACGAATGTTAAATCTCTGAACGATGACTGAATAGAATCACATCAGAAAGAAACTGGAGTTCTTTACAAATGCTTTCAGAAGTCTACAATGGTCTTTCCATTTTCAGGAAAAGACCATCTCAGGTCATCTAGAACGCTAGCAACTATCTAGACGGGATTTCTGACTAAGAGGTCAGAGGTAACTGACTGAGTCATTCCGAAAAGCACAAATGTTTTGGTTGTGAAGATGCACTTTTCGGTGATACATAATTTAAGGCAGCTATTGCTCACCTATAGCGGCGAGATACCTACAGTAATAGGAGCACGCGCCTCACATGAAATGCTCACCACGCATGACGACGCAAGCATCGAATGTAGTAAACAATAGAACACGTCACACGCGTCATACCTAACTGGCCAATCGGAAGACGTTTCCTCAAACGCGCTATCAAAGTTCCATAGAATCTCTGCATACACGAGTATACAAATGGTCCGAAGTTAACATTCGGACCGCGGTCCCCAGGCTGTGTCATCGCCTGGCGGGAGATCTCCCCTTTTCCTCCAAACACCTTTGATGGGACTTACGAGTAAGATGGATCTAAAGTATTTCCGAATGTTCCTCACCGAGTATCTCCGCCATCAGCTCGTAGTACAGCATGTATTGCCACTGCGCTATATTAATTTGGCGAGCGGTGTCGAACAGCTTCTCATCGTCCCAGCAGGGGTTGATTTCGGCCAGCTTTCGGGCGAGTCGGTTGTGTTCACGGTAGAACCACATTGCTGTTAAGTAGATGCCTGTAAGCACGTTGCCGTCGTAGGCATCGCCTGTTGAACGAATTAAAATGAGATACGGTAATTATCAGTCAAAAATTGTAGTACTAGTAGTTTATCTATTACTTTTTGGGTTCGTGAACCTACTATCTTACTGCTTTCTCCAAGGAACTATATCTTCTTTCACGTAAAACAGAGCAAAGAAAGCTGTTTCGTTTGCGTGGAGATATTTGAAAGGCTGAAGTAACATGCTACTTAACAATGCAGAATATTAATGTTTGTTCGTTTTTCATGTAAAGTCTAAGCTTCCACCCATCGACGAAAGTGTGAAAAATGACAAACTCCGCCCATGTCATCGGCGGTAAAATAACCAGCTCAACGCTGATCTTTCAACACTGCGTGTTTATTACATGGGTTCATTTTCTCGGGCGAGCGTTTTTTTTACTTATTGGACTTCAGACGACTGAGGCTGAAAATCTTTTGACAGCAAATAGCGAGTTGAGAAAAGAAAAAACATAATGAGAGAAGCTCACCATACTCATAACAGGCATTTTCAACGGGCCGCCTGTTATTGATACAGATGGCTGCGGTGCCTGGTGGTCGTTCCACTCCTGCCCGCTCCTCCGTCCTCAGCAGCCCGTCCCTGAAGGTCCTGATCTGCCGGGACCTCTCCTCCGTGTAACCGTACACTACTGACAAGTCTTCTAATGGAGTAGGAAACGCGTACTGTAACGAAACGTGGGACTCAGGACCAACGTACATTAGTCTCAGACGTCAGCTCACGACACAGGTGATCAGTACCCGTTTGCTGCTCGATTCAAAAAAGTGTTATGGTGGTGTAAAAACAGTGCCGGAATGCAACCATATTGGTAAGTCTCAACTTATAAAAAGGATCACCAATCAGTTATCTGAAAGCCTGAATCTATATCTATACTATATTCATTATTAATTAATATTATAAAGCTGAAGTGTTTGTTTGTTTGTTTGTTTGAATCTCAGGAACTACTGGATCGATATCAAAAATTCTTTCAGCCTTGGATAGTCCATTTATAGAGGAAGGTTATATTTTATTTTCAAAAAAATTAGGGATCCGTAAGAAAATTGAATCGAAAACCTATTTATGCGTGCGCTGCAAAAACTATTGACAAGAGAACAAAACGATGTACTACGGGTTTGTAGGTCTTATTAAGATCTACAGAGATCTAGAGCACATATCTAACTATCTAAGTTTAGTCAAAACAACAGCAAGTTCTAAAATCCACGCTAGTCTAGTCTTATAATATTTAACCACCCAAAGACTGAATCCATAGATTCTCACCCGTTCCGCCGGCAAGGTCCTGGGCGCACATCCCAGGTCCTGGTACGTGGTGAACCTGGTGAGGTTCATGCAGCGGATGCCGGTGCGACGCAAGTACGGGTCATCCTGCGGGACGGGGATGGGGATGCAGGTGGGGTCGGCGCGGTTGGGGGTGTTCCCCAAACAGCAGTCGCTCACCACGGCGTAGCGGACTGAGGAGGAATAGTAGACAAAAAAAAATTAAAAAAAATTAAACCGACCACAATAAAGTATGAAATAACATTTGTTACATGCTTTTGATAGCCCAGTGGCTTAGAATTCGACCTCGAATCGAGCGGTCCGGGTTCGAATCCCAGTGGCACGCACCGATGACTTTGTATAAAAGTTATGTGCGCTTCATAAAATTAAATGTCACCTGCTGTTACGGTGAAGGAAAACATCGTGAGGAAACCTGCATGCCTGAGAGTTCAAAAAAAATGTTCTCAAAGGCATGTGAAGTCCACCAACCCGCATTAGGCCAGCGTGGTGGACGGCGGCCTACATCCCTCTCATTGTGAGAAGAGACCCGATCCTGTAGTGGGTCATTAATGGGTTACTGACATGCTTTTGGCAATTTTTTTTTTTGTTTCTTTGCAACAATCCGCACACGTGGAACTTGTTTTGGTATGGAGCCACCACCCTCCCTTATCTCTCTGAGTAGGTATATACCATCACAACTTATTCCAATAGGACACTACACGTGTTTCGCCCCAAAACGGAGCATCATCAGGTGATGTGGACTCTACAACGGTTGGTTGCTGAGTCCGGATTTTTGCAAAAAAATATAAATACAACTTAAATAACAATGGATTTCCGCAAAGTAACGCCTGATACAAAATATTATAAAAAATAATAATTTAAACAAAATTAAACCGACCACAAAAAAGTATGAAATAACATTTGTTACATGCTTTTGGATTTTTTTTTTGTTTTTTTTTTGTAATTTTTAATTTTAAATCTATAGCACGGAAACTACTGGACCGATTTTGATGACACTTAACCACACCCTAAGTTGAAAAAAAGGCAAACAAACAAAGAAAGAACGGACATAATCCATCAATTAGTTTCGGAGATATGCGTGGACAAACATATCTACATACATACGTCTAACCGTCAGATGTCTTAGACATCGTTGGTTGGGGCGCCATCTGGGTGCATCTAACAATTGAATATTTTTTTGAAAATCTTCGCTTATCACTTATCACTCGATTTGGGATTTGTCGGATTACAAGGCAGATACACTTTTGGAAAAAAATCCGTTCTTCGGCAATACTATAATTTACTCAATACCTATCTGACAAATTACATAGTTCGACACTGACCTGCAAAAATTTTCCGGATCATCGGGGGTCCACTGTAGTGGTTTAAAGAGAGATGAATCAAAACTGTTTCGTACAAAACTTACGCAAAATGGTCAAGTCAACGGAATCGACTATGGAGAACACGAAGACATGCGTGGCGAGAGTGTTGAAGTTGTGGTCCTCCGGGAACCCGTCGCTGAGGACCCTGGTGCGCAGCAGCCGCGCGGACGGCAGCTCGGAGCCGTTCTTGGCTGGCCTTAGGGAATTCCCTGGAAAATAAGCATACCTTAGAAATATGTTTACAATGAGTAGAAAAAAATAATAAAAATAAAATTAAACCGACATCAAAAAAGTATGAAATAAATTTGGCAAAAAATAATAAAAATAAAATTAAACCGACATCAAAAAAGTATGAAATAAATTTGGCAAAAAATAATAAAAATAAAATTAAACCGACATCAAAAAAGTATGAAATAAATTTGGCAAAAAATAATAAAAATAAAATTAAACCGACATCAAAAAAGTATGAAATAAATTTGGCAAAAAATAATAAAAATAAAATTAAACCGACATCAAAAAAGTATGAAATACATTTGGCAAAAAATAATAAAAATAAAATTAAACCGACATCAAATAAGTATGAAATAAATTTGGCAAAAAATAAAGTATTTAGGCCTACTATTTTTTGAGGTTACAGTGATAAAATGAGCGTAATGAAGTTGTCGTACGAGCAACACGACAAAATTTAATTACAGAGCCCTGTATGTAAATACAGAAGAACATGCGACGAAATGTGCGAAATGACTTTGTCGTACGAGCGACTTTTGAGAGCAACATAACGATTAAAACACGGGCCCCATGAGCCTTGTGTTTAAGTTTTGTCGTGTTGGCGGGTCGGTTGGCTGACATACAGCCAGTCCTTGCACGTACCTATCCCGAACTGCGCCGGCAGCAGCCGCAGCAGCGGCGTGGGGGAGCCCCCTCGCGGCGGGTACTGCGGGTTGGCGCACGTCCCGTCAACCCGCCGCCCCTCCTCCTTCCTGCACCGCTGCACTGCGATCGTGCATTGGCTGTAAATGAATTTTTATATTTACACTCTATTACTACAAAATGTGTGTGTTTGTTTTTTTGTCCTTAATTAGCCGCAAAAGGGAGCGACTATGACGCGATTTTTTATTTGGAGATAGTTGAACGCCTGGAGCGTAACATAGGATAAGTACTCGTTTTTCGGAAAAGTAATTCTTTTTGTTTATTTTTCTCTCACGTTACAAAAGAGCGACAGATAAGTTTAACTTTTCATGTTTCTATGATTTGCGGTCCGGCGCGTCACCCTGTGAATGCGAGCGATGTATCGTATGTACATACAATATATGTACATATTTTGAATTCTGATGACGAAATTTTTGTAAACTGATATCCTTAAAGAAACATATTATTATTATTTCAAAGATTTCATTATAACCAAGGTCGACATATTAAAATTCGAAAATCGGACCAAACCTATTTTCCTTCAATCATCATAACAGGAATAAAAAATTCTTACCTAGTTAAATTAAGCGATACCAATTCGTCATTTCGCTCCTGTGTCACAGGTTTTCCAAAAAACGCGTCATAGACCACTACTTGGGCAACCACTACCTGAAGGAGACCCACTAAAGCACCCTGCCTCCACATGGCTGAGACGATCACACTATTATGTAAAAACAAAATTCAATCCTCCAATATTTATAATATCCAGAAATTGGCATATCCGACATAATAATGATCCGTTTGAATTCGGTCTAATCGATAAATCAATAGTTATTATAAGTCATTACGATCTGTATAATACGATAGTTGCGTTTATTATACGTAGTAGTTTTTGCAGTTGATGAGTTGTGCAATATGCAAAATACCTCTTCGTTAATTATGATAGAATTATGAAATCCGATAAGTAAATAAGAGCTAGCCGTGCAATTCTTATTCAAAATTCTTTTATTCATTATTAGGCACAATTTATGCACACTTAATGAACGTCATACTTTTAACATTATACTAACATCCGCTTTGATCGCCCCTCAGGCAAAACGTAGAGTAGGAGAAAAAAGCGGGCGGAAACAACTCCCAGCACTCTTTTAAAAATAAGTATGAATTATTCTATGGTGCAGTATGACTAGGCTCAATATCAAGTTTTTTATATGTTCTTTAATGACGAGGAATGGATATTCCATTATTGAATAAGAAAAAGTTAAATAACTAAAAAGTCTCCTAATTAAAATCAATCTAAAATGTATAAAACCATAAAATATTCTCATCGGAAATTGTTTTGGTAAAGGGTTTTTAACATGGCTTTCAGTTATAAATTCATCTAGTCAAACCATTTTCACCCGTACGTTAAAATAATCAGGTGAAACTACAATAAATTCACGTTATATATGCAGATTACCTTATTATTTTTTTTTTCTAAAACGCTTACGATCAAACAAATCGCTGCAACACGCATTTAAAAACAACAAATAAATTTAGTATTGAACAGTATAATGCAGGATTAAGTAATTAAGACTCATCATTACGCACACATAATAATTATATATAAATTAAATATAATTTAAAAATATTTATTTATCCACTTGTATTTAGCTTTTTTGTTCTTCACGCAATCGGGTTTTTTGTTTTTGTTAATAATTTATTTAACTTCTCAACCTAAATTATCGTATCTACCTAAGAAATAACTACTTTGACATTCAACTTATCGGACACTTAGACCCTGTATTAAATTGCCTAATTGTCCGATAATGAGACGAATAAAATTTAATTAGTCGTCAGTTAACCGGACGGACGGACACATTGATTTATTCAGTTTCCCGCGCAACTGCATGCGATAAAGCATTATAAATCTCATTTATCAACACATTGACAGCCGTAATTTGGTTAACACTATGATTTAACAAATAACGACTTTAATTTCATACATTACCATACGTATTGGTTTATGAATTGCTCATTTTATTGAAAGCGAATGATTTATGCGGCAGTGTTATTCGCGTTGCATGTTATAGTTGCCGTCACGAGTGGTGAGCAGAACTTTCATTGGTCGGTTTGACATTGACTGCGCTGCGGTGCACACGATTGGTTCGACAAACGTCAGTTCGACAGTGTGCGTCGTCTATTGGTCGAGCACGTTTGTTCGGCTGCTGTACACTGGCCGAAAGTATACAATATCCCTACCACCGATAATCTGTGCTCACGACTCATGACGGTTACTATACTTTACATAGTCTACATGAACTTAAGGTCATTCGATACGGACCTTGTTCTTGGATGTTTTTGAGGGCAGTCGCAGACAAAATAGCAGTCGTTAAACGTTATCGGAGACCCTATCGGGGGTTTGAAAACATCCGACACGGATTGGGTGCCAGATCGTTTCTTCACCAACGCATTGGAATAACGTGGTGGAGTATGCTTCAAGCCTCCCCTTGTTATGGGGAAACATCCCAACAGTGGGCCTACTCTTAGATTAGTTATTCATAGCATGATGAAATATGAGTATGATCTACAAACACGGCTACTCTTATTAAAGTTCTCAAACTTCGAGAGCGACGCATGTTCCAAAAGTTTATTAATTAACTTACTTAAACACGGCAGAGTTAGCGATAGTTTCTTTAGCGGTATTAATTACGTTATTTCAATATTGATAGGTCTTATTTGATCTGAATTTCGAATGGTAAATAGGAGATAAAGTAAATAGGCCCACTGCTAGTGTACTTTACAAAATTAACTACGTGGAGTGATTTATAAGAGCACCTTTAGTCGAATGTGTCGCCGCTCAAATATGAGGCTGGCTGGCATTTTTGGCCCACTGTTCTCCCCCCAATAAGTGGAAGCCTGGAGCATACTCCACCATGCTGCTCCAATGTGTACTGGTGGAGAAACGGATGCCCTCCTACCAGGTGGACCGACGACCAAACTCAAACTCAAACTTTTATTCATTATTAGGTACAATTTGTGCACACTTAATGAAAGTCACACATTTATAATTATACATTCTACATTCATCCGCTTTGATCGCCCCTCAGGGAAAACGTAGACTGGGAGAAAAAAGCCGGTGGAAAAAAACTCCCAGCACTCTTTTAAAAGTAAATAAAAATAAAGTCAGTGCAGTGCAGTGCAGTATGACTAGGTCCAATAAAGGAATACATGTGACAGAGAGCTATCGTGTGTGTCTATATCGCCCCATTGCCATCCGCTCACAAATAAATATTGTTACATGGTGTATAGAAATAGCCTAGTGAAGTTATTCAATCCCACGCTTTCTTATCTTAGTTTTATAATAGGCCTTTCGGCACAGGACTCATTTGATAGTTTGTTTAAATTTGTGAAAAGGCAGGGATTGAATTTCCTGAAGAAGACCCCGGGAAACCGTTGGATTCGGAGGGCTCACGACCGGGTGGAGTGGCGTCGATTAGGGGAGGCCCATGTCCAGCAGTGGACTGCCAAGGGCTGAAAGGAGGAGGAGAAACGGATTAGTGGCCAACCCGTGTCGGATGTTTTCAAACTGCCCATTGGGCCTCCGACAAGGTTTAACGACTGCTCTCGGATCTATAACAACTGGAAGTATGTAATTTGCCACTAGCGGTCACCCATTCAGGTAATGACCGTGCTCGACGTTGCTTAACTGTTTCGATCGCTTCCGATGTACTCAAGCAGGGCTATGCGCGCTTCAAATATAAGGATCTGCTGCTTTCACATGACCGCGAACATTATGGTGAACTTACGACACACAGTCAAGTTTCTTCACGATGTTTTAGCTTTGATCTCGGGTCAGGTAAGGTAGAGGTAGAGTAAAGCTGCAGAAAAAGTTAAATGATTGATGTGTCCGCTATTACCATAGCATTAAAAGCCCTAAGGTAAGAAGGAATAAATCAATTTAAAACTAAAATAATTGTACAACTATTTCGATATTTATTTGTTTCATACAACTCGCTGCCATCACGTTACGCAATTCTTATATTTTAATAATCACGTATAATCAGTTAGTTAAATATATTAAATCAGTGGTTTAGTAAAAACTCGATTGATAGGAAATTGAAAGGTTTTTTCGTCGTGATTTCGTTACTAGTTTCACTTGCCATTATAATATAAGCAGTGCGTTTATATTATAATCCTACTATTGTGTTAAACGCATTCCATACGGCGATACGATGCGTGTGTGCAGTGTAGTCGTATGCTGTGTGGCGGCGCTAGTGTGCGTGGCAGCGCAGGAGGTAAAACTCTATGACGCGTTCTTCGGAAAACCACTCACAGACAGAAGAAACCAATACTTGGCGAATGTCACTAATGGGACTCTGTAAGCAATTTTAAATAATCGAACTCTGGTATTATCAATATAAACTCATTACGAGGCTGGTTGCAACTCTTTAATGGTCCACTGTAGAGCACGGATCTCTCCCCACAACAAGGAGGCCTGGAGCATACTACAACACGCTGGTGCAAAGCGGATGGTTGGAGAAACGGGCTAGTGAGCAACCCGTGTCGGATGTTTTTAAACCGCCCATTCGGTCTCCGACGAAGTTTAACGACTGTTATCTTATTGATAACAACGGGAGCTCGGCAGCTTCATGCGCCAGTCAGCTTAGCGCGCATTTAATCCACCAGCGGTCACCCGTCCAGGTGCTGACCGCGCCCGACGCTGCCTTAGTTTTTCGATCGCTTGCGATCTGAGTAAGCAGCGGGGCTATGTGCACTGCAAACTCATTGCATAGATGGGTCTTCAATAAGTACATCGTTTTCGGAAGTCACAGTAGTAGAGTAGTATTTTCAAAAGTCCATAACTTTTCCAGCTTATGCACGGTGCCCGTGAGGTCCTGCAGCAAGGACGAAGACCGCCGCGTGGACGGGACCTGCACCAACCCACACTACCCTTCGCGCGGCGCCACCCTCACTCCCTTCCCTAGACTTCTACCCGCTCACTTTGGAATAGGTAAGATTGGTGGGAAAACTCCGGCAACCTCACATCTGCCACTGAAACTGGCCGGGCACAGCCGTCAGGCACCACGTCAGCGGAACCAAGTACATCCCTGGTAAAAGCATGAGGAGTGGGTAAAGATCCACTCACTATCGACCCGGTAAATGTTTGAGACGTTCGAGGAGATCAACTCATTATTTTCAAAACCACCTGCAAAGCTCTGCTGTTGCCGAGAAGACAGACTAGGGAAGACTATAGTAGTTGACAGAGAACTTGCACGGGCTGCAGTACTCTACAGTTTGGTACAGTTTGGTAATCTGGTGCTGAAGTTGAAATGTGAATTATAAATTTAAGCAAACAAAACATCGCCCTTGCCATGTTTTGTTGATCAATTCTTAAGAGAATCTCAACGTGTCTATGTTTATTGAGTTTATCTCAAAATTTACTTCGACGATGACTCTTGAAAGTACCGTTTTGGCAGGTTTGACGATCTGATTGTAAGGTAAGTAAATCTTGACGTTCTAGCTTCTAAACTACACACACACATATTATAATTATGTAACTCACTTGCTATAGGTAACACATTGAGACCTGCGAGCGACGGAGCTCCGCTGCCGTCTGCGCGACACCTGCGCACCACTCTGCTAGCTGACGGGCTTTTCACAGAGAAGCACATATCAACACTGTTGCTCAATATCTTAGTCTTTTCTGCTGCTGACAGCGTTGATCTATTTTACCTGCGTAAGTACTGGTTGCTCATATTTCTTTAGTGATATTAATGAAATGCAATTCATTAAAGTACCTATTCATTTTTAAATCAATGTTTTCTTATGACGTTATGACGTAAAATTATCGCTCGTACCGACTTTACAGAGAAGCATTTTTTTAGTTCGCTATGCTATAGTCAGCGACTGCTGCATCAACAACCAGATACCAAACGTTGCCGACCCTCGCTGCATCCCCATACCGGTGCAGGCAGATGACCCCTACCTGCGTCGGACCGGCATCAGGTGCATGAACCTCACTCGCGTCGAGACCTACCAGGACTATGGATGCGTTCCCAACACTATGCCTGCTGAGAGGGTAAGATACAAATAACGTTCCTTCAAACCTTGGCTTTACATCATTTGTCTCTATATTTATAAGTCCTCCATGTCGTGGGTGCCATCCATCCACCCTCGACAACCTCCGACAGAACTTGAATTATGACAGAACATCATTTCTCTAACAATGCGTATAAGATTAGGGATTCTTCCTATCTGACACCCAATACCCAATAGAATGATTGAAAATGCTCCAGAACCTAACCTAACCTATTAAGAGGGGGCCTTCTTTCAAGCAGTGTCTCATAAAAAAGGTAGTAATAACTTTGGATACGTTCTCTTTGCAGTACAACAGGAATACGCCCCTTTTGGACCTATCAATTGTTTATGGGTATACGGAGGAAAGATCCAGGTTAATAAGGGCAAATAGCGGAGGCCTTCTAGCCTTCAGGATGGAAGGGGATCGAGAAGTCCCCATGGGCCAGTCGGCTTTTTGTTTGGGAAATCGACAGGAAAATCTTGAGCTTGCCTGCTATTTCTTTGGTGAATATATGTATAATTTTTGATTATTTGATTACATAATTGTGGGTAATTTTCTTTTAAGTTTTAGTATTCGTTTCAGAGTGAGATTCACAATTCGTGTTCACTTTTGTCATCTTCCTACCTTCCTTTTCTTCTTTGCAATTTCAAAAAATGTATCAACATACATGTATGTAGCGTGTAGATTGTATGATGGCCCACAGGTCAACCAATTTCTAGACTTTTTGTTCCATACATGTTTTCTAAAACTTCAGTTTGACTTTCTTTAAGTAATCTTGAGCAGCAACTTGATACGACCTCAGATCAAATTTCTATCCTACATATTTAAAACTTCCGTTAGTACTTTCATGCTGTTTTCTACTAAACCTAAAAATTACTAACCTGATATTTTTAGGAGATGACTACGACGGAAACTTACTGCCGGGCATACTTTTGGGAGCCCTATGGTTCTTCAGGGAGCACAACCGGCTCGCGAGAGAGCTCGCTCAGATCAACCCTTGCTGGGACGACCAGACGCTCTACGACACCGCGCGTAAGATCAACATCGCGCAATGGCAGTACATATTCTACTACGAAATTATCCCAGAAATTTTGGGTAGGTTTCCAACGTCGTGAGTGAATATAATGCCACTTAGACTACTTTCCTTCTTAAACTTTTCTGCAGCAGTAGGTAACTGTTTCTAGTAAGTTGATGCTAAAAATGTTTTGTTTTTTTCAGGTTACAAAAATGCTTTACATTCTGGTATAATATTCGAAACAAAAAGTCACGTCAATGATTTCGATCCGAAATATGAGCCAGGAGTATATCGTGAGTACATGATTGGATTCAGATGGTTCCACTTACTTCAACCTTCATATACAGAGTAAGTTGTTAGTTATTTTTTTGGTAAATTACGCTGGTAGCACACCTCCGCCGCGAAATCGCGAAATGCTTGAATATTTCGCCCTTATTACAACGGACAAGTAAACGGTGGCAAAACTCAGCGGTTTGGCTATTTCGCGATTTCGCGGCGGAGGTGTGCTAACGCGGTTAGAACTTGTTTTTTTACCTTGAACATTGCTTTTCTATAGAGCTCATAGTCTATCTCTGTCCTTATGTATACTATCTATTCTAAAGTTCAGACTAGTAGGTATTCTAATTACTTAAATCGGGGAGGTACTACGTAACATTTTAAAACCATTATCACTATTTATCTTCATATAGTATTGTTTATCTGAATTTCGTTAAAATTTGCATTTTCATGATTTCTGTTTTACTATGATCTGTATGTCGTGTATATGATTAAGTAAATTATGTTTTAAAACAGCTTATACAGAAATAAGACGTACGTCGGTAGCAGGACCGTGGTGGATGACGAAATGCGGTCCGGTATCTACCCCCTCAACAACACAGAAGCTGACTACACCTTCAGTAGTCTGGTGCAACCGTCTGATGAAAACGATTTTGTAATATCTCACGATGTAAGTTGTGGTCTATGCTCATCAACAATTTAAAAGTGGTTCATAACCTGAACCATTGATTAGTACTTTCTCGGGGAGACATTTAATTATGATCCCTACGTAGCATCACCAGCTTGGGATGTTGGAATACTGGTGTAAATGTTTTCTTAAAAGTACCTACTGCGTTGGGCGACTGCAACATACTCGTACACTTCCCACGCAATCTAATCTCTTAAAAACTATTGTCCATTCGCACTTTTACAACCCATTGTTCCCATTCATCCACATCTGAAAACAGTATCTAAACACGAGTCGAGTATATAATACTAAGGCACTAGCTACAACTAAAAAATCCTCCTATTATTAGATATAAATGGATGAGTTTGTGAGGATCCACTCAGATGTTTTTTACACAAAAACTGCGGAACAGTATTGAAAAAAATTTGGTACCTATGCACGTAGTTTATATTCTGTATTTAGATACATTACATATAGCATTTTTTGCTAACCCCACCTAAACGATTCGAAAAAGCGGCTATGACGTCACAAAATGGCCGAAAGTCATTCCTATTCTTAATTTGATCGCAAAGTAATATGACATTTCTTACAGATGGGTAACCGTGTTTTTGGTGAGTTGCAAGCAGCTTCCGATATAGCCACCATCGACACCATGAGAGGGCGTGACGCCGGACTGCCCCCGTACAACCATTACCGCAAATTCTGTGGCCTCAAACGCGCGAAGGACTTCCATGACTTCCTCGACTGGATAGACAAGGATGTTAGTGTGACTTAATTTGTGTTTCGGATTCTCTTCTTTCTTCTTATATATAAAATTCTCATGTCACAGTTTTAGTTACCATACTCCTCCAAAACGGTTTGACCGATTTTTATGGATTTTATATGCATATTATATGCATTAGGTCTGAGAATCGGCTAACGTCTATTTTTCATACCCTTAAGTGATGACGGTTGTCCACACCTAACATTTTTATTTTATTTTTTCAATAATGTGGCATCAAAAATACATACAACCCTTAATTTTCACCCTTTTATCGTTAATCCCTATTTTTAATAGTCTTTTTTTAACGCTCGATAACAACGTTTGCGAGGTCAGCTAGTTATTTTATATTAATACGTGAAGTGAACATTTTGCGTACAATTTACAGCTCAATACAAGAACGGAGCAGTTTGAAATTTGGCAGAATTCAAGTTTATATTATTATGGAGACGAATGCACGAATTCTAATAGATATTTTTACATGAAACACATTAGAAATACATGAAATTCATCAAAAAACACAAAAACACGCCACGCGTTGCGTCTAAAACTTTCTATCCAAAGCAAGAAATAAGTAGTCGAGTTGCCGATATTGTACTGATTGTGCAGAAAGTGGAATACCTGAGTCGTCTGTACAACGACGTGGACGACGTGGACCTGATGACCGGGCTGCACGTGGAGAGGCCGGTCCCGGGCGGGCTGGTGGGGCCCACGCTGTACTGCGTCATGGCCCACAACTACCTGCTCTGGAGGAAGTCGGACAAGTTCTTTTTCGAGCACGGGGGGTTCCACGCCGCCTTGACTGAACGTGAGCATTGACAAATAAATAGACTTTGCCTGCGGTTTCAGCCGCGTGGATTTTAGACCTTCGTCTAACCAGTTTAAAGTCCAGAGAAGGACTAAAAGTATATGTTAGTCCAGGTTATAAACTGCGTGTAAATTTCATCCAAATCTATTCCGCCGTTTTTACAATTGTGCATCCATCATCCCAAATTTTCACATCCTACTAGATACTAAAATGCGAATGTTTGTGAGTATGGATGAATGTTTGTTACTCTTTCGTGCAAAAACGGCTGAACGGATTTGGACGAAATTTGGTACACAGATAGAGCATAACCTGGATTAACATTTGGGATACTTTTTATCCCTCTCTGGCCCAAGATCTACAATCCACGCGGACGAAGCCGCGGGCACAGTCTAGTTTATAATAGTTGTAAGATTAAACATTGAAAGAGTGTTAATTAAAAATAAAGCAATTTTTGTGATGATTTATCTAATCTCTTCTAAAAAATCTTTTTCCTCTGTTGGTTATAACACTGTGAATTTTCGTCTGGTAAGCTGTGTATGTGTGCGTTTCGTTTCGTAACTGTTAAAACTCAGACTAAGGGCACAGTTCAGATAAATAATAGCTCATTGACCGTTATCTCGTAAATTGGGTCGTTATTTGTATTAAAAATAATTTACAGGTCAGTTGAAGGAAGTGAGGAAGACAGGAATGGCGAGGATCTTGTGTGACAACGGAGCTCAAGTTGACCACATCCAGAAGTATCCCTTCCTGCTGGAAATGCCCGGGTCAGTAACCCAATAACGACCCACTACAGGGTCGGGTCTCCTCTCACAATGAGAGGCCGCAGTCCACCACGCTGGCCTACTGCGGGTTGGTGGACATGCCCGCGTGTAATATACAATTACTGCAAACTGAAGTATACTCACGCAAAAGAAAATTCAGATATAGTCTATGTCTTAGTTAGAGAACACTCAGTTGCATAGAGATATTATAATAGAGTAGGGGAGACATACGGCTGCCTGTAAGTGGAAATGTCCGACACTTAGAAAGAGATTATGGAAGGTACCCTATCTGTCTCTCTACTAACGCGTGCGCATTAAAGAGCTTAGTGCATTCGCGCGCTTCACGCATGCGCATTAAACACTTTCAATACCTAAAATTGTTTGTCGCTAATTGCACATGCGCGAGAAGAGAAGGTACGGCAATATTCCTCTCTTTTTAACCGAAGGACAGTTGGAAGCCTGGCTTCTCTGCTCTACTATAATACCTCTATGCTCAGTTGACTCAACAAACATAAAAAACAACGTTCTAAAAATTTTTCTTAAGAATATACTTACTTAGTTCGGATTTTTATACAAAAGTTTTTAAATGAAAATTGTTTTTTTTTTTCAGCAACGAAGTGGTATCGTGTAAAAACATCCAAGGAATTGATTTGACTGCGTGGAAAGACCACAAATGTATCCATAGAAAGTAATGAAAACCAAAAACCAAAAAACCATAAAACCAAAACGTTGACGACGCCTATTACGATGAATTATTTTACATTTATTATATTTTGCATAAGAGTTAAATAAAAGATTTGCGAAGCTCTACTTATATTTTTTTACAACCATCTTCACACCATACTACTAGATACGTATTTATGTATAAAGGTTCACTGAAACCCACAAACCATAACAAGTCTCTGTTTAACCCATTAGTGACCCACTGCAAGGTCGGGTCTCCTCTCACAATGAGAAGGATGTAGTCCACCACGCTGGCCTAATGCGGGTTGGTGGACTTCACATGCCTTTGACAACATTATGGAGGCTCAGGCTCTCAGGCATGTAGGTTTCCTCGCGATATTTTCCTTCACCGTTACTGCAGGTGATATTTTTTTTTTTAATTTTCGCTCACGATTAGTTATGACATTGCGGCGGTACTTCTCCGCTCATAAAAGTCACCTACCACTTTAATATCTGATTTCTGTAAGCTATTAACAAACACACGGTTTGATAAACCTATAAAACGAAATATGTCAAGAGATCTAGACGTCATTATTTCTAATACAAAAGGGAGCCTTTTAAAAATCCGTCAAAGCAGCACCTAAAAGCTCGTCAAGGGTAATGGCAGGCATCCATCTTGTTCAAACGCAATGAGCTCGCGACATGACGCCGTAATGGCGGCCGATGTCACACGTAGCGCACACTAATGCTTGCCTCTGGTTGGCATGCCAGCCACTATCAAGTAACAACTAGTATTGGTAATCCAACAACAATACATACTATTCAATAACACAGCATACCAACAATAATTATGGTGTTATTTTAAGCTAAAACTCATACAGAGTACTGTTGTGGGAAGAGACCCGTGCAAAAGGACTTCGAGGGTTGCAGTTTTATAGTTAGTTACTAGTCGTGTTGTGATCGTGATATAAAATTAAATTAACTAATAAAACAACGTCTTAAAATCAAAATATCTACTATTGTTACACTTTTAACTCGTTTTATAATTGTTTGAAACCCTAATAGACCTACGTACCTACTACATTTTTGAAGTCGGTAAAAGTTCCCTCTGATAGCCTCTATAAATTTCTAACTTAACATTACACGTACGATCAACAAAAAAAAATAGTTTTCATCCTTTTCAAAATGTAAAAAAGTTCCCCAGGGGAGTGAAAACGAATCCGAAGTTTTTCCCATTTCGAACGAATCCCGCGTAAATTATGAGAAATGGCGGCGAGCCGACTCCGCGGGATCAATTAGCGTGACACACGATCCCCCCGGGATATGAATCAGCGATACTTCAACTGGCTCACTAGATGTGTCTTTAATTTTTTACCGACTTCAAGAAAGGAGGTTATCAATTCGACACGTATGTACATAATGTAATATTCTCAGAACTGCACAATTTTTACATAAGAATACCAATTTTCATGGGTGTATGTCGGTATATATGTATGTATGTATATAGATATTTTAGTCTACGCATATCTCCGAAACTAAGTAATTTCTAATTTTCAGTCCATATCACGGAAACTACTCGACCGATTTTGATGAAACTGTTACCATTCCCTAAGTTGAACAAAATGCAAACAAACAAAAAAGAACGAACACGATCCGTCAATAACTAGTTTCGTTTCGGTGATATGCGAGGACAAACATATCTACATACAGACATGAACCCATGAAAATTGGTATCTATACTTCTTTAAAAGCCGTA
Organism: Erynnis tages; assembly: GCA_905147235.1. Lineage (NCBI taxonomy): Eukaryota > Metazoa > Arthropoda > Insecta > Lepidoptera > Hesperiidae > Erynnis > Erynnis tages. The sequence goes on along the minus strand of LR990073.1, from coordinate 14,058,953 downwards.
ATAGACCAAATTATGTAAAAATTATGCAGTTCTGAGAATATTACATACCTACATACGTGTCGAATTGATATTTTGAAGTCGGTAAAAACATCTCGGAGGCTAATCTTCTTCTTTTCTTCTCTTCTATAAAATAAAGTTCCTTGGCACGCACTAACGAATGTGCGAGGTGCTCCTAAGGTTACAAATATCACATAGACATACCTACAGCTAACAGCGTGTATGGTGTCGTGATCTAATTGCTATAATTTATCAAAAGTACCAAGTACTTTTGTAACATTTAATCTGGTTTATGTGTTCACGTGATTAATAAAAAGGCGGTGATATCCCAGTGGCTTAGAATTCAACCTTGATTGAAGGGTCCGGGTTCGAATCCCAGTGGTACGCTCCAATGACTTTGTAAATAGTTATGTGCGCTTTGTAAAATCATCGCCTGCTGTTACGGAAAAATAAAACATCGTGTGAAAAATGTTCTCAAAGGTATGTGAAGTCCACCATCCCGCAGTAGACCAGCGTGATGGACTAAGGCCTACATCCTTCTCATACTTCCTGTTTAAGTATGCCCAGTCATCACTCACCAAAACGCTTATACGTTCCCACTTTAAATGTTAATGGACGCGTATTGTTGATAGAATACGAATTTGTTGATAGACGTTAATATTCAGCCTGTGACGTTCTTTCTGAAACATTTATTAGTCTTTCGGAGAACCAAGCTGCTAGCGTTCTGAATTGACGACAGGACTTTTCCTGTTACTTATTGTTCCCATTATGTATCTAATTATAATGTCCTTTCAACGACTATCATCAATTATAAAAAGGTTTCCACAGCAGAAACAAGCATTGGTAGATGTTCAGCATTTCCAGTGAAAAAGTAAAAAAGCGTTGATAGCCCAGTGGCTTAGAATTCGACCTCGAATCGAGGGGTCCAGGTTCGAATCCTGGTGGCACGCACCAATGACTTTGTAAAAAAAAAATTTATGTGCGCTTTATAAAAAATTAAATATCACCTGCTGTTACGGTGAAGTAAAACATCGCGAGGAAACCTGCATGCCTGAAAGTTCACAAAAAAAAAATGTTCTCAAAGGTATGTGAAGTCCACCAACCCGCAGTAGGCCAGCGTGGTGGACTAAGGCCTACATCCCTCTCATTACGAGAAGGAGACCCAACCCTGTAGTGGTTCATTAATGGGTTCGAATTACTGGCAGCATTTCCAGTAATTCGATTGAGGAGGTATCGTTGCCGGTAAAACTCTGTTTGAAACTAACATCTTATTGATACTCGTGAATAGCGACATACTTACATACGGTATCATGGTTTCTTATCTATTTGAGATTGGACGTAGGGGATCTAGGGGATACAGTGACTACTTAACGTCTGGTAGCCTGCATACCCGTTTGGTAATCAATTCCAATACAACAAACAGCATGCTAGTTCTAGTTCTAATAAAATTCCAAGACGCAAACGAATGCCGTCTGCGACCGCCCCAACAACCAATCAATACACGCGCCGGCAACAAAGTAACACTGATCCTAAAACAATAAATGGCCGAGCAACAATATTTTATTATTTAACACGTATTTTTATGAATCCCTTCAATTTGCCAGCCTAATCTACTGGAATTGTCGCCCCGAATGTCTAAAAGTCGGAGCAAATAAAAAGCTCTCCCCTCAGTACCTTTAGCGTAGGGCTTAGCGGTGTTTTTCTTATTTCAAATACGCGATCGAGTAACAGGAATTGGGAAAAAATGAAATATTATGGCGCTTTAAATCCTGGCCCTAATGGACGGACCTACTTTTGTGTGGCCAGTGAGCAAGCGTTTCTAGGCTTACCCCTAGAACCCTAAACGGGCACACAACTCAAACCTAAAATGTCACTTTTGCTTCACCCATTCAACGATTCGCATTTTTATAGGTATATAAAGCAACAACGAGATAACAGACCATCTCATCAATAATAACGATATTATTATTTTCAATGGTTTAAAATAATCACATAATCACACCAATTAGTAATCTTGGTACGAAACAGCCCACGATTGACTCGCAGGCTTGCCTAGAAGATGCATACCTGATGGAAATTGGTCACCGCACTGACATCTGCAACACTAAAGCACTGACTGCCAGCCCAGGAAGTAGTGAATTAGTGATGGATTCGCCTGTACAGAGCGCAGATAAGAGAACGGTGTAATAAGTCATTCGACTGATGAACAAAAAATAATAGCTCATTCAATGTCCTAAATATTATGAGTACCTATGTATTTTCTAAGCTCTAAGCATTTCTTCTCACAGTCAACGTTAAACGTTTTGTTTTCTTTCTTTATCTTGACCGCAAGGTCCGCAAGTTTCAAAGCCCACCGGTCGAGAGTGACGGTCGATCGCATTCCTCTCACGTACCGCCTCCGCCGTCCCCTCATATTTTTATTGACCGCCTCAGCTTGGCAAAACGGTCGACATTGAAAAACAAGTACACTTTAATGAAATATGCATTGCGCAGCGTACCTATGAATTCCTGAACTAAGTTTTTGTTTCTGATTGCGATTAAGTGCGCAATGACCGCTGAATATTCAGTGGTTTACGAAACGGTAGAAAGTAGATACTTCGCCTAGATAAAATCTCATGTGTAGGTAGATAAGTTTAGATAACTATTCGGTCTATCTATTCGTCAGTTCTTTGAAGGCTACTGTTGGACGTAGATCTCCCCTAATTAACGCCACTCCACCAGGTTCAACATCCTCTGAATCCAGCGAGAATCTGAATCCAGAGAACAGCACTTATATAGGTCATGATTAGTTCGCCGACTCTAAAGTAAAGGTGCTAAGACGGGGTCGCCACAAATCAAATAGAAGGGCAAACCAATAATAATAGTCGTCTTATTAAAGAGTAGCAAACCATCTCAGTAACTGCTTCGCATGGCGTTTGATGTTACATATTCTAGATACTTATTTAAATGTCTAAAGTTCAGCGCTTTCTATAGAAGATATAAGTAGGTACACCACATGAAAAATGGAGTCTGCAATAACACGTTTATTGAGCTGGGCGGTCGGTGTGAAATGGTGTATCCACAAACGCCTAGGGCTCTTGTCCCATGCCCAGCTACAGACGCTACAAAAGACATTGACGGAATATGACAGAATGACCTCCTGACTCTAGTGATCCCTTAGTATCCTTTCTTCCTTTCATTCCTTCCTTCTTATTTCAAATATAATAGTATGCAATTCTTTTTGTCTGCCTCATACGACTTATTTCGTAGGAAATGTCGAACCGATTCTTAGAACTTCTATCGACAGATATCTGAAGTTTTAAGGAGTAACTAGCAAGAGAAGATAGGCACTCAAGATGAGGCTTCACAAAAATCTTGTAAAAACTAAGAAGCGTTGGAAACCCCATTTAAGAAGGAAGGTTTAATCGTAATGCATCGCCGGCTTTGAAAGAGAGAAGTCTATACCCGTCTTATATTTCATCCCGTTCTTATAAGACAGGTGCTTTACTGTCGTTACACGCGAGGTCCCCAGGGACGCGACAAAAGCCGGGACACAAAAAGAAAGCCTCTCGTCAAACGAAAGTGGACACTTTCTTTTCAAAAAGACGAAAACCACGATTCAGAAAGGGTTGGTACCGTAGGAAGATTAGACATAGATAGACCATCTTTTTCCAAAAGTTTTCCAATTCAGAAATATGGGGACGAGACCTCAACAAGTCTCAAGTGGTTTGGGGTCGCCGTGTATGTATTCCATGAGACCACGTCATTATGGAAAGAATTTTTGTGTTTCGTTTCCATAAAAACATTATAAAAGTTAAAACCCATACCTATAAAGGTAGAACCCATAAAAGAAGCAAGGTAAACGAGGTTAACTCAGTGTTTTGACAAAAGGTTAATTTGGTTTTTTGACCTTCCGATAAAATCCATTGATGGATTACTAAACTATTCATTAAATTTTAATTTAAAGTTAAAGACGTTAATTTTACTGGTGATAAACACGTAGTTTACGTGAGTCCGACTCACGCTTGACATATTATTACTGTCCCAACGTGTTCCCACCCATGCCATAAGGCAAAGAAAGAAAAGAAAAGAATACGTTTATTGTTGACTGTTACATAAGGAAGATGTGACAAAAATTATAAGTTTAGAACAGTCTACCCTAAACGGGCACACAATAATATGTCTTACATAACTTATTTAATAGGTACCTACCCACTTATTAATTTTACATACGTAGGTGTACGGCATAAACCATACGTGTCACCAAAATCACAATGGCACACGACACACAATTCCATATTCAAACTGAACGCCAACTCGGCGGGAAAATTACGTGCGGGGCGTAAAAATGGGAATAATTTTTTAATTGAACTTCGGCTCCACAGCGCTGACAGTCAATTTAGATCGAGGCGCGATAAAAGATACTGCCAAACTTTTACCGTCTACTTCGCTATTATAAATGTAGCTACGTTGTGTTTTTACAATTGTATTTTTATACTTAGTACCTAATTGAGTGGCAAAAGTGCATACAGGCTACCTGATTTTAAGTGGTCACTGTAGTAGAACATGGACGTCCACATTCAACATCAAATAGAGAAAAAAATCCTGTCTACGTATAGACTATCTATCTTTAGTATATCTATGTATAGTCCGTTTTAACGTATACTTAGGTTAACTTTTTGGTCGTCTATGACACAAGCTGATAAAGTCTCATCCCTTTTTGCAACTATTAATAAATACGACCATCTCTTATTTTCTGCTTGTATTTTTATTGTGATTTTGTGTGTTGTATTAAGTTTATAATCTTTATCTTTATTTTTTATTTCTACTTAAATAACGATTCATACTCACAGTTTCAGATACTGATGGATTTTTAGGATATTACCTGGTCACTCTGGGCAGCCCACACCATCAATCATGATTGTGCGTGCTGCGTCATCGTGTTGATAACATGGCCATTGTGGGGAAACTGTCGTGTCATCAATATCATACACTTATGGATATCGACCCTATATGCTATAGCAGAACTTTCATGGGTCGGTTTGACATTGCTGCGCTTCGGTGCACACGATTGGTTCGACAGTCGTCAGTTCGTCAGTGTGCGTCGTCTATTGGTCCAGCACGTTTTTTCGGCTGCTGTAGATTGGACGAAAGTACTTATACAATATTCCTACTACCGATAATCTGTGCTCACGACTTATGACGGTTACTATAGGGGAGACCGGGTACAAAAGTAACACTTTATACTTTGACCTTGATTTATGGCTAGGTTTTAATATTGTCATCAAATTAATATAACCATATATAAATTTAGTTTATGTTTTTTACACTAGTAGCTTCATTTATGTTGTTATGGTGTGTTTTATATGAATAACAGACAGTTGAAAAAAAATCGTCAGTTGTTACTTTCGACCACGTAGGCAGGTCGAAAGTAACACGGTGTGGGTCGAAAGTAACAAGACAAAAAGGTGGATAATGAAGACAATATCATAATTGTTATTAACAATTATTTATTCAAAGACTTTGCTTAATACAAACTATCATGTTTGGTCTTGGAATCGGTTCACGGGAGTACGAAAAAAGGAGTTATGACCTCGAAGCCCGCGCCAGATTTGTTGCTTGAGGAGATCTCAAAAAGAGGCTCGGGTGTCGTTTTAAAAACCCGTCAACCACTTCTTACCAGCCATTTGACTGACGTGACACCTTTCATAAAATGTTTTTCCAATTTAAACGCCAACTCGTATGCCAGTTTACGTACTTCAGATGGAGATAACCCAAAATAAACTCTCGAGCACTCGATTAAATAGTCGCGTGGATGACTTTCCTCGTGAATTTTAAAACTCGATTTACGCAACGGTAGCACACAACTGCGTTAGTATTTCCTGCTTTTAATTTTTTAATAAATCTGTATAATGTTACATAGCAAACATGATATTTCTTAGCCAGGGCTCTAATTTTTGCACCATCTCTGAAATGCTCTTCAGCCGCTCTGCTATACATTTCTGTGTCGGTAGTTCCTCGTGCAGTAGTTCTTATGCGTTGTCGCGGCATTCTGTCGGAGTACTGACACACAAATAAAAATTATATAGAAAATTAAAAAAAGTAACATGTTACTTTTGTACCCATAGGACTATGTTACTTTTGTACCCTTCCTCATTTTTGTTGAAACGTGAAATATAACTTTAAAACGGAACGTGCTAGACAAAAACGAAGTTAAACAATGTACAATCAATCTAATCAAAAATGGATATGCAAACATTCAAAATACTATCATCCTTTTAGGACTACGTAAACATTAAATAAGAAAACATCAAAAAACTTACTTTTGGTTTGTAAAAACACTTAGCATCCTCTCACACAACTTAACAGCTCGTGGCACACGCTACGATTATATGCAAGTGAGGGTGGCGCTCTGGGCTATTGCCTGACGGCGGCGAAGCGGTCTTGGCCTATTGGATAGATCTAGAGAGCATTTGTTACTTTCGACCCGCCGTTACTTTTGTACCCGGTCTCCCCTACTAGACATAGAATATCGGTAATAACAGAAGCTGAAGATTTGGTCCCACTTGGTAGGTCCGGGTCCCAATCAAAGTGGCACACACCAAATTTTCTAAATTATACAGAAACCTATGTGCCATGCTGTCACGGTGCAATAAAATATTGAAAAGCTAGAGTAGTCCATAATTTTCTCAGGGCTATGTGCATTCCCGCAGTTGGCAGATTGCACGTTGCAAAACCTTTGTGAAATCTGCAATATTCGTTCCAACGGAGAGTTAATATAATGGATACTACCATTTTATTATCCGTTCACTTTTTGATTAGACTGAATAGCAAAAAATCGAGCACGTCAAAGATTAAAAAAATATATTTTACCGATCTTAATATTGCCACATCCATAGCCTAGTCCCTAATAAAATCAGAAAATCTGGAAAAGACATATTAATAATTAATGTATTTATATCAAAAAATGATGAACATCTGAGATTGGTTTCCTTACCCTCGTGAAGAAGTCCTCTTGTATAAATTTTTTTAGTAAAAGTATTTTATTTTAATCTGATTATGTCTGTCCTATCGAAGTACATTATAAAAAATTTACAGTTCAATTACAAAATTATTACAAATCTTCCTTTAGTCAGACGAGAAGGAGACAAAGAAATATAAAATCATGCACAAAAATTGATTAATGAAGGGGTAGGGTATCTTAAAATATTATTATAGCAACACCATTTTGTCAAAGTGAACTATGAAGTCAATATGCCACACGAATGTCGCTGTCAGGTGTCATGTCATTAATTAATTGTCATTAGTTAAAAAACGCAATAAAATTTGAGATTGTGTTTGTTATCAGTCGATTGATTGTGCTGTGTTTTTTCCATACTTAACAACGACAGTTTTATTTATGCCGAGATTAGATAAACATAGCTCAAGGTTGTGCTGCTATCGACTTGTTTTATAATTGATATCATTAGTACTGACGTTTCAGTCTATTTCATGAAACCTATGAGAACCTTCCCTAAATAACAGCGCACGAAATGTCACTACGGAATTTATTATTCAGGTAAACTGTAAAATTTACCCTAATTTAAATACAAATAGTAGGTATGGAGGTTGTATTATCAAATTAAGGTCACTGCCGTTTTCTTCAGATTGTTAAGTTAAAATACCTACTTTGGGAGTCAAACAATGTGAACGAAAAAAAATAATTGTTAAATAGTTTATGTTGTATTAAAGTTAAGTTAAATAGTTGGCTTTTGCTTTTGCTGTCACACTATACATAACAGATGAGCAACAAGCGTCCGACAGTACTCTGAAATATGTAAATTATAATAATATTACCTGTTATAGGAGTCTGCTCAGGCGTAACAGGCTGAATATATCTTCAATAGCAGCACAAAATCAGCATCATAGGGATGACAACAGTTGGGGTTATGGAAGACATTCCACTGTTGCCGTGTTTAGTGCTGTACTTGTCGGATCTTCGGTACCAGGTTTGAAAAAAACTTTTTTAAATCTCGCAAAACCTGAGAATCAGTCTTGTTAGGGCATTTAGCAGCACAGCAGTTTAGCGGTTTAGGGTAAACCAGCTAAACCAGCGGCACACCCATTTAGAATTTAAGATCATCTTGGAGTGAATAAATGAAAGTCTACTGACTGTAGACTCGCTGTATAATCTGAAAAACTTTAATTGTTATTTGGGCATCAATAAAATACAAGAAGTATTTTCATGGCTTATTAGTATTTAGGCTTATAGAAAGTATCAACTTGTTAGCCTATTATCAAACTAAATTGTGTCATTCTATGACACATAAGGGAACAATGCAATTACTTTTTAAAAGCAGACGTTTTTATTACTCCCACAGATAGAAAAGACAAAAATGTGGCATCCAAAAGCGAATCGGAGGTGTCTGTGGAGCCTGGTGTGAAGAGGGCAGACCTACCCACATATACGGCAGAGGAAGTTAGCAAACATGATAATAAGTAAGCATTTTTTGAATAACTTTGACTCTATATTTTAATAATAGAAAACCTACCTTATATTGACAACCCAAGTGGCGCAGTGGTTAAGATACCGGTGCGCTGAGCGGAGAGTCCTGGGTTCGATTCCCAGGAGAGCAGAGATTTGAATGATGAATTTGAATTTCTGTGTCTGGTCTGGGTGTGTTGTGTTGTTGTCTTGTGTGTGTCCATGGCGCCCACGACAAAGGGAATGCTTGTGTAGGGCTATGAGTGTGAAGCGTTATTTATTTCTATTAGTTTTGATTTGACAGATTTGATTACACATCTTCTATGGCAGCAGTAACATTAGGTGTGTTTCCGATGAAATTGTTGTCATTTTATGTGTTTCCAATACATGTTGACAGAACGAAAGTTGTCAATTATTCGTAAGCCCCGTTTTAAACATAGTTTTCCATTTTAAATCTTTCACAGGAAGAGTTTTTGGGTGACCTACAAGCATGGCGTCTACGATGTGACGTCATTCCTGCCGTCGCACCCGGGCGGGGAACAAATATACAATGCAGCAGGCCTCAGTATAGAGCCCTTCTGGAATGTATACGGCATGCACAAGACTCAGGAGATATATAAACTGCTGGAGAGCTATAGGATAGGTGAGTTTGATCATTATAAAGCAGTATCCAACAGTCTATTAAGAAACAAAATCTCAATGAAATCTATTTAGATGTTCTTGCACAGAATACATAATAGTACACGTGTACAGAAGGGCCACCTCGAAAAGTCATTTAAAGAATTATAGACTCTAGCTACGATACGATTAAGTTCAATTCAGATCGCGCAGCGCTTATCACCTACGATACATGTTGCGTCTCTTTGTAGCGCGTAACTCTGCGTAGCGTGGAACAGGTTTCCACTTTCCTTTCCCCCACTGACTAGCCGTCTCGGATAGGCCGCTGTACGTTGGTACATTTATGATACCTACATGGGGAGTGGGACAGGGCTGGTTCTTGTATAAAAGAGTGAGGCAATTAACACAATCCTGATTATTGTAGCATAGTGCGGGAATGCATGATCTAAATTGATCTAGCGTTGTATGTAAGTATTTCCAATTGTATAGAAAACACGCACGCATCTGCATGTACGCGGTGGTTGCGTTTTCTATACAAATGGACGAGCACCGCACTACGCTGCGTGATGCGGGGCAGTGTGATGATCGCCTTACAAACACACATTCATCCTACTATCTACTCTACATAATAATATAACAACTTTAAAGAGAACCCTGGAATATCATTTTCCTTGGCTACCTCAACAATGCACAAGATTTAAAGTATGTCGAAGAATCTTTGCTTATTTTTAACAGCAACTTATGTGGACACATTCATAAATGCGAAAGACTAATTTGCTTATTTGCATTTGAAAAATATGTACCCATATTTTACAATTAAAATAACAAATTTGTTTTAAAATATTCATAGTTGTCCATCCAACGAAGTCCTAACAATAGAATCTGTGTACAAATGACAACGCTTAACGTTAGCAAACAGTTGAGAATGAGCTGCATTGTTTAACTTTACTGACTAATTACTAAAGCGGGAAAAGGCTATTAACTAGAAGAAGATGCATGGAATATGTTATATTGAAAGGTCCAACAGAACAGACATAATAGTCAATTATTATTCTCTTGTCATATTTGGTCATTTCATACAGAAACAGATTTTTAGAAACTGTAATTTATTTTTTAAAGCAATTTAAAACGTTTTTTCAATAAAAAATAGTGCCAAGATTGTTCACCAAATAAGACAAGAGAATAAAAATGAACTGTAGTGGTATAGGCCTAAAATTAGTGCACTTTATGAAAACTGTTCTTAACTATTTTATCTAAAAAAAATATTGAAAAAATTTTTAAATATAGATTGATCTAAATAATTTGTAACAACTCTATTCCTATATTTGTGCAAATAAACGTTTTATACTTGTATAATATATTGTATCAGGCGTTACTTGCGGAAATCCATTGTTATTTAAGATGTATTTATATTTGTTTGCAACAATCCGCACACGTGGAACTTGTTTTGGTATGGACCCACCTTATCTCTCTGAGTAGGTATATACCATCACGACTTATTCCAATAGTACACGAAACGTGTTTCGCCCCAAAACGGAGCATCATCAGGTGATGTGGACTCTACAACCAACCGTCCACGTGTGCGGATTGTTGCAAAGAAATATAAATACAACTTAAGTTTTATACTTGGTTTAATTGCAGGCAATCTCCACGACGACGATGTAGTCGAGCACAGCGACGACGAGATGTGGGTGAAGGAGCCCCGCAGGGACGAGCGGCTGCTCATCAAAACCGCCAAGCCCTTCAACGCGGAAACACCGCCACAGTACCAGATACAATACTTCGATACTCCGAAGTAAGTGATCAACTATGAATGGCTGCCAATAGGCATGATGACAGTAATCAAGTATCGCCAAAATATTTATCTGATCTAATGAAATAGGATTCAAAGATTTTGAAACATGTATTTATTCTCTTATTAATGTCGAGATTAATAATTTATTCGTTAAAATGAATCTACAAAATACAACAATCCGCCATGATAGCTTAAACACCCATCAGATCGAATTACGTCAATTTAGGCACGTATCAGTCTCAGTAAACATCATTTTTTTCGTTTAAGCGTATACGCGATCTCTGCATTTTTTACTGAGCCGTGACGTAATGACAGGCGCCATGACACGGGCGAGCGTTTTGGAATGAATTTGAAACTTAAAATTTAAATGTACTTTTATTGCACAAAAACCTTAATTTTCTACAAAAATATGATATTATATTTTAGACACAATAGAAACTTCTGAATATCATAGAAGAGTTTTTGAAAATAAGTCATCATGCCTATTGTCCCACTTGGTGTAGGCAACAGTTATTAATAAACAACTTGTCTCGTCCAGGAAGATATTTTAACCACCACCCTCTTGTCAGTAACCCATTAATGACCCACTATATAAAATTAAATATCACCTGCTGTAACAGTGAAGGAAAAACATTGTGAGGAAACCTGCATGTCTGAGAGTTCAGAAAAAAGATTGTTCTCACGCGGCATGTTCGTCCACCAACGGGCAGTAGTGGTGCGTGGTGGACGGCGGCCTACATCCCTCTCATTGTGGGAGGAGTTCCGACCCTGTAGTGGGTCATTAATGGGTTACTGACATGACAATTTTATTCACAAAAAATAATGCATATTGGTTTTGGTTTGCAGCAAATGTAATTGGTAAATACTCAAATGTTTATAATTTCTTTCAAATCACTAACTATTAATTTATTCTTCTGTATCTTAAAAATAAGTATACAGTATAAGCCTCCATTTGAGGTTGGTGTCCATGTGTGCAACACCAAGTGACCTGCTTAATGGTTTGTTACTCATCTATCTATATATAAAATCCGAGTATCTGTTTGTAATATTAAAATAACCGCGTTTTTTAGATGCATATGTGTGTATTATACACAGTACATATACCAAAATAAGATTTATTAAAATTTTTGTCTGTCTGTCTCGTTGTTCCGGCTTATCACTGGAACGGCTGGACCTATTTTGACTGGACTTTCACTAGCAGAAAATCTGAAAAGAATGCGAGGAAAATACTAGGAATTTCTTTATTTGGCAGAAGGAAGTGTTCCGGGTCAGCTAGTATACATACAATAAAAATAATGTTTGTTACTCTTTCACCCAAAAACGGCTCAACTGATTTGAATGAAATTTCGCACACGGATAGCTGGACAGCCGGGTTAGGTTATACAATACGTTTCATCCCACTCCGAACCGGATTCTTCACACAAACTTCATTCTTCACCAACACCGTTTTGCTTTCAGCGAATTATTTTACGTGCGTCAACACATGCCTGTTCCAGAGCTGAAAGCGAGCGACCATTCTCTGCGCGTCACGCTGGTGGGCGCCACCTCCACTGCCAGCCAGCGGTTCAGTCTGGACCAGTTGAAGCGGTTTCGGACTGTATCGGTGCGAGCGGCACTCATGTGTGCCGGGAATAGACGCAGCGAGATGAACAAGGTACACTCATGTTTTATGTCCCACAGTTGGGATGGGAGTGTTGATTTGCGTTTTCTCAGTTTTCTTGAACACCGCCCCGAGACACCAACTATAAGGGCTGTAAGTCATAATATATTGTATCAGGTGTTACTTTGCGGAAATCCATTGTTATTTAAGTTATATTTACATTTCTTTGCAACAATCCGCACACGTGGACCATAACAAATCCAGTTCCACGTGTGCGGATTGTTGCAAAGAAATGTAAATACAACTTAAATGGCTGTAAGTCATTTTGTTTTTGCAAAAGTAACTTTCGTCCTTTACTGCGATGTCATATGAGATATATTGTTTACACTGCGAGTGACGTCACTAGCATGGCGGCAGCGCCGACACGGCCGAGACCGTGTTTTCGCGGGGATTTTTGAAATTTAAATTGAAAAGTTTTTTTTTACATACCTAATATTTGTTTGCAAAAAATTTTTTTCCAATTTTTTATGGGTTTTTATGACTTGCGAATTCATATAAAAAGCTTTTTGACATAGGCCCTATCGTATACCCGAAGCAGGTGAAGCCGGTGAAGGGCCTGAGCTGGGCCGGCGGCGCCATCGGCAACGCGCTGTGGAGCGGAGTGCTGCTGCGCGACGTGCTGCTCCATTGCGGCGTCGACGCACACGACGTGGAGGGGAGGCACGTCATCGTGAGTGACACGGCTAATGAATGCTCTCGACGGGCGGTCTTTCACACTGGTGTCGATGAGGATTCCTCTTCCTTTTACATATTTATTTATTTAAATTCTATTGCACACACACACACAATCGTGAGTGACACGGCTAATGAATGCTCTCGACGGGCGGTCTTTCACACTGGTGTCGATGAGGATTCCTCTTCCTTTTACATATTTATTTATTTAAATTCTATTGCACACACACACACAATCGTGAGTGACACGGCTAATGAATGCTCTCGACGGGCGGTCTTTCACACTGGTGTCGATGAGGATTCCTCTTCCTTTTACATATTTATTTATTTAAATTCTATTGCACACACACACACAATCGTGAGTGACACGGCTAATGAATGCTCTCGACGGGCGGTCTTTCACACTGGTGTCGATGAGGATTCCTCTTCCTTTTACATATTTATTTATTTAAATTCTATTGCACACACACACACAATCGTGAGTGACACGGCTAATGAATGCTCTCGACGGGCGGTCTTTCACACTGGTGTCGATGAGGATTCCTCTTCCTTTTACATATTTATTTATTTAAATTCTATTGCACACACACACACAATCGTGAGTGACACGGCTAATGAATGCTCTCGACGGGCGGTCTTTCACACTGGTGTCGATGAGGATTCCTCTTCCTTTTACATATTTATTTATTTAAATTCTATTGCACACACACACACACAATCGTGAGTGACACGGCTAATGAATGCTCTCGACGGGCGGTCTTCCACACTGGTGTTGATGAGGATTCCTCTTCCTCTTATTTATTTAGTTATTTAAATTCTATTGCGCACACACACACAGAAAGAAACATACAACATAAAAGATAGAATCAATCAGTAAAAAACAAAAATAGTTGCACAAATGGCAGTCTTATCGCTATGAGCGATCTCTTCCAGACAACCAACTCGTAAGTACCTCTTAATGAGGAAGTTATGCATTTTTTGGCACTTTGACATCCTCTTCCGCTTCCTCTTAGGGAAAGGTGAAAAATTCCTCATCCTCTTCTGCTTCCTCTTAAATTAAGAGGAATTTGTGAGGAATTGTGACCATGGTTGTCCATGGTTCACACGTCAAACGGAATCACTAGGATTCCCTAGCCAGCCTATTTATTTATATATATAGTTTTACCTACCCTCTTTCCCTTACTCAAACCGTTCCTCTTCCTCATGAATATATCCTCATCCTCTTACTTTGAGCTTGATACATCCTCTTCCTCATAGCTCCGTCCTCATCAACGCTACTTCACACATACAATACTATAGATCACATTTACACGAACTGTTATCCAGAGCTCTTACACCGGTTGCCGTCAGTTGACAGGCGCGGACATAGACGCGACGGGGGTGAACTTCAGCACCTCTATCCCCCTCCACATGGCGATGGACCCGTGCGCCGACATACTGCTGGCCACGCACATGAACGGGGCCCCCCTGCCCCCGGACCACGGGTACCCCCTGAGGGTGGTTGTGCCCGGGGCCCCCGCCGTCAGGAGCGTCAAGTGGCTCGGTGAGTACTACCACAGTGTCTAGAGTGAAGCTGTTGACTGGATCCGTAGGTCACCGTAGTGTAGACGACGCACATGAACGGGGCCCCCGGACAACGGGTATCCTCTGAGGTTGTGCCCGGGGCTACCGCTGTCAGTGTTAAGTGGCTTGGTGAGTGTTACTGGGAAACGAGGACCATAAAGTGGACTTTGGATGTCACTTGTACCATTTGTATCTATATTTGCACAGATTCTATAGAACTTTGATAGCGCGTTTGAGGATACGTGTTCCGATTGGCCAGTTCGGTGTGACGCGTGACGTGTTCTATTGTTGACTGCACTCGCTGCTCGCGTCGTGACGCGCGGTCAGCAGTTCATATTACTGTCGGTATCGCTACAGATGCTAGACAAGCTGATGGTCTGATGATATTAAACTACGACCAGCTGATGACCCGACTGGCGCAGTGTTTATACATTTTGGATACTTATAATTTTCTTGTTTACTCTCTCACGTCAATCTTCCCTCAAAATAGTCTCTCTCCCTCCCACCAGAGTCCATAACGGTATCGACAGAGGAGAGCCCCTCCCACTGGCACCAGAAGGACTACCGCTCGTTCAACCCGTCCCGCAGCTGGGAGACGGCGGACTTCGCCGCGGCGCCGCCCGTGTACAGCCTGCCCGTCACGTCCGCCGTGTGCGACCCGCTGGACGGCGACACCGTGCCCGTCGGCGACGGCTCCGTGCGAGTTAGAGGTACGACTCATGTCGACAATGATACGGATACAGTCGAAACCGTTTATAACGACCTATCGGTTATTACGGCCAGATCTCTAGTAAACATACCGGCTATAACGACATCGGATATAGCTACATATCGCTTATAACGACGGAACTTTATCGATATTCGTCGGCTATAAGGACCAACCGCTTCTTGGTCAAAACAAAACGAAACAATACGAACGATTTTAGATCTTATTGATAAGCATTACTTTAAAAACGAATGTAGTCTTATAATCCGTAGTAAGCAGCTAGGTACATTTTGTATTCTAATTATTCTTAATTATTTATTAATTATTTCTTAATAAATATTTTTATTTATTTTCTGACATTTTATTTGACATCATATTTTTTATATGTATCGCTTATAACGACTATCGGATATAACGTCGGCAATTATACAGTTTCTTCAATGTCGCTATATCCGGTTTTGACTGTATTATTGTCTAATTCAAAACTTTTATTTTGTTGTATAGTAGATCGTATACGTAGATTATACCGTGGATTAATATAGGATACTTTATTACCCCTCTCTGGATCAAATTCACTAGGTGGCTTTCATTAAGTGTGCACAAATTGTACCTAATTAAAGGCCTATCCCACTCCCCGTGTAGGTATCGAAAATGTACCTACGCACAGCGGCCTATCTGAGACGGCTAGTCCGTGGGGGAAAGGAAAGTGGAACAGGTAAGAGTTACGCGCTAGAAAGAGACGCAACAGGTAGCGGGAAAAAAGACTTACGCGCTGGAAAGAGACGCAAGATATATCGTAGGTGATAAACGCTGCGCGATCTGAATTGAACTTAATCGTTTCGTAGCTAGAGGCTATATTTCTTTAAATGACTTTTCCAAGTGGGCCTTCTGTACAAGTGTAACATTATGTATTCTGTGCTAATAATGAATAAAAACTTTTGACTTTATAATGAATAAAAACTTTAGACTTTGAGTACTAAAACCATAAATCATATGAGTCCATTCCATGGCTCCTCTACAATAACCGCCCGTCACCTTTTTTCTCTAACCCGCGTATTTGTACAGGATATGCGTACTCCGGGGGTGGCGCTAAGATCCTTCGCGTGGACGTGAGCGGGGACGGAGGGAAGACCTGGACGGAGGCCACCCTGCAGAGCGACTCCGCCCCGCCCCGGCGACACTACTCCTGGACGCTGTGGACTGTGAATATACCCGCTGCTCCGGGGAAGGAGGTAGGTGGGAGATGTTGTTATTCTAAGTGCATCAAGTGTGTAACTTTTCGTGTTTCCTACAAAACAAGTATCGGCCCCTCTATAACCTGCACTGATGACTTGAAGAAGACAACAGGGAATAGTTGGAATCAAAGGAAAAATAATACAATAAAATTGTATTTCTACATGCCATTTTTAATACCGTCCAATGCGGATATTACTATCTGGTTCCTGAGGAATATCCTTATTAATTGTATCACCAAG
Source organism: Erynnis tages (assembly GCA_905147235.1). Classification (NCBI taxonomy): domain Eukaryota; kingdom Metazoa; phylum Arthropoda; class Insecta; order Lepidoptera; family Hesperiidae; genus Erynnis; species Erynnis tages. Next base: position 14,042,024 of record LR990073.1, on the reverse strand, counting down.
ATATCCTTTACATTTTAGGCCTTAGTCCACCTCGCTGGCCTGTTATGAATTTTTGGACTTCTGAATCATACAAAAGCCAGTTGGTTACAATTATAATATATGCCAATAGCATTTGAGGCCCAATCAGAGTAAAACACTGAATTCTAAGACACTGGGCTTTTGCCACTTTTTAAATACATATTCTCTTGCGAACTCAATCGCTGCTGCCACGCAGGGCTGGATTTAGAGGTCTGGAGGCCTCGGGGCAGCAAAGGATTGGAGGCCCCTAGGCTCTAAATTATTTTCCAAATAAAATGAACATTTTTTTTCAGTAGAGTTTTCAAATAAATAATTTATTGTGAAACCAAGTATAAATTCGTTTATTATTTAACGTTCATATAAATTTTAATATAATCGGAAACAAGGTAAAGGTAAAACGGAAAAAATGAAAGGAAAATTTGTTTACTAGACTTAGTGTTTACTAGTCTGAATTTGATTTGTTTTTCCGAAGTCTCTATTGTGGGGTCCCCTCTTTTGGAAGCCCCGGGGCTGTTGCCCCGGTTACCCTCCCCTAAACCCGGCCCTGCTGCCGCGTTACAAATATACACTTATAATAATATTTCTGTTGAGATGGACATCTGGGTGAAAGCCACGGACAGCAACTTCAACACTCAGCCGGAGAGCTTCGACGACATCTGGAACATTCGCGGCATCCTCGCCAACGCGTACCACAAGGTCAGGGTGCAATTGCAACGCTAGGTGATGTACGGTGCGACCTTCATATAACGAATATGTTATATAACGAATATTTGTTATATCGAGTAATTCGAGACAGTGAGGTTTGTTATACAGGTTAATCGTAAAACACCAGCAACCTCGCACCACTACATACAACTTTTGTTCTCCGACTTTTGGTAATTTTTAATTTCATACAAAAATATTTATTAATTTAATTTCCCGCTTAATCTCTCTAACTAGCGTCCGGGGGTGCAGCCTTTGATTGAACTTGACCTAATCCATTAATGAATAACAACACATTTACATCAAAACAGAAATATCTATTTGAGGACAAAAACATAGAATACAAGCAAAGAATATAAACATAAGAGATATATAATTATTCGTAATGTAAAGGTATAAATATTATTATACAGTATACATAGTCTCTTTTGGGCAGCTCTACGGGATTTTGAAAAATTCGTTAAATTAGGAATTCGTTACATTGAGGCTCGTTATATTAAGGTTACACTATTTAAACTACACAGAGATACCGGGGGAAAAGTAAAAATAGTCTCAACTTCTTTTAACGTTCTTAAAACCGATTTTGAGGTAATGCTTTGACAATTTACTAGCCCCGCAAGTTGATATTGCGATGGAACCTTGTCACAATAACAGCTGCGTGACGTCATCCGTCGCAAAAAGTACAGATAGCAAAAAAATGTAATAAAAATAATTGTCCACGTTAATTTTCATTTCACGAGCACGACTGTTAATTAATTTCTTACTCATTTTAACGGGTAACAGATAACAAAACTAAACAACAAAACTCAACATAAAACAGGATAACAAACACAAAAAGCTATAGATAACAAGTACTCGATGCGCGTAAGCACGTGAGCGCGGGCTGACCTTGCGAACGGTACTGACGGTGCACGTCGACTACGTCACCAAGATGGCCGCCGATCGCAATATCAACTTGCGGGGCTTATAATTGTTGATGAAAATTATCTATTATGGTTTTAAAATTAAAATTTGTGGTGATGAAATATCAGTTATCGCAAAATAAGTAATGCTCATGTCTAGTCTGGTGTCTAAATGAGATTAAAAAATGTTATTTCAGGTGTAGGTAAATAGTTCTTATGTTTGTAAAATGTAAGAACAAATTTAATGTACCAAATTATTTAGTGGCGATAGTAAACAGTGTTTAAACTTTAAACAAAAACGTCTGTAATAGCGCTAACTAGATTAATCTCACACTAAAAGTTGCTTATAATGTTGCGCACATAAATTATGTTATAATTAACTTATATAAAGATGTTTCTCGTGATCAAATATGTAATCTACGATCTAAGATCAAATAAATAATAAAATACTCATTTATGTCTTTTCTTTTGCCTGTTACTAATTCCACTCAAACAAACAGTGACAAAATATTTATTCTGCTAAACCTTCTCAAATCCAAATATTTTTTATTACCTTATGACAAATGGTACGTATAGATTAGGTACCAATTATGGTATGACAAAAGCAAAATTATCTCTCGTAAATAACAGTTCATTGTGTTTAATTAGCAATTAGCATACAGAGCTTATCTCATAGTGTCAACCAACTTTTATCTCAGTATTGAACCCGTTACGAACGAGCAACATGTCTGTAATGAAACAGTTCCAAAGTGCAAACCACATAATTAGACGAATTTATAAACCCAGCAGTGTTTTGAGTGGCAAACTGCATACAACAGACAGACTGAGGCAAAAAGACGATGACTACACACACGTGGAAATTAAAGATGAAATACTCAAGTTTCCCAATGTATGGCTGCGAGACAATTGCCAGTGTGACCAGTGCTACCACCCGACCGCACTCAGCAGGACCCTCGATTATAGCAAATTCAACCTAAATCCCAAACCAATAGAAGTTATCAAGGATGAAAGTTCCGTGCAGGTGACTTGGGACGACGGTCACAAGTCCCGCTACAACCTCAACTGGCTACAAATAAGAAGCTTCACACCTCAACATCAGAAGAGATACACAGAAACCATCTACAAACCAGTCAAGAAAGACTGGCACGGTAACGACTTCGAGAAGGCATGCGGCAAACGTGACTACAACCAGATTCTGGAATCAGACAAGGCCCTATACAACTGGCTGCAAGACCTCTCAATATATGGAGTAGCGTTGATTGAAAATACTCCGAATTCCGAAACGGCATTAGATAGGATTGTTGACCGAGTTGCCTTCCCAAGAAAGACTCATTACGGCCTCAATTTTGTGGTGCAACACGTCGCGAACACAAGCAATGTGGCTTACCTATCCAGCAACTTGCAAATGCACACAGATCTTCCATACTATGAATACTGCCCGGGCACTAACATGCTGCACTGCTTAGTTCAAACAACGGGAGAAGGTGGCGAAAACCTGCTTTCAGACTGTCACTTCACTGCAAAATACATGGCCGAAAATCACCCCAAAGACTTCAAACTATTGACAGACATAGAAGTGGAATGGAGAGATGTAGGCACCGAGCACGGCAAGGAGTTCTTCAAACTGCACAGATCGCCGGTAATTTGCTTGGATAAACACGGAGATATAACTAGAATTAACTTTTCAATACCTCAAAGAGGCAGTCAGTTCCCTGGCTCCATTGAAGATGTAAAGCCCTGGTATGAAGCCCACAGTCTGTTCTACGAACTGAGTCACAATTTCGCAGCTCGGTTCAAAACCAAAGCAGGTAACATACTGGTGTTTGATAACATAAGGATATTGCATGGCCGCAACCACTATGAAGACAAGGGGGATAACGTCAGGAAACTCATAGGTGCTTACGTCGATTGGGATGAAATATATTCAAAGCTGAGATGCCTGAAAGTTAAATTGAACCTTGAAGATGGCATTTGCTAAGTTAATAGAGAAATGTTTACATTTAATAAAAATTAAGAGATGAAGTTTGGTTTTTAATTTTTATATAGAAATAGTATTATTAAGTCATCAATCAGTCGTCCAGGTCTCAAAAATAGGTGGTGTAAGCATGGAGTATGAACTTACTCATGATCAATATAGTGCTCCTACAATAATACACAGTTCACGAGATTTTGATAAGCCTGAAAGATCTTTCCTTCCTCATACAATTTAGAAATAAGTTGGACATTTAAAATATTAAGCAAACAAAGGTAATGAAAATAAAAACATTAGGTATAGGTAGGTACTAAGTTTCAGTAAAATTATAGGTCAATAATATAATTTTAGTATAATTCTAGTTTTGAACCTGTACAGGTCTCCAACATTAGAAGTGAACCATAATTTTTATTAAAAAGTTTTTATTTTTCCTAAAATGATAAATGATACACAAAATTTCTAAGTAAAAATTATATTAAATCTTATCTTCTATTTACAAATTAGTTTAGTGGATAAAGTTCTACATAAGAATCTATACTGGAATCTCTTATTGAAATTGTTCTTAAAGGGAGAATACTACTCGATTCTTCAAAGTTTTCTTTGATTTCGACTAGAGGAAAATCTTCCAGATCTGGATTGGAGGCCATAGAAACCGCAGTTGATTCCGTAGTATGGAGGTATATACAAAAACTAGCGTTTTCAGGGGTTTCGAAGTTAGAACTCCTACTTGCTAAATTCAAACAAAAAGCCCTCAAATTCTGTTCAGCCTGTACCAAATACGCATCGTGTGTCTCGTCATGTTGATCAGTCTTTCTAATATCGAATTTAAAACACATTTTAGTCACATACTTATCATCGGTTATAGCAAACTCGATGCGCTTTAGTTGAGCGCTTTTTAAACACTCAGTAATACTTTTCAGGCACAAGTCCAAGTACTGATTCACTTCAGGGTGGGTAGACCGGTAAACGACTACGTTGTATTTCTTCCTAGTCTCAAATATGCTCCTCGGATAAACAGAAGCGTAGTACAATATACTGTGGAAAGCGACTCCAAAAAACTCAACTGCTATATCGACGAAAGTGTTGTCCATGTCTTTTGACTGTACTGTACTAGAAAATACTAGAATGCAGTGGACTTCAAGTCATGTTTTAGTATAAAAGCCATGTTAGTTAATCAATGAATGAAAAACATGAAAACATTGAAAACAAATTCAAGCACAACGCGTTTACTGATGATGACAAATGACAGTAACATCAGTCATCAATTACGTCAATTGTCATTAAAAACCCAGCTGATTTTGACAGATTTAGATGTTGGGGCTGCCAGTTTATTATTCCATTGGTTTTTTTATTATCAGGCAATCAACATTAATTTGTAATGATTTTTTTAAATAAAAATGTTGATTTAAATACTTAAAACTTTGATATTAGATAAATAAATACTCGCACATCATCACAGATTAAAAAAACCAATGTAAGAACAATTTATTGATCTTACACAATTGAACACATCTTAAACAATTGAAAATAAAACAATAAACTGTTAATTAAATATCTATATTACATTAAGCTAGCAAAACACTTCCTTGTCACATGAATTTTATTTATCCGGGATAGACTCCAATCCCTGAAAAGAAATAAAATTATGATTTTTTAAGAACTAATTAAAATATGGAAGTAGCAAGCACTTCTATAGTTCATAATTCATAATTATTTGAGCTCTATTCATATTTACAGACACTGGAGCATGCTAGACTAGGCTAGATTCGAGACCATGCCTGGGCAAACATATGGATGACAAGTTAGAGTCACCTCATCCATCTCAGTTCATATCAGGCTCAGTGGTGCATCTTGGGAGAGGCCTTTGTCTGTACTACTACTCATCAGAGGCCTTTGTCTGTTCTACTACTCGTCATTACTAGTAATGGCCTGATAAACACATTATTACGACCGGATATCTGTGCTAATTTTACTTATATCCTTTTTGTAGCAAGTCAGGTCTATTATTCTAAATTTCGTTTTTCAGTGCTCTCGTGACCACTTACATTAACAACATATGGATTCCCTGTGAGCCTCATGTCTCGTTGGTACTGACTGCGCTCCCATCTGTCCAGCATGGAACGTCTGAAGTGCTGAAACAAAAAATACATAATAATCAATCCCGTACTTGCTGCAGTTGCCATGGCCCTTACGTTCCTAGGATAAGCACAGTACTGGACACCAGATGTTCAACCAAGACTATTTTCAGACAAGCTAGACTGTAGACCTAGTCCAATCAAACCCAGGTTTGAATATCAAGCAATAATAACTCTATTTTATTGACAACAAAAAATGTGTTTAAATATAAAATAGTTTAAAATGAAATCATAATCTTTTCTGTGAAGTTTTTTTTCTATTTAATATTGACCGTCTTATTCCCATACTTGAATGGGTCTCGAAACTAAATCCAGAGAGACTGCACAAAAGAGAATCATTGATTTGTGAGAATAACTAATTCATTTCTTAACATAGATTTGTTTTCTGATTCCATTCAAAAGATTATAACCAAAAAATTGTAAAGTAAACAGATGATCAGGGTCACGATCACAATGATTTTCGTGTCTGTGGTCTAGTCAAGTCGCTGAAGATAGATCATTCAGTCCCTTGAACCAGGGCTGTTACCTAACAAGTAGTTTTTGTCCACTTACGTTGCCCAGAGTTAAGTTGTGAATGTGATACAGCCCCCATCCGGGCAAGCCAAAAGCGGCTGTGATAATGAAGAAACTGGGAAGAATCTCGTACCACATTTTATATAGAAATCAGCAAATTACGTGCTGCACAAATATTTTTCGGACTAAAACTATGACAGTTAATTGTGTGTTGCCAGATATAGATAAAAAATTCTACCAAAATATGCAGGCGGACATAGGCACTGGTAAGTTTTATGCGTTTTTTATAATAAAATAACGTAATTTTCGAGCTTGCCAGTAACCCATTAATGACCCACTACAGGGTCGGGTCTCCTTTTCGTAATGAGAGGGATGTAGGCCTTAGTCCACCACGCTGGCCTACTGCGGGTTGGTGGACTTCACATACCTTTGAGAAAAATTTTTTTTTGTGAACTCACAGGCATGCAGGTTTCCTCACGATGTTTTCCTTCACCGTAACAGCAGGTGATATTTAATTTTATAAAGCGCACATAACTTTTTTACAGTCATTGGTGCGTGCTACTGGGATTCGAACCCGGACCCCTCGATTCGAGGTCGAATTCTAAGCCACTGGGCTATCACCGCTATCATTTCCATACACTGACATTTTCGAGCTTAATAACTATTAATTACATCAACTTCGAAATGGCTGTAGCCCTTGCTCTAACCTGATATAAACAAGCAATTTTTCAATGACCTTATATCAAAAATTATATTAGAAAGCTGTCTAAAGGTCTCCGCTTTTATAATTTATTGACCTAGTTTTTTCTGTGACTTCGTCTGCGTTATCGAGTTTATTGGAAAGATAAAAATAATAATAGGAATATCTTATAATATGAGACTAAGTAAGATATAAAATTTACATCAAGAATTTTATAGCAGAAAATAATATAGGTAGGTACTAACATTTCCTAATGTCATTTGATGACACCACCAAAGGCCATACGCTGGAAGGAACAACGCACCTGTTATAATAGCATACGCAGGTAGTATTTCAAACCACATTGTATTTTTTTCTTTTTATACAATAGAGATTAGCAATATTTATAAGACAAAACGTTTAATGTTCTCCAACAAAGAGGAAATTAACACAACATTATCATTATATTTTCCGAACCATAGAGAAATTAAACAGTTTTGTATTCCGAATCCGAACATCAACTCGCCATCAATATTTTATTTTACTTTTTACCGACTTCAAAAAAGGAGATTATAACACTTACGTATATTAAAATTTCGACAATTATTGCAGTCTGTTTACCAGGGTTCCTAGTAAAGTAAGTCCATTACGTTATTTTATTATTCATTATTATTTTATTTTATACCTACTCAATTATTTATTCATTAAGTTTCATTTGAATTTAATCACAAGTTGTGATTCACAACGATTCTTCTGTGACTTCTGACTGGGTGATATCGCATCTACACTTGTGCCGCAAAGGTCCGTGAACAAGCGTGAAGTGGGCGTAAACGTAAATGTAGATTATTAGATAGTTTTTGTTTCCTTTCCCTGATTGGCTGGATCGCCATAGTGAGTTCTCGGTGCGAACATTATAATATATTAAAAAAATATAGGAGGAAAGGAAGGACTAGACCTAGGAGACAAAGTTTTATTTATTATTCATTTAAAAACACATGGCATTGTGTAAAATACATAGAGATATTATAGTAGAACAGGGAAGCCAGGCTTCCAACAGTAACTGTCCTTCGGTTAAAAAGAGAGAAGATTGCCGTACCTTCTCTATGTAATATCTATCTCGCGAGTGAAAGTGTTTAATGCGGATGCGTGAAGTGCGCGAATGCACTAAGTTATAGTGGAGAGACAGATAGGGTACCATAATCTTATATCTCTTTTTAAGTGTCGGACATTATTTCACTTACAGGCGCCCAGCGGTATGTCTACTCTCTATGGTAAAGTCTATCTCTATGGTGAAATACTAAGTAGGTTTTTACATTATCTGTAATGTTTATAATCTATCAATCATCTTTTATCAATCATCATCATCTGTGCATTAGGTATCGGGTCATCAAAAATGGCAGACGTTCCGATCGATTGTGATTTCCCGATTTGGGGATTATTGCCGAAAAAAGAGACAGGGGTCGTTTCATTTCTGAACAAATACCCCGAATACGATGGCCGGGGCACGGTTATTGCGATTTTCGATTCGGGCGTGGACCCTGCGGCCGAGGGTCTTAAGGTAAGAATCTGTCTTGTCACGATTTGTTTAATTGCGGTTTTGTTTGATTTTTATTGTTTCTGAGTAACTTTTTGTGGCTCAGGTGACGAGTACGGGTGAAACGAAGGTTATCGAGAGGTTCGACTGCAGCGGGTGCGGCGATGTGGACACAAAAACCGTGAGGAAGGCCGTCGATGGCTGCATTACCGGTATTACGGGCCGCAAGTTGAAGGTAAGATTGTCCTATTGCTTTATGTTGTGTAATATATGGTCCTGGTTTTTAACTTTTCATCGAGCTAAAGGGCTGTATTTTTCATTATTAGTAGTGAATAACCGCAGTGTCACGGGGTCATTGACTCGTCACAGCTGTTGATTGTCTGTCAGATCTTCAGGAGGGCGGTTGCTATGCGGTGCTTGATAATGTCAGAGTCAATAATAATCAAAGTAATATTGCAGCAATCATACCAACCAACTTTACGACTGAGGTGTAAAGTAATAAGGACATGTTAATTGATCATCAGGAGCAGCCAAACAAAGCCATAACAAAGGATGCATTTTGCGTTTGCAAAGTTTACGTAAAATAAATTTTGTCGAGTTAACAAATGTATAATTATGGCAATTGAAGTGCCTTGACACATTTCTTTGTATACATTATCCGCAGTGAATTGGATTTTGAGTTTTTGCCAAGTCTTTGTACTTCTTGCACATGAACCATTAATGCATACACTGATATTTTAGTTGTGTTTATCCTGGTGCATTCACCTGCAGCCATTGTGCCATTCAGCCAAGAGTGCTTTTACTATAGTCCATTTGCACACCGGGCCGGGCGGCATTGCTCTATTTATTCTCTTGTCTTATTTGGTAAACAATTTTGGTACTACTATTTATTGAAAAAAGGTTTAAAATTGCTTTAAAAAAATAAATTATAGTTTCTAGAAATCTGTTTCTGTATTAAATGACAATTTGTTTTTAAATCTTTATAATTTTGTGTCTGCATTATTTTTTAATAGCAAATTATAATAAAAATACATGCTAAGATTGTTTACCAAATATGACAAGTGAATAAAAATGGACTTTACATAATAGCATGGCATTTGAAGAATTTCCAATAGTAATTGCTCATTGCCAAGTATATAAGTCTGGAACCTAATAAATATAAAGCACCCACTTATCTTGGTATCTCGATAAATAAATTAATTGGTTCTAAACTTGTTGAGAATTTGTTACATGAATAAAATTCACATTAGTCTCTGTATTTGCATTTTACAAATTTAATTAACATTCAGTATTAACATAGCTACTTAGCTACCTACTAATTTAAAATAAACTAGGTTGTGCAGACTTTGGTATGGATTAGGATTTTTTAATTGAGCATGTAAAAATTATGCAGTGATTGCGACATAGCTTCATAGCAGACTAGACTAGTAAATATTAAAGATTTTGACAAAATTTTGCTAAACAAATGTATAAGAGAAACTTTTAAGAAATACTTAATTTGACGCAAACTGAGAGGATTTTATAAGTTTTATTTAACTGACAAAAGCAACCCAGCAACCAAATGGACAAAATTTATGCAGTATTGAGCTCTGTATTGAGCTCTCCTAATTGAACATGACACACGCAATAAAATGTATGCAATGACATTGTCATTCAAGTAACCTTTGCATGTGTCATTTAGTTTACAAATAGCAACCCATACAACTACAGATAGTATTTCTAATTGGAGCTGGGAGTGGGTGTCTATGGGCTGCAATGACCACATAAGGCTTTCATGCCCGTTAGCTATTCATATCTAATTGAAAAAAAAAGCAATATTAAAAAATAGATAATTTTTTTAACTTTCAAATAACATACTAAACTGTAAATTTTGTACACAAAGAAAAAAAAAATTAATGATATGTTCTCAGATTCCAGAATCATGGAAGAACCCGACAGGCACCTGGCGCGTGGGGGTGCTGTACCCCTTCAGCCTGTACCCCACCAAGCTGAAGGAGCGGATCCAGGAACACCGCAAGGAACACCTCTGGGACATTGGCCAGAAGCCGGCGCTCGCAGAGGCCGTGAAGAAACTGCAGGAGTTTGAAACGGACGTAGTCACCAAGAACTCCACATTGAGCCCGGAAGACAAGCTGATGAAGGAGGAGCTAGAAGCCAGGGTGGAGGTTCTACAGAATGCAGACAAGAAGTACAATGATGTGGGACCCACGTACGACTGTGTGCTGTTCCACGATGGGACTGTTTGGAGGTAGGCTGTTGGTTTTGGTTAACATCTTCACAGTATTAGTAGTACCATGTGTCCATAATAAACCATGCCATAGGCACATTGCATAGCCGATGAGTTCGAATAGGTAAAATATTGAAATAAACAAATAATTTGGACTGCTGAACGAAATAATAAATAAGTAAATATAATTTAGCAATAATTGCTATGATATATAAAATTAAGTTTTAGTTATAAGACATAATTATTGTATGCCCGCATAGGGTAGACTGTTCTAAACTTATTATAAATTTTTGTAACATCTTTCTCATGTAACAGTCAACAATAAACATATTCTTTTCTTTTCTTTTCTCTTCTTTTCTTTTCATAGTAGGAAACTATGGAGTTTGTACATCAACTAAACTTTATTTGTGATGCTACATAAAAATCTTAATATAAAGCTGCAAACTGGCAAGTCCTCAGAGTTATCTATGTTGATCAGTATGATATATTGGGTAAAAGGCATTGATATGTATAGTCGCTACAACTCTGTAAATCCTTGTGTTTAAGCACATACTTATAGCTGACGTTTTAACAATTATTGTTATACATCATCAGAGTCTCTATTAGTGCATTAAAAACATCTGTTAGCCACTAAACACTTTCACCACCAATTCACATTCAAACAGGGTGGTGTAGTAGGCTCTCTAGGCCTTACAAAAATGGTAGTAGCTATGTATTTCCAAGAGCTATGTAAGAAGCACTAGGCCTATATTATAGGTGCCCTTACCACCTATCATGTAGCCTATTAAAATTTGCTGAATTCCATTAAATAATTGCTGTATATTGAACAATTTTGTAACCCATTGCAGAGCATGTATAGACACGTCAGAGAACGGTGACCTGGCTTCCGGTCCACTGCTAGGAGAGTACAGCATCACGAAGGAGCACGCCCACTTGACTCCTCTGGACGAGATGACCATCAGCATCAATGTCCACGACGAGGGACACACGCTAGAAGTGGTGGGGATGTGCTGTAAGTTCACAGGAGTTAAACATTCCAGCATGTTTTCTAATACCAAATGATCGATGGTTTTATCACCAACTTTTAGACATGATTTGATGCATTTTTCTTTCTTTCTTTCTTTCTTTCTTTCTTTCTATTTGTCTACCTACAACCTCTAAGCATATTCTATCTTATTTGATGTTGAATGGATATTGAGATACAATCAAACATGTCGAAATCAAATTATGTAATTTACTTTAAAAAAGTTCCATATTAACATTTTTGTTTTATAAAACAAACTAGTGATTAAAATTCGACTAATATTGAAATATGAATTTAACATGTAACAGAATGTACATAACACCATGTTTTTCTGTTTGTGTGCATGGTAAAATTCTCAAATTTCACTGAGTATGATTGATGAGCACACAAATATAGTTGGTGTGGCTATGTTTTTTTAGAGAGTTTTTAGTATCCTCGTATAGCTGTAGGCAGAATCCTACTTATATTATAAACGCGAATGTTTGAGTATGGATGGATGTTTGTTACTCTGTCACACAAAAATGGCTCCACAGATTTGGATGAAATTCGGTACACAGATAGATCAGAACCTGGATTCACACATAGGATACATTTTATCCCTCTCTGGACCAAGGTTACACTGTTGAACGACAACGGCTGAACCGTCTACCGTCCGAATAATATGTTTAACGTACTCCATCACCCAACAGCAACGCACGGCACTCACGTGGCGGCGATCGCAGCGGGCTACTTCCCCGACGAGCCGGACCGGAACGGCGTGGCGCCGGGCGCGCGCGTGGTGTCGCTCACCGTCGGCGACGGCCGCCTCGGCTCCATGGAGACGGGCTCCGCGCTGGTGCGCGCCTGCATCAAGGTCATGGAGCTCTCGCGCACCGCGAGGATCGACGTCATCAACATGAGCTACGGCGAGCACGCGCACTGGTCCAACGCGGGGTGAGCACCGTGTATATTGGAGTGAGCACGGGATATTGTGTAGCGTTCCGTTCACTATTGGTGACAGATAGCTGGTGTTAGATAACAACGGGCAGAGGTGGTCTTCCTCACATTAATTATGTGAATTATTGAGCTGTAGCGAGCATGCACACTGCTCCAACGCTGGGTGAGCACCGTGTATTGTCACACGGGATATAGTGTAGCGTTCCATTCAGTATTGGTGACAGATAGCTGGTGTCAGATAAGAACGGAGTGACTCCCGGGCCGAGGTGGTCTTCCTCACATTAATTATGTGAATTATTGAGCTGTAGCAAGCATGCACACTGCTCCAACGCTGGGTGAGCACCGTGTATTGTCACACGGGATATAGTGTAGCGTTCCATTCAGTATTGGTGACAGATAGCTGGTGTCAGATAAGAACGGAGTGACTCCCGGGCCGAGGTGGTCTTCCTCACATTAATTATGTGAATTATTGAGCTGTAGCAAGCATGCACACTGCTCCAACGCTGGGTGAGCACCGTGTATTGTCACACGGGATATAGTGTAGCGTTCCATTCAGTATTGGTGACAGATAGCTGGTGTCAGATAAGAACGGAGTGACTCCCGGGCCGACGTGATCTTCCTCACATAATTATTATTGAGCTGTAGCGAGCATGCACACTGGTCCAACGCGGGGTGAGCACCGTGTGTTGTCGCACGGGATATTGTGTAGCGTTCCGTTCAGTATTGGTGACAGATAGCTGGTGTCAGATAAGAACGGAGTGACCCCGGGCCGAGGTGGTCTTCCTCACATAATTATTGAGCTGTAGCGAGCATGCACACTGGTCCAACGTTGGGTGAGTGTCTGTTTGGTGTATCCAGCGGTACGTGATCTCCTCAATCTGGATGTGCCAGACAAGAATGGAGTGGCTTTAATGGTAAAGGAATCCTGAAACCGTTGCAAGGAAACCCGGAGTGCTATGAAGCCAGAGAGTTCTCCAAAATGTTTGCAAACACATGTGAAATCCTCCAACCCACATTAGGCGCCTGATTCTGTATGATTTAATGAATTCGGCACGACACGGAACCTTAATGTCTATTGTCAGATTGTCACGATATTTGACTTTTAAGCCTTTTTTGAGTTTTTCTCACGGGTAAGACACGACCACCAACCCGCACTAAGCCAGAGTGGTGGACGGCGGCCTACATCCTTCTCATTGTGAGAGGAGACCCGACCCACCAGTGGGTCATTAATGGGTTACTGACAACAAGACACGACATTGCTGCGATACGAGTGTGAATGGCCTCTGTTCCTACGCACAAGTTTAAAGTTAATTAATGTTTCTGTTGCATTGTGTCAAGCCTCCAGAAAAATTAGAATAGAATAGGGTATTACGGCCTATGTCAAAAAGCTTTTTATATGAATTCGTAAGTCGTAAAAACCCATAAAAAATTGGAAAAAAAAATTTTGCCAACAAATATTATGTAAAAAAAGACTTCAATTTAAATTTCAAAAATCCCCGCGAAAACACGGTCTCATCCGTCCGGCGCTGCCGCCATGCTTGTGACGTCACTCGCAGTGTAAACAATACATCTCAGTAAAGGAAAAAGTTATACTACAGAAATCACCATTTTTCAGTTGCTTTTAACAAAATCTATCAATATTACATAATTTTGGATTTTTCCTTGCATGGTGCGAAATACCCTATACTTGTAATAGTGATGGGCGGTGCTGGTGTCTGACACTTGTACACGTTGACTTCCAGCCGCGTGGGCGACATCATCAGCACGGTGGTGAACAGGTACGGCGTGTCGTGGGTGGTGTCCGCCGGCAACCACGGCCCGGCGCTCGCCACCGTCGGCGCGCCGCCCGACATCGCGCAGCCCATTCTGATCGGTCAGTAGTGATATCTAATCTTGTATACATCACTAGCTAATGGTAGTCTTTTAAAAATTATTTTTAAATCTCCACGCCAGTGTATAGTGTGGGTCCGTTAAAGAACATAAAGAGGACTCTTTTTAGAAAGCACATTGGCTGCCTGTGTATCGCTCATGTCAATATTGCCTAATTTTAACACACAGCTGAACCAACTTCAATTCAATTTTCCTGGTTTTATAGAGGAAAACTCTGGGCGACACCTAGGGTGTATTTTATTAACATAAATGAGGAATCTTTAGGAAAACCCCAAAATCATTATTACAGTAAAACTACTTAGATAATCTAAGGCCGTGGTAAGTTGGGACACGCTCTCATACTAATTCGACTCGTGCGTTCCCTCACGATGTCAACGTGACCTTCCTTACGCGGAGTAAGTTGACGTCGATATTGAGTTCGTGCGTGAATGTACGTATAACACGAGTTGAATTCTATGGGAATACACGATGAAATCGCGACCAAGCTGAGGGCGGCATTAAGGGCAGGGCGATGCCTGTCGAGTCGACTATAGTCTATAGAAGTAAATAAATTTGTTTGTCTGTCTGTTTATTCCGGCTGATCTCTGGAACGAACCGATTTTGACGGGACTTTCCCGGCAGACAGCTGATATAATAAAGAGTGACTAAGGCGACGAAGTTGCGGGCACAGCTAGTATGTAATAAGTGAACACATCGTCCCCAGGCGTGGGCGCGTACGTGTCGTGCGAGATGATGTCGGCGGCGTACTCCATGCGCTCGCGGGTGGCCGCCGGCGCCTTCAGCTGGAGCTCGCGGGGGCCCTGCGCCGACGGGGCCCTCGGCCTGGCCGTGGTGGCCCCCGGCGGCGCCGTGGCTTCGGTCGCCAGGTACCTGCACTCGCACTAAATGAACCACCCGTGACCCCAAATGAAATCGTTATACTGTGTACCATTTACCGAGTAAAGAAAGCCCCACGAGTCGCAAGCGTAGATGATAAGAGGTAGGAATGGTATTAGACTCGCGGTAGACCAACACATGGGAACCAACAGCGCAGTCAACATCAAACCAACAGATGTCATTGACTCAAGCTGACTACTATAATATAGGCTACTGTTTCCATTACTACACATGGGGCAAAAAATTCTTCTAATTAAGAAAAATTATGTTTGAACACTTCTACACTATCTTACACTTTTGCCTGACATCTATAAGACTGAGTAAGTAAGTAACTAAGTTTCCAATTTGTTTACAGATTCACATTACGCAACTCGCAGCTTATGAATGGGACGTCCATGGCGGCGCCGCACGTTGCCGGGGCTGTAGGTGAGTGGGCTATCGCAAAAATACAACTACATAATATACTAGCTGACCCAGCAGGCTTCGCTCTGCCAAAGATTTTTTTATTTTTTATTTTTATTTTAATTTAATAGCCTATGTTACTCAGGCTGAATGTAGCTTTCCAATGTTGAAAGCATTTTTGAAATCGGCCCAGTAGTTTTTGAGTTTATTTGTTACAAACATACAAAAATACAAATGTTTCCTCTTAATAATATTAGTATCTAATATAGATGAAAATATGTTAATAAAAAACACGAACCGATGATTAGCATCAGATACAAGATTTGAATGCTTATTGAACCCTTCAGGCTATTGGTAGACTCTGCAAGTGAAACTCCATACAAATATTATAACTGGTTATTCTATAGACAACCTGAGTGGCGCAGTGGCTAAGACACTGGTGCGCTGCGCGGAGGGTCCTGGGTTCGATTCCCAGCAGAGCGTAGATTTGAATGATGAATTTGAATTTCTGTTTTTGGTCTGGTGTGTTGTGTTGTTGTCTCGTGTGTGTCCATGGCGCCCATGACACAGGGAATCCTAGTGTGGGGCTGTGAGTGTGAAGCGTTATTATATTATACCGGGGATGCTCGGTTTAATTCCCAACAGAGTTTTGAATGAGTTTAAATTTTTGTTTCTACTCTGGGTGTGTGTGTTGTTCTTGTGTGTCGATGGCACCCACGACACAGAATATTCTATTACGGGGCCATGACTGAAGCGTTACCTCTAATACATTTTGTTGTACTGTTTTCCAGCCGCCCTGATCTCCGGACTGAAAGCCAAGCAGCTTCCGTACTCGCCGTACTCAATAAAGCGGGCCCTGGAGAACTCTGCCACCTACCTGAGCCACGTGGAGCCCTGGGCGCAGGGCTGCGGCTTACTTAACATTGAGAAGGTTCGTACGATACCACAGAATACATAATAGCACGAGTACTAGTAGTCATTTAAAGGAATATACATTCTAACTACGATACGATGAAGTTCAATTCAGATCGCGCAGCGCTTAATCACCTACAATATCTTGCGTCTCTTTCCAGCGCGTAAGTTTTACCTTTCCCACTTTCCCGCTACCTGTTGCGTAACAGTAACGCGCTAGAAGGCTAGCGCGTTACTTTTACGTACTGGAAATTTAAATGTACTTTTATTGCACAAAAACCTTATTTTTCTACAGAAATATGATATATTTTAGACATAGGTAATAGACACTTCCGAATGTCACAGTCAGAAGAGATTTTGAAAATGAGTCGTGATGCGTATTGTACGTGACGTACGTGTCCGCAGGCGTTCGAGCTGCTGACGGCGCACCACGGCGCGCCGGAGCGCGACGTGACGTTCGGCGTGCAGTGCGCCGTGCAGAGCGGCGCGCAGGGCGGCGCGCTCGGCGGCAAGGGCGTGCTGCTGCGGCCGCGGCCCGGCGACGCCGCCAGGGACGTCGGCGTCACCGTCGAGCCGCACTTCCTGCAGGACCATCTGGACGCTGAAAGTACTTGCTCGTTCATTAATGTTTGTAGCAGAGGGACGTCTCCCACCGGGCGACGTGTACATGCTTGATAGGGTATTTTACACTATTTGTGAAAAATTCTAATTACATAATATTATTGAGATTTTGAGTTTGGTGGCCAACAAACTCTACAATACTCTGGAGATAGCAAACGTTCCCTGGCAACCGAACATCATTTAAGCGATTCATAATCAGAATATCCGCGTTAGTTGGTACATAAAAAGATGTCATGTTTTGATTTTTAAAATTTGCAAATACATATGTACATAAATTTTATTAACTATTAGAAAAATCTAAGTTATCGGAGACGTCATAATTATATTCAGCTTTAAACAAATTAAAATTCAGTTTAGAAGGAAACCTGATTTGAGCAGCGGCAGCGCTACCTTTACACATATAGACACAATAGTTAAACAATGGGTGTTGGGCATGTATGCCATGTGACTCACGGGACAGCGAAGTGGTTAATACCAAGCTAGGTTTTCCACTCGATAGAGCTATTGTCAAAATTGTCCACTGCACACCAATGTAGTATAAAACGGATAACACAAAGAGCAATGTAGCGCGCCTCCCCCGCAGACAAGCGCGTGATGAGCAAGCAGATCGAGTTCGGCATGCGCGTGGCGCTCGCGTGCGGCGCGCCCTGGGTGTCGGCGCCGGCGCACCTGCACCTCATGAACGCGCCGCGCCCCGTCACCGTGCGGGTGGACACCGCGGGCCTGCCGCCCGGCCCGCACTTCGCCAGGTGAGCGCTTCGAACTTCATTAAAATGCACCCGAGTTACATCTCAATAAAATGCACCCGAGTTACATCTCAATAAAATGCACCCGAGTTACATCTCAATAAAATGCACCCGAGTTACATCTCAATAAAATGCACCCGAGTTACATCTAAATAAAGTGCACCCGAGTTACATCTCAATAAAATGCACCCGAGTTACATCTCAATAAAATGCACCCGAGTTACATCTCAATAAAATGCACCCGAGTTACATCTCAATAAAATGCACCCGAGTTACATCTCAATAAAATGCACCCGAGTTACATCTCAATAAAATGCACCCGAGTTACATCTCAATAAAATGCACCCGAGTTACATCTCAATAAAATGCACCCGAGTTACATCTCAATAAAATGCACCCGAGTTACATCTCAATAAAATGCACCCGAGTTACATCTCAATAAAATGCACCCGAGTTACATCTCAATAAAATGCACCCGAGTTACATCTTAATAAAATGCACCCGAGTTACATCTCAATAAAATGCACCCGAGTTACATCTCAATGCCTGCCACCTAGCTGCCGAGCACCAGAAAAATGATGTAGCTCGGTGCATAGTTACTTAATGCGCGCATTGCTTACGTCCTATGGTCCCGGAGCCGAGCACAAATTTCGTCAACGATTTCCTTCCGGCCCATAACCTGAGCTTCTGAGAGCAGACCTTATTTTTTTTTTGTGACGGGGGGGAACCTTAATGGGTACCGGAGAGCCGTGGGAGCGACTCCGGGTTATGTGGGATTCTTACCCACTAAAACCCCCTCGGTGGCCTGCCTCTGCGCATGTGGGGGGCTCCGGGATCTCCAGTGGAACGCACCGGTGCTCTGAGAGCAGACCTAAGAAGCCTAACGATTGACAGAAACTCTATGGGAGGGTTGAGCACGAAGAAATTCTACTATCCTAATCGTTCTATAAATTATTGGCCGGGATAAAATTGGTCATGAAAACCTATTGCTAACCTACGTACTATAATATAGGCGTTTTTAATGGACAACTGTATCGGATAAGGGTTGCAGTGTCATCTATGCTCAAAGTATAATGACGACCTGAGTGGCGCAGTGGTTAAGACACCGGTGCGCTGCGTGGAGGGTCCTGGGTTCGATTCCCAGCAGAGCAGAGATTTGAATGTTGTTTTAACCCATTAATGACCCACTGGTGGGTCGGGTCTCCTCTCACAATGAGAGGGATGTAGGCCTTAGTCCACCACGCTGGCCTACTGCGGGTTGGTGGACTTCACATGCCTTTGAGAACATTTTTTTTTTGTGAACTCTCAGGCATGCAGGTTTCCTCACGATGTTTTCCTTCACCGTAACAGCAGGTGATATTTAATTTTATAAATCGCACATAACTTTTTTACAAAGTCATCGGTGCGTGCCACTGGGATTCGAACCCGGACCCCTCGATTCGAGGTCGAGTTCTAAGCCGCTGGGCTATCACCGCTGTGAGATTTGAATGATGAATTTGAATTTCTGTTTCTGGTCTGTCCATGGCGTCCACGACACGGAATCCTAGTGTGGGGCTGTGAGTGTGTACCGTTGTTTGTTTGTTTGTTTATAATGAGTGTTAATTCGCGTTCCAGCATCGACGCGTACGACGTGACGTGCGTGGACAAGGGGCCAGTGTTCCGCGTGCCCATCACCGTGCTGCAGCCGCAGCCGCTGGCGCTCACCGAGCCGGCCGCGCCGCACATCTCCGAGACGGCGGTGTTGTTCCGACCCGCCACCATCAAACGACACTTTGTTATCGGTCAGTGTGGTGTAGGGTTGACGGGGAAGGGGTTATGAGGATGAGGATGAGGATGTATCGAGCGCTGAGTGAGACGATGAGGATGAGGATATGTTCATGAGGATGAGGAACTGGGACGGTTGAGTGGGGGGAAAAGAGTGAAACCTATAAACATCATTTTAAATGTTCTGGGTGATGACATTTAAAACGCTTCACACTCACAGTCCCACACTAGGATTCCAATGGTTCCGTTACTGATAAATTAAAAAAACTTGAGAGTTGTCAAGGGACACCCGGAAGGAACGAAGTTCAAAACTGACGTTCATGACGTAACTGAAGTTCATGACGTATCTGACGTAGTCATAACTTACGTCATGACAGCGAAAAGTGTCGTGACAACTTTTCGTAAGAATTTTTTCCGTCTAGCCCCCTTTCGCAACGCGCGATAAGGAACTTCGTTCCAAAAACACCACCGACATAATACAATATTTGCAGATATTGGGTATTTTCCCCACTTTTACTCCCACAGTTTTTTCAGGGCTCAACCGATTTTCATTGAACATATCATTTTGTAATGTGCACGTGATGCGCTTTCATTTGAGACCCCCCTCGATTATATCTGCAGACATTCGGTTGTTCTTCCCCACTCTCACCCTCCACAACTTTTAAACGACTCAACACTCTAAGAACACTCGCCCGTACCTCACCTTTCATACAAAAAAAACTAAATTGGAATCGCTTCATCCGTTCGCGAGCTACGGTGACTAACAGAGAACAGACAATGCGGACAGATGGACACGACAAACTTGTAACACCTCTTCTTTTGCGTCGGGGGTTAATAACAGTCAAGAAAAGAAAAGAATGCGTTTATTGTCGACTGTTACACGAGAAAGATGTTACAAAAATTATAATAAGTTAAGAACAGTCTACCCTATGCGGGCATACAATAATTATATCTTAAATAACTAATATCAAACCAAGTAAACGGAACTACAGCGGTGATAGCCCAGTGGCTTAGAATTCGACCTCGAATCGAGGGGTCCGGGTTCGAATCCCAGTGGCACGCACCGATGACTTTGTAAAAAAAGTTATGTGCGCTTTATAAAATTAAATATCACCCGCTGTTACGGTGAAGGAAAACATCGTGAGGAAACCTGCATGCCTGAGAGTTCACAAAAAAAAAAAATGTTCTCACGCGGCATGTTCCCCACCAACGGGCAGTAGTGGTGCGTGGTGGACGGCGGCCTACATCCCTCTCATTGCGAGAAAAGACCCGACCCGCCAGTGGGTCATCAATGGGTTAAAACAACAAACGGAACTAAGAGCGTCGAGCGTTGACCGACCCCATCGCCGTCCACAGTGCCGGCGGACGCGACGTGGGGCGTGCTCAGGATGCAGGCGGGCGACGCGGCGACGGCGGGCCGCTTCCTGGTGCACGCGATGCAGCTGCTGCCGCGCCGCAGCTGCCGGTGCCACGAGACGCAGAAGATGGTCAACGTGACCGCGGAGGCGCCCACGCTGCTGCCCTTCCAAGTGGTGGTGAGTAACGCCCGACGTTGCTGACCGAGATACACTGAAATCCTTACTAATTGTTCGCTTGAAATATGCCTTCAGATAGGTATCCAGGACAACCATTTTTTGTTATGTCAAAGGGGTGGGTATGAAATGATTGATTAAAATGCATGGTTTAACAAAGACGTGTTTTATGATTTTCTAAGATAATTAACCATGAAAACTGAGCTACATTCAACACAAACACTAATAATATTATAAATGTGAATGTAACTTAATCTGCTCATCGTATAATTAAAGTGCACACATATTCTCGGAGGTATTAGAAGTAACATAGGATACTTTTTGTTAAAAATAATTAGTATCCTGTATTTTTTACGAAAATTAAAAAAAATATTTGTTAAAAAACCTCATAATCTAGCTACTCCAACGCCGTCTAGCATGCGAGCGAAGCCGCAGGTTAAAGCTAGTACTCTATATAATATTTTTTGAAATAACAACGACGACCCAAGTGACGCAGTGGCTAAGACACCGGTGCGCTGCGTGGAGGGTCCTGGGTTCGATTCCCAACAGAGCAGAGATTTGAATGATGAGCTTAAATTTCTGTTTCTGGTCTAGATGTGTTGTGTTGTTGTCTTATGTGTGTCCATGGCGCCCACGACACAGGGAATCCTAGTGTGAGGCTGTGAGTGTAAAGCGTAAAAAAAGAAAATAGTTGCGCACCGTGTGTGTAGGAAACCTGCATGCCTGATTTCTCACAACAGAAAGTTCTCAAAGGCAAGTGAAGTCCACCCACCTGCATTAGGCCGGCATGGCCCATACCTAACGAGGTGAGAGGCGACCTGACGCTGACGCTACAGTGGGTCATTCAAGAGTATTAGGGATGTGATAACATGTGGTTTATTCCATTTCCAGGGCGGCATAACCCTAGAGGTGGTGATAGCGAAGTACTGGGCGAACATAGGCGACCAGGTGGTGGACTACACGATAGAGTTCCACGGGCTCAAGCCGGACTTCGGGCACAAGCTGCACATGAGCTCGCAGTCGCTGGCCGCGGTGCTGCTGTCGGCGCTGCGGCTGCAGGACGTGCAGCCCAGCGCGCAGCTCAAGTACAGCGAGCCCGTGTACAGGTCGGTTGTACTATATGCCACCATGTAGCACCATGCAGCACCATCAGGTGAAGATACACGCTGTTACGGTGAAGGAAAACATCGTGAGGAAACCTGCATGCCTGAGAGTTCACAAAAAAAAAATGTTCTCAAAGGTATGTGAAGTCCACCAACCCGCAGTAGGCCAGCGTGGTGGACTAAGGCCTCCATCCCTCTCATTACGAGAAGGAGACCCGACCCTGTAGTGGGTCATTAATGGGTTACTGGCACACGCTGGTAGTCTTTTTGTACCAGCGCCGTGGACTCGGGCAGACTCAGGACGAGAACGCACATGCTCCGAACTAAAGGAAGAAATTTCAACACATGCTCATAAAACATTTCGCACATATAGGTAATTACACACCGGAAATTCATTGGTTTTGGGTTCCATGGACCACACTCAAAAGTAGAAAACACACTTGGCCAAATAAAAATTCTTCACACTCAGCCGCACACTTGAATTCCCAGGTGGGAGTCCGATATTTACATTTCTGCGCCTTTGGGAGTAAAACCCAGCACTCTGGACAATGTCCCACCTAATCCTGAACAATCTCTGTATTCCCCTAATTTAAGTTTTATTGCGTAATAGGCATGATGAATAATTTTCAAAAACTCTTCTATGATATTCAGAAGTTTCTATTATGTCTAAAATATATCATATTTTTGTAGAAAATTAAGGTTTTTGTTCAATAAAAGTACATTTTAATTTTAAGTTTCAAATTCATTCCAAAACGCTCGCCGGTGTCATGACGCCTGTCATTACGTCACGGCTCAGTAAAAAATGCAGAGATCACGTATACGCTCGAAAGAAAAAAATGACGTTTACTGAGACGTGACGTAAATTGACGTAATTCGATCTGATGGGTGTTTTAAGCTATCATGGCGGATTGTTGTATTTTGTAGTTGTATTTATTTTAACAAATAAATTATTAATCTCGACATTAATAAGAGAATAAATACATGTTTCGAAATCTTTGAATCCTATATCATTAGATCAGATACACATTTTGGCGATACTTGATCACTGTCATCATGCCTATTGCAAAGACACAGGGTGGTCGTTACTGTGTGACGTCGCGACTACTGTAGCAGCAACCACCATTGAGAGAAGGTACCGCTCTTTCCTCAAAGTGTCCCAAAGCCAAGCGTGGCTGCTTGTTTGTTACTAATTAATTTTTAAGTCGATTGACTAAACCACATCTTCGTCACTCATTTGTAAAATCTATGCACAATTATGTATGTATTAAGTTACGTATAGCGGTGATAGCCCAGTGGCTTAGAATTCGACCTCGAATCGAGGGGTCCGGGTTCGAATCCCAGTGGCCAAACCAATGACTTTGTAAAAATAAAGTTATGTGCGCTTTATAAAATTAAATATCACCTGCTGTTACGGTGAAGGAAAACTGCATGCCTGAGAGTTCACAAAAAAAATGTTCTCACGCGGCATGTTCCCCCAGCAACGGGCAGTAGTGGTGCGTGGTGGACGGCGGCCTACATCCCTCTCATTGCGAGAGGAGACCCGACCTGTAGTGGGTCATTAATGGGTTACTGGCAAGTTGCGTTAAATGAAACCTTTGTTTCAGACCGTCAGAATCCAAGATCCTGCCTTTAACGAGCCGTGACGTCATCCCGCCCGCCAAACAAATATACCAGCTGATCAACACATACAACTTCCACATAGCTAAGGCTACTGAGGTAACTTAACAGCAAATAACTTATTTACTGGGTTACAACCTTTATTAACCGCGCATAGCCCTGCTGGAGTATGCGAACGATCGAAAAAGTTAAGGAACTAAGGGCGCGGTCAGTAGCTGGATGGGTGACCGCTAGTGGCGGATTACATGCGCGCTTCAGTCTTTCCGAGGGCACGTTGAACCATCGGTCCCGGTTACCGTCGCCATAGCAGTCGTTCAATCTTATCGGAGACCCTATGGGCGGTTTGAACACATCCCACATGAGTTGGCCACCAGCCAGTTTCTCCACCAGTCCGCATTGGAGCAGCGTGGTGGAGAATCCTCCAGGTTTTCTCCAGTTGTGGGGAGAGGCCCGTTTTTGACAGAGGTTAAATAACGCTTCACACTTCACACTCACAGCCGCACACCAGGATTCCCTGTGTCGTGGGTGCCATGGACACACACAAGACAACAACACAACACACTCAGACCAGAAACAGACATTCAAATTCATCATTCAATAAATCACTGCTCGCTGGGAATCGAACCCAGGACCAGCAATGATAATTACATAAAGTGGCCTGGTAGCCAAGAAAAGATGTTTTATTTGACAACCCAAGTGGCGCAGTGGTTAAGAAACAGGTGCGCTGCGCGAAAGGTCCTGGGTTCGATTCCCAGCAGAGCAGAGATTTGAATGATGAATTTGAATTCCTGTTTCTGGTCTGGGTGTGTTGTGTTGTTCTTGTCTTGTGTGTGTCCATGGCGCCCACGACACAGGGAATCCTAGTGTGGGGCTGTGAGTGTCATGCGTTATTTATTTATTTATTTATTTATTTATTATATGTTGTCAAATAGAATGCAGACGGAATAGTTGTTTGAACAGCGTTACGTTGTTATATTGGCAGGTGTCGCCGATAGCGTCGTTGTTGTGCGACATGCTGTACGAGTCGGAGTTCGAGTCCCAGCTGTGGATGCTGTACAACAGCTGCAAGCAGCTCATGGCCGTCGGCGACGCTTATCCGTCGAAGGTATGCTGTGACCAATCAGTTCGACTCGCGTGTATGTATGTAATGTTAACGGAACTTCCAAACAAGTGTCCCACATTTCATGACAATGTCGTCGCACATCTCCAAAACTAATTGAAGGATCGTGAACGTTTTTTTTTGTTTGTTTGCTTTTTTTTCAACTTAGGGAATGGTAAAATTTCATCAGCTCAGTAGTTTCCATGATATGGACTTAAAACTAAAAATTATGAAAAAAATGTATCCATGACAGCCACGGTAGTGACTGTGAGTGTGAAGCGTTTATCACCATCCGGTCTGCTTCTGGGTCTTTAAAGATGTATGTAGGCCTTAGTCCACCTTTGGGGCTTAATAGGGGTTTGTGGAATCCACATTTACAAACAAACATTAGAGATAACTCTCATGTGATGTATGACCGTACACAATGTTTTTCTTCACCTTTACAGCAAATGAGTTTAACTTTTTAAGAACACAGTGAAAGAGATCTGATTTCGGCACACCTTGCCATGTGGCGGAATAATTTTGAACTAATTTATTTTACTGGCAACTGCTTGAATATTGCCAATGTCAAGTATTTGAGCCGTGAGGTCATGCAAAAACTTGACAACGGCAATGTTTCATAAGACAAATATCGGTGCGGCCCTAACAAAGGTGACGTCGCCTTTGAACGCGTACAAAAGCCCAGTTCAACACATACACATCAAAGTTGTTTGTCTACATGAATGTGTCGCAGTACTCGGTGAAGCTGGAGAAGGGCGACTACACGCTGCGGCTGGGCGTGCGGCACGACAACCGCGCGCTGCTGGAGCGCCTGCAAGACCTGCCCGTCGCGATCCAGCAGCGGCTGCCGCAGCCGATCACGCTCGACGCCTACTGTTCGCAGCCGCTGGTGAGATTTGAAAATGGAATCATTTGATTTACTAAAACTAGATATTGCCAAGTTCTCGACTCGATAAAATTCGTATATAATTCATGGAAATTTGAATTTGACACGTAACCACAGAATACACAATAGTACAAGTACTAGTAGTCATTTAAAGAAATATACACTCTAGCTACGATGCGATTAAGCTCAATTCAGATCGCGCAGCGCTTATCACCTACAATATATCTTGCGTCTCTTTCTAGCTCGTAACTCGTACCTTTTCTGAGTGATTTTTACCTTGACTCTTTCTCTTACCTTTTACGTCACACACAGCTCGCGCGTGAGGCCCCACCTACTAGCTTCGACTAGTCTCGGATAGGCTTGACTAGTGGGACAGGGTTGACGTAACGGGATAACACGTCATATTTTTCTGTGTGTGCGTGACGTGTTTTTGGTGTTTTTTGAATTTCTTGTATTCCCAATGCATTTTATATAAAAATGTTAGAATTAGTCTCCATGCTGATAGGAAGAAGGAATTCCTAACCTGAGTGGGGCGAGACCAAGCAATTGGGTATTTAAAAAAAAAATGATTTTTTATGTATTTTAGAACTTTGATATTTAATGCAAAAAACTTAAAAAAAGCATTTTTTTGTCAATTAATTATAAACAATTAAAAATTGGTGAAATTTAAATAAAGATCGCGTGACTATAAACGCGCCATGATTGTGACGTCATAATGTTATAGCTATCTAATAACAGTACAGCGTTTACGGCTATTACACGTGACTAGACATTAGACATTACATAGTTTGTCATCTTGGGGAACATTTTTCTATCAACTGGAATGTATGAAAACTAACATTATGACGTCACACGCGCTCGGGTTGTTCGGGAGAACTTTTCGGCGTGTCTTCGGTACTGGATTCAAAAATTAATTTTTATTTGGAAATAACTTGAATTATTGCGAAAAAATAAAATAAAAAAAATAGTGTTGCTTATAAAACTTATATACTATGATCTTTTCATTTATGACAAAAAAAATTGCCAATTACTTGCTAAATAATTGCTCTTAAAGCATCTTGCTCTTCAGCATCGATTTAGAGTGCTAAATGTGAATGTGCCATAGCTTGATCAGGTGATGGCAACTCGTCCGCTGCTATCCTTTTGGGAACGTCATTTGGCTTTCAGTGCAAAACATAGATGGATGACGTTAAGTTGTTTTGAAAGTGTAGCTTTTTTATATTAAGCCAATAATTTGTGATTATTTCAATTACAGGCGTTAACGGGCGGCAAGAAATTCACTACAGGATCTTTAGCAAGTGGAAGCCTACTACCTCTTTACTTCGCGCCGGTGGCATCTGACAAGTGAGTGATAGCATTATTTATTGCACAGTGAGACCTAAAGCCGCAGTATACGCACGCTTTCTCGTGACCTAAGTTGCCTATTTCTCTTTCCGCCCGCTCCAGTCCGAAGCGGGTTTATGTCACACTTGCTATAAGATTATGTCAACCACTGTTATCATTATATCTCCGCTCAGAATGAGAAGGACATAGAATTTTAGAAGCTTTTTTATTTGGGGAATCAAGTTGGTAGCCTTTGAGAACTATACAGAGAATTCGTAGGCATGCCGGTTTTCCTATTATGATTTCCGTGACCGTTATAGCACTTGAAATTAACTTTTCTAAAACCTGCCTATTGACTTAGACATGTCAACAGTGGGTGCCAGGCGGCGATATGAAGAGGCCCTGGGATTTATGGCCGGACCTCAACCTAGAGAATGAGTTACCAGCCACTCGGCCTAAACAATTACTTACTACTAACAGGCCTGTCCCACTCCCCGTGTAGGTATCCAAAATGTACCAACGCACAGCAGCCTATCCGAGATGGCTAGTCCGTGGGGGAAAGGAAAGGGGAATAGAGTTACGTGCTAGAAAGAGACGCAACATTTAGCGGGATAGTGGAATAGGTAAGAGTTACGCGCTAGAAAGAGACGCAAAATGTAGCGTAGGTGATAAGCGCTGCGCGATCTGAATTGAACTCAATCGTACCGTAGCTAGTCTATTTAAATTCTTTAAATGACTTTTCGAAGTGGGCCTTCCGTACTTGTAGGTGCTATGATGTATTGTTTGTCAATGTCCAGGCTGACGCGCGCGGTCGGCGCCGGCCACACGCTCACGGGGTCGGTGTCGTTCGCCCGCGACGAGCTCGCCAGGAAGGTGGCGGCGTACCCGCTGGTGCTGGCGCTGTGCGAGCCGCCGCGACGCGCGGGCGCGGCGCGCGACCGCCCCGACGCCGCCAAGGACGACAAGGCGCGGCCGCACGACGACTACACGGACGCGCTCAAGGAGTTCGCGGTCACGTGGCTGCCTAAACTCGGTGAGCAAATCTATTTTAATAAATAACGCTTCACACTCACAGTGAGCCCCACACTAGGATTCCCTGTGTCGTGGGTGCAACAGACACACACAAGACAACAACACACACTGAAGTGGCAGTGGGCTGGCCACATCCGTCGTAGATCCGGCGGACGCTGCAGCAAACGGCTGTTAGAGTGGAGTTGGCGGCTCGGCACACGTAGTGTGGGACGCCCTCCTGCTCGATGGCGCGACGATCTGCGTCGGGCGGCGGGAAGCAACTGGATGAGGAGAGCCGATCGGGCTCAGTGGCGCGCCTTGGGAGAGGCCTATGTCCAGCAATGGATCAATGTCGGCTGAAGAGAGAACAACACACACACCAATACCAGAAACAGACATTCAAATTCATCATTCAAATCACTGCTCTGCTGGGAATCGAACCCAGGACCCTCCGTGCCGCGCGCCGGTGTCTCAACCACTGCGCCACTTGGGTCGTCCTTATTATTTACAATCGTTATTATTCGTCGTTATTGTTATTATTATTTTAAACGGTATACGGCACGGACAAGCTATCTGGACGTCCTCGGGTATATTTTAAATCGTATAAGGCCGTCATCCGTCTACTGCAAACGTAAGTGGAGCCGGGTCAAAAGACTACAGGTGATAAGACCCGACCACGTGACGATTATATGGACGCGCTGAAGGAGTTCATACTTAATTTTAAGAGTGCTGGGAGTTTTTTTCCGCCCGCTTTTTTCTCCTAGATCAAAGCGGATGTTTGTATAATGTTAAATGTATGACGTTCATTAAGTGTGCACAAATTGTACCTAATAATGAATAAAAGCTATTGAATTTGAATTGAATTTGAGTTCGTGGTCACGTGGCTGCCTAAACTGGGTAAGGCTATTGTCCTCCGGTCTATTTTAAACTGTATAAGGCACTGAGAAGCTACTCGTATCATCAGTCTACTGAAACATAAGGGGAGAATTAGAGAAGCCAGCTGCGGACTAGAAACGGTAAAATGCATCAGTAAACGTTTACTATGTGAAACAAACGTCTGTCTTTACTGTGCGAAGGACTGAAAAGGTATAAAGCCAAAGCACAGAATACATAATCGTACATGTGTACAGAAGGCCCACTTGGAAAAGTCATTTAAAGAAATATAGCCTCTAGCTGCGATAGTTCAATTCAGATCGCGCAGCGCTTATCACCTACGATATATCTTGCGTCTCTTTCTAGCGCGTAACTCTTACCTGTTCCACTTTCCTTTCCCCCACTGACTAGCCGTCTCGGAACGGCCGTTGTGCGTAGGTACTTTTTGATACCTACACGGGGAGTGGGACAGGCCTGGCCAAAGACTATAAAACTAGGCAGCGCATCCACATGATACCAGGATGACACGATGATACCAGGATACCAATGTCTATGGTGATGAGGTGATGAGCTCTTAGACACACTTCTGCTCTTTGATCACCTACTAGAATACGATGTTAGCATGATGGAGAACTCAGGTAAATGAATTGGAGCTATAGTTTGATTTTCCATGTCAGTAACCCATTAATGACCCACTACAGGGTCGGGTCTCCTCTCACAATGAGAAGGATGTAGGCCGTAGTCCACCACGCTGGCCTACTGCGGGTTGGTGGACTTCGCATGCCTTTAAGAACTTTTTTTTTCTGAACTCAGGCATGCATGCACATAACTTTTATTACAAAGTCATCGGTGCGTGCCACTGGGATTCGAACCCGGACCCCTCGATTCGAGGTCGAATTCTAAGCCACTGCGCTATCACCGCTATCATTTCCATGCACTTACATAAACGTTATCGCTTTGCCAGAGGGCGACAAGCTGGAGCAAGTGTACGAGGAGGCGCTGGAGAGGTTCCCCGGCCACATCGCCACGCACGTCGCCTACCTGCACGGCGTGGACTCGCCCACCGACCCCAAGAAGTGAGTCCCGTTTCAATTATAATCACTTGTTGTTGTAGACAAGTGCCAATAGATTTACGAGTGAGACCCGACTACCAATGGGTAGCTCACGAGCTCTTGACAAGGCACAAGTGGATAGGCAATTTCAAGGCAAGGTTGATCTATCGCCGGCCGGGTCTAGCTTTCCGTCACGCAAAAATAATATATATAATAAAAAACTATATTAAATAAATAAATATAAATAACGCTACACACTCACAGCCCCACACTAGGATTCCCTGTGTCGGGTGCCATGGACGCACACAAGACAACAACACAACACACCCACACCAGAAACAGACATTCAAATTCATCATTCAAATCTACGCTCTGCTGGGAATCGAACCCAGGACCCTCCGCGCAGCGCACCGGTGTCTTAACCGCTGCGCCACTTGAGTCGTCGAACTACAAAAAAAATTGTTACTATTTATGTAGATTGTAAAAAAGCTTAAAAAAACAATGTGTAGGATTTTTACTTGCTGTCAAAAAACCAACCACACGTGAGTCTCATTCAGACAGATTCTTTGTATTGGTTTTAATTTTTTCACTTAATGTTGTAAAAAATTCAAGTCTGTTGTGCTATAAAAATGCCTTGAATAGGAAGTTAGTCAGTCTCTGTGATACGTCCACAATGCTAGCCTATTGAGGGATGGTGGACTTCAGAAGCCTTTGAGAACATTATTGAGAGCGCTCAGCCGTGCATGTTCCCTCTCAATGTTTTCCTTCACTCATACACCCGGTGGCATTTAATTTTATAAAAACCTCATCCATTTTAAT
Organism: Erynnis tages; assembly: GCA_905147235.1. NCBI lineage: Eukaryota > Metazoa > Arthropoda > Insecta > Lepidoptera > Hesperiidae > Erynnis > Erynnis tages. The sequence goes on along the minus strand of LR990073.1, from coordinate 14,010,856 downwards.
GTAGTCAACGGTGCGTCCCACTGGGATCCAACTTCAAGTAAGCCGAGTGTTTATTCGATAGGCTACTAGCTCCCATGTTCAATGTTATTATGGTTTCTTTAATTCGTATAACGTTGCAGGTTACCGCACGCAAACCAGGAGCCCGATGTGACGACAGCGTGGTGTGAACAGCTCATCACTATATCCGATAAAGTAAGTTCGAAGTGTTACTTATCATTATCGAGTTGTTAGTTCAAATTAAAAGAACTTTATCATACTTGGTGAGGTGCGTAGAAGCTTTGGTCGGAGAAATATTCGTGTAATCGGGGCCCTGATTCTGTAAGTCTCAAAATATTTCGTGCCGATATCGTGTGACATCAAACTCATCAAACCGTACGTCATTTCATGAACTCGGCACGACAAGGAACCCTAATGTCTGTTCTATAAGGCACACAATAGATTGTCACGATTATTGACTTAAGCCTTTTTTGTCATTTTATCACGGGTAAGACACGACATTGCCGCGATACGAATGTGAATGGTCGTACAGAATCAGGGGCCATTTAGACATTGGATGGACTGACTAAAAATCGAAGTAACACAAAATCTTTATGATTTTGTATGTATGTCGAGTATACGCTGTACATTGATATATATTTTCAGGTAATAAAACAAATAGACCAAGATAAATTATTGGCATTTTTGGGAATGAAGAACGATTTGCGGCAGGATGCCAGTAAGATCAAACAGTGAGTATAACATATCTTGTTGTATCCTCGGGATCAGATACTTAGATTACAGTGACAGATTTGAGATGTCTTTGAGAATTTTCAGGCATGCAGGATCCAAACCCATCCCTGAATAAGAAACCAAATAATTAAAAATCATGCTATTACTAATTTACTTTTTAAAAATTAATTGGACAATACTTAATCTTAATGTACAAGGGTGAACTTGCTTATTGAAATTCTTTATCAGTTCGTCTTGACAAGATATTTTTGGTTTCTTAAGCAAAATATTCTGTTAATATTTAATAAATGTTTTCGACAGAGAACATGAAAAGCAACGGGGCTACCTGATCGACGCACTCTGTCGCAAGGGCACCGCCCTGTGCCGGCTGCGGGCCATCGCACAGAGCAACTCCGCGCGAGAGAAGATCACAGATGCGCTCCAGAACAATCTCTCTGATCTGCTCAAGTTCACTGACCTCACGGATTCCAAGGTGAGGCTGCGACCCTTTTGTTGCCACACTCAGCTATGGGCCGTTGTCAAAAACAGATCAAAGTAGAAGCGGCCCGATATTGATATTCAGAAATTTGTTTACAAAATTTCGATAGCGTGATTCAGGTTATTTGTGTGAATTTTTTAAAGTAGCTAATATTAATTTTAACCAAGTTTAACGACTCTCCTTCAATGATATCTCTTTGTTATAAAAAAAAAATTAAAAGTAGATTTTGTTTTATGAATGATTTGCCATGTTTGAGTCCATGTAGCCTACAAAAATAATATATTGTATCAGGCGTTACTTGCGGAAATCCATTGTTATTTAAGTTGTATTTATATTTGTTTGTAACAATCCGCACACGTAGAACTTACAAAAATGTTGAACTAAAAGAGTTTACATGAGGACGCTTGCCTATCTTTGTTGTTACGGTCTCATGTCAGTGGCTGTAACTTGACTCTTGAGGTGTTATTCGTGTATTTGACATGTAAAATTGTGACTATCCGCAGGCGATCCACTACGGCGTGTGGCACTGCTTCACGTTGAAGCAGTGGGGGCGCGCGATCAAGCTGCTCGCCAAGATCCAGGAGGAGAGGCCTTCCCGCGAGGTGGAGGAGCGCCTGGTGGAGGCCTACGGCCAGCTGGGCTGGGGCCACCTGGCCTCGCACGTCCAGGCCTCGCTGCCCACCCGGCACCCCGTCGCCTACCGCCCCTTCTGAGCGGCTAGCGACACCCCGCTGCATGCTGACAGACGGGTGTACTCTCACATACTGGAATTCCTACGCGACTCGTCAGGGCTCCGGTCATGTGAGCAGCAGATGTGACTGCTCAACGATAGATAATAAATGTAATGTGAAAGTTGTTGGAAGACTGTGGATATCTGCTCAGTGTTCATACACGTCGCACTGTATAAGAACTGGTGGAGTACTGGCATTGGGAACACTTGTGGATATATCTTCTCAGTTTCATATGTGTCAGTATTGTTGACGATAGCCGGGCCACTGGTGACCACAGTGTGCATTAGTTTCGACACAGTTCAATTGGCTTTGGAATGAATTCATGCACTCAGGGCATAAAGCCTTGCTTGTATAGATTTCACGCAATCCAATATCTCAATGGAACGGTTCATTCCAGCACATCTGAAACAAGTCGCCGCTAAATCCAATGTAGTAGAATATGCTCCTGGACTTGTGAGGCAATAAACTAAGCAGGGGGACTCAAAGAAAAGCTAATTTATGGATGTCGAGATGCCACACCCTCTACACCCAGTGCAGTGCAGTGACGTAGCTGCTCAAGGTACCGTGACGTTTCTCAGTGTGCAGTGACAGTGTAGAAATTCTGTGTTCGTTTGTTCGTTTGAGCATTTGTGCATCGGTGATTCGATGGAACTTAAGTGAAGTGCTTACACGTGAACGACTTTTTAGGTAAGGAACTTGGATTTTATTTTTAGTGGTCGCAATGTTACGCGACGACAACTGGTTGAAATTGTGATGGAAATATTAACTCGGAGGCGTTAATCAAAGCGAAATTTGTGATGTGCAAGTAATGTATCAACTATACACCCATTTTAAACATCATATTATCAGGAAATATCATTATACACTTACTGACAGCCCATCACGTGTGAATAGAGGTGTAAGAAACATACACTATGAATTTATAGATTATAGATTGGGAGAAACTAAAAGAGAAACCACAGAAATTTTTAATATCAGACATAATGTAACTTCAACATCCCACTTCCATTACAAACACAATTTTTGTTAGACTTTTTAAGTCATATTAAGAGGTTTGGCTTAAAGAGAGGCAGTATTGTGATCTTCAGAGATCTGAATGACAAATTATTGAATATGGCTCTGATGTATGTGTTCTCTGTAAAAATTGTGTTTAGAGTACTAGAGAGTGAAATGAATTATATTTTACTGCGATTTTATTATTGTTTTGAGGCGTTAAATTTATAAGTCAATCAATTTTTGAAGCACTAAACTAAAAAAAAAAATTAAAATAATATTACCACAGTTAACACAGTATAGATTTTAAAACAATTCTATTTTTTAAAATTTAATGATGTTTTACTAAATTATTTAAATCAACTTCAATGTATATTATAATTTTAACGTTTGACATGATGGTAATTTTTACAAATTTATCAACAAAATACCAAATGATTTTATAATATGAGTTTGAAATGAAAAAACGCACATGTTATAATGATTTATGGAACTGTGTAATGTTGTATTATAATTATATTAAGGGATGTATGCTAAATAAATAGTACATTAGGTGCTGCCATAAACTGAAACATAATATTGTGTTAATGTATGTAATGTGTATGTGCCTACATATATGCATACGTACAGTGATATGAGCGCGCGCCTCACATGAAACGCTGACCACGTGTCCCGACGCGAGCAGCGAATGTAGTCAACAATAGAGCACGTCACACGCGTCGTACCGAACTGGCCAATCGGAACACGTATCCTCAAACGCGCTATCAAAGTTCCATAGCATCTGAGCATATATATTATACAAATGGTGGGATAAGATGTTGTGGACCCTGTTAGTGTAAATGGCAGTATTTAAGTGGTTGACGACGTGTGGTTGCCAGAAATGATTTGTTTGAGGCATCATAGATCTCATGAGTAGCAAAGGCCCTACATAGAACAATAAAACTGTGTGATTTGAGGTCAGATGTGGGTGGCGTTGAGACTGCAAGTGGCCTGTATATTTTGACATTTATGCAAAAATTTATACAATACAATACAATATTCAGGGAGATGTTACTGGTATGTATACCTCTGTATGTATCGCACTGAAGATTGACTAATTGGATTTAGTTATGTTTAGTCATTCAAAGTAAATCTTTTATATCAAAAATTGTGGCACTAACTAATAACAATTTTAATTGAAGCTAAACCATTATTTTAGTAAATAGGTCAAATAAATAAAACAAAAAATATGATAAAATAATAACTTCAAAATGTTCACGTCCCATATCCAAACAGCATTTAAAATATTCCAACATGTCTGGTCTTAGATACAAAGTACATCTAACGTGTTTACTTATAAAACAAATAGATAGCTAATCATAGGTCTAAGTCTAACAAACAAGCAACTAGGAACGAATTGCATTTGTTCAGTATCATTTACATTTCGTTTATTATAATATATCAAGGTTGTTACATAAAAGTACATTACACATGACACGATGAAATCTGCTTCCCGCTCAATAGAAGTGGATATCTGAAAAATTTAACATCTCCAATCAGATGTTATCATTTATATTTTTAATAAAAAAATGCTGAATTGACCTGAATAAATGCAAGTAGTTCCTTAGGCGTTGGGCGCATGGCTTGTTTTGTAAATTTTATGTCTGCCAATATCTTCACGTGGCTAAGGCCATGCTCAGGGGGCTTATTCTGTATGACCATTCAGATTTCGTGCCGATATCGTGTGTCATCCAACCGTATGTCATTTCATGAACTCGGCACGACGAGGAACCTTAATGTGTTTTCTATAAGGCACACAATAGATTGTCACGATATTTGACTTTTGAGCCTTTTTTGACCTTTCATCACGGGCAAGACACTACATTGCCGCGATACGAGTGTGAATGGTCGTACAGAATCGGGGCCCAGTTCGTAGGAATTCAACTCGTGCGTATACGAACGTTCACGCACGAACAACCCCGACTTTGAAATACTATGCTATCACACTGCGTGCGAGTTAGTTGTACGTCGAATTAGTCGCGCGTATTGTGACTGCTTGCCCAGCGGTGATAGCCCAGTGGCTTGAATCGAGGGGTCCGGGTTCGAATCCCAGTGGCACGCACCAATGACTTTGTAAAAAAGTTATGTGTGCTTTATAAAAATTAAATATCACCTGCTGTTACGGTGAAGGAAAACATCGTGAGGAAACCCGCATGCCTGAGCGTTCAGAAAAAAAAAAGTTCTCAAAGGCATGTGAAGTCCACCAACCCGCACTAGGCCAGCGTGGTGGACTAAGGCATACATCCTTCTCATTGTGAGAGGAGACCCGACCCTGTAGTGGGTCATTAATGGGTTACTGACATTGTGACTGCTCCCATAGTGTTCCTTAGATCGAGATTGTTCGTCCGTGAACGTACGTATACGCACGAGTTGAATTCGTATGTCCACTGAGCGCGGTTCAAGGCCTTCGTCCTTCTCATTGATGAGAGATGACCAAAGCATTCAGTGGGTCACTAATGGGTCAACGACAAAATGATTTCAAAACATAAAAATATCTGACGAGTCATGTGCCAAGAGGTCTCGCAGTCAACAAAAATAGTCTTATGGTGCTTCATATTAGTTCATTTTAAGATACCATACTGTAATTAGGTTAGGATAATATTATTATAGTTCAATTTTAAACAAAATAATGTTTCGACAAAGGCTTTGTTGCTTTCGAATTATGGGTTAATTGTAATAAAATCTATTAGAATCATCTTCCATGTCTGTTATTCAAATAAGTTGTGTACTATCAATAAACTAAAAAAATTCTAGATTTATGTATTATTTTTCTGTTCTGTCCATTTTAGTATGTTTAGTTTTTTAACTGAATGACTGCATATAAAAGTAATAATAAATTATACTGTAACAGGGACAGAGTCATTGCATTTTGTATGTATGTAGGTATATGATTTTATATTTTTGCACTGAAATTGGTCATTAAAAATTAATAATGTCAGTCTGTATGGCAGTGCTTCGCGATTGTAATTAGAAGTTAAAAAGAGTTGTTAATTAAGATGAAATGAAAATACGTATAATGAAAATTGAAATAAAAATATTTGACAGAATGGTGGTTACATAAAAGTACATTTTACATAACAGAACTATCTAACTAAGTTTTGAAGCATACTCAAATTCACATTTTGGATCCATCACATAATAATATACAAGAATACACAATAGAATAATTTATTATGTCTACAATTATTATCGACGGTTCCCGGGCTATTTGTATTAAGCGACATTTTGTAAACTTTACACCAGAGCAGTTTAAAGTTTTGATTTTTGAAAAAAAATTCATAACTTCCGCAATTTGTAAAATTTTAGAAAAAGATGGATATTTATTGATTAGGTTACATAGTCTGCGTAATCTGATTAGGTTTTTTTTCTGATATTCCTATTATTAACGAAGTTAGATGTCGTTTAATACAAAATAATCCTTTTATTTTATTTTTTTGCTCCAGGCTAAATGATTTAACCGCCTACAATTAGTATTTTTTGTTCCTGGCTAAGTGACTTATCCGCCTAGGTTTATTAATTCTTGCTCCAGGTTAAATGACCTAACCGCCTAGAACTGAAAATAATAGCTCCAGGCTAAATGCATTAAATTGAAGATTAGTTTTTACTAATTTGTTTCTAATCGTGCCTGAGTAATGAAGTTTACTGAAACGGGCGGTTAAAACATTGTTGAATTTAAAGTTACCTAGGAATTATTATTTTGTCAACAATCTCCCGGGTGCGCTCAACGGCCTCTTTCTTTACCATGACGGCTTCACAGAAGGAGACCACTGCCTTCCAGTCTGTCTTCTCCGCCAGCATCTTTGCTACAATTGCAGACGGAGCGAAGTTTACCCCAATTTGGCTAACCAAGGCGGAACGCTCATATTCCCATGCAGGACACGCTTCAAGGGTGTGCTGAGCGTCGTCCTGATCTCCATCACAGTGGTAGCAATGGGGTTTTTCTTCCCGTCCAATCCGACACAAATACTCACCGAAGGAGCCATACGCGGTGAGTATCTGTGTTAGTCGGAACGTAACACTACCTTCCCGTCTGCCCATCCAGGCGTCAATTTTGGGCAGAATTGCTCCACCAGCTCTTTGACCTGCATGCTTCTCCTCCAGACGTTGGCGCCATTCAATCCAAGCCTGTCTATGTGCCTGCTTTCGCAGAAGACTTGGCTCATCGTTATTTTCTCGTTGGAGAATTGCCCGACTTTGCAGGTAAATCTTGTCATCCATATCCGCCAAGATGTCGAGGGGTGGAAAGCGTGCCAGGATTGTTGCCGCTTCAAAGGATATCTAACTCTCAATCCTGCAATGTTTTCAGACCACCAGTATACTTCTTTTCTATTAGAAGCCCTACATCGGGGCATCGCTACGTCACATATTGATGTCATTACTTCCCGTACCCAGACTGATTCATTCTCGGGATCAGAAAAAGTCTGGGTTTCTGCCCAAAATCCAGCGTTTTTTTTTGTTTTTTTTTTATAAATGGAGCAAGCAAACAGACAGACGGGCCACCTGATGGTAAGTGGTCACCGTCGCCTACTGACACGTGCAACACCAGGGGGGTCGCCAGTGCGTTGCCGGCTATGAAGGAGAGCTTTTTTTATGCCCTTCTTGAAGAACCCCATGTCATAGTCCTGCGGGAATACATCAGCCGGAAGACTGTTCCAAAGTTTGCATGTACGAGGCAAAAACGTACGTGAAAAACGGACTGTGGATGAACGCCACGAATCCAGATGATGAGGGTGAAATTTCAGTCTCCGGCGGGTGGTGTAGCGAATAAAGGGTGATGTCGGCATTATCCCGTATAGCTCCGCGGAGCACTCACGGAGCAAAGTAAACACAGAGAGAGCCGACATCGCGGCGAAGGCTCAGTGGTTCTAACCTATCGGTCGCTCTTGGGTCATTGACGATTCGGATAGCGCGTTTCTGGACGGATTCAAATGGACTTAGCTAGTATTTTGGCGCCCCCGCCCACAGGTGCGAGCAGTACTCCATGTGGGGTCTTTCCTGCGCTTTATAAAGCGTAAGGAGTTGCCCCGCAGTGAAGTACCGCCTCGCTCTGTTGAGGACACCAAGCTTCTTAGAGGCCAGTTTGGCCTTGCTTTCCAGATGACTCCAAAACTGCACGTCTCTCGCAATGTCAATACCCAAGATCCCAATACTTTCACTCAGCGTTGGTAGCAGCGAGTAATAGATCCCTATTAAGCTGTTTAAGAGACCATCGTCGTGCTTGACCAACGTGTCTGTTATTAGGGGGTCGCAATGTCACAGCGAACATGATGTAGCGATGGTCGGATAGAGTTACTAACTCTTCTGCGACTCTCCATCCCGATATCATGTGAAGCCCATGTCAAATCCACAATTGACTCCCCCTGTCACCGTACGCAGGTACTTATGAATCCAGTGTTGAGAAGCCGAAGGTCCAACCCTGTCGCCCACATTTGGATAACCTCTCCTCTTCTGTTTCCCCTTGTGTCACCCCATGCTTTTGAGCGAGCATTAAAATCACCCAGCACTATAATAGGGCGTGGTAGGCATCTACGGGTAAAAACTGCGAGTCTATCTAGGTATGCTTCATAGGCACCAATTCCACAGTTAGGAGATACGAGTATGTAGCAGCCTACACATGCGAGAGGTCCCCACTCCACCGAAACATAACTCTGCCCTCTATCAATGAGGGAGTACGAAGGGTATCTCTTTCCACCCCATTAAATGGCAACAGAGCCATCGATGTCCCCGAACCAAAGAGGATGTTTCGGCACATCGTACGGCTCTGCCACCACTGCCATGGCAATCGACCACTCCGCACAGGACTTTTAACAATAAAGCTTGAGCCCCGCGGCAGTGATTCAGATTGCCCTGGAGGACCCGAAATCCTGTGAATTCTGAATCTCCATTGCTTCCTCAGTCGTTAGTTGACTTTCTATGTCAATTTGTGCTGAATCCTGAAATGGGTTAGAAGAATCCTGAGAACTTCCAGCCAATCTCTTGCTCTGAGGCGGAGTACATTTTTTACCTCCCATTCGGTGGTCTGCAGGTAGGCCAATGTCAGCACATACAGTACATTTAGGGGACTTAGCTGAGCAATCCCTCGCTTTGTGATCGTCATCTTTTTCACCGCACATTTAGCAGCGAGGACTTCTGTCCACAGAGCTCGTGCATTGTTGTCGCACGTGTCCAAACTCCAAACATCGGAAGCACTGCAGCTTGCGTGGTGCCAGTACTTGAACTCTTGCCCTGATCCAATCAACACGGATGTACTTTTCACTAGCCAGTTATTAGACGCCCGTTTTAGACGGACGCGCCGCCAGCGTGCCCTTGCTAAAACCAATGTTTTAACCGACGCCTCAATAGTCAATCCATAGTCAAGTTTGATTGTATTAAGTGTATACTGCTATTATTAAATTTGTTTGAAGTACTAAAATTTTGTTTTTGTAGTAGCTGTAGCGACAGTGCTAGTTTAATAAAATATTAAGGAACATGGGTTTATTCGCCACATCTAGCAAATACAAGTATCTAGCTAATTGTATTAAGCGACATTCTTACGTATTTATGAGGTAAAGCTAATTGTATGAAGTGACATTCTAATGTATTTATAAGGTAAAGCTAATTGTATGAAGTGATATTCTAATGTATTTATAAGGTAAAGCTAATTGTATGAAGTGACATTCTTATGTATTTATAAGGTAAAGCTAATTGTATGAAGCGACATTTCAAATTATTTATCAGGCGAGGCTAATTGGTTTAAATAACTCTCTGGTATTTCATAGTATAGCTTAAGTACACAGTTCCTAAATTTGTCGAAATTTTGTGTCGGTTCATACATCGTAGTGCAAAATGGGCTCCAAAAATGCCATTGTATTAAGCGACAAAAAAGTGCTCAGATCGTCACCAAACCCCGCTCAAACGACGCGGAAAAATTCGCTGATTCCGAATATGTATATAAGTCAATTTCGCCCAAAATGTCGCTTAATACAAATAGCCCGGGAACCGTCGTTATAATAAATGAGTTGTTTCAGTACATAAACATAGGCGAATCCAGTACTAGTTTCGGCGAACTCGTGTCCTACTTGTTTATTGAGTGTTCCAAGACACATTGGACGCTTCTCCATGAATAAATTAGGCATTTATTCATGAAGTGACAGCCTATCTACTGGATTTTTTATTGGTAACGCATGCGCTATCTTTATTTTAGACTAGCTTTTGCCCGCGAAGTCGCGTAGACTCTCTACCTCCATATTTACGAGTAGCAGCATTTTACCAAAAAGCGTTCTTTATTTAGCAAAATGAGACAAGGCGTTGACAGATAGATAAGTATTTTAACGAACAAGCCAAGCTGTTAAACAGACAATATGTTGGCGTAAAACACTATAGGTGTTACAGTCTCCTTGCATGTTGCCCTGGTACCTAGGTACAGCACAGGAAGACAGGAGAATGTTGCGTTGCTTACAGAAATAGAGCAGTGCCGTCAGCATCAACACTCATTAGTATGTCATCTGTCTGACATCGTCTCATACTATACACGTTAACTACGAATACTTTTGTCGGTATTGGTATTGTGGATGCTCGGGTTACAGAACAGTATAGGAGTGATTTCGTTTATTTCGATGATGAATTATTGTTCGAATTGAAGTCTGATTTTAATTGCTCACTTTTAAATACCTCCCTAGCTTTAAAAGTGTCAGATCATTCTCGTGTGACCGCAGCTCCGACAGTGACAACTGGAAAGTTTTAAATTAAAAATCCTTTCTGTGACCGTTTCTAACTCGTTTTCCCAATTTTACTTGCGTGCGTTGAAATGGATGAGCGGGTGACAGATTGGTTATATGCCAATAAAAACCGGCCAATTGCGAGTTTGACTCGAACACAAAAGTTTTGTACCATTAGGTACCTATCTATAAAAACGGCAAAAAATCATGTCTGTTTTATAGGATCTTTGTTTTGTTATAACGACCTGACAGGTCGTCAGGCGTGGCGCAGTGGTTAGGTACGACACCGTTGCGCTGCGCGGAGGGTTGTCCTGGGTTCGATTCCCTGCAGAGCAGAGATTTGAATGACGAATTTGAATTGCTGTTTCTGGTCTGGGTGTGTTATGTTCTTGTCTTGTGTGTGTCCATGGCACCCACGACACAGGGAATCCTGGTGTGCGGCTATGAGTGTAAAACGTTTTTTATTTATTTATTTATTATATAGTGCTCCCACAGGATTTCTAAGGTGGGGATTGTTCGTGCGTGAATGTACGTATACGCGCGAGTTGAATTCGTACGAAATTGCGTCTAAACTGAGCGCGCCCTAATTAATAGGGTCCCATTTTACCCTTTGGGTACGGAACCCTGAAAATTGAGGGCGAAAAATCACACCGATCGTTGGGCGTCCACGCGTGGCGCGTCACACCGCAATGCACGTAACTGCGAATTTATTGACAAATTGTTTTGCAATACGTAACCTTTTTTCTATTTTTTTTAGGTTACCGCTATGGTTGAATTGGTTGGAAAATTCGAGAAAAATGCTATGGTTTCCGAAAGGACGTTTTGTAAAATAAAATTTTGAAAATTTGTTAACAACTTTGAAATTTTTCGTAGAACTAGGAAAACCTACCACTACATTTGTAGGACAATGTGGCCATTCATTTATACTAATATTTACTAAGCTGCATACAAAAAATCAGCTGGTTATTAATAAGTTTTATGACCTCGTTTGTTGACATATTTGGCGTGGAGGGCGCACCAACTCAAACCATCGATTTTGTAGGACAATTGTTTTTCAGAGTTTATTATCATAGATTATCTTAAAAATTCAATAAAAAATTTACTGTTAGACAATTTCGACACCCTACCAAATCGTGTTTTACATCTGCACAGTTCATTACCTACCTATTTGAGAATTTGGACATAGGAAAAACTTGGGCATCTCGTCGAACCGAACGAACTCACGAAGATTCAGCCAGATTATTATTAATCACTGAAAAAAACAGGCGGTGGCTGCCAGACTATAAGTATTTCCGTATTTTGGTAGTCGAATATTCTTGCCATTGTTCTAATCATACAAACTGCAACTTTCTCTGTTCCCTTCATCCCAACAATAGACCAATTAAAACCCCCAAAATGCAACTACTAAGCGAAATAAACGAGACAAAGTATACTGAATATTCCAAGGCGAGCAGCAGATGAGTGCAGCGAGGTGCGGCAACTAGCTGGGAATCCATTAAATAGTTTAATTAAACGCGGCACCGCGACCAGCTTTCACATTAGAACTTATGGCGTAAGGTGTAGGATAAAGCGGGGATATTATCATAAACTTGATTTGAATGGCATTGGGCAATTCACAGTGCATTGTGAGAGGAACTCCGATTGGTCGGTCATTAATGGGTTATAGACTTATATGTCCCAAGCATGCGGTAAATTGTTTAATGGTAACTACACTGATAGCTGATAAACCTATTCATGAATGTAGCTTGCCACAAAGTGGGATAAGTGCCTACGCAAAGCCTCGCTTTTTTTGGCCAGAAATATACATAGAACCGAACCATACACCCAAAACACCAAACGAAAATTCACGTTCATCACACAAATATTTCGAAAAATGATGTGAGAACCGAACAATATAAAGTTTTCAGCGAAACCTCATTGGACAGTTTAATTTATAAATCCACCTACCCCATCAATATTCAAACCTCGTTTACTGTTAGATATCAAAACTAATATCGGAAGAATTATACTAATAAAAGTTGCAACGATGTTGCAGCTGGAATCTCGTGTAATCTGCATACAAATGCGACGTGCATTGCCTGATGCAAGGCCGGCGATTTGAGGCACGTGACCTGACTGCATCACGGCGGTTCACAATGTCGACAAATATTCCTATTTTTCAGCGTCATGAATTTTTATTTTCTATATTATAGCTACCTGTTTTGAAATGGCGTAGTTACTAAGTGACATGGATATTGTAGCTCTCGATGTTGACTGAAGTCCCTACTGTTAGAGTTTTATCGTTAAGAGGTCATGCTTTGATCATGTTTCTAATGCTGGAAGTGGAGGCAGTGTTCTCCAATTTAGGTATTGTCTGTTCCTGACTGAAACATAAAATTTTATGATTCGGCAATACCTTTACCTACGGTTTGAATATGAGGGCGATATTGTTATCCTTCCAAGCAAATTCGAATCGTTCACCCTTCATTAGGTTCTATAAGCACGTACCTAGAACCCCGCTGCTTCAGTAGGTCGCAAGCGATCGAAAAAGTTGGCAAAGTTACGCGCGTTTAGTGGACAGGTGATCGCTAGTGTTTACTGTTTACTCGGGGAATGACTTCCCTCGTATAAAAAATTCACTACGATCTCTTGTCCTCAAAAAATCGAGTTACCTAATACATGACTCAGATTATAACATAAGTACCTACTGTGTCGTCCCACATATAACGCCTTCCGGCCCTCTGGATTTCATTGCCTCATCTCCATCATGCGTAAATCGATAAAAACTGGGGCGAGCATCGTGAGAACCGTGTCTGAACCGTGACTTAAATTAAATCACGGGGAAGTTTAATATGGGGACCAAAGTTCTTATATTGCGGTTCAGTTGATGTGGTTATCAAAGAAATGTTCACCGTGCTATCCGGAGTAAAATCCTGCGATCCAAATTAAATAATCCAATCCAAAGATAGCGTTATCCGGGCTGCTTATTTGTTACTCGAATTTGTATTTAAACTGTTAGATTTATTATTATTCTAATGAAGACAGGTTTCGTTATAAGAATTTTGTCAACGCAAGATATTTTCATTGTTTATTTATTTATTTATTATTAAATTCTTTATTATATCCTTATAGAAGAAAGGTACAAAAGGCTCAAACAAATTGTTCCTACATAATAATAATATTTTTCATTTCTAAACGTTTAGAAAATTTTGTGATTATCAATTAGATGGGACACGCAATCCTACATTACTCTTATTTTTTAAATAGGTATTTAAAGTATCTTTTTTCTGTTATAGTAGTAAAGTTCCTATAGCTTCAAAATATTTACAAAAAAAAACTTAAATAGGTACCTATCTACAAACCGTAAAGATAAGGACTACAAAATATACAAAATAACAATAATAGGTATGTAAAAACTAATTACTTTAACACCTACCACACACACGTTACACACAGTGCAAGTGCAATAAAAATGATTAACTACATAATCTTATTTTTTATACATAAGTTTATGACTTAGACCAAGCGAAGTGAGTATCCAGTCTTGTAGCAGCAATGACATCCGCCATCTTGAAATTAATTAAAAACACGCCTCAAGCCACTTAGCTAACCTTATCTTCTAGCTAATGTATCTACCTATGTATTTGTAAGTAGCTTACAATTTTTAATTACTTTAATGTTTTACATCGTTGGACAGGCCTCCCTAATGTAATCCGGTCGTGGACCCTTTAAATCGATTTTCTGCTGTCTTCACAATTAACTTTAAAAAGTAATTCCCAAGTAAATTAAAAGTAAAGGAGTGCTTACAGAAACGTCTGAAAACTCAGCTCAACTTCTAATATCTTTAAAAAATGATTTTTGTAGCTTGCAAAAACAATAATAATGAAGTCAAATGACTTGAAATATTGATAACGTCGTAAGTCGGCTCCTTTAGACAAAACATCGATTTTGTATAAAATAACCCGGCTTATGACGTCATTTTTCGTTGTTGACAGTTAAAAAAAATTTAATTGACTCCCAGTCCACATCTCAATTGCATAATGTGAAGTCTCGTCAAGTTCACTACAAAGATCACCTCTCGTGTCTTTCACAAACAGACAGCAGTTAAATACTTACGAGTACACAATTGGAACGTCGAGGTGATCGCGATCCACCATAATTAAATCTCGCGCGACGCCACTCGAATAATAATTGCGTGATCCCTGAGATGAGTTAGTTTCACCGCAGACGTGAAAAGAGTTACGTACATCTACTACTATTTATCCGTCTATCAGCCTTTGAAAGTCCACTGTTTAATCGTTGCGAATTCTTTCACGTAGAAAACAGCTCTTTCTATTGACCTCCAGGAACTTGGCACCGCACTTAAGAGTAACAACAATTTTGAAGCTTGTCCCGGATTGTTCTAGGTTTGTTCTACTTTGTTCCAAAACGGCATAGGGCTGAGAACGAAACTTTCAGAAAAAATTAGATAAAACCCATTTTTGAGCTGGCACCGCACTTTGAAGGTATTGCGATTTTGACGGTTGCTCTCTCAGCGATTTTGATTTTGTGAATTTGTCTCACACAGTTTTAAGTTCTCGGCGCTGTAGGTCATTACAAACATTGCTTGTAAGAAAGGGTACTTCAGGCACTGAGGTGGCCAAATGAGGAGGGAGGTGTAGTACAGTCAGTCATTAGTATGTCACATTATTATGTATATCAATCTGTCTTGTAATCCTCCCATACTCGATGCGATTACTACACGAAACTGCGTAGCTTCACGCTCGATGTACTGTAGGTAAGTAAGAAGTCACCTACAAATACCGGACTGAAAGTCTAACTATTAAAATGAAATTAAATGTGTTGATAAGTGGATAAATAAGATTTGGGAAAGTCGACTAGTGACTTTATAAACGCGGAAATGGAATGAAACGAAACTTATTCGAATCGATTTCGGAAGTTGAAATTCAATTCTCTCGCTTATCCATTCCCTGTACGACGAGATGCCATCGCCGCCAAAGTGTCTGGATCAAGGTGGATTTTGGAATAAATTACTCCGAACGTAAGATATGCTCACTATACATTTGTTCAAAAAGCCCAGGAATTCTGTTAAGCCTGCTTAAAGAAGGATTAAACTCGAATACTACTAAGGTTGTGTTGTTTTGTCTCAAAAATTCTTGCCAGTCTTGGTATCTTGGTTAGCTACCCATTAATGACCCACTACAGGGTCTGGTCTCCATTATGAAAAGGCATTAATAATCAACCACGTTGGCAAATAACAGCTTCACGTGTCAAAGATGACATTATTTATAATGACATTATTGTATAATCTCATCACCGGTAAGCTCTCGAACCCCTCAGTGCTGGAGTTAGTATCGCTGAGCATCCCAAAGTACACTCATGTCCGGAGGGTTCCCCTTTTTGCTGTACCTGTTTGCAGGTTGGTGATGGTGAGAGTCACCACTTGTTCGTGCGCTGACACTGCTCAATGGCGTTCTGGCTTGGTATCCGGGTCTGGACTTGTTTCATTCAACACCTGCTGTATTTCGCAGAACCGTCGAAAGATATGTGCAAACATTGTAAACGCTTTAGATTAAAGAGAAATCTGTAATGTTTACAATATGAATGTGTTTCAAATAAAAAAAAAAAAAAAATTATAGAAATAGGGTTTTCTCACGTTTTCAAGCACTATTATAGCAGGTATTGCAACCACGCTAGTAACGGGTAGGTAGGTTTCACCATTATAGCAGGTGACATTTATTTTTAAATGACTTTGGCTAAATTATTATCCATTGGCTATTAAGATTTGAACCTAGACCTCTAGAGTGAAAAGCCGTTCTTAGCTGAGTTTTATCGCGTTTATCTTGTCGGTCAAATATTTTTCGCGAATCTGTAGCCCACTAATGGGCTACTGCAAGGTAGGATCTCCTCTCATAATAAGATCGACGGAGGACTAACCACCACGCTGGCCTAGTGCGGGTTGGTGGACTTCACATGCATTTCAGAACATTTTTTTTCTAGTGAACGTGGAATTTTCCTCGTGATGTTTTTCTTCAAGTTATTGGTGTGTGCCGCTGGGATTCGAATCCAGACCTCTCTAGTAAGAGGCCGAATTCTTAGCCACTGGGCTATTACTGCTTCGTTTGCCGAATAATATTAACCTTTAACCCATAAGGGGAATTCTAAAACAAAATTGGTCCAAACGAATGTTTGATCAATGCTCATCAACATGTATGAGAGATCTATATCATTTAATTAAATTTTGTTTACGTTTGAATCGAGTCCATAAATTTTATTTCAGAAATTTATTGCTGTTTTCTAAAATTGAGGATTTTGATATAACACAAAGAAATGGCACACTTCATTGGCACAAATTTATTTTCAAGTTAATTTTCACGAGAAAGCCAAAGGGAATTTTTGAGTATATTTTGTAAAAACTTAACAAAAAGTTATGATAGTGTGCGTCACGTTTTTCGATGAATTTCATGTGCATTTCATTCTAATGCATTTTATTTTAAAATATTAGAATTCATGCATTAATCTCCATGTAGACTTTAATTGTGCCAAATTTTACTACTAATTTTAATACTAGGTACTCCTTTCACGCAGTGAGCTGTAAATTGTACCCAAAATTTTCGCTACGTAAGATTATATTCTAATATTCCGGTATTCGAAAAAACAGCTATCTATTATATTCTATCATACATTTACTAACCCCAATATTGTTGTGTAATTTCGCGGGCGGAATTCTGCACATTCCTGCGTGAAATTCCGCAGCCGGCTCTGTCTGTTTCCCGGCATTCCGATCCCTATTTAACCGAACCAGCTTGTTTATTCAATTGTTTTGTTTCCGAAGAAATGTCCATAAAGTTTTTCGGGGCTTTTCAGATGGGCCTTTTGATATAGCTTGTAAACCTCTAAACTTTTCCGCACAAGATTGTGGCTTCGCTCGTGGGGCTGACGTTTGTATCCTATTTATAAACGACAGCATGTTCTCGCAGTAATGTATCGCAGTTTATAAAATGTATATTGATCTTATAAATGAAACAGTGAAAACAGGCACTTAAAACCATTACAAAGTTATTAAGATTCGGGAGAAAAAAATGTTCTACCAATTTTCGTTTCTTTCGCAGGACCGCGACTTCGCGCGCATTCGTTGCTTTTTTAAATTGCATAATACGGAATGCACGCGTTTCTATTTTATTCAGCCACATCGTTAGAAATTCATAAATGCTATTAAATTTAAATCTAATAATTATAATTATAGACTAAGTACTACTGTTATAAATGTGAACGTTTCTGAGG
This sequence comes from Erynnis tages, assembly GCA_905147235.1. Lineage (NCBI taxonomy): Eukaryota > Metazoa > Arthropoda > Insecta > Lepidoptera > Hesperiidae > Erynnis > Erynnis tages. The sequence continues at coordinate 13,992,926 of LR990073.1, read as the reverse complement.
ATGAACGGAGGTTAAAAGTGGAAACTTTTACGCAAAATCGGCTGAATAGATTTGGATGGCTTAGAAGACATGAAAAATACAATATATGTTTAAGAGTATGTTGCGTTTTCACAAAGCGATAGTTGATTAAACGTATCAATGTAACGTAACGTAATCTACTCGACAGATACAACCCTGTTACGTACCTATTAGTTAATCCCATAAGCAGACATAATAATTACGCACGTAACCGTGCCAAACTACGACATTAAGTCTAGGGACTTTGTCGCATCTGGGCTGCCCATTAGTGATGTTTTTGCTCCCAAAGATTTATGGCAATCTCGATTAACGTTTATTGTCATAATGCCCGCCTACGACCTTGACATGGAACAGCAAAAACCCTCTTGATGATGAAAGCAGTTTAGAAGTCGTCTGCAGGCAGATAGCGGCTTTGTTATAGCTGACAATGGGAAACCATGCCAACGACTCCTGGCTTCGGAGACACCTACGATACATATAGATACGAGTTTAGAATTAAAATGAATCGCTGTTCGTTAGTCTCGCTAAAACTCGAGAACGGCTGGACAGATCTGGCTCATTTTAGTTTTGATACGGTGAGAAAATGTGAAAAGAAAATAGAAGAAATTTCTTTAATTGGCAGAACGAAGTGTGCCGGATCTAGGATTGATATAAAATAAGGTGAGGCAAAAACAGTTTTTTTCCCCTTTCTCTCCTTTAATAAAGTAGAGTTTTAAGTTGTTGTATTTGTTGAATTTAAGCAGCGATAAGTTAATAGGTTAAATTTGGCAATACCTTTCTTCTATATCATAATGTTGTCGATAGCAAGCTCGCTGGCTCAAAAACATAACATTTTAAGCTGCTTTCTGAAGTCAGTTTAATTTTTTTAAACACGAGTAGCAAAATCGCTTTCAGTCCACTTGATGTTCAAAGGATCCTTGTATGAAGCCTCAAATCACGATACCTTGGTCCGGCGACGAAAAAAATTACATGGATTAAAAATATTATTTATATGCGGGGCTCATAACCTCGAATTTAATTAGACGCGTCGATTAACGACTTCTGAAATCCTGATTAACGTGAAAATTTGAACGCTTGTTGGAGCCCACTGGCCCGGTTCGGATACGGTACCTAAATAAATTAGTAGACACCTACTGTGATCCTCGTTACCTTGGCCTCAATGGATTGTGAGGCGATCCTTATTCCATTCCATCGTTTCATCCAAATGTTGCGAATAATTTTGAACATTCTTCTATTCAATAATCTACCATCATTCTTCTGAAGCATACTTCATTAGGTTTTTGCAATGGATACATTGGCAAGTGGTGAACTCATGTTAGTCGTTGTCAAGTGGACTATATGGTCTCCAACGAGGTTTGCCGACTGTTTTCTATCGTCTTTGTCCACCCCAGCACGTCTGCGAGCATGTTACATGTATATTACAGCCCATAATTTTGGACTACACTTTTGTAGAACACATTTATTAGAATTACTTTATTCTTTTTTCTATGGGATTGGCAGTCTAAATTACTCTAAATTAAGGGCAGGACGTCGCCTGCCGGGTTGACTAGTTGAAAATAAAAGATAAGTAAGAAATAGTGTGATGCCATAACATAATGAACTTTTATTGCCGTTTTTATCTCTTGGAACAAAAACCACACGCGGAAGCTATCGGAACGGACCATTTATTTCCATTTACCGAGTCCATTATGATGGACTTTTCAACTCTACTATAATTTTATGTGTTTTTATCACAGTTTTGTGGTAAAACGTCGGTTGTTTTTCAAGCAAGACGCTAGTTGATATAACCCGCCTTCTAGCATGAAGGTCTCGTAAGACGATTAGTTATTTTCTATTAGGTACATACGGGCCGCACTTAGAATTTAAAAACAATTCCCGTAAGAGTAAAAATGGTAATGTGAAATGTAATAATGTTTTAATGTGTTAAGATTTAGAGCGCGTTTTTATAATGTATTTTTCAATGTTACTAACCCTTAGTTTCTCGGTGTTTTAACTGAATTTCGGAGTATAACACCAATCTTCAAAAAACAGCATCCGTATATTTGTGGTTAGGTCAGCTGCATTGGGCCAGCGTGGTGGTCTTATTATTGTGAGACACGATCCGATTCTGTACTGGATCACTCATGGATTAAGAGCCTTCACCGCCACAGCAGATGTTATAAGCACATTAGAAAAGTTACTGGTGCGTGTGACCTAATCGAATCCACCCGAGAAACAGATTTAGTTTAGCCACTAGACTCTTACCGATATTCATATATGTATGTAGAAGCAAAATTATTAATTTAATATTCACACCTTCTGTTATGTCTGATTGTTAACCACCAACGACAATGCCTGGAGCGGGTTTATCAGCAATTACCGCCAGTGTTCTCCACTGGTGCAAACAATCGAAAAACAATGCTAACGGCAAACTTTGATTTATCGTCCGAAAGTCCGCTCCGAAAATATAAATTCAATAATGGTGCCCAAGATCATAAATAACCTTTATTTATTTTTCCATCGCCCTCTTATTTATATACAACATATTGAATTTGGCCCCCCGGTGAGACCTATAAGGTGAGGACTGATTGAATGACTACCAAAATGTAATAGAAATATAAATCAATCAAAATTTAGTCGGCAAGGACGTTTGAAGGACCGATAACCGAAGGGCAGTTATCTCTTCGTGTCGAAGGTCCTCGAATGGCGACCATGTCTTGGCAGAAGGTACATGCCGCTGGACTAGGTTGACTGATGACCTGAAGAAGATGGAATGACCTGAAGGAAACCGATGGGTTCAAAGAGCTTAGGACCGGGTGGAGTGGCGTCAATGGGATCTTCTAGAGGAAGCTCCTCCTTCCTTCCTTTCAGCCCTTAGTAGTCCACTGCTGGACATGGGCCTCCCCTAATCGACGCAACTCCGCCCGGTCCTGGGCCCTCTGAATCCAACGGTTTCCCGCTGTCTTCCTCAGGTCATCAGTCCACCTGGTCGGAGGGCGGCCTGTGCTCCTTTTGCCTAAACGTGGTCGCCATTCGAGGACCTTTTTTCCCCATCGGTTGTCAGTCCTGCGAACGATGTGGCCAGCCCATTGCCACTTTAATTTGGAAATTTTGAGAGCTATGTCGGTCACCTTCGTTCTTCTACGGATTTCATCATTTCTGATTCTGTCTCGTAGAGAAATACCGAGCATAGCTCTCTCCATTGCCCTCTGGGCGACTCTGAGCTTGTAAATTAGGCTTACAGTAAAGGACCACGTCTCGGCACCGAAGGAGGAAGCTCCTCTACATCTAATAAACCATACATTCCCAACTGAGCACGTTTATTTTGAACAGAATTCAAAGAAGGAGGAGATTATTATAATTATGTGTCTTGTTGTTTCACGGCATCTTAAGAAGGTGTTGTTAGTAACTCTACCATCTGAAGGCGGATTATGAGAGCGGCGGCAGGTATTTCCCTAGCGATCTACAATATTTCTACTACCTAATAAAATCCTTTTTCCATTAATCCCGTCACGATATGTAGCAGCGAAATAAATTGTTAAATCCGGCGCCGATGTACCAGGACAATCCGGGCATAGTTTGGGATTTATCTCTCGACGCTGCGGCTGTGAAATTTGTACGGCTTTGGAGTACGTACTCTGTCAGGATGGTGGGGTGGGAAGTAACAACTAAGCGTTTTCCTCTGCTATTCCACTTATGGTTACCCGTAAAACATGAGCAACCTCGCAGCACTAGGTAGCTAACACCATAAGAAACAACTTGTGTACTACGACTTTTGGTAATTTGTTAATTTTTAATTTCATACAAAAATATTTATAAATTTAATTTCCCGTTTGAATGTTTCTAACTCTACGCGCATCGCAAAGATTACGTAAACAAACCCCGTAAAAACTTCGCGGGGGGTGCAGCGCTACCGCCTTTGATTGAACTTGACCTATTCGCCCGCCAGTCGACCGTCGGTCATGCGAGTATTCATGAATGAAAAATACTTTCGTAGACTTACAAATATCACAACAGTGCAACAAAAACTTGTTTCACCATTTATTTTTTATGTATTGAGTTATGTTCGAACTCATAGAACAAAAGTTGTTGCTTATGGTGTTAGCTACCTAGTGCTGCGAGGTTGCTTATGTTTTACGGGTAACCTTGTATATGAAGCGTGCATAGCCTAGCTTGAGTAGATCGCAAGCGGTTGAAAAGTTGAGCAACGTCGGGCGCGGTCTTCACCTGGATGGGTGACCGCTAGTGGCGAATTACATGCGCGCTCCCGTGCTTCGGAGGGCACGTTAAGCCGTCGGTCCCGGTTTTTATCGATACGATAGCAATCGACCAACTGGTTTAATCGTACGGTCAGTACCAAGTTCCGGCCATTGGTACTCAAGAAGGGCAAGAATATTGCCATCTGCATTTAAGGAAATTAAAATCAAGTGTTTTATGTTTTCGCCACGGACCGTCACTGTACTCGCCTCGACTAAAGTCGGAAACGCCTAAAATTGTTCTAAAATTGTTTGTACGCCCAAACATGCGGTAGGTGCTTCAGGCCCTGTCTTGAGCAAAGATATTCTCAGAAGTAAGATGTAGGTATATAGATATTCGCAGAGTTTTTTCGGCCGAGATACTCGTATCTACGAAGTTCTACATGGTTCTACGAAGCGTAGCTGTCAAGTTGTGAACGCGGCAGTAAGATAAACGCGCCCGATATTCACACGCGCGTAATGACGTAAATCCTCCAGCGTGTGCACCGGTGCGTTGCAGGAACCCCGGGACTGCCTTTCTTGCTGAGGAACACAGAAACAAAGACATAAAAACGTTTATTTGCACGAATATGGATTGATTTAAGAAAGAAAGTTAAGAAAATAAAAAACGTTTATTTTGTCACAGTACCTACATATATTATTATAAACCCAAAAAAGAAACTAAAAAAATATGCAGATAAACTTATTATAAAAAGAGTTGCAATAAAGGTTAATTTTTATTCACTTTTGAAAGCAATGACGACATTATTAAAACTCAAATAACTATCGAATGCAGTTACAACGAACTCGCGAATAAAAAAACTTTTTCCCGTTAAACTATATTCTGTTATTCGTTAACCTCAGTTCTTAAACTTACTGCATATAATTCCGGGAATAAAATTCAAAAGTTCGGCCGTCACTAGTTGCAGTTGCAGTGTGACTATCATATTCCCTCTATAAGAAAAAATAATATCGCTTTGTCCAAAGTAGGAATTTGTGCTAAAAATTCCCGCTTGCGACTAAAGTTCTGGGAATTTAAAGTTCAGGAAATACGATTGTGTTTGTATAGTCACATCTGCAAAATTCAAAAGTCAAAAGCTTTTATTCATTATTAGGTACAATTTGTGCACACTTAATGAACGTCATACATTCTACATTCTAAACGAATATTATTTTTCTCTAAATAAGGTTACCTACCTAATAAACTACTAAGCTTAACAAAAAAAAACGTTCCGTTCCATATTTGAAGGCAAAAAAAGGAAACATAAACGTACGCTTTCCGCCAGATTCCCTATTATTTTTTTCATAACAACAAAGGAATCTTATTCTTACCTAATCCTACTGCAAATGAGATCCTGGAATACTATTTATTATTATAAAGTGAATATTATAAGAACTGGCGTAAATTGACCATAAATTATAGTCCTCGGGTTTCTGCGCAGCCAACCTCGCAATTCGCGGTGAAACTTTAAAATAAATTTGTATTTCCATTTACGCAGATAATGTAATTTCACGTCTCGCTAGGTGTTTATGTAACTTTACACACGAGTTACACAAATAAGTTATGAGTTATTTTTTTTATTTTATTATAGTAATTGGGAAGCAAAAGGCCACCTTGTGTAAAGTGTTCGTTGCAGCCTCAAATACAGGAAAAAAACCTACCTACATACGATACACGATACATGCGGGTGATTCTACTCATGAGGCTGAGGACCATACCTCCCCAGCCGAAACTCAAGACAAAAAGAAGAAATATGACTAGCATCCAAAAAAACTTTTTCTTTCTTCTTTCATAAATTTGCAACATTTATCTCTTCGGAATGAGACAATTTTAAAAGTGCTCGATAACAAACTTAGAGACAAAAGCCCGCGGCAAGTTCACAGTTCCGCTAGTCCGTCGGACGACCGCTGCATTATTAAGTGAAAGCAAATGAACCGTCGCCCGTTACAAATATTAAAACTGCAGTCACTACTCACAGTTACCTTTGTCGCCCATCTCGACAGTAAGTCGAATTGGTTTATGGAAGAAATGGGAGATCTCCGGCTAGACCAACACTGTCTGGGAATTTTGGAATGCGAACTTCCTTCGGGACTATTGTACATAATTATGCTCAGATTTTATGTCATCTATTTTTGTTGGTTTCTTTGTCCGCTTTGACATGCGGTATCTATTATACAATGGTATCTCGGTTATACAATGGTCGATGGTAAAAACGTAAAGTACCTAGTATTGCACGATATAATACGCTCCTCCGTGGCGTTCCTCAGCATCTCCAATCCTATCTGTATCTGAGGCTGTATATGGGTGCTTCCTCAAATAAAGTATCTCCGGCAACCACACCTCCCCAGTCGAAACATACATAAGAAACGAAGAACATGATATGACATGAAGAGCTGGTTGGTTGAAAGAGATCGCTGCTTAGCGATGAGTCCGCCTGCCAGGAACCCATTAATGACCCACTACAGGGTCGGGTCTCCTTCTCGTAATGAGAGGGATGTAGGCCGCCGTCCACCACGCTGGCCTACTGCGGGTTGGTGGACTTCACATAGTACCTTTGAGAACATTTTTTTTGTGAACTCTCAGGCATGCAGGTTTCCTCACGATGTTTTCCTTCACCGTAACAGCAGGTGATATTTAATTTTATAAAGCGCACATAACTTTTTTACAAAGTCATTGGTGCGTGCCACTGGGATTCGAACCCGGACCCCTCGATTCGAGGTCGAATTCTAAGCCACTGGGCTATCACCGCTATTGAGTTCGCCTATTGCATTGTAAGTAAGATTATTTTGACAGAAAGTAAAAGAAACAATATGGCCGCCACGAGCTGTCAAAATCAACCCGTCCCTATTGGAAAACCCTTTACAATTTCTAATGTGTATTGTATTTGTCTCGTGCGTAATAAAGAATATTGACATAAATAAACAAACATGCTTGCTATACGACGCGTGGTAAAGTGCCCCGGGCGAGCTACTATGGTTGCCGTCACGAGTGGTGAGCAGAACTTTCATTGGTCGGTTAGACATTGACTGCGCTGCGGCGCACGATTGGTTCGACAGTCGTCAGCTCGTCAGTGTGCGTCGTCTATTGGTCCAGCGCGTTTCTTCGGCTGCTGTACATTGGCCGAAAGTATACAATATCCCTACCACTGATAATCTGTGCTCACGACTCATGACGGTAACTATACTTGTTTTATGTCTATTCAGAGACTTCGCACAGATGGTAGGGACGAAAATACAATTTTTCCGGACACGTACTGCACTGGAAATGTCTCGTAAAACTTTAATTTTAACTTAGCGCAACACGTTTGTGCGACCTAACGTGGCTAAGTTCAGAATTTTAAAAGTTTAAAGTGTAAAGTCCGACTCTTTTAGAATTCTTAACCATTCTTTCTTTTTAATTCTTCTTCCACTACATCAGAGGTACTCCATGTAATAGTAATAATTGAACATTTGAATTTTCTAAACTCCTTTCTTGAAAGCATTGTCACTACGGTGTTATCGATGTAACAGCTTTTGAAATACTGGAATAATGTAGACGATATGATCCAGTCCAGTACTGGACTGAATTGACTCACTGGATTACTGGACTCGAATCACGTGAACCGGGCATTAGGTATATAACTCTATTGAATTATTAGATAACCAAAAATATAAGGAAAAAAGAATAAGAAGAAAGAAAGACAAGAATAATATATTATGATAGGTTGAAAGGTTTCATACCAAAGCCGTAAAGCTGTTTAATAAAAAAAAGATAACCAAAATTGCCATGTTATGATGCCATTTAGAAACAATAATAATTGTAATAGTAGACTAATTGTAATAGTGCCTATTTGATTCCTCATATTTTTGAAAATACGAGGTATATTTTTAATAAACAAGAGCGGGTATCATCTATTGAATAGGTATTTACGGTATAGGGTATTTTACGGTCGCTGCAGTAACGATGCACGTACTGCAAAAATCCCGGTAACAAATTTTACATCCACTTTGAGAGAAATTTTACTGTCTACATTCCGTTTCAAACTTTATGTCTCGTATAACAAGGCTTTAAAATTGGATTGAGGTATTTTACGACTTCAATGATATTGGGACTTGAAATTTACAGTGGATTTAACAAAGTAGCTATTTTAATTCGGTTGTAATTTTATTTGTTTTAACGATTTTTTTATGATATAAAGAACATAATGGTACTTCAAACTCTAGCCAAATACTAATAATAAAATTAGTTATTGTTCTTTATCTTTAACTGCTAAATAGTAATTTTGGAAGAGAGTGCCTGTATCGTGCGGGCGCTCGGGTCTTGGCGTCTGCATGTTCACAGTGCCGAACGAGCCGCGAGCGTGTGTACGGTGCTTGTCAAACTTTGTTAATAGTTAGAAAACATGGATGACGATTTGATTTTATTAATGGAAAATTCGTACTTGAAATAGGTATTGCAATGCTTTTATATTGATTGGAGAATTTTGCTATTTCATAAGTGTTTTTTAATGAAAACGGGTATTTTTATGTATACCTTAATATATTCATTAATTTTTACACGCAAAAAATTTAATCCTTATAAAAAAATATTGTTGTTATATGAATTATTTTACTTTAATGGGTAATTTTTTTTTACTTTTATAGGTAACTTGCTATAAAAGTAAAAAATGTCGTAGTTTGATACGATACGATATTTTAAAGTGATACGTCGATTAATATACCGAAACGTATCGTATGGTCAAAATATCGTATAAAAATATCGATATATCGTTTTATGCTGTATCGGTATTTCGATATATCGTACCGTAATGGGCATCTCTACTTCCAAGAGTTCGGGACACAAATCGCGCGAACGACAAATAAATCTGTGATATTGCAGCGCTCGATCCCAACAGTTTGGGGTACAGTGAGGAGCAAATATTGTGTATTGGCAAACTATTTTTATGATACACTAGCTGTACCCGCGCCTTCGTCCGCGTGGAATTTGGCATTATTTTGTAATTTAATTGATCTCGCGCTCACCATTTTCACAAATTTCAGCGCACTTCAAATTAATGAATACCTATGATTAACCAAGTAATTCGGATATTACCGAAACTGATTAACGATCGAAAAACAAGAACTGCTTGTATAAATAAGTTCACAATTTAATTAACGAAATAAGCACAACATAACTTAATAAAGATGTAAATATTAAAGCCTACATAAATTTTTAATATTAGTTTACCAAGCGCTCGTAATTAGAGCTCAAATTAAAACGCTAACAGTTCAGGCCAGTGCCAAGTTCAGCGTAACACACTTAATTAGGACCGTCGTCTCTTCGAAAGCAAAACTTTCGTTCAGTTAGCATTATTAGCAACGTTAGCACTGTTATCATAAACCAACAAATACGCATATGTATTCACGCCATTATGTCACTACCACTCATAAAAGACACACTAAAAACGATATCGCGCTCAGAAAATACATACACAAAAATCACATTGGATTCTCCATAACAACCTTCTATAAACGTAGTGGTTATAATTATTCTCTTTGCCTTCTATTTTCAAAACGTCAAACAGAAAAAGGAATTTGCTAGTAATCAGCGTTCGAAAATTGAAAAGTGAATTTGTGATATTTTTAAATACATTCGAATTTGAACGCGCGATTTTTAAATTCGAACCTGAAATCCCGAAATGCGCTCGTTGAAAGTTTTGCTTTTATCTGTATTTCTGACGTGTATCGTTTTCAGTGAAGTGGCGAATGCACACAGTGATATTGAGCCAAGGGGGAAGAAAAAAAAGAAGATCGCTCTGTTTGGTGAGTTGTTTTAATAAACTTCTGTAAATCCATCATCAGACCCCAAAATCGTTTCGCACGTTCAATTTTCCTTTCTAATCATTAAAACACCAATCGTTCTCGTTTCCCTTTGTCGTCGAGCAATTTATTGGTGTCAAATGCAGGTTATTTTTATTAATGGCTGGCTTTATTGGCTTGTAAAATTGAAATTGAAATAAAAAATACTCAATGGACCACTTTTGAAAGCGTCGTGATTTTTTTTGTTAGAAATCTCTTTAATATACAATGGAAGTTACATTTGTGATTCGTTGAATTGGAAAACACAACTATTATGTAAAGTCTAGCTGCATAATTAAGCCCCTGAGACTAAATTGGTAGGTATAAATGACTACAAATTGGTCAATTAGACGCTCGATAAGGACTATTTAGAAGATAAGAAAGCGTGGGATTGAATAACTTCACTAGGCTATTTCTATACACCATACAGTATCAATATTTATTTGTGAGCGGATGGCAATGGAGCGATATTGACACACACGATAGCTGTCACGTGTGTTCCTTTATTGGGCCTAGTCATACTGCACTATAGAGTTATTTTCGTTTACTTTTAAAAGAGTGCTGGGAGTTTCTTTCCGCCTGCTTTCTTCTCCCAGTCCACGTTTCGCCTGATGCACGATCAAGTCTGATGAATGTAGATAGTATAATTTATATGTATGACGTTCATTAAGTGTGCACAAATTGTACCTAATGATGAATAAAAGCTATTGAATTTGAATTTGATCACCCTGTCTGTATTGACCCACTGCAGTGTCGGTTATTATAGCAGTCGTTAAACCTTGTCGGAGGCCCTATGGGCGGTTTGAAAACATCCGACGCGCCACACTAGCCCGTTCTACCGCACCGCATTGGAGCAGCGTGGTGGAGTACGCTCCCCCTGTTGTGGGAGACCCGTACCCGACAGTGGGACACACAAGGGCCGCGCCACATACTCACGATTTTTTTCAATTCTTTTTCAGTGTATTTCGCGGATCTAGTCCTGAAGAAGATCTTCATTTTCAAGCTGGTGTACGCCTTCATCTTCTGGGTGGTGATCCACAAAGCGGGCTACTTCCTCTCCTGGTTCGTGGGCTACCTCAAAGACAAGCACAGCCACGACTACCATGAGGTCCACGTGCCTCATTACGACCATGGACCACCGAGCTATGGATCAAGCTATGGGCCCTATAGACGGAAAAGTCACGGCATATGATTTTGTTAATATTTTTGTAGGTAATGCGAAAGACTGTTTTGTAATTATTTTTGTGTATTTTGATTATTAAATTTTTTTAGGTTACATTTTCTTTTTTAATTTGACCCTGGCTGTGCCCGCGAGTTCGTTCTCGTTTAACGTGGACTCTCGCGGGGAAAAAACTTTTCATCTTAAAGCATTTTTAAGTTACTTTATACTTTAAAACGGGGCTTAAGTGTTTGATAGCCTTCTTAATTTTTGTAGAGCTTTAGAAGTGTAGAGCTCTAGAAATTCTAGGAAAATCATGGTTTTTAGCCAAAAATAACTATTGCTTCTTAATTGATGAATCACGATTCAGTTAGCTGTCGGTAGCAGAGCTGAAGTTGCGGCAACTCTGAATTTAAAGTTTGAAAGCGCAGTGGCACTTGGAAACTCCAAGTAATTCTTCCGAACTCTTTCAATCTATGTTGGGATACTTTTTTATGGCAGTTTGAAGCAATTTCCAGCATGGCATAGCACTGCAGAGTAACTTGTCAGTGAACTTAGCAGGACTTAAAAAAAATTAAAAGTCTTATCAGTCATTAGCTCGAAATGAAGAGTTTGTACAAGTTTTTAGCTCCAAAGAGGTTGAGTTAAATTTTGTAAATTCTGTTCCTAAGTGTAGTCTCCTGACCAACACAATTATGTTTATGAGTCATGAGTATAATATAATTGAGTGTGTGTTTAAATCATAAGACAACGACAACAACATACAATGTATGTCGGTCTTTTTATGCGTAGACGAAAGACTCGGGGGAACTTATTTTCAGACGATCATCTCATGCTCATAAGTAATAATGAGTGTCATGTCAGTACCCATTAATGACCCACTACAGGGTCGGGTCTCCTCTCACAATGAGAAGGATGTAGGCCTTAGTCCACCACGCACCACTACTGCGGGTTGGTGGACTTCACATGCCTTTGAGAACATTTTTTTTGTGAACTCTCAGGCATGCAGGTTTCATCACGATGTTTTCCTTCACCGTAACAGCAGGTGATATTTAATTTCATAAATCGCACATAACTTTTTTACAAAGTCATTGGTGCGTGCCACTGGGATTCGAACCCGGACCCCTCGATTCGAGGTCGAATTCTAAGCCACTGGGCTATCACCGCTGCAATAATGAGTAACATTCGCAAAAATGGCCTCTGCTTTTTTGTTAATTATGTTGGGGCGCTCAACATTTGGCACCAAAGCTTGGGTATGGGGATGTCCACTAGATATTTAGCTATCCCGTAGCGTTAGCGTAACAACCATGTAAAACTAAAAAGAGATTAATAAAAAAACTCTTTTCTGTATTTTTCACTTTATTAAGTCTACCAAAGTAATCCAAATAATTTTCTTCTGTACCAGACTCTATCAGATTTTTCAACGACCGATTCAATGACTAGAATTTATAAAATCAATCCTCCACAACTTTACTGGGATGCACAGCTCGTTAAAAATAAATTGCATATAAATCCAAGTAACATGAAAAGGAGCTCTCAGCTTTGAACCCCGGCACACGTCTCAAGATAAACGGGGGTTTGAAAATATTTTCATATAAAATAAAGCTCGTGTTCGCGGAAGTAATAAACGTTGACGTGCTGTGTATTATCTATTCTGTGGTATTGTGCCGGCTCACACGGGCTACTGACGTCTGCCACAAAATTTCGCTTGTCGCTTTCAGATTTTTGATATACCCATATAGAAACTCGCCACGGGAGGCACCTTACCACCCGTCACAGCATGTTCTTCATGTCTTTGTTTCTATGGGGAGGAATGGTTGGCGGAGATACTTTCCGCCTTCCTTCCTTCCTTTCAACCCTTGGTAGCCCACTACCGGACATGGGCCTCCCCTGGGCCCTCTGAATCCAACGGTTTCCGGCTGTCTTCTTCAGGTCATCAGTCCACCTGGTAGGAGGGCGGCCTGTGCTCCTTTTGCCTAAACGTGGTCGCCATTCGAGGAACTTTTTTCCTCATCGGCTGTCAATCCTGCGAACGACGTGGCCAGCCCATTGCCGTTTTAATTCGCAAACTTTGAGAGCTATGTCGGTCACCTTCGTTCTTACTAGATACTTTAGATTGTCAGTGGGCCTTAAGTGTCCCGTCTGGTTTAACTTACCGCTAAGCGGTAAGTTAAACCGGGGTGTACCCGGAGTCACACGCTTAAAATATTCGCCGGATTTGCATCTCGGCAAGGATTCAGGGTATAATGAAATTTCTGAGAGACGGTGCATGCTGCATGTTTTTATTATTCTAACACTGTTATGAAAATAGGTAGGTAATGTACAAGATTTTTGTCTCTAAGCTTTTAAGAGGACAGAGGTGTTAGCCAGGAATTTAATATGCGAGCGTTTAGCGATGATTGCTCAGTTACTACGACTAAGGCCTCTTATTCAAGGTCCAGATTCAAATCCCAGTGGCGCGCATCAATGACTTAAAAATAGTTATATGCGCTTTATAAAATAAAAAATCACAATAGGTGGCTGAAACATTTTTCCCGAGTTTCAGGGTAATTTTTTTACTATGGTGTGTCGATTAAAAGCTAGAGCCTCTTTTTTATTTATAACTAGCTGTGACCGCGACTTCGTCCGCGTTAAATTCTAAAATAAAAGTAGTATAAGTTACAGTCGCATCACCGTTTCTCGGTTTTAGTTGTAAATGTAATTCACTTACTACCTTGACTTAAGTGTGTAGTTGGATTCTTAAGGAGGAGTTTAAACTTTGAAATCAGGTCGTGAGAGGGGATTATAAAATCAAATGAGGACTCAGAAGCGCCGCTACTTAAATTGTATAAACCTTTTAAAGAAATTGAAACAGAGCATGGAATTCCTGGTAATTTTAACTAAAAACATAAACGAGACGTTTTTTTACTCCGTTACACGAAATGCCGGCTTTTCATCATAAAATCATGATGTAATAACATCACCATATCACGATTACCTACAGTCGGGATTGAGCCGTAACGTTGAAACAACAAAAGCTTGAAGTAATCATCGTTAAATTAAGTCGACGTATCAATAACGGTTAGATAATGTGGTGCAGAAGGGATGTGACAAGTTCGGAGTTTATTGCCTTCGATCCAGTTTTTCCGGGAGTTCAATCAAGCTATCCAAAGTGTGATTTTGATTAATTAAAACAAAAAAAATAACGATTTTTTATTATCGAGTTTAAAAAAGGAGGTAATCAATTCAACACGTACCTATGTATGTAATATTCTCGGAACTGCACAATTTTTACATAATTATGTTGGTCTATTACGGCTTCCAACAAGTATACCAAATTTCATGAGTGTATGTATGTATGTATGTGGTGGACTGAGGCCTACATCCCTCTCATTGTGAGAGGAGACCCGACCCTGTAGTGGGTCATTAATGGGGTACTGACTTTTGGGCCTATCTGCTCTTCTTATAACCAGTAGCATCTCTGATCGCCTACAGCGTTGTCGTTTTATGATACACGTAAACGGTTTATAATCGAGAGGCCTCGGATGTGGATTTATGACAAATTCGTTAACTGACTTTATGACGTCACAGCTTTACTATACAGCGAACCAATTGGGTCTCGATTGGGGCGGTATTCTAAATGAGATGTAAAAATGTCGCTTCTGTTTGATTAATTGTCTTTGAAAGTATTTAAGGAACAGCATATGAGTGACCGAGGTTTCCTCTTCTATGTGACGTTTAAGGAAACATTTTTTTCCGGGAAACGAATAAAAAAAAAATAGACAGTAGCCGATTCTCAGACCTACTGAATTTGTACATAAAATTTCATAAAAATTGTGACCGAGAACTATATATATAAGATTATTTATTTATTTATTTCTCTGTAACCTACGGCTTTGTGCTAATTTAAAAAAGCAATTAAGTTCAGTTTAAATCACCTTATTTATCGAGAACTTAATATCTTTTGAGGTGTAAAATCCGCGATATTTTTGAAACGTGGCACATTTGGCGGCAAAATATACGCTTTATTGGTTCTAAACTGGACCATTTGCGGAGATACAGTGACCAAATACTACACTACATAAAGATATTCTAGATTTTTCTATTTAAGGCGCTTAGGGAACGTATTCACCCACCGAAGATAGTCAAAGCCTCGGGTACGTAAGAAGCCCCCCCTGTCACAAAAAGGGTCGTATACACAGTACCTACAGACACCACATTTCCAAACTTACTCGTTCGTTTTGGCTGTATCTATAGAATATGTTTGGTATCTACGACATTATCAAGAACACAAACAAAATTAAAAATATACATAATAATATACTCGTAAACCCCCCATATCAAACTAAAGTTGTATTTTTAGCGATGTAGAAACTGCAATATACATAATATAACTCTCCTTCCTGCGTTGTCCAATGAAAAACTAAAGATTGGTCACCCCAATAACCGGTTTGAAGCAGTTATAACTCACAGTAACCGGTGCAGGCTTGCTTTATGCCCTATCGTTATGGCTGCTTAAGACGTTAATAGCATCTGTCCTGTATCGTTACACTACGTTTGTACAGACACCATTATCACATCTTTCATATGGCTTTTGGTATCTTTTAATATTTGTGAACTAAACGGAGATATGCCATCAGGCATAGTTACTGCCTAACTGCCTAAAGCGATCAACACATTGCACCGCATCACGCAGCGTAGTGCGGGGATGCGCGTCCATTTGTACAGAAAACGCATCCACGCGCGTACATGCCGACGCGTGTTCTGTGTGTCGGACTGTGCGTGTTGTCTATACAAATGGAAATACTTAAACACTCACCGGATATAATATTATGTACTCGTAGGCTTGTGGCGACATTCGTCACTCGTTAAGAGATGGTGCTACAGGAATTCTGAATCACGCTTTTAAAGTTTTATACAACGCTTCGTCACGTATACAAAACTCCGCTATGACGTTATCATGAATCAATCAGAATATCCTAGACATAGGTACACAAATAGGACTCGCTAACTCACAAAAATGACGTGTTAACTACCGCACCATTTGTCAGTAACCCATTAATGGCCCAGTACAGGGTCGGGTCTCCTCTCACAATGAGAGGGTTGTAGGCCTTAGTCCACCACGCTGGCCTACTGCGGGTTGGTGGACTTCACATATTCACACTTTGAGAACATTTTTTTTTCTTAACTATCAGGCATGCCGGTTTCCTCACGATGTTTTCCTTCACCGTAACAGCAGGTGATATCTTAATTTTGTAAAGCGCACATAACTTTTTTTACAAAGTCATTGGTGCGTGCCACTGGGATTCGAACCCGGAGCCCTCGAGTAAGAGGCTGAATTCTTAGCCACTGGGCTATCACCGCGCACCATTTATCGTAACAATATCAAGGTAGCTTTAGATTATGCACTATAGAACGTTAAAACGGAGCATAAACAAGCGACTGTATGCACTTTCTGCATAATGTATGCTGTGTCCTCTAGCATCGTGTGCAAAGTGCAGCTTCCGTATAGCAATTCCCAATGCAATTTGGGTGGTCTTGTTTTGAAGGAAAAGTGGTGGACGATGTTGTATACGTATCTAAAAGACGCGTTATAACAATAGGATGGTTGCCTGCCTATTATTAAATAAATAGGTACGTAAAAACGCATTAATTGACCACTTATTTTTACACGTTATACCAATATAAGTAGTTAAGGGTGATAGCATGATGTAGATGTGCTAGTAATCACAAATAAATGATATTTTGTTTAGATTTGTAGCAGCGCGAAATCTACAGTAATATGAGCGCGCGCCTCACATGAAATGCTGACCACGCATGACGACGCAAGCATCGAATGTAGTAAACAATAGAACACGTCACACGCGTCATACCGAACTGGCCAATCGGAAGACGTATCCTCAAACGCGCTATCAAAGTTCTTCAGAATCTCTGCATATATATAAATGGTCCGAAGTCAACATTCGGACCGCGGTCCCCAGGCAGTGACATCGCCTGGCGGGAGATCTCCCCTTTTCCTCCAAAGATTAAAACAAACTATAGTCCATTTTCATCTAACAGCGCTTACTTTCCGAAGAGATATTTCATCGTCAAATGTAACAGATATGAATCGGTTTTCAGGAGCGAGCTGCCACTGCATATAAAACTGACACCATCCACATCACTTCATTCACGCCTTTCAACAAGAAATCCCTTTTCACCCCACTTTTAAACGAGTTTCGTCACCATTCATAAAAATTTTTCATTTTCACAGCATATTTATTCGCTTGGAAAATTCTATTCTGGGATTTCGTATTTGTTCAAGATTGTTTTATTATCACGTGTGTTACTATTTAATTTTGTATTTTATACATTTGCTTGAATGACTTGGATATTTACGTATTGGATATTCACTGCAGACCAGGATTCCAACGTTCTATCTCAAATAGAGCAGGAATCCTATCTGAGATTGTCTGTGGGTGATTTGCTACGAATGAGGACTAAGATATTCGCCTTAACCAAAAAGCATCATGACGGGTTACAAGAGTGGCGGTAGGATGGATCTATTGTCTATATATATTACGATCTATCTATCCTACTATGGATCTCCTATCTCCGGGCGAGCTATGGCTTTACCAACAAGGTCAACCACCACCAATATCAATCACTAAAATTTCCTGTGGAAACATAATCGGTTTCTTATTTATACATCTGGGAATCGAAGGACATTCCTCACGACATACTGTGACTACTCGACTTTGATACAACTCTTAAACCTTACCGTCTAATTATCTCAAGTGAACAACACCAAAATAGATAAAAGATAAAAGGAAACCATGGAAAGAGCAGCTGTGCATTGTGTTGCAACAAATTCACTTAGGGGAAGGTGGGGTAAGACGGGGTAGCCAGGGAAGATGGGGACCCTATTAAAACATATAATGCAGTGTCACCAGAAAATTTGTTTTAATGCCATCTGACGGTATTAAGCAGTATTTGTTAGGGTCACTAAAAGTTTGATCGGAGGGCTGCACGTTTCTACGTGGTAAGCATGTTTTTTCAATTTTAAGTGGTTTTATCTAACTATTGACGTGTATAAAGTGCGTGACTGTTCATAATATATGATATACAATATGCGTGACATATTTTTTTATTGGTGTTTGTATATTTTACTACTCCAAACTCATTAATTCGTTACGGCTTGTTTTGATTCATAACCTGAAAAATTTTAATACAACTTATAAGACCAGTTTAGGAAAGATGGGGTACCTTTTGGCGCGAGTCTGGCAAACCTTATTGAAACTGAATCGGTCAAGAGAATAATAGGGTTAGCGGAATTGAATCGCTACGGTCCACAAAGACAAATCAACGTCCCGAAGACTTAGCGAGTAATAGATAGTGGAACAAAAGTATAGATCAATGCCCCGAGTATAAACACTGTCGTCAAAGTATTTGTACTTGAAAACTCGGTCATTAGTATGTCATGTCAGTCTGTTTGACATCTTCCTATAAATTATAAAAAAAAACATACAGACGAATTGAGAACCTCCTCCTTTTTTTGAAGTCGGTTAAAAATGGGTGCGTTCCGCCTTCCACCAAGCGCCCACAACGATCAAAATGCACCTTTAGTCGTTCCACATAACGACCGCGGTCGTTGTAGTCGCGGCGAAAACGTTATTTATGACGTCATGACACGCTCACGAGAAGCTCACGACGACCCATCTAAAAAGGGGGGTAAAGTGATCGTTGTCAATTAGTTGTCAATTCAATTGTCAATCAAATCAATTTTAAATCTTGAGGCTCTTTTAAATAAAGCATGCCAAACTCGACGTACAGTTTACGAGTTTATGACAGTAACGCTTACAAGTAAGTGGAACGAGAAAAACTGCGGTCGTGAGCGTGATCCTTGTTTATGAACGCATATTGGAACGTACCCAATAACGGCAACTCGATACGATTACTAAATTTTAATGAAACTGCGTAAATTCATGGTCGGGGCGCGTGTGCCATTGGTATGGAAAGATGTCAGACAGACTGTCATATAATAATGACTGATATAACTGATCAGTTTGACATTTTCCCATGAAGAAGAAGAAACTACAAAAGTCAGCAGGACAAAGCTTATCTTTCTCATTGTGAGAAATGACTTGACGCTGCAACGGATAAGTAAAACTGCGTAAAGTACTTACACTTATCCACAATTCTACAACAAAGTCACCCAAACCATTTGCATCATAATGCCAACACTTTCCTTCTTAATAAGGTGAAATTTTTTAAAAGCGTAAAATTACCATACTTGAATATCCTCACGTACAACTCGAGTTCAGAACAAAAGGACCCGTAATCGCTTCCAAACAAGTACATTAGTCACGGACCGGGAAAAGTCGGCAATTTGTTTAACTGCTGAAAACAATAGAACTTTCCTCGAGAAACAAATCTAAAGGTTTAAAACCACCTGTATTTATTTACAACCGGCCAGGCTGCGAGTTTCCGTGTCCGTTGCCGTTTGGCAGAAAAAAGTTCAAGAAATTAAAAACACTGCGATTCCCGCCAACTCTTTACAGATTAAAATTGGAATCGGAAAAGGCGGGATTATTTGAGCGTGCGCCAAGCACAGATAAAAAATATTTGAGTTATTTATTGGTTAATGTTCAAAATGTGGAGAGTCCTTATTGTTATGACATTATTGGTGGTGTGCTGTTATTGTATTGAGAGTAATGAATCGTTAACGGAGGAAACTCGAGCCACTAAGAAGAAGAAGACGTCTGCTAGAATAATTGGTAAGTTATAGCGTTATGATAAACTAAACTTTCGTACTGTGCGTATTTCCTATTGAGATTATTGTAACGAGATGGCGGGAATAATTTCTATTATCGTATTTTCCTAAGTGATTGAGGTTTTATTATACAGGATGATTTGTAATGTGACGTATTCGTATTTGCAGTTTCAAGAATTAAAAAAAAACTTAACTTAAAATCTACAACAGGTTTGAGATGTTTTATCTTAACAATTCGCTGTTGATATTTATTAAAATCCCGACCAAGGAATGCTGATAAACAAATTAACGCATGAGCAAAATCAATATTCACCTGATCTTGTCTGTAACCCACTTTTTTTACAAAGTCATTAGTACCACTGGGATTCGAACCCGGACCACTCGATTAGGAGGTCGAATTCTAAGCCACTGGGCTATCATCGCCCACCTGACCTTAGTAAGCGAATAATATTCGAACGGACCCCAAATAATTGGTATCCATTACTATCCATGCACCATAAATATTTTCCGATGAAATATGCAAATTAACAGTTTTATCTATCCATCTGCAATGTTTGCCGACGCATGCAAATTTGCATTTTACAAAATATTAGCCATTATCGACACAGATAGCCGCATTGTTCATTGGTTATTTATACCTCAGGAGCTCTTTGATGCAATTTAAAAGAGTTCTGATAACTGGTTACTGCTAATACTGTGTAGTTAACTGAAAATGATTTTAAAGTGGAATTCTGTACCAGTATTCCGAGTTGTAACTACATTGATATGATGTCGAATACCTACAAATACCGCCAACTGTTTGTATATTTATCCACTCAATGATTTGATATGTCAGTAACCCATTAATGACCCACTACAGGGTCGGGTCTCCTCTCAAAATGAGAGAGATGTCTACCACGCTTGCCTACTGCGGGTTGGTAAAAAAATATATTCTCAAAGGCATGTGAAGTCTAAAAAAATTATTCTCAAAGGTGTGTACCTTTGAGAATAATTTTTTTGTGAACTCTCAGGCATGCAGTTTTCCTCGCGATGTTTTCATTCACCGTTACAGGTGATATTTTATTTTATAAAACGCACGTAACTTTTTACAAAGTCATTGGTACGTGCCGCTGGAATTCGAATCCGGACCCCTCGATTCGAAGTCGAATTCTAAGCCACTGGGCTATCACCGCTCTAAATGGTAATGGTAAACAGCCTTAGAAAGTTGAATATCACTGGCTGTACTCGTAACGGAGAAGGATAACATTGTGAGGAAACGTGCATGTTTCAGAGTTCTCCATAATGTTCACAAAGGCATATCAAGTCCACCAATTCGCACTAGACAAGCATGGTAGACTAAGGCCTACATCCTTCTCGTTGTGAGACGAGACCCGACCCTGTAGTGACTCATTAATGCGTTACTGACAAAGTAGCTAACTATATATTATAAGATTATCCACACCCGCTATATAGACAGACATTGAAACTGGTTATTAGTAAAAAGTATTGTATTATAGTGAAAACCAACCCACTAATAATTTAATTAAACGGTAGCGTTCTGCGTTGAAATATTTGAATGAATTTAATTCACAAAGTTAGGCACCAAAACGACCACAATACCACTGTACGAGTGTGTGGGCTGATTAATTGTAACATTTACATAATAAGTTAATTAAATAAATTTGTGGACGTTTTGTTTAAAACATTCATTGTTCCGTAGAGCTTTAAAATTGAAATGTGTTCTAGAATATTCTAGATGAACAGAGATGTTCGTAAGTCTAGCTAAAACTCAATAAAAGCTGGACCGATGTGGCTCATTTTAGCTTGATGTTCATGGAAGTCCAAGGATGGTTTATACGGTGAGAAAATCCGAAAAGAAAACACTAGTAGGTAATTTCTACACCTATATTTGGCGAAGTGTCAGCTAGTATATTATATTGTAAAAAAATCAAAGGAAATCAGCTAGCAGGCCAGTGTTTAAGGTAGCCAATAATTTAAGTAAAAATAATTTAGTAACATTCAGCCTCTTAATAAAGACCTTAGAGTTTGAAGATCGTGGGAGTCCCAGTAGTACTGAATATCACCTGCTGTTACAGTGAAGGAAACATCGTGAGGAAACCTGCATGCCTGATAGTTTTTCATAAAATTCTTAAAGGCAAGTGCAGTCTATCAGCCAGCAATGTGCCAGTAGGTATGGTGGACTCTCTCTCTCATTCTGAGAAGAACGTAAGCCTAATTCTCTAAGTCATTAACATGTTGCAGACATATTAAGACTATGAAAACTTCTGTAATTATCTCCTCAAGGGAAACATAGAAAGAGTATTTATACACACAATTTTTTTAAAACGAATTATTTTTCCTTGCAGCCATGATTCTTCTCTTCATCTTCTCTAAAGTGGCAATCTTCAAGGCTGTCTCCATGTACTTTCTGATGGCTCTGTTCCAAAAACTCTTCTACGTCGGGGGACTGCTTCTGAACTATTTCCTGAAGATCAAGATGTCAAAACCCTCACCTTTATACGGGCCCCCTCAAGACTACAACACGGTGGGGTACAGCTACGGGCCCCCAGACCAGGATCAGTACCAGGCCACTGGGGCCCCCTACCCTGGCTCGGATTTGGTCAGCTCCTTCGATTGGTTGGTGAATAAAAATGTTAAATGATGTGATGCCTTTTATTAAATTCCCAAAAGGTGATTGTCTGAGTAAAGTCAGAAATGATGAAATACGTAGAAGAACGTAAGGTGACTGACATACTCGTAATTATCAAAGTTTGCAAATTAAAGTGGCAATAGGCTGGCTATATCATTCGCAGGACTGACAAACGATGGGGAAGAAAGGATCTCGAATGGCGACCACGTTAAGGTAAAAGGAGTAGAGGGCGCGCTCAGACCAGGTGGACTGACGACTTGAAGAAAACAGCGGGAAACCGTTGGATTCAAAGGGCCTAGGACCCGAAATTAAAACACATCATTCAAATCTCTGCTCCGCTGGGAATCGAACCTAGGAATTTCGCGTGGCGCTAGATTCTTAGCCACTGCGCCACTCAGGTCATCGATATCTTTACTATTCTCAAATACTGTATTTATTATTAAAGATTTTGGTATCATATTTAATCAATTTACAGGGATATTTATCGAGATTCATTGCCTTGAGTAAAATATCTGCCCACACACGTGTAGTTAATTTAAGAAGCCTTATCCAGCAGGGGTAGTTGGTAGGGGTTTCAGTTGATTCTGACGAAATATTCATTCGGCAATCATAGTATGTAAACGTGATGAATTATGTTGTAGCAGCCGCCCCAGTTGCTTCCAATACAATCTCGAAAATTCGCACCACCCGACTTGGTTCCAAGAAGCGTTCTGAACGATATTACTATGTAGTTCAACTGCGATATACTATGTAGTATACGATATAACTATGTAGTACATAACCCTGCCAATTGCTAGTTTGTAACCCAAAAAAGCGGTGATAGCCCAGTGCTTTAGAATTCGACCTCGAATCTAGGGGTCCGGGTTCGAATCCCAGTGGCCGGCAGTACCAATAACTTTGTAAAAAAGTTATGTGCGCTTTATAAAATTAAATCCTTCACCGTACTTCACCTTCACTCTCGGGTATGCAGGTTTCTTCACGATGTATTCTGCACCGTTATAGTAAGTGATGTTTCATTATATAGGATCTCATATTAAGCCTCATGACTAGCAACGCACCCACATAGACCTATCTAAATTGCAGTGGTTTATATGCCTCTGCTATTTATCGTATGAACTAGCTTCTGCCCGCAACTTCGTCTACATGGACCGAAGCATTTAACCCAGAGAGAGATAAAAAGTTAAATGTTAAGTACCAAATTTATCCCAATCTGTTCAACCGTTTTTGCGTGAAAGAGTTTTTTTTTACTTGAAAGAGTTAATATCCATCCATTCTCACAAACTTTCGCATTTATAATGCTAATTGCTTTTTTCTGTCTTATTGATTGTTCTGTCCCCTTCATTAAAAACAACTGAATAAAAGATACAGAAACCCATTCTTTGTTTGAATTCGTGAAGAGCTAAGGAAGGACCTTCCCATCGCAGTGCAATCAGGTCGGTTCGTTAACTAATAGCCAATTTGCATAGCTCTAGACAGTTTATTTGTTTGAAGATCCTTATGTAGCTCGCCACAGTTGGAACTTAACAATATATCAACCAATTGGTATATGGAAACCACTCACACTTAATTTCAAAATGTAATTCCCACAAGATTGCTTTTAGAAGTGTCTGAAAACAACTCAACTTTCAATATCAAAAAAATAATAATTTTATCGAGTCCGTATTCGTAGCACAAATTTTTGCTTTTCAAACAGACTTTTTTATTTCTCTGGAGAAAATCGGTGGATTAATTTCAATTGTTTTTAAGCCAATGAGCTCACAGTAACTTGACGTTGACAGCGTTTAAAAAACTATCGGAAGAAAGTTTTATGTTTTATCACATTGAAGGTTTTATTTTCCTGGTCTGAACACAAACTACGTCGTTTCTCTTGTTCGAATCCTGTTTAGATAAGAAGTGAATTAATGTGGCATTTAATAAATCACTGTTCACTGGTTAAAAGAACTCGAACAGTGCGTGACACTTGACATGTAAATATAAGACGCATTTGCATCGACCTAATTAATGCAATACAGCTATACTAATAGCGAACAAACAATCGTTTCCTAGTAGTTCTCATTTATTGAACTTACCAGTTGTATACGCTATGCTATGAAGAACTTCTGGCGTACTACTGACACTTTTTAGTTTTGTACCATTTGGGTGTATTTCAGTTTGTTGTTTTGTTGTTGTTTTGACCCACTACAGGGTCGGGTCTCCTCTCACAATGAGAGGGATGTAGGCCTTAGTCCACCACGCTGGCCTACTGCGGGTTGGTGGACTTCACATGCCTTTGAGAACATTTTTTTTTGTGAACTCTCAGACATGCAGGTTTCCTCACGATGTTTTCATTCAGCGTAACAGCAGGTGATATTTAATTTTATAAAGCGCACATAACTTTTTTACAAAGTCATTGGTGCGTGCCACTGGGATTCGAACCCGGACCCCTCGATTCGAGGTCAAATTCTAAGCCACTGGGCTATCACCGCTGTACTGGGCTATCACCGCTGTATTTCGGTTTATTCAATAACAATTCAATAGCAATAACAATTTCATAGTCTGGTGTAGTATCTGCGGCGTTCACTATTGACCTATTCAAATATCTTATCTAAGTCAAGTCTTATCTTAGTCCATCTGCTCTGTGGTTCAAATGTTTTGCTAGCTGTTCCCGTGGCACTTTGTAACGCAATCTACATAAACTAACGTAGTAGGGTGACTATTTGACGTTTCTGAAGAACGGGACAACTCATGCCACCAGTGGTAAGTTCGTAAGATGCTTTCAGACGTTATCAAAAACGTTTGTTGTTTTAACCCATTAATGACCCACAGGGTCGGGTCTCCTCTCACAATGAGAGGGATGTAGGCCGCTGTCCACCACGCTGGCCTACTGCGGGTTGGTGGACTTCACATGCCTTTGAGAACATTTTTTTTTGTGAACTCTCAGGCATGCAGGTTTCCTCACGATGTTTTCCTTCACCGTAACAGCAGGTGATATTTAATTTTATAAATCGCACTTAACTTTTTTTTTACAAAGTCATTGGTGCGTGCCACTGGGATTCGAACCCGGACCCTTCGATTCGAAGGTCTAGGATTTAGGTCAAATTCTAAGCCACTGGGCTATCACCGCTATCGTTTAAATAACGTTTAAATAACGAATAGTCTCGATTTACATTTCATCATTTGATGCATCCTCCCAGCTGGACATAGGCCTCCATTAATCGACGCCACTCCGCCCGGTCCTGGGCCCTCTGAATCCAACGGTTTCCCGCTGTCTTCTTCAGGTCATCAGTCCACCTGGTCGGAGGGCGGCCTGTACTCCTTTTGCCCAGACTAGATGCATAATCTCTTGGACGAGACCATCGAGCACTGATGTGGCTGTAGTATCTTAACTAGCTCCGCAGGCTGATACGGGTATACAGGGTGTTTGGCTTCGAACTAGCGCTAATTTAAGGGCATAAAATAGACCAAGTTTTATCGACAAAACACCCCCCCGATATAGGGGTACATTAGAAAGTTTACAAAATACAAAGTGTACAAGATTTTACTTTAAATCCCGATGTTTCATACCTTCATGATTTCCATCTCCATAAAAGAATCGCGTGCATCCGACGTTCCGTAGCTGCGTCAAAGGAAAAACCAATAAATAATATTAAAAAAAAGGAAAAAAACAAGCTTTTGCAAGTATTGCTCTTGAAAATAAAAAGTTTTTAGCGAAAGCAATCCAGAGTGGAGTGCTCGTCACTCGACGTAAAAGACTAATGAAAAAATGTTTTTCATATAGATTTTGCTATATATTTTTTATATTAGGTAAAAGTTGTGTTATAAGTAGTATCAAAATAATATTCTAGAAAGAAATGAAAATATATTAGAAGCCAAAGCCTGGGATTTTAGGAACCCCGTAGCAACCATTGCAAGAAATATTATAATTATAACCCTAAAATAATCTTTACCAATACATATATTTTTCCTAAGACTAAAGAAAATTAAAACGGACGGAAGGAAGGAGGCCTAAGGTTTTAAAAATAAAAGTCTCCTGATTTCGTGGTGTCCCATTTTTGATACTCTGACACTCCATCGAAACATATAAGAATCATGGTTAAAACGTGATTTTAGTACGTTTTACGTCAAGTGAATATCATTTCAATGTTAAACGACACCAGAGTCTTAAGAGTAGGATTTATAGAGTTCGAATGCATGGCGACACTATCTCTTAAGAGATCACACCGCAATAAATTCCACAGAGTTTTATCTGTTTGAGGAAGGGGATGGATTACGTACGATTGTTCCGAGTTTTACTACTGGACTTTATATCCTTAGTTTTAAACTGGCACGATTCTTGTCATTTTCATATTCTGTTTCGAGGAAACGTGAGGAAACACGGCTTGGCTGTGAATTTTCCAATATGTATTCAAAAAGGAAGGATAGCAATTAGGACACGTGGTACTGGCAGTGTGTATATTTCAGATTTAAGTATGAAAAATTGTAATGTTTTTCCTAAGAGCTAACACAACTGGGATAAAACACACAGTACACGTGTGTTAAACGCTTTTTTGTGTCCGAGTATGAACTTACTCAGTTTCGCATACCTAATCGTATCGAGCTACCATTAGTATGAGAAGATGTCAAGACAAACTGACATAATTATGACATACTAATGAGTGACATTTATTACGAATACTTTGACGATAGTGATCATGAAGCACACGTCACTGATCATAGTTCCAATAAAGAAATTCTCAGTGGCGTTTGTCATATGAAATAACAATCACCTCGGCTGTTTCCGAAGGTTTTCCATAAAGAAAACAATTTGCAATACTCTCCCCTGATTGGTAGATAGGTACGTGAGACGCGAGTGATAGGAATATTTGATTTTATTACGGGGAATTCCCCGAAAAGTCCCCATTTGTTCTTATTAATATACAG
Source organism: Erynnis tages (assembly GCA_905147235.1). Taxonomy (NCBI): domain Eukaryota; kingdom Metazoa; phylum Arthropoda; class Insecta; order Lepidoptera; family Hesperiidae; genus Erynnis; species Erynnis tages. Next base: position 13,965,459 of record LR990073.1, on the reverse strand, counting down.
GTCACGGGGGAAAACATCGTGAGGAAATTTTCATCCCTGAGAGTTCACAAAAAAATTGTTCTCAAAGGTATGTGAAGTCCACTAGACTGCAATAGGCCAGCGTGGTGGACTAAGGCTTTCATCGTTCTCATTGTGAGACTCCTCTAGCTCTCCAGCCAACCTCGCAGTGAAAATTTCAAATTTTGAAAAAATCTGAACACTCCACGGTGTGGTGGACTACGGCCTACATCCTACGCATTGTGAAAGGAAAGTGAAAGCAACCAAGTGAAGCTTTCAGATTTTGAAAAAATATATGATTATTGTCCAGGAGCAAAAACAAGTGGAGTACCAACTACACTCGTCTAATCAAAGTTCCAAAAAAATCCCAGCAGCGTTTTTATATGAAATACCAATATTCACACCGCGATAGGCTGTTCGAAGATTTTCCAGGAGGAAAACAATTTGTAATACTCTCCCACGACTGGTACGTGAGACGCGAGTGATAGGAATATTTGATTTTATTACGGAGAATTCCTCCAAAACTACCCCACTTGTTCTTATTAATATACAGATCACGGCCGCGAGCTCCCAGATTGTTTGATTCGTACTCTTCTAGCGAAAATGAAGTGGGAACCTAAATAAATAATAATTAATCCCATTTATTTACAGCTTCTAATCCCGGTGGCATGCACCAAAATGAATAAAAAACGCTTCACACTCTTAGGATTCACTGTGTCGTGGGTGCCATTGACAGACACAAAATCAAAATCAAAGTCTTTTATTCATTGTCAGGTACGAGTTGTGTACACTTAATGAACGTCATACATGGTAGAATAATAGAATATTATCAAATATATCTTACATCCTACATCCGCTTTCGGTGCCCTCAGGCTATCGTGGACACACACAAGACAGACCAGAAATTTAATGGAAAATTCGTCATTCAAATTTCTGCACCTCTGCGAATCAAACCCAGGACTCTTAGCGCAGCGCACCGGAGTCTTAATCGGTGCGCCACTACGATCGTCAAGATCGTCAGGTTACAATTATTTCTGTCACCATTTTCGCCTAATAGGGTATTTCGCACCATGCAAGGAAAAATCCAAAATTATGTAATATTGATAGATTTTGTTAAAAGCAAGTGAAAAATGGTGATTTCTGTTCTGAAAAATGTAGTATACATTTATTATTTCAATTTTAAAATTCAGGTTTTTAATCTGTTTTTCAAATGTCAAAAACGCTATACGCCATGCAAGCTATCGGAGTGACGTCATTAGCAGTGTAAATAAACAATGGAGTATAACTTTCTTCCTTTACTGACATGTATTGTTTACACTGCGAGTGACGTCAAAAGCATGGCGGCAGCCCCGAGACTGCCGAGACCGTGTTTTCGCGGAGATTTTTGAAATTTAAATTGAAAAGTCTTTTTTTACATAATATTTGTTTGCAAAATTTTTTTTTCCAATTTTTTATGGGTTTTTATGACTTACGAATTCATATATAAAAAGCTTTTTGACATAGGCCGTAATACCCTATTCGCCACTCCTTTCCCTAGGTAAGATCCAAGCATAAACCCACATTATTCATTCCCAAGTGAAGATTTACGCGCGTCTACATAAATATTAAAGTAGCAGAGCTATTTTAAAGTATCCACGAGGAATGGTCTGTGAGCCAGCCACAATTTTTTTAACTCCCGGCTAACTCGTGGAATGCTTAAGAGAGTAGAACTAAGAAGCTTAGCGACAGCCTCGAAAGTTTGTAAAAAAAGTAAATAGCCAGTTGAAGTTTTTATTTATTAACAGAATACATTTTAAATTTGGAGGATTTTCAACTGAAAAAAAAATTGTCACACTCAAACAACCAACTTATAATCCACCACTTTCAATAATCAGCTGATGTTTGTTACTATATTAGCCGAGCTATAGGTAAACAATTTAAAAAGCTTAAACAGGAAAAAACTATTTTTTTTACATACATTGGAGTTGCAACTTCTGCTGTTCAATCCACGCATGAAGCCGCAGCTGACGATCACCAGGCTTCTTAGTTCCACTACACTTCCACTCTCTTTAGCATTCTCCAAATTATTGGCCGGTAGAAAATTGGTCACGAAAGCTTGTCGCTGGGCTACGGACCAATATGGAGTCTGGACTCGAATTCCAGTTTATCTCAGTCCGATGTAAAATTCAGGAGCATTGAAGACATTGAAGTGCAGTATCATGTAGCCAGCGGTTATGAAGATTTGACGATCCCAAGATATTGAATTGCCAATGGTTGGATATAAGGTGCATATTTATTGTAATGCTATATAGGTATAGACACTAAAGATTTTTGCAAGATCGAACTTTTGCTAGCTAAAACGAGTGAGCTACATATATTATGTATATACTGTGTTCGGTCTCGAGTTAGCGGTAATTTAAAATAAATAATAAAATAGACGCAATTTCATTGAATCAGTAAAAAATCTTTTTACGACAGTTTACATTTTGAATTTTCCAATATTTTATATACAAAACAGTATAAACTATCAAAAAAAAAATTTTTTATCGCTGTACCTACATTTTGGTTTGGACCTAAATTTTACATGGACATTTAGGTCCAAAGAAATCAAAAATGTCTTGTGGACCCAAATATAACATTATAACACCAGGTGGTCAGTCCCATAGGAATCTAGCCTCCCTCGACATAATTCAAGTGGCTGTTATATCTAAAAGGAGGGGGCGTGACTAAGGAATCCTCATAGTGAGTGGATTCGACCCTGCAATGAATCACTAACAGGCTTCCGACATTTATTTAGGTATGGATTGAATATATAGGTCTCAACCTCTTAGGTCTCCTAACCCTAATCATCAGTCATCTACGCACTACACTAGTGTACCATTACGCAAAACCGTACACTATCTCCAACCATTAATAACCGATCCAGATTCGCACGACAAAGCCGTGAAACGACGACGTTTCCAATAATATGGCTCAGCTGTCCCGGGTTCGAGTCCACTTAGCATGACAAATGACGTGTTCTGGCGGCTTATCTATACAAATAAATAAAATTGAAGTGTCTGTTTGTCATATAAAAATAACCGCTTTTTACTAAATGCATATGTATATATAGACGGTACGTGTACCAAAATAACGTTTTTTTGTCTGTCTGTCTGTCTGTTTGTTCCGGCTAATCTCTGGAACGGCTGGACCGATTTTAACGAGACTTTCAGATGGCTGATGTAATAAGGAGTAACTTAGACTACTTTTATTTTAGAATGTCAAGACGAAGTCGCGGGCAAAGCTAGTTTTCGAATAGCCCTGTCCGAGCAATCGAGTAATAGATGCTGTGCGCCCCGCGGAGCGACGGACTATCATTTTTTACGCTTTTTCGGTATACTGCGATTCATTCTGACCGTGGATTGTCCCGTTTCGAACGTGAGGTGAATCTATGCAAAAAAATCCTAAAAAGACTATAAATTTACATTTTCCTGCAACTCTTTTTTTATATCGTACCCACCCCGTGTCTTTATAACCATGTCGCATGCAAAAGCGCAATCTTTGTTGGTCGGTTTGACATTGACTGCGCTGCGGTTCACGCGATTGGTTCGTCAGTGTCAGTTCGTCAGTGTGCGTCGTCTATTGGTCCAGCGCGTTTTTTCGGCTGCCGTACATTGAAAGTGTGCAATATCCCTACCGTTGATAATCTGTACTTACGACTCATGAAGGTTCCTATGATAGGATAGTTCGGAGGCTAAGGCCTTACTAGTGCGGAGGTACGGAATAGTTATTTATTATGGTTAAAATTCGTTCGACTATCAACAGTATCAACACAGCCAGGATTTTATCCTTATGCACATCGAGAATAGGATTATCCCATATACATTGGATTTAATGGAAGCCCTGAAATTACAGACACGAAAAACAGCTTTGTAACCTGTCGCTGTCAAAAATGATTAGATTTTGAGTTACTTTTTGTTTGAAGACTCCCTATGCTGGATTGATGATCAGGGCTACACATTGTCATCAATAACGCGGAACCATTTTTAGGGCAATGAAGTTTTTAAGGGCACTGTAATTATAGAGAGATAGCTAGATAGGTAGGTAGCACACTGCATACTTATATGTACGGCAATAAACTATTGTTAGCTGCGCCCCCACCAGAGCCCCGACCCGCGCCAGGTAGCAGCCGGACGACCGCTGCACCGCTATAAAAGCGACGGACCACGCTACCTGGGCACACTTGCCCGCTCGCTTCAGACGCCGTTACTCTGCTCCGTTGCATAACGAATCTCTTGTTGACATTTAACTGTTGATTGTAGATTGTTAATTTAAAAATTATTAAATTTTTCGTAATTCTTATTTTAATTTCCAATTTTGTAAATTTTAAATATAATTTTGTTTGTGTCGTTTTTGTTTTTTTGAATTAATTCTTTAAATAAATATAATTTCAGAAGTGGGATTCTTATCCGCTTCTATTTGATTTTGCCCACTAGTATTTTCGTAATTTTAAAATGTCCAATACTCGTCGCAAGCGAACACGTGATGCAACTCCCCCCAGCGATTTAGGACGCACCATGGAGGCGATATTGAATCGTCTGTCCGCGCTGGAGCAGCGCGCCCCGTCGGGGGCTCCCTCGAGCGCAGCGACGTGTCCCGCCATAGCGGAGGCGTGCGCCAGCGCCTGCCCCGACACGTCCCCCGCGCTTAGCGCCCATTCAAACGGCGCGTCGACATCCTCTTCAGGACCCGACACGGCTGATGTAACGGAGCGTCTTATCGACGCACTAAAATCCATCAATCCGGTAAGATCCACCCATTACTATGTGTCTGAATTCGACCCAGGTGTTCATGACGTCAGTGCGTGGTGCGAGGAAGTTGATCGCGCCCGTTCCCTGAATAAGTGGGACGAAAAAGAGTGTCTGGCTCGCATAGGTCACTGCTTAAAGGGAGAGGCACGCTCTTGGTTGGGACAGTGGGCGAGTACCGAACGCACGTGGTCTAATTTTAAATCTGAGTTGAAATCGTTGTGTCCGCGTCGCGTGGATGTTGCGACCGTTCTTTTTGAAGTCATGTGCACCGATTCTGATAGTTACTCCACGTATGCCGAGTACGCTCGCCAAAGTTTATTGCGCCTGCGAATTGTTAAAGGCATTAACGACGATTTGCTGTGTAACATTATAATACGCGGCGTTAAAGATGCACATATTCGTGCAGCTGCGATTAACAGTAATTTGACGACAAATAACATCGTGGAGTTCCTATCGATGTATATAAAGCCTGGCCAATCCAATGTTAACGCTTACAATCGTTCTCGCAATGTTGTACGGGGTAGTAACAACTTGCATAAGAATTCGCAGACCACCGTTAACAGTAATTCGCGTAAACGAACTAACAATCGCGATGATTCCCTGAAATGCTTTTCTTGTCATGAATTTGGTCATACAAGTAGACATTGCCCTAAGCGAATGAAATTAACTCCTAATTCTAACCGCGATTCCACGACTCGAAACACTCCCAAGCTCTCAGCTGTAACGTGTACTTTTTGCAGAAAGACAGGCCACACCGAAGAAATATGCTTCGCTAAAGAACGCTCAGAATCCCGTAACAAAGCCAATGTAAATTTTTGCCAAACAACAGACCGACAAACCACGACGTGATAACTGCAGTGGTGTGTGGCGTGCCTACCGACGTATTAATAGATAGCGGTTCTAATATCTCCCTGATTTCCATTGCTTTAATCAAACATTTGCCTTGTAGAATAAAACCAAGCTTTCAATTATTGCGTGGCATAGGTGGATCTGAAATTCAGTGTGATAAATACGTTACATTGCCAATAGAGTTTAAAAACATAACATTAGAAGTTGATTTTCATATAGTGCCTCGAAATTGCCTTACGTATCCAGTGCTCATCGGTACAGACGTCTTAAATCGACGTGGTATTACATACATTCGCACGGCCGGCTCTCAGGAACTAATCAGAGATGAATCTTTTGCAGATAATAGCGTACGTGAAGTGCATTCAGCCTTAAGTTTGGACGCTGTGAACACCCCGTTAAGCGGCGCTGATAAGACGCGGTTAGATTCCATACTCTGTAAGTACTCTGATTTTTTCCTAAGTGGCACGGCAACTACTACTGTGACTACCGGTGAAATGCATATACGGCTCACTACCGATACCCCCGTTGTTTACCGACCTTATAAATTATCTCTTGACGAGAAGCTACGCGTTCGCAATATTATTAGCGACTTGCTAAATAAGGGTATAATTAGAAAATCGGAGTCGCAATATGCAAGCCCAATCCTGCTCGTACGTAAAAAGGATTCGACCGACAGGATGGTAGTGGACTACCGGGCTTTGAATGCCATCACTATCAAGGACCGATATCCATTACCGTTGATCGATGACCACATCGATAGGTTAGGTAAGTGCCGATACTTCTCAGCCCTCGATATGGTCACCGGTTTTCATCAGATTAAATTAAGTGAGGAATCGATACATAAAACCGCTTTTGTAACTAACGAAAGTCATTATGAGTACCTAAAGATGCCATACGGTCTTTGCAATGCTCCTATTGTGTACCAGAAAATTATTACAGATACCCTCCAAAGTTTTATTAACTCCGGTCAACTTTTAGTTTATATTGACGACGTACTTCTACTTAGTAATACAATTGACGAAGGCTTAACATTATTAGATTCGGTTTTAAAACGATTAACAGAGTCGGGATTTTCTATTAATATACGTAAGTGTTCTTTCTTAACTTCCGAGGTAGAATACTTAGGGAGGTTAATTAAAGATGGTCAGGTACGGCCGAGCCCTGTGAAGGTAGATGCACTGACGAGATCAGCTGCACCCCAGACGGTTAAGCAGGTTAGACAGTTCCTCGGTTTAGCAGGTTATTTTAGAAGGTTTATTCCGGGATATTCCACTAAAGTAGCGTGTATAGCCGCTTTGACTCGTAAAAATGTAAATTTCCATTGGGGTGAAGAGCAAGAAAGGGTAAGGCAGGAAATAATTCGTCATATGACAAGCGAACCTTTTCTTACTATTTTTGACCCGTCTTTACCTACAGAAGTCCACACCGATGCCAGCTCCATGGGGTACGGTGCAGTTTTGCTACAAACGCATAGCGATCAGCGGAGACATCCGGTTGCTTACTTTAGCAAGGTTACGGTAGGTGCGGAACCCAGGTACCACTCCTATGAATTGGAGACCCTTGCGGTTGTTAAAGCTTTACAATATTTTCGCCAGTACTTAATAGGTATACATTTTAAGGTTGTTACAGACTGTAATGCTTTAAAGATGACGCAACGCAAGAAGGATCTTCTTCCTGGGGTGGCGCGCTGGTGGATGTACCTGCAAGATTTTGATTTTTCCTTAGAATATCGTAAGGGCGTTCTAATGTCACACGCAGATTATTTTAGTCGAAACCCCGTTAACGTTTGCGATGCACGAAAACCGCTTAACTGGGCACAGGTAGCTCAAGCAGCCGACGAGGAGACCGTCGCGATGCTAGATAAACTCAACCAGGGGCAGCTAGACGCGTCGCGCTACGTCAGAAAGAACGACTTACTTTATTATCGTTACAGTGCAGTCGGTGAGGAACCTCGTTTGCTGTGTTACATACCAAAAGCGTACCGTTTAAGTTTGTTGCGCGTTTTCCACGACGAGCATGAGCACCTTGGTGTCGAGAAGACAATAGACCTGATCTTACAACACTTCTGGTTTCCGGGCTTACGCCAATTTGTAAGTAAATATATTTCTCATTGTGTTATTTGTATCTCACACAAGAAAATACCACGCGCTCCCTTACAGCCGATCGTGTCGTGGACCAAACCTTCAGCTCCCTTTGACACCATACACACGGACGTGCTAGGCCCTCTGCCAGAGTCCAAGGGTTATAAGTTTGTCCTCATCATGATTGATGCTTTCACTAAATTTTGTCTCCTGTATCCTATTTATAGACAGGATAATGTCGAATTAAAGCGTGCATTTACCAGTGCCATTTCCATCTTCGGCACACCGCGATTAATTGTTTGCGATCGAGGACGAATGTTTGTGAGTGAGGAGTTTAGCAGCTGAGTATCTAATTTCGGCATCGAGCGGCATTTCATAACACCTGAAATGCATCAATCTAATGGGCAAGTGGAACGTTACTGCCGCACTGTTCTTAACATGATAAGAATAGAAGTTAACCACAAAAAACAAGCTTGGTCCACTGTACTTTGGAAGGTGCAGTTGGTGCTCAACATTACCAAACAGAAGACCACGCAGTGCTCCGCGCTACGTTTACTTATAGGAATCGATTCTACGACGCCCGCCATACATTCGTTAATTCGAGATGTGACCGCACAAGGTTCTAGCGGTAATCGCGAAGCATGTCGCGAGTTGCGCCGGCAGCGAGCAGAATCCTTGCTAGCCGCGAACCAATCGCGTCAGGACCAGCACGTTAACAAAAATAGGTCACCGTCTAGAGCATACTCACTGAATGATCTTGTTTTTGTCATCAAAAGATCACAAAGTGCAGGTAAGCTCGACAGTGGCATGAGAGGACCATACCGCATCGTCAAGGTGTTACCACAGGGACGGTACGAGCTACGGCTGGTGGCCGGGTCATACGGCAAGACTACCCAAGCGGCGGCAGAATATATGCTGCCTTGGCATGGAGAATGGACTCCCGAGGCTTGCGCCGCTTTCTTTGACTGTAAGTCAGATTAACTTTTTTTTGATGTGCCAGTTTTATTTTTTCAAAAAAAAATACAGTAACGAAATTGATGTGCCAGTTTTGTTCTTTTTTCTAAAAGTACAGTAACGAAACTAACTCTATTTGCGTAATGTGTGATCAGGTTATTTATTCAATATTAGTACAAGTTACTAGTTGTTGTTACGAGACAAGTTTATGTAAAGAATCCTGCTACATGTATTTGTAGACTGTGTTGACGGGTTTCAAGGTCTTGGAAGATACTCGTGTAAGTCCCGCCGTGGCTTCGAGTTGACCAAGATGGCTTGTATAATGCCTGGGTTCAGTTCTACTGGGTCTGTAGACTGTGCTGACGGGTTTCAAGGTCTTGGAAGATACTCGTGTAAGTCCCGCCGTGCCTTCGAGTTGACCAAGATGGCTTGTATAATGCCTGGGTTCAGTTCTACTGGGTTGTAATGTTCGGAAGATTACTCTTGCAATGCCCGCTGTGGTTTTGAGTTGACTGACTTGCGTAATGCCTGCGGTTTCGGACTGTCTTGACGAAGACACATCCGTGTGATTCCTGACATGTAGCAGTAGATAAAATTGAAATTGTTTACGCATCATAACGCATATGAACGTTAATCGTACTTAGCCTGATCATCATTCCTTTACATTAGGTTTTTGAATAAAAACTAATGCGTGGTTCCCACTTCAGGCGCTGATGGTACCCTGGACCAGTCAGGTTCGGGTACATCTGCTGCTGGCTGCGAGGTCGCCGCCACGTCAGGAGAGGCCGTGTTAGCTGCGCCCCCACCAGAGCCCCGACCCGCGCCAGGTAGCAGCCGGACGACCGCTGCACCGCTATAAAAGCGACGGACCACGCTACCTGGGCACACTTGCCCGCTCGCTTCAGACGCCGTTACTCTGCTCCGTTGCATAACGAATCTCTTGTTGACATTTAACTGTTGATTGTAGATTGTTAATTTAAAAATTATTAAATTTTTCGTAATTCTTATTTTAATTTCCAATTTTGTAAATTTTAAATATAATTTTGTTTGTGTCGTTTTTGTTTTTTTGAATTAATTCTTTAAATAAATATAATTCTATATTCATTTCAGTGGGCGTGCCGTGGGAGAAAACTATTTCCAACAGTGGAGGGAAACATGATGAATGATGATGATACCCCAGTGGCAAGAATTTGGTATCTGACTCTAGAGATCTACACGTGCCCTTATTCCACATAACATAACAACCTACTAAATGACTGGTCCAATTAGTGTGAACAAGATAATCGGTGGTTAATTCTAGAAAGATCTCATTCTAGGAGGTTTACGCGAGTGCGTAGGTGTTGTGAGAGATTAATAACGTTAATGCCGCGCTATTACAACTATTTCGTCTGCCATCAAACAAGCGCTTTATGACTCTTTACAACCTGCTAGTGATGTGCTATAGCCGCAGGGCCGGATCTAGGGGGGGGGCAAGCCGGGGCCCATGCCCCGGGCGGCAAGTTCAGAGGGCGGCGAAATTCACATTTTACAGACGAATGGATAACTCATCATTTACTTAACTTGTACCACGGAATAAATAAATAATAGTACAAGTACAGTAATTTCATGGCCATATCAACTCGACCGATAAACAGAGCGAGGAATGAGACGTAGTGCACGAACATTTATTATTCGCGAGGCGCGTAGGCATAGTTCAAAATACGCGCCTGCTCGCCCGCAGGAAGGAATCGATTTTATATACTTAGGAAGGAATTAGAAGGAAATTCGAAGGAATTTATATACTTAGTTCTGCAAAAGCAATGTGACCCACAAAAATATAATTTATAAACCCGGTTCCTATGAGAAGGCCTTCGATTCTATCGAGACCTGGGCGGTGCTTGAGTCTCTTCAGCGATGCCAGATCGACTATCGGTACATCGAGGCGTTGAAGTGTGTATACAATGCCGCAACCATGAAAGTCCGAGTACACGACAACAGTACGAACCCCATCCACGAGCAGCGCGGCGTACAGGGGCATACAGGGGGATGTCATCTCCCCAAAACTTTTCACCGCTGCACTGGAAGATGTGTTCAAGCTGATGGAGTGGAAAGGACGTGGTTTTAACATCAACGGCGAACACCTCTCACACCTCCGATTTGCCGATGACATAGTGATCCTGGCGGAGTCGATGGAGGAACTCAGCATTATGCTCAGCGACCTCAATAGTGTCTCACAACGGGTGGGTCTTAAGATGAACATGGACAAGACGAAAATCGTGTCTAATGTCCATGTCACACCCGTACCGGTGGTTGTTGACGGCACTGCTCTCGAAGTTGTAGACGAATACGTTTACCTAGGACAAACGATCCGAATGGGTAAGTCCAACTTCGAGAGAGAGGTCACTCGAAAAATCCAACTCGGCTGGGCAGCGTTCGGGAATCTACGACACGTCTTGACGTCCGATATACCTCAGTGCCTGAAGTCGAAAGTTTTCGAGCAATGTGTGTTGCCAGTGATGACCTACGGTGCCGAGACGTGGTCCTTTAACTGTGAGCCTAATCCACAAGCTCAGAGTCGCCCAGAGGGCAATGGGGAGAGCTATGCTTGGTATTTCTCTACGAGACAGAATCAGAAGTGATGAAATCCGTAGAAGAACGAAGGTGACCGACATAGCTCTCAAAGTTTGCAAATTAAAGTGGAAATGGGCTGGCGTTCGCAGGACTGACAACCGATGGGGAAAAAAGGTCCTCGAATGGCGACCACGTTTAGGCAAAAGGAGCACAGGCCGCCCACCGACCAGGTGGACTGATGACCTGAAAAAAACAGCGGGAAACCGTTGGATTCAGAGGGCCCAGGACCGGGCGGAGTGGCGTAGATTAGGGGAGGCCCATGTCCAGCAGTGGACTACTAAGGGCTGAAAGGAAGGAAGGAACCTGGTTCCTTAACTCTTATCCGTTGAGGAGTTCCTCAACTCGGTATCTCCGAAACCCTTCATCAAATCATCAACAACTTAATATTACCAAATTAAAAGTAACAGCTCCCAAACCAAAACAAAAACAATTCAAATCCGTTACCAAATGACGGAATGCGGCGGTCAGAAATATAAAAAAAACGAGCTCCTCTCTATCATCAGTCTATATAGTTCTGCAAAGGTAATGTGACCAACAACAACAATTTATTAACCGAATTCCTTAACTCTTATCGGTTGAGGAGTTACATTGTGTATCTCCGAAACTCTTTTTTTTTTAAGGAAAGAATACGTTTATTGTTGACTGTTACATGAGAAAGATGTTACAAAAATTTATAATAAGTTTAGAACAGTCTACCCTATGCGGGCATACAATAATTATGTCTTATATAACTAAAACTTAATTTTATATTTCATTGGCAATCATTGCTAGATTATATTTATTTATTTATTATTTTGTTCAGCAGTCCAAATTATTTGTTTATTTTAATATTTTACCTATTCGAACTTATCGGCTATGCAATGTGCCCATTACTGGGCAAAGAGAGAAAAATCCGGAGGAAAAAACTCTCGACACAGTTTTAATTAATTTATTTAGTTATTTATACGCGCGTTACTACATTCCTTTATGTAATTGTTTATCTATAAACATAATTTAGATTGAAATTGCGAACCATCCATTCATTATTCCGTTCGTTATTTGCAATTTGTGTGATAGTGCATTCTCTCTGATTATACCCTGGTATAAACACAAGGAAAGCACTTGTAGTCGGCAGCTTTACAGGACTGTAAATGTAGCCTCTGTCCTTCCTGAGATTGTTATTTTATTTTATCGTTAAAGAATTCCTTTTCGGTATAATAACCTTTGACCAGCTACTGTTTTAAAGACCATTTAAATTTATTGATTGATAGTTTTTTTAGTTCTGGAGGCAAATGATTGTATATGCGTATGGCAGATATATACCTACTTTTTTATAAATTCTACATTTTATTCTAGGTAAATACAATTGATTTTTATCTTTCTGTCTCATGGGTACATTTATTTTTAATCTTCTTCATCAGATTATCATCAACTTAATATGGGACCAAATTCACAGTAACACCTTCCAAACCAAAAAGAAAAAATTCAAATCGGTTAACAAATAACGGAATGCAGCGGTAACAAATATTAAAAAAAAATAAAAAAACATACAAACGAATTGAGAACCTCCTCCTTTTTTTGAAGTCGGTTAATAAATAAGCTTAACACAGAAATAACAGCAATCAATGCATTATTTCCGGAAGGCCTATGTAGGCTATGTCCAAATTTCAATAAATTAGTGGACATCTGATAGCTGAAATTATATGGATGATAAAGGTAAAAATAAATGTATGTGGGCGGGGGCGGCATATTTCAGTTTTTGCCCCGCCTAAAAAAAATTGAAGATCCGGGGCTGTATAGCCGTGTTACCAAAACGTATCGATGTGTGGAACATTTAGGATTTCTCGGTTGTAATTTGCAAGTAAACTGTTAAGGTAACATTCTGAGATGGACTGCAGACCGCAACCGCAACTGCACGCCCCGGCCATAAGATATGCTCTGTCGGAATGGTACCTTTATAGGACATATCTTGCGCGTCACGTTGACCTGAGTAGTAATGTAAAATATGATAAAGCTAATGACGCATAGACGCTTGAGGCGTGCCACAAACTAATTTATCGACACATATAGAGCACATCCCGACCAGTACTGTTACAGTCAGAGCTCGTAAACACGGGCGCTCATTATTTGTAAATTTAACGATGATTGCTCCGAACCACTTCGTTAGATGTGTGATGTGAACTTATACAGTTATGGGAAGTATTAACCTTAGAGGGGGTTGGTATCTTCCACCGCCGCCGCTGTCTTTGGCCTTGACCTAAATGTCGTTGACGTTGGATGTCGTAACTGAACGAGAAACGAACACGACAAAATTTAAACACAGGGCTCTGTATTAAGCTCACCATTAGAGCGTGGAACGAACCAAATAAATGACTTTATTATTATTATTATTAACGTTACATGACTGTAGTCGTACGAGCAACTTTTGTGTGCGACATGGCAATTGAACTGGCAGAAGAATTTTTAAACTTTAATATGATACCAGGGGCGTAGCTACCTCCGTATCTGCCGTATCAATTATAAGGCGTCCCCGTGCCACGGGGCCCCCAACGTGCGTAAGCAAAAATTTTTATTTACTTAATAAATCAGTTTGCAGAAAAAAAGTCAAGGAGAGTGTTTATTTAATTTGAATTGTTTGTAAAAATTTTGGAAAAGTGACAGATAGATAACTATATGATGAATAAATAATTCTTTTAATTTTATGCATAATTTTTTTTGTGAGAAATCTTTACCCTTCCTAAGAGCCACCAAACAAATTTTTATACGGGGCACCGCCAAGGCACGCTACGCCACAGTATAATACCGCGCGCTGGCGCTGCTACCTAAATACTCGTAGTTCTGATTTAAAATCGAATCTGATTATTAATGACGACGAGCAGTTGATAAAAAAATCTCAAAAACTTGCAATTTTACAAAATTTTATAGGTAGTTAAGTTCCACAACTTTCATAACTAACGATTACACAATTCGAATTACGAAAGTTTTGTCAGAAAGGAAAAAGTGGTGAAAACTGAAATACAAACAAGACGTGAAAACCGTAACTCTCTCGTGGTTATGTGAAAACTTGCGTAATAATTCTCGAATGCTTTCACAGTGCACAATATTTATCATCCTATTATCACTTGCAAGGCTCCCAGAACCTCCATTTGAACGTTATTGCCCGCTCATCCTTTGTGCAGTGTGTGTCTCGTAAGATATTTTTAATCTATGATTGTCTTTAAACTTAAAAATTTGGATAAAGAATACGAGAAAATTGAGGGCCGAGCAAATGCGATTCGAATTTCGTAACAAAACAGATATCAGTGTTTTGTTCTTTAAAAAAAATAAAGAGTAACAAAAATGGAGTTAAGAAAAATTATATTATTATCTGTGGCAATTAGCTGCGTGGTCGCGGAAAAAACGCGGGAAAACCAGGTCGAGGCGAGAGGCAAAGGAAAATACGCATTGCTGAGTAAGTATTTCTACAGACACTCTTAACTTTATTTACCTTTGGAATTGAGCACCTATTTCCATTAATTTTCCAGTTCTTCCCTATCTTTTTGGATTACTGTTTCAAGTTTTATTCGAGAAGGGTTTGTTTTACTGAGTGACTACACACCTTTACGTGATCTTAAATTTGTTGAAAAGTTAGACGACTAGGCAGAACAAAAATAATATTAAGGATACAAAAAAATATTATTTCTTCTGTTGATTTATTTATAACTGCGGTATAGCCTAGGGCTCTACAATATACAAACAAAAATAACATTTGCGAATTTGATACAAATAGAATAGGTATCTTAAAATTTTATTACAAAAACTCAATTGAATACTAATGTTCATTTTTACTGAATTGCAATGTTCAATAATAACCCATTTGAGGGAAATTGATTCATCAATATAGTAAAATAATCTTGAGACTTGTTTACTTGAACGATGTGTGTGTATGATTTAAACATTTAATGTAGGTACTTTAACGTACGTTTACAGTCCAGTAAACCATACTTATTCCAACTATTTATTTATTTATTTAATTTAATTAATTAGTACGGATAGACCAATTACACTAATTAATATGATAATGACACAAAATTTGAATTAATAATAAATAGTAATTAAAGATAATAAAAATAATCACACAAGTATCAAATTATAGAAAGAAAATTAAATAAAACACAATATCAAATAACATTATAAACAAAACAAGATCATTAAATAAAATCAAATGTCATAGTTAAACAAAATAAAATAGTACACACACACATACGTCACGCATTCATGGCACAAAACTTCAGACACTCCATCAATATTTTCTTCCAGTCATCCGTGAATAGGTCACAATTGGGAGAAGCGTCCAGGAGAGCATTGAGGGCTTTGAGTGAACGCGGAATGGGCGGAATGGGCGTGAACTATATAATATCGTCTAATAGTCAGACAACCCAAGTCTTTCAAATCTTCATCTCTTCACTTTTTAAAGCAAACCGAATCATGCAGTAGTAACAGAGTTTGAAATAAAAGCCGTACGCAGGCGTTAACTGCTAAACGGTCGCAGCGGATAATCGAATCGCCAACTGTGTAAATAGGTTCGCTGTTCGCATCGCCAAGCCTGATACTAACTGACTGAAGTTAACGATACTTCCGTTAGTATGCAGTGTTGCTCGATTTGATTGTGGCTGAAAATCCTGCTGTTTTTCCTAGGATAAAAGCTATGCAAAGGAATCGTATAGGATTATGTGAGTACGGGGACGTATAGGTAAATGTAACTGTGGTTCATCGTTGTTATGTTTGGTTGCATGAGCGTATATCTATTATATATGCTTATTAAAAAGTATTCGAATAATTGATTTGGATGAAATTGGCAACACAGATAGTTTATGATCTGCATTAAAATAAAATATTCACATTTTCTGTTAGCCCAGTGGCTGAGAATTCGACCTCGAATCGAGGTGTCCGGGTTCGAATCCCAGTGGCACGCACCAATGACTTTGTAAAAAAGTTATGTGCGTTTTATAAAATTAAATATCACCTGCTGTTACGGTGAATAAAAACCTTTTTACTTTTTACTTTTTTTTTTACAAAAAAAAATGTTCTCAAAGGTATGAAGTCCACCAATCCGCAGTAGGCCAGCGTGGTGGATTAACGCCTACATCCCTGTCATTACAGGGTCGGGCCCTGTAGTGGGTCATATATTATTATGCATGGCGTCATCAAACCAATAACTGTTTCCGAAGTTAATTAAAATTGCCTACATCTACCCCATTCAGATAAAATGTTAAAACTTTAATGCGCGTACGATTATCCCTCCCTAGCTTCCGTCCAGGGACCCCATTCATGTGGACCTAAGAATATTATCCTAGTATCCTACAAGTACTTATATGTTAATCTAGGTTATAATCTATCCGTGTACCAAAATTTCATCCAAATCTGTGCAGACGTTTTTGCATGAAAGAGTAACAAACATCCATCCATGCTCACAAACTTTTGCGTTTATAATAGTAGTAGGAAGATGATTCCTGCGACGTAAGTTTAGTATAAGTATATAGGATATAATATCACACATATAGTAATAGTAATAGAAGTAGGGACGTAGAGCCTACTAGTATGATTCCGACTTAAACTAAAGGGTAGTAATTACACGTAGCATCGTATCGTAACACGTAACAAATACATTGCCTCCATCTTCTTTTTATGTGAACAGTGTTTAAAAAGCGGGTTAAAGTGTTTATAGTCACTTACATTATTTTGAAATATACCTAATTGGAAGTCGATAAAAGGTGGTCCGAAAAGATTCAAGAGTTATTGGAGAATGAATGAAAAAACGAAAAATGAAAAAATGAATCGAAAAAATTTATAAAGAATGCATAGGACATGAAAAGGCTTAAAATATTTAACGTATTATGTTATTTAATTTAAATTGAACTATTTTCATAGACAAACCTACAGGTATTTACCTAGTTATAATATTTTATTTACATATATTATACCTTACATGTAAAGGTAATAGTGGATTGACCAAAAGGTTCTAACGTTTATCTATACAATAAAACCAAAAACCATGTACCTACATGCAAATAAATATATTTTTTAAAATTTCCTTTACTCAGATGTAAATTTAAAAGAAACCAATTTCGGTATTCTTTATTCAATCATCCACTAGTTTTGGTGCAAAGCTACAAGATGGGAGAAAGTAGCGAAAACTTGTGGCTTGCATCTGAGAGAATTTCAAAGGAACCCAGAAGAGCTCTGCAGAGATCTGCAGAAACAAAATTGAAGAAACTCCGAACTATTCATGTAACGGAGGAAGTTTAAAAGCATCCATCTTTTTTTAAGTTATCTTGAAGAAAGATGGATGCCCTTTTAGTTTTCTTCAGTTCTTCCTGCAATACGTCAGTTTATTCAAGTCAAATCGGCTTTCGCTTTTGAAAATATTTTTTGCTTGTTGATTTTTTCCCAAGCATTTGAACAAGCATGCAAACTAAGTGATGTTGAATGAAGATTTAT
Source organism: Erynnis tages (assembly GCA_905147235.1). Classification (NCBI taxonomy): domain Eukaryota; kingdom Metazoa; phylum Arthropoda; class Insecta; order Lepidoptera; family Hesperiidae; genus Erynnis; species Erynnis tages. The sequence continues at coordinate 13,947,740 of LR990073.1, read as the reverse complement.
CATTGCATTTATAGTAGAAAAACATAGGTAATATCTCAACTTCAATAAAATCTAGTTCAAAAAGCTGGCCGCACAAATGGATTTGATCTTACAGCCTCAGAAAGTGATGATAGCCCAGTTTTAGAAGTCTGCCTTTTATCGAGTGGTTCCGGTGCAAAACCCTACAGCGTGTGCATAATATTATAATAATAGTAACACAGACTTATCTCATCTATCGTTAAGGCATTATACTCATTATCGCACTATCTTCCAACTAAAATTCCGCTAATGTCTAATCATATCGCAGTAACGACCCGGACTATCCTTTGTTGCCGAACTAATTAATCATGACGAATAGACTTCCATTGTGCTCTTCGACACCTCACTGATGGACGATCAGTGTTTTCATGGAAATGAGGTCGCTGGTAGAGTCTGAGTGCCTACATAAACGCAATAGCAATGTGGCTTCAAATGTATTTGCTATTTATAAACTTATTAAGCTGGGTGCGAAATATTAAAATTTGCCACACTCCTTCTAGTATTGGATTCTTAAATTTTTATTATCGAAAAGATGTTCAAAAGATACAGCTTTATGATAAACTGATAGATAGAAAGGGGAGATTGAGGGCCCATAATACTAAAATTTTTTTCAGGCGTCTTCGACGTGCGATTATCGTTACCATATGTGTGCGCCCTGATAACAGTACCTATGGGTTGCAGCCTTTTTTTGTATAAATAAGAATTCCAAGTAAACAGGCAGACGGATGACACGCAACAAAACTTCTTTTATCCTACCATAACTTCAAGGCTTCAAAAGATCCTAAGATACTTGAACCAAATATGCCGTTCGTTTGTTCCAGCGAACCTGGCATTTGTGCTGGCAGCCAAAGCTGGTCTGTACAAGATTGTCCTAGGTGTCGCGCTGGTAATAGCCAGCATGAAGCTCATCGTACTCCTGGCCTGGCTCCTGGCCGCCTTCAGACATCTACCAGACCCGTACCCCCACCACACTGGGTTTGACCACCATTACTTGGACAGATATGATCGCCCAGCCACACCAAGTGCTTGGAACTCCTTGCTGAAGGCATTTGAGCAGTATTGGGTCGGTGCTAGTAAGAATACTTTTAATTTGGAGTTTTAACTCGTTTCTTTTCGTATTTATTATAGAACACGTATTACGATACGTATACGTAGTAGTAGTAGGACATGTAGCATGAGCTACAAGCAACGTTTTTCCGTACCGACATCAGTCTGAACATTGACAGAATTGCAACGCTGCGCTATAGGAAGAAATAGTCCGTGGATATATTATAATAATAACGGAGAGTAAAAACTCCATCCGTGCGCGCACTCATTTTTAATCGACTTCAAAAAAGAAGGAGGTTATTTAATCTTTACTTCTGAATCAACTTCTAAAATAAGAAAAAAGAAACTAAAAAGATCAGAAGATACAGGTACGAAGGATTTCGTCTCTTTATTTCTTCACAATCTTTCTTTATCATTTGTAATCAGTTATTAACAACCTTTTTTCGTCGAGTATTTTTCATAAGGATGGTAAGTGGTCACCGTCGCCTACTGATATAGTCAACTAGGATAGTCGCCGGTGCGTTACCGGCTTTAAACATGTCTTTAACGGAGGATCCACTTACGTTAATGTAAATAAAACGTTCTAAATTTATCTCATAATTTCATTAAAAAAGAAACTCACGACATTTATTCAATTCTCTCTAACGAGGGTTATTTACCAACAATTGCGTAATTCCATTACTTCTTATTTGTGAAAAATATTGACAGTGAAATATAGCTAATGAGATATTTACGTAGCTTCGAAACATCTTCGAAACGAAAAATCTTCATAAATTCGCCATCTCACTGTTGATCGATCGAGGAACCGATGTCCTATCCAACGCGGGGTTTGTTTCGTAGAACTGGTCGTAAAGTTCCAGAAACCAGCAATGTATGGATCCTAAATATGACTTAGCAAAAATACAACGATATATTTGCATAATGAGGTATAGACAAAGATCCCAGGGGCGCCATACGTCACGTATTTTGTGACGAACGAAATGTGGACGATTGAGTAGTTTGAATAGTAGGTATGTACTACGAGTAAGATCGCATGCCTACCAGCTGGCTTGCTTAGACGGCTATTATAACGTGCGAAGATATTTTCCCTTCGGCTTACAACTGCAGGAGTTAAATTAAATAAATATACTTCGCACGAATATTATTGCTATGACTGTTGGTCCAGGCGTTTATATACCATAGACTTGAAGCGTCTATTAAGCAAAACGGCCGACGGAAAATGTAGGGAGTATTGGCGACTTCTATTTAGCGAAAAACAGCTTGGAGAAAATACGTGACGTCAGTATTTTTTTATATAAGTACCTTATTACTTGATACCTGAAGATTGGCCGTGTAAGCCAGCTGGTAGGCATGAAATCTTAGTACATAGTAAAACTACGCAATCGTCCACATTTCGTTCGTCAGAAAATACGTGACGTCTGGCGGTCCTGGGATCTTGATCTATGACGTCATATTTGCATAATGGGGTAGGAAATTTGGTAGTAAGGGTTCATGACGCAAGAGGAACCAATTACGCTGGCTATGCTCTTTCTATGGTGCCGGATACATTTTGCTTTGCGGCAACCCTTTTTCGCAAATTATGAAAATCTTTTATTGAAAAGGAAGCAAAAGGAAAGCTAATTTTGAATTTGCCGTGTCATGCTGTGGTTAGCAAGGCAGCGGACAAAAGCAGCGGTCTAAGGTATGCAATTATGCATCCTGAGAGGTAACAATGACGAGCTAATTCTTGGGTTAACTTACAATATGAAGCACTCTAAAAAGAGGAATAAGTAAAGAAAATCAGGCTCAATCTAAATAAAAAAGTTGTGTGTATAATGTGTGTGTCTCTGTGTGTGTGATCTAGGTGTGGTACGCTTATTAGAAGAAAACATTTTTACTACAGTGAGCTGCGTATAAGGGGCCGTGTCTATTACAGTTGAGTCGTAATCGTATCAAAATGGTTTCATTCTGACTACATAACTATCATATTCGTCAGGCTTCATTATGATTTTCCGATGGAGTCTCAATTGCGTATCGCCATGCGCCACCACCATGATTGAATTTGGTGGATTTAATTGGAATGGTTTCATAATGGCGTCACCCCAGAAAATTTGTTCTTAAAAACGTCGTAACTAATCTAGTTCGGACTATAACTTTTACGTCGTGGTCAAAATAATTGAAGTTTGGAACGACAACAGCTGTTCAGATACGTCCACACTCCGCCGCAGTAGGGCACCAGATGTGACACAACTTACGATGCAAAGTGACATTTGAGCACTGCAGACTGCAGACAGCAGATGGCTTGGTCGTAACAAAATTCAACTCCAACCTCAAGTGCTTTTGTAAAAACAAATGCTGAAACTTGCGTTAAAATTAATGTAGATACTGAATCTGCTACTACAACTATCTCGAAGGATAGACAGTCTTTCGTTTCGTTTTGTTAGTAAAATTATAAATAAACAATGATAGCTATACATAGCCGATTGCTCAATAAGTTGGCTTAAAAAATTAAGTGACGCAAACAGTAATAGCTAAACTAGCGTAGGTATAGAGGAGATAGCTCATTAAATTTAGCTCAGAGGCTAAGAATTCGGTCCCTTACTTGGGAGGTCCGGATCCGAATCTCAGTGGCATCAGTGACTTTTCTAAGTAATTTGCGTTTTATTAAATTAAATGTCAATTTCATGTATTGAAACTTTGAGGAAAACACATCTCTTTGTTCGCAGGTCACTTCTTCTTCGTAGCCGCATCGAAGCTGTTCATATTGAAGATAGTCTACGGGTTTCTGTTCTTCGCTCTCCTGACGAAGGGATGGCACCTTGCCCTATGGCTTCTCCACTACTTGAAGAAGGAGACGCCACACCACATACACTACGACCACCACGAACACCATGGCGACCATTTAAGCCACCATTCCGACTTTCCCGGGTATTTTGACCATGAAGAAATCTTTGACGATTCTGAGTTATATAGGCCTCACAAACCCGTATACGGAAAGCCAGACATAAGTTATTCATACGGGAAACCAGATAATAGTTATTCATTTGGGAAGCCAGACACAGAATATTCATATGGAAAACCAGATATTAGTTATTCATTTGGAAAGCCAGATGAAGGTTATTCATATGGGAAGCCAGACATAAGTTTTTCATACGAGGAACCAGACTTTAGTCATTCATTTAGTAAGAAAGGTGTCTATGACGCTGATGGGTCCTTCTCAGTAAAGGGTTCATAAAAATTTGAAATGCTTACATGCCAAAAAAAGAAACGAATTTATAGGTACAGTACAAGACTTATGATATTTTGGAGACAAAAACGCCCTGTAAACTTTGATGACAACAAAATTACTTGTTTTTATACAGAATTTTTCGCATAATTTAAAATTCCCTTCATGGAGATCTATTCAAAACGAGACATAAAAGAAATAGTTTAGTTACCGGAGTTATAATTCTAGAACTCTAGAATTCGTATGTTTTAAGAGAATAACGTTAAAAAGTCCCGACTTATTCCTACTTGTTTAATTTTAATGGCATTTATTTATCCTTTTCTGAATCATTATACGAGTATGTCATGAAAAAAATGAAAATCATGATATTATAATGTAGGTGTGCATCTAAAGCCTTATTTGTTTGGTTACTAAATTATTTTGAATTTAATTAAAATTTCCACCATGTCTCGGCAAAAGAAACACATACCTCCCGCCATCCAAGTGGACTGATAACCCGAAGAAGACAGCGGGAAACCATTGAATTTAAAGGGTTATAGTGGCGTCCATTATTATAGTTCGATGTCCATCAATAGACCACGAAGGACTATAGAAGAAAGAAGAAATTTATACAGGGCTATTTTAGTTATCAACTTTGTGTAATCTAAGTAACAGTTACGGTCTATTAGATCTTCCTTAACGTTCAGTTCCAAGACTAAGTACATTTCGTAATGCGCGCATAACATACACCACTAGTAGTTAGGTTAACCGTAGGGAATCGTATGTAGAACTAAATGCGCTGTAGTTAATGGAAGTGTGGTCCACTTGTACTCAAATGTACGGGGCCATTACGAGTGTCCTGAGCTTAGTAAATGGGCCGCATTGACAATGTAAAGGCAACTAAAGATGGTAAGAAATGTATGTTATAAAACAGTTAATAAAAGCTTTTATTTCTTAGTTGATATTAAAGTTAGGATATGTCAGTAACCCGTTAATGACCCACTGGCGGGACGGGTCTTCTCTCACAATGAGAGGGATGTAGGCCGCCGTCAACCACGCTGGCCTACAGCTGCGGGTTGGTGGATTTTTGGAGTTTACTCCGTAAAAATACCTAGATTTTTTTTTCTGAATTCTCATTCTCAGGCATGCAGGTTTCCTCGCGATGTTTTCCTTCACCGTAACAGCAGGTGATATTTAATTTTTATAAAACGCACATAACTTTTTTACAAAGTCATTGGTCAAAGCCACTAGTTTTCGAACCCGGACCCCTCGATTCAAGGTCTAATTCTAAGCCACTGGGCTATCAACGCTATACGTTAATAAGGATATTATATTTAATGTATATTAATTTAACTTATTGTGTATTTTTAGTCACTAGTAGGTATTAGTAAATAATTAATTGTAAATAAAAAATTTTTGGAGTAAAAACATTGCATTTATTGTGCCTATCCTTTTTCCCTATTCTAATCGTTCAAGGCCGTGCGCCGTTTCGAATTCAACTCGTGCGTATACGTCCGTTCACGCACGATCAATGTATGTACCTTTAAATACTACGGAAGCGCTCACACTGCGCGTGACTAGACGTACGACTAACTCGAACGCAGTGTTAGTCGTCCCATAGTATTTCAAAGGTGCATTGTTCGTCCGTGAACGCACACGACGTATACGCACGAGTTGAATTCGTAGAAAGCGCGTCCAAACTAAGCAATGGTTTTTCGAGTTCAAAAATTTGAATGATGCTAATAAGCAAATCATTCTTCTAATTATAAGCGGTGATAGCCCAGTGGCTTAGAATTCGACCTCGAATCGAGGGGTCCGGGTTCGAATCCCAGTGGCACGCACCAATGAATTTGTAAAAAAGTTATGTGCAATTTATACAATTAAATATCACCTGCTGTTACGGTGAAGGAAAACATCGTGAGGAAACCTGCATGCCTGAGAGTTCACAAAAAAAATGTTCTCAAAGGCATGTGAAGTCCACCAACCCGCAGTAGGCCAGCGTGGTGGACGACGGCCTACATCCCTCTCATTGTGAGAGGAGACCCGACCCTATAGTGGGTCATTCATGGGTACTGACAATAAGCAAAACATTCTTCTAATTTTTAACCGACTTCAAAAAAAGGAGGAGGCTCTCAATTCGTCTGTATGTTTTTTTTTATATTTATTTGATTTGTGTCCCATACATTGCTTACACGAGTCGGAAACTTCGTATACTCACGTTATCTAGCGTAATTGGCACAAATAATTTGGATGTGAACAACTTCGTGATTTAATGTCTCGTAAAGTATTAGATTATGTTACTTCTGAGTTCGTTCCGAATATCCGTCCAATTAAAAGTTTTGCACAATTTCCGTTATGGAGACGAGACGCGAAAGTTTGATGATACCTGCTTCATTTACATTAATAGAGTAACACGAATTATAGTAGATCGTAAGATACCCGGAAGATATTTTTGGATATTTCAGTTGCTAGGTCACAATATCTAAAAACCAAAGACTTCTACAGATGGAGTGATACTATACTAGATGAAAAGCAAAAGTGGGCTCAACTTTTTTAGCTTTAAAAATAAAAAGAGGCTCATACGTTTTATATATATTATTATACACCTTTAAAATAATATTACCTTGAGAAAGAATGTTTACACTAGACTTTGCCCGTGGCTTCGTCCACGTAGATTTTAAAACTTGGTCCAGAGAGGGGTGAAAAGTATCTTATAATTGAATCCGGGTTATAAACTATGTGCATACCAAATTTCATACTAATATATTCAGCCGTTTTTGCGTGATAGAGTAACAATCAGCTATCCATCTATCCACGCATCTATCCATGTATCGTCACAAACTTCACATCTTCTATATATTAAAATTGAATCGCTGTTCGTTAGTGTTGCTAAAACTCGTAAACGGCTGGACCGATTTGGCTTATTTTAGTTTTGATACGTTCGTAAAAGTTCAAGTAAGGTTTATACGTGAGGAAATCCGAAAAGAAAATAGCAGAAATTTTTATATTTGGCGGAACGAAGTGTGCCGGGTCAGCTAGTTTATAATGGTCTTGGGATTCTTTACATAAGGTCAAATCTTTTTCGAAGCTTATCACGTCTCTGGCTGGAATAAAAATGTATTCTTGACTTGCGCTTCACAGGCACAATAGCTTGTTAATTTCGACATTAGACTACTAAGTTTCGTAGTCCTAACTCCAGCAACAACAAGTGTAAGTTACTAACTTTGTAAACCTACACGTTAATTTAACGCCCGTCGTGTATCCGTGTATATCATGAACAATGGCCTTATATGGTTCACATTCTCGTTAATTTTACTGTTAAAAAACGACAAGAATAGGCAAAAGTAACATTGAAAATCCACACCAATTAAAGGATACTTTTTCAGTAAATCCTACCTAGGTATACAACCTTTCTCTTTAGTAACAAGTCCTTATATTTCTAAGTTACTAACTTTGTAACACATACTTCTATCAATTTAATGCACATCGCATTTATTAAATTGCCAATATTAAACATTGCACGGTTATAAAATACAACAGCGACCGCGCGGAGTGGTGTGAGTAGCAGGAACACTCGACAGGACTCAGACTTACGCCCCCTTTTAATATTTTGGTAGCAGAAATAGATTTTGTTCAATTATTAGTTTGCCCTGTAGTACAACCCTTGGGGTGCCCCACCCCCCAACCTATACAGACTGACTAGTGGCTGCTTCACTGCGCTGGTACTCTGCTTGATCCTCGGTAAGTACATCATTGGTCAGTTACGCTCGTATCCTGTACGCTACATCCTCAATTGTACTTTATGCGGAAATCAAAAATGAATCAAAGGTCAAGGGCGTTTAATAGAAAAAGTCTACTTTAAAATTCTGTTTTAATTATTAGTTTTGAAATAAATTATTAGGCCATTTTAATAATAATTAAGGAATACGTTTTTAAAAATCCTAAATTCCCTTTCCTTAACTTTTACCTAGATTGTGTCCGTAGCTAAACAACGCCCTTTAAAGTTTTGTTTAAGTTAGGGACGTTTTAACGCTACATACAATGTGGGTGTAACCCGTTTAACGCACGCCGTATACCAACTGAGTGACGACTACCTTCCCACGATTCGTTTGACAACAGTCTAACGTTTCTCCTGTATAAAACACACTGAGTTGGTGCAAGTTACTTGCTTCTGGGGAACAAGACGAACAAAGCTTCAAAGTACCGCTTCAAAGTTTCTTTGTCAAACAATGGTTAGGCTGCGTTTCCACCAGAGATGTGCGAGGATGCGTAGCGAGGGATGCGTTTTTGAAGAACAAATAGAATTGCTTCATTTACCTAGCCTCGCTTAGCACAGCTCTGGTGGAAACGGCTTAGCGGAGCGAGGCTAGGTAAATGAAGCAATTCTATTGGTTCTTCAAAAACGCATCCCTCGCTACGCATCTCTGGTGGAAACGCAGCCTTATCTAACGTGTATTTTCGGCTGCTTAATTTTACGCTTGTTAATTAAAATCAACGTTTGCATCTAAAACATCTTATTATGACAGTATTAATCTAGCCTAAAATTAAAACAGCTTATCATGCGTGTTGGAGATCAAACCATTATGAATATTATAATTACTTACCTTACTCTATTTAAAGTTAGACCACAGATACCAATAAATAATAGTTAGTAATTTATAACGTTATTTTAACAAAATTGTGTACCTAATTGACATCATTATTGCTATTTCTGTGTTGTCTCCTCACAGGTTGAAATAAATTTCTATCACGTTATAGGGTACTTTAATGTACTTTACCAGGTTAGGTAGAGAAAGAAAAGGAATCGAACCAGCGCGAGTTTTGCATAGAAATTATAGGTGCCTAAGCAAAAATGTTCAAATAACTCACAGGTTAAATACGACACGTAATAGTTGGCCACAGTGTCATAACTCAGTTCCCAGTTTATCGCCGCCCTGGGACGAGATAGTTTGCGCTTAAAGTATAAAATATTTGCATACTAACGCATTTTACCGAGTTAATAGTCTAGAACCTGACGCAAATTGTATTTCGTTGCAAGGTTTGAGTTTCATAGGTGAAGGCACTATTATTCGTGTGACGATTTTTTTAATAGCAAGTAGTTAACAGGCATGCAGACAACCGTATGATAAGTGGTCACTGCAACCCAAGGACACTGTCATCCAACCTCAAAAGAGAAGAAATCCTATCTGAGGTTATATGCGGGTGCTTCGCTACTCAGCAGGAGTAAGGTATTCGCCTCAAATGAAGTACCTCCGACAACCATATCACTCCACCCAAAACACAAGGTAAAGGAACATGCTTCTCGACGGGTTAAGAGGCTGGCGGTAAGGACCTTTCGGGGCGAGCTAACAGCAAAAAAATATTTACCTACTGCGAATTTATTGACTACGAATATAATTTAATTACGAAAGTCTTTGAAGCAATATGTTAATCTATCATCTATTAATTAGTTTCTATATTCAATTTGTATTCGTATTCTTGTTCTTGAACATTACCTCTATTTTGTATTTTTAAGCATTGAGAAGTTTTCCGCTTGACAACTTGTATTTCTTGAGATAATATTTGAGGAAATTTAATAAGTTGTTCCGTCTGGTGCTTTTACAAGACTAGAGTTAGTCTGAATGATGATTTTCTGATGAAGGAATTGTCTTAAACGTATTTGGGTGGGGAGGAACCAAAGTGAAAATTATAAGTCTGGAAATTCTTGATTATTTTTATTGTGGTTGAAATGTTTGATTTGAAAAACTATAGTTAGTAGAAAAATTATAGTGGGTATAGGCTAACCACATCGTTCGAAGGATTGACAGCCGAATGGCGACCGCGTCTAGGCAAAAGGAGTATAGGCCTGATGACCTGAAGAAGGCGGCAGGATACCGTTGGATTTAAAGGGCCCGGATTCGGCGAAGTGGCTTTGATTGGGGAAGCTCCATGTCCAGCAGTGAACTACGAAGGGCTCAAAGGCAGGATATCGTTGGATTCAAATTGCCCGGATTCGGCGAAGTGGCTTTGATTGGGGAAGCTCCATGTCCAGCAGTGAACTACGAAGGGCTCAAAGGAAAAATAAGTATGAAAAGAAACATTCATGCCATTTTGATGTTGCCATATAGGTAAATCGGTAAGCGGTGATAGCCCAGTGGCTAAGAATTCAGCTTCTAACTCTAGGAGTCCGGGATCGAGTCCTAGTGTCACACAATAATTTGTGAAATTCAATAATAATTACTTACTTGCTGTAACGGTGAAGTAAAACATCGCGAGGAAACCTACATCTTTAAAAGTTCTCAAAAAAATGTTCTCAAAGGCATGTGAAGTCCACCAATTCGCGTTAGGCCAGCGTGGTGGACTAAGGACCTACATCCTTCTTTTATTTTGAATGAAAATGTTTGTTAATAAGTTCTAGGTACTTTTTCCAGACGGCAGTCTACAATTTTCATTACCGATTCGGCTGCGAATAACAAGTCTGTGTACACAGAATTGTTTCAATTGCGTACGTGTTACCATTACTTACCACATGTTTTATTGTGAAGGCCCTCAAATTAGTCTCAGTTGAACTGTATTCAATATCGATTAGACACGGTCTCATTTTACTGAATAAATTCGACTGAAAATGTCTCTGGAACTTGCTATTGACAAGATGAGTAAATGTTAAGGTGACTAATTGTTATTGAAAAATAAGGTTACTCATGTTTTTGTTAACTTAGGTGCAAGATGGAATGCTGAAAGTTGACACTTTTGTAAATAAGCTGCTGAATAACTTCGTAGGTAGGAAAAATAGTTATATACTACTTAATATGAAATGTTCTTTGGTGACTTTTGCCAGTAACCCATTAATGACCCACTACAGGGTCGGGTCTCCTTCTCGTAATGAGAGGGATGTAGGCCGCCGTCCACCACGCTGGCCTACTGCGGGTTGGTGGACTTCACATACCTTTGAGAACATTTTTTTTTGTGAACTCTCAGGCATGCAGGTTTCCTCACGATGTTTTCCTTCACCGTAACAGCAGGTGATATTTAATTTTATAAAGCGCACATAACTTTTTTACAAAGTCATTGGTGCGTGCCACTGGGATTCGAACCCGGACCCCTCGATTCGAGGTCGAATTCTTAGCCACTGGGCTATCACCGCTGTGGTGACTTTTACATAATTGTAATTTGTATCAAACTCAGTCCTAATCAAAATTACAAAACACAACTCAAAACCACTCTATTATAAATTTTGCAAAGAAGAGTTTTATTTTGACGAGTCAATTATTTTGGTCGATGGGGCCAATGGACAATAACTGAAACAGAATTCAGGTACAAAGGTGAAACTGCTTTGCGTAGGTACTAAGTTTGACAGCAGTGATAGCCCAGTGTCTTAGAATTCGACCTCGAATCGAGGGGTACGGGTTCGAATCCCAGTGGCACCAATGGCTTTGTAATAAAAAAGTTATGTGCGCTTTATAAAATTAATCACATTTCACCTGCTGTTACGGTGGAGGAAAACACCGTGAGGAAACCTGCATGCCTGAGAGTTTACAAACATCATAATATATTATTGTAGTAAAATTCATACTTTGAAGTAATGTTTAAACTATTATATCTTTGAAACCAATAGGCTTACAACGATAAAATTTGTGATATGAAGACACCCTGTATAATATCTACTCTAAGGATGTAACGAGCGGAGGTAATTGGGTATAATTTCGAGATCAAACTAAATAGGATGTCCTGTAGTCCTATAAATAATAACATCCTCTGATCACAAGCCTGATCCAGAATATTGGGAGAAACTTCGAGAAATTGTTTCTACGAACGAACCTAATTACATGTTTAGGTTTCGTTTAGCTATAGACAATCTATTACGAGTCTAGGTTACGCAACTCTCTAGAAAGTTATTGAAATTACAGATAAAATAAATTACCTACTTGCTAAGTTCACCAGTCTTTATATGAAGAAATATACGTCTGATGCCTTATTACGCAGTTGCTTAAATCTTCGTTAAAACAGGCATTGAAATATTAGGGTACCAATGAAACGAGAGTGTCCTTAATAAATAACGTGTTTATTCAATAAATAACCTTAAATCGAGAGAATCACAACGGCCGAGGCTTCGCAAACATCAACTGGATACTTCGGCGTATTAAAGCTCGTTCAGTCTTGGGGATTCCCCTCGGATTCATTCGTCGGATTCGATCAGTGCGTAGTCCAGACCGTTGCCATCACCTCCTTTCGCCACTTCGTTGTCTTTCGACGTCTTCGTCGTGGTCTTCAGCTCCTTCTTTCGGATCTTCCCGACGTGAGTCGTCGCTTCGACCATTTCGAGGTCAATCGGTGATGCTGTTGATGTGGCGATGGGCGCTTCCTTTACCGTCGTCGGCTCCTTCTCCACTCGATTGTCGTTCTTCTTTTCTGACACGATTTTCTTCTCCGTTTGCTCCTTCTTCTCTGTCGGTTCCTTCTTCTCTGACTGTTCCTTCTTCGGCTCTGACTTCTGCACTATGATCGGCACCTCGCGTTCCGGTGGCGGTTTCGGCACTTCATGTCTGGGTCCGAACACGGAGAGGATCCCGTTTTCCTTTAAAACGGCTGTGACCTCCTCCTCCTTGCTGCCGGCCGGCATCGCGAAGCTCTGCACGAAGTGATTAGCTGAGAAACGCTTGTCGTCTCCCTTCTCCTTGTGCTTGCCCTCGATTAGAATGTATCGGTCTCTCACTCTCACTTTCAGTTCTTCCGGCTTGAATCGTTTGACGTTCATGGTGATTTCGTAGCGGCCGGGTTCGGAGGACATCTGTGAAGCTTCGAGGGTCTGTTCTTCGTCCAGGGCGGCGGCGGCTCGAACGAGTTGGCTCCATGGCCAGAGGTAGTGGTACGCGAGTGTGTGGCTGATGTGGCGGTCTAACGCTGCGAAGGGATCGTACCTCCTCGCTCTGCCTTCTTCGCCGGTCGCAAAGCAGACGAGTCCGAGTAGGATCAGGTACTTGTACATGTTTGTATCGGTGTATCGCTTGGTATCGCTCGTTCACGCGCACGGTCAGTGTAGTATTGGAGCGGGGTCCGTGCGTTCACCGCTTATATAGCCTCCACGTTCGAGAATGTGCGGCTCATTCATACTCGTAACTGCGCCGGTCGCTAGGCCCGGCCACCAGTTGTGGGGAAAGTACTCGAGTCGACGCGACCGGTTTCGTTTGTTTTGTTTTGTGTGTGCTGCGTGCATGTTGGCGGTTGAGTCAGTATGCGATGTTTGTTTTTTCACTGTTTGTTTGAGTGAGTTTGATAGCGCTAATCAGTGGTATTGTATGTTTGATTTGAGTTGCGTTTTTTGGAACGGTTGTTTCGCTACCGGTGTTTGTTGAAACATGACTGTTGTTACGGACTTTCTTGTGGTACTTACCTATTTGTTTTTGTATTGTTAAAACGAGTTTTGTTATGCCATAGGCGAGGCAACTAGCGTGTAGGTCACGTGATGTAAAGTGGTCAATGCACTTTATACAATCGACCTTAGGCTCGAAGCATTGTTTTAAGTTGTGGAGCAAAGTTTTTTGACCTAAAAATTATTATGTGCGTTTATTGCTTCATATTATATAGGAAAGAACGTCTAAAATTTCCAATTATAGAGGCGATAACTTCATAATTCGTCTTCAGGTAAAAAGATGAATAGAAAGACGGATTACTCTCTGATAAAAAAATGCGTGTAAATTAATATAAACAAATAATACTTAAACCAATTTTTAAGGCGACTTCCTAAAGAGATTAGCACGAATTAATTTCATTTGGCGATGAATCATAATAAGCTCTATGCTCCAATTAAAACAGGTTGCTATCATCTGCATCCTTATGACTCAATTCCAAAACGACCATTTAACACCGAACGCTTCGAATTTGTTTACATTGCACCCTAGTTTGACGACTCCTGCGCTCCCACACTCACACAGACGAATTAACTAGATTTACACACGTCCATGTAATGGAATAAACGCTCACACATGTACGCAGCGGATTTCACGCTCACATCCGCAAGCGTTCGTGTATGTAGGTTACTAGTGTTAAGGTAGATCCAAATGTGTTGTGTCGCACGTACATAGGTAAATATTGAAATTATTCATTTTTAACTTTGATATATAATTTCTTTATTTTAATTGTTTTCGTTAATTAGAACGGCTCAGCCAAACGTCGAAAGGAAAAATATTCATAACAATTAATAATATAAAAATCAATAAATGAAAGCATAATAATATTATCAAAATAAATATTATTGGAAAACAAATGAGTAAACATTCATTTTTATTTCTTCTGTTAAAATAGAGATGGATTTGCTTTAGTGTATGCGGGATTAGCTAGTCAAAGAGTAAAATTTATAAAAAAAATCTTTCTCTTTTCGTACATAACGGTAGTTATCGTTATAGCCTGGCCAGTTTCCAATGTACCCGGGGTTCTTTCACATCCCGCTACTTATTTCCCGTACTATGAACATTAAGTATACATTTAAGTAACTGGGCCCCTAGGTCTAGCTCATACCCGACACGCCGTAAGTTTGAATCTGGCTCTACCTTGCTAAAGTCACGCAAGTGTCCATGTGTGCTCAAGTACCGTTCGCAAAGTTGGTGGGCTCTAGATGAATCTAGTGTTTCTAGAAGCAGACTTGGTAGAAGCTTAACTATAACGCAACTTGGGTACTTAACAACGTAACTGACAACCCGTGGGGCGCTGTGGTTAAAACGCCAGATTGAATGGAGTGTTGGGTTCGATTCTCAGAGGAGTGAATGAAGATTTAAATATTTTTTTCGGTCTTGGTGTGTGTTTGTCTTGTCGTGTGTGTTAAAATGGCCGGGGATTATGTGTGATTTTTTAAGTTTGGAGCTATTATTATATTTTTAACCCCCTTCATTGTTTTACGTTTACTTTACGTTTACTTCATTGTTTAGTTAGGTTAAAATATACTTTATTTCTAATACAAAAATTGCTACTTAAAATCAGAAACTTAAAAAAATATCTTAAAGGATTATTCAGCAAAACATCCAGTTCGAGTAATAATCTAACGGTTTTACGTATCAACACCAATCTGAACATAATTATGCATGTAACGTCGCGAAATAAAAAGAGATAGAGAGAATCTCATTTTCTCGTTTACTACTATTTCTATCAATCGAAAAATATCTAAGAACTATCATAGTAGGTATTTCCTCTAAGAATTGTTGAAACATTTTTGCGCTGACATTGAAGAAACTTTAATAGACGAGAAACGTAAGGTGAATACCTACGTGTAGAAAGTGATTCTTTATACTTCTCTTTCGGAGATAGGAATTAAATGAGAGCTCTCAGAAAGAGATTCGGGCCCCTGTCCTATACCCAGCGGGAAGTGATGGAAGATTGAATTTGTGTTTATCATGAATGTAATAGGTACGTGACATTATTTTTTTACAGAAAAGTGAAACATTTAAACTAAAAAGTAAGAAATAATTTAACAAACAGACTTCAATTTTATGTTATTTTTGGAGTCAGTGCATAAATGAGGTTATCTATAAATAAAACTTTGGAACTGACTCCAAAAATACCATAATATTGAAGTCTGTTTGTAATATTATGTCTTACTTTTTGGAGGTAAGGCGGTTCAAGTGTTTGTTAAAAATTTAGTTTATTTCATTCTTTATAGTTTTCAAAGTTTCACTTCCACTCCATCAGCACACCCTGAGAAGTTCAATGATATTCTGGCATCATTATATTAACACCATTCAAAATCCATTATGTTTTGTCTTTTTGACAGCACATCGCTAATCGCCATCAGTCGGACAGTATTTTTTTTGGCAACTCATCCGTTAGAAGAAAGCGACTAGATCCTAAGAAATGCAGTTTCTGCGCACTCTCTTCCAAACGATTTATTGTCCTTTTCACATCTCTCATCGTTAACCGCCATGGATAGGACAATATTCTAGGTAGTAAAGTGCTATCGCCCGCTCCACTGCGCGGCAGATCCAAGGATTTATTGCCGGCGTTTTGTGCAGAGTGCAACACTCGATAAAGAATAGCTATCGGAAATGGGTTCACCCCCGATTTTGTAGGCTTTTATCGTTCCCGAGGTATACTCTGCGGATTAAACTCCACGTTTGGCGTGCTATTAGTGGCCGGTTTCAATAATCGATCGTTGGATATGGGATTATGAATAGCTCGTAGTGTAGTTGCCAGGCAACATCTGTTATTTCAGAGCAATAAAAGGGTGTCTTTGCAATCAGTCTGTACCCCATAAGTGAGCCACTGTAGGGTCGGTTCTTGTCTCTATGAGCAGGATGTAGGCCTTAGTCCATCCCGCTGACCTAGGGCGGATATGGCTCTGAAAATATTAGGATGAATTTTCAGACATGCAGGTTTCCTCGCGATTGTTTCCTTCACCGTTACTGTAACTTTTAAGAAAGTCTATAAAATCCCGAATAAGAGGCTGAATTCTAAGCCACTGGACTAATACCGATTCTTAAAAGGCTAGATTCTTAGCCACTATATAATAATATGCTCATCGATTAACCAAACAGTAGATATATCTATTTCTATTAAAATTATTAAAACTCATCGTATAGTGTAATATTCGAATTAAGTGTTAAGCCCTATTTAGACAATTGATCGATTAATTTTGAATTTTGATTCATTAATTTTGAAAGGAAACACATGTCAAGCAAGGGCATAGTAATTTGAGGGGTAGTAAGTGATGGATTGATCATTAATTGACATTAATTAATTAACAAGTTTGTACCTGTTATTCTGACATGTCAATGTCAACCTGTGCTTATAACTTTTGATTGATTAAGTGATCACATTACACAGGAGTGTGTGTTATGTTTTCTTTATTTTTTTAATGTCAAATGTCGGACAAACGATAAATTAGTTTTTTTTTCTTTAATTTTTTTTAATGCCAAATGTCAGGCAAGCGGTGACCTGGTCACTTAAAAAAATAAGTCATAAGCGGTCAAAAGAGGTCACGCCCTATCTGACGTCATAAGGATTCCTTGCTACTTTAAAGGACTAAATACTTGTTTGTATACACGATTTTCACGCTGACGTTACATAAGTGTCTTGTACTGACTCACTTACATCATTTCGATGCACCTGCAAACCTCAATCAAACCAAAATATACTCTAAATCTTTATAACCAAAGTCTAAAATTAGTATAAAAATCACGCAGTTACTACTAATTTCAATTTAGAACGACTCTTTCGAAACGAAACGAACGCATGTAGTGAGCACCGTTTATTGAATTTTGTCTGTAAAGAAAAGAGACAGAGTCGAAATTTGTTTGTACCGCCAATTCGGTTACTTTTCCAGAATATTCGTTCACGCATTGCGATTGTAAACAAACTCGGGCGCAACAGGTGGGGATTATACTTCGTTCGGGTTTAGAAAATAGTGACGCATGATTGTCACAACTTAGTTACGGCACTTTTTTTCTTATAAATAGAGCAAACAGACAGACGGGCCACCTGATGGTAAGTGGTCACCGTCGCCCACTGACACGTGCAACACCAGGGGGGTCGCCAGTGCGTTGCCGGCTATGAAGGAGAGATTTTTTTATGCCCTTCTCGAAGAACCCCATGTCATAGTCCTGCGGGAATACATCACCAGATTTTAGTAAATTATAAGGCCGTGTTCGAATTGGCCAGTTGAAATGCATCAGACAGTCGCCTACCTATAAATAAAAGTGGATTATTAAAGTCATAGGGGAGAAGGACGAGTGAGAAGGTAGAGTTATGTAGATTGCATTTATATTAATGGTTTAAATTTAACCACGGGATGAATACGCCTTTACTTTGCAATAGCATTGATACGTCACTATTTCCTAAACCCGAATGGACTAAACGAATTTGAACGGGGGAAGTTCGGGACATTTGGATTCGTGTTAAAACTTTTTAACCTTTTTATTCGCTATCGTACATTTATCAATCTTCAAGTCGTTTTTCGAGTTATTGAAAAGTTACTCGAAGGGTCATGTCTTCGAGTTTGGGCGGCTGTATTGTTAATTATGTTTGGTATTCGAACAACATTTATGGTTTTCGGAAGGTGCTTTATCTTTTTGTTTTTTAAGGGTCGGTTTCATCAGTTGCTAGTAAACATTTTAATGTTCTCTCCAAACTTTATAATTATACAACGTTTCTATATTTTTTATAGAAGGTTGGATATTTAAAAGTTGATATTCATTTGTCATGAAATTGAAAATTAAAAAAAAAAACCCGACACAATAACGACAATTTTCATTGGACATATTATTTTGTAATGTGCACGTGATGCGCTTTCATTTGAGACCCCATTCGATTATATTTGCAGACATTCGGTTATTCTTCCCCACTTTCACCCCCCACAACTTTTAAAGGACTCAACCGATTTTCATTAAACATGTCTAAGAACACTCGGTAACTCACCTTTCATACAAAAAAAAAACTAAATTGAAATCGCTTCATCCATTCGCGAGCTACGGTGCCACGACATAATCACAGACAGACAGTCAAACAAAGACAGACAGACACGTCAAACTTGTAACACCCCTTCTTTTGCGTCGGGGGTTAATATATATCATTATCATTAAATTAATCATTATAAATATAGAAAGTTATATTATTTTGCTCGTTATTATTTTTCCTATATCAGTGTGAAAGCGTGCATGTAGCAATATCATTAATAAAAGTATTGGCCATTCACTTAACTCTTTCATTGCATTTTACTACGAGTATTAAGTTAGATATAACGTTCCTTTCCACTTTTTTTGCGATAAAGTCAAAGTCAAAGTCAAAAGCTTTTATTCATTATTAGGTACAATTTTTGCACACTTAATGAACATATAAATATTACATAACATTATATACATTCTACGTTCATCTGCTTTGATCGCGCCTCTCAACCTCAGGCAAAACGTAGACTGGGAGAAAAAAGCGGGCGGAACAAAACATCTAAAGGGCTGAAGGCAGCCCTTTAGATAATGAAATAAACGTTTACAAAACCACTAACCCACTAAATACTTACAGAAGTTCCGAGCACTCTCAAGTGGAGAGCCGGTCTCCGTAGGTCCTCAGATTGAAACTCCACGAAAGCTCTCTAATAGAGACGCCCCATTGACTCCACGCAACTGGGGTTCGAGAGCTTTGACTGAGTTCTCTCGTTGAAAATATATTTTAGCTTGTTATAGCTGTATCAAATGAAATCAAATCAAAGTCTTTTATTCATTGTCAGGTCCAAGTTGTGTACACTTAATGAACGTCATACATGATAGAATATTATAATATACATGTATACTCTGTGTTGTCTGCTAGCAACATAGTACTATGTAGCTTGATAAGAGGCTAGCCACTAGGCCATCACCTAGTGGCTTAGAATTCGACCTCTTAGTCGAGGGGACCGAGTTAGTGAGTTACTGGCTCACTTGATGTTAGGTGCTCACTGCAGCCTTTGGACACCTACGACCAACCCCGAATAAAGATACACCCAGTATATTCACGACCCAAGTGGCGCAGTGGTTAAGACACCGGTGCGCTGCGCGGATGGTCCTGGGTTCGATTCCCAGTAGAGCGGAGATTTGAATGATGAATTTGAATTCCTGTTTCTGGTCTGGGTGTGTTGTGTTCTGATCTTGTGTGTGTCCATGGCATCCACGACACAGTGAATCCTAGTGTGGGGCTGTGAGTGTGAAGCGTTATTTATTTATACACAAACGTGAAGTATTTGTCAATCATTCCCCCTCCTCCTCAGTTAACAAGAGTGGTAGGGGATCAAATTGAATGATTGGGATTTCCATTGCGCCCGGGCAACGAAGCGCGGGAAGATATCCCAAGGATAGTGTTGTAAGAGGACATTGAATTTTTAACTGACTTCAAAAGAAAGAGGCTATCATTTCGACACATATGTGCGAGTATGTAATACTATCAGAACTGCACAAAATTTACATAATTATGTAGGTCTATTACGGCTTTCAGACAGGTATACAAGATTTCATAGGTGTATGTATGTATGTATATAGATATGTTTACTCCTCGCATATCTCCGAAACTAATTGACGGATCTCGATCGTTCTCTTTTTGCTTGTTTGCATTTTTCTCAACTTAGGGAATGGTAACAGTTTTATCTCAATCAGTTGAGTAGTTTTCGTGATATGGATTTAAAACTAAAATTGATGTCGATTTAATTTTTTTTGTAATTATTTTTTGTAATCCACTGCTAGACATTGGTCACTCTTAATCGACGTTGAGTCTAACGGTTATCCGCTGCGCTCATTTAATAATAAAGTGAAACAACAGAATCCCATCTCTTTGAACGGATGGCTTTGGAGTTCCTCGATCCCGTCTGGCAAATACGGCAAACGCGACAAGCTGATTGCCAGAAACAGAAACTTCAAAACATATTTCAAACTGAGTGTTCGTATATCAAAAGCAATACTGAGTTTATTTCCGTTTGAAACGTAGCGTTATGGAGTATTTATGAAACAGACATTCGCAGCAGCTGGTAGTTCCGACGTGTTATTAATGAGGCAATAAGCGAGAGTAAGAAACGTTCAGTGTTGCTTATTATTCGGGCTGTTTTACATTTGTAAAATAAGAGCCTTGAAATATGAGTTATTTAGGCAGTAGGTTATCAGAGCGCCAGAATATGTAATTTTAAGACGTTTCACGACAAAAACAAGAATATCAGCGAATAAATCCCCGTACCTAATGGCTGCCTCGAACAAAGAAATGGAGGATTGCTCTCACAATATTTACTTTCGCGCGAATGATTCATCAGGCCAACTTTTGCGGCTTCGACCGGGAGAAAGCGTTGAGTTAATGCGTTTGACGTTTCCTTGTTTTATGTTACACCGCGTTATGCCTTTTAGTTTGTATTCATTCCCATAGTACTCAAACATTTAGGTTGTCCTTAATCCAGCATCTTAACTGGTCTCAAAGCAGCATGTTCTTCATGTCTTGTGTTTCGATTTGGGGGTATTTTACTAGTTGCCGGGGATACTTTATTTGAGGCGAACATCTTAGTCTTCATGAGCAAAGCATCCGCATACAGCCTCAGATGGGATTTCTTCTCTATTTGAGGTTGGATGTGGGTGTCCGTGGGCTGCAGTGACGACTTAAGTACCATGAGGTGGGCATGCCCGTTTGCTGCTCAATCACAAAAAGGATGCTTGTGATTGAGTAGTTGAAGTGTGATTGAATGCTTACATGATCAATCAAGCCAGGTTGTTCCAGGTAGATATGTATTTTGTCCTATGTTTTAGGATTTCTGTGTAAATTTAAGGTTACATAAAATAAAGTGACAATTAGGTACCTACATGATTTTTTGCAAAATCTTCAAAAATGTTCTTATTCTTTTCAGCCCCTCATAATCCACCTACTTCGGAACATGAGTCCTTATTACCGCCACTGCGCTTGGTTTTCGACTCACTGTAATTTATGTCCCACTGTTGGGTATGTCTCTTCTCGCAACTGCGGGAGGCATATTCCATACCCACCTAAAGCGTGCCGCATTGCTATCCGTCGATAATGACCGGACCTTAATCGCTTGCGATCTACTCGAGTTGCGGAACTATGTGGGCTTCCCCCAACTAAACACTGTTTTACCTAAGTACGTGTGTCAGTCAGTAACCCATTAATGACCCACTACAAGGTCGGGTCCCCTCTCACAATGAGGGGGATGTAGGCCGGCGTCCACCACGCACCACTACTGCCCGTTGGTGGACTTCACATACCTTTGAGAATTTTTTTTTGTGAACTCTCAGGCATGAAGGTTTCCTCACGATGTTTTCCTTCACCGTAACAGCAGGTGATATTTAATTTTATAAATCGGACATAACTTTTTTACAAAGTCATTGGTGCGTGCCACTGGGATTCGAACCCGGACCCCTCGATTCGAGGTCGAATTCTAAGCCACTGGGCTACCACCGCTGGAGCTAAGGACCTAAGTACGTGCCTAATCTTATTACTATGCTTACGGAGTGTTGTTTAACTAGTGTTTGAGAGATTAGCACTAAACGCGTTGGGTGTCTGAACGCCACTGATAAAGTAAGCGCTTTAGGTAGATCTCAGCTCAATTTACTGTAAGATACGGCTTAGCTCAGCTTCCTAGTTTATTGAATATAATTTTAGCATTACCCTATCAGCAGGCCATTAGTGACCCACTGTTGGTCTACTGTCACAAAAAAAATTGAAAAAAAATTACACCAACATCAAAAAGTATGAAATAAAATTTGTTACATACTTTGCTTGTTTAGGCCTACCATGTTTTGAGGTTGGTGTCTTTAGTATAGTACTTATAGTACTAGTAGTATTTTGTTTCTATTGTTCAATTTTGGCACCAACTTTAACAATAGAAACAAAATACTACTTATAAACAAAATAATGTCATGTCATGTCAGTAACCCATTAATGACCGACTACAGGGTCGGGTCTCCTCTCACAATGAGAAGGATGTAGGCCGCCGTCCACCACGCTGGCCTACTGCGGGTTGGTGGACTTCACATACCTTTGAGAACTCTTTTTTGTGAACTCTCAGGCATGCAGGTTTCCTCACGATGTTTTCCTTCACCGTAACAGCAGGTGATATTTATTTTTTATAAATTCTATTGTTAAATTTTGGCACCAACTTTAACAATAGAAACAAAATACTACTTATAAACAAAATAATAATATTTCCTTTTAATTCCATCATTTTAGGGCACTTTCCCTGTATTTAATAAGACGAATAATTTGGACCGTAGGTACTTATGGCACAGATCCAAGACTACTTACCTCTTTGTTTGTATTTATGTCACGCAAATTATATCATCCTTTGTTATACTAAGCAATAATACTACTGAATCGCTTGGCTCTGTTTGAGGTTTTGGTGGCTTTGGAACTTATACAATATTCAAAAGCCGATTCTTTTTTGCGTGGTAAAGTTACAATAAGGTACAATATAACTCGCCGTAGAGAAGAAAAAATCTTGCGTTCGAGAAATTTACCGAGATACCAAAAAAATTAGTAACTTCCTCATTAAGAGGGAGATGCAGAGGAATCCTCATCAACACTAGTACGGACAGACGGACATTCCCACGTCACGAGGACGTTAATCATCATAATATGGATGGGACAAACGCGACAGGAATAAAAAGGAGGAACGATTAGCTTCGCCAGTCATGTTCTGCGGACTGCCTAATGTCTGATCCGAGTCGTTTATTATTGCTTTAGGAGGAAAATAGATGAGGTACATAAATATTAAATAACTAGACTTTGCCCGCGGCTTCGTGTATCTACATTTAAGATTTTGGTCTAGAGAGGGATGAGAAGTATTCTATATATTATGTTAATCCAGGTTATAAACTACCTGCATACCAAATTTCATCCAAATATGTTCAGCTGTTTTTGCGTGAAAGAGTAACAAACATCTATTCATCCTCGCACATTTTCACTTTCAACACAGTAGTAGGTAGGATTTTTCAAGAAAGGATGGCGAGATCAGAAACTTTTAGGAATAGCGAAATGTACTCAAAGAGTCTGGGGTCTGATTTTAATGAAAACTAACACTGCATCGTGGGATTTTTGAAAAATCGATATTCCTTGCCGAGAGTATTATATAACCAATAAATTAAAAAAAACTTATTTTGCAAATTGAAAATTGGAACAATTTTTTCAAATTAGTATATTGTCATCGGTCCTAAATAAATCTACAAAGTTTGAACGAAATCTGGCCGGTTAAAGTGGGTCAAAATCGCGCCCAAAGGAGTCGGTTACAAACAAACAAACATACAGGTGAAGCTAATATAAAGCGTGTAAAATACCCTGTATCATTACTCCATTTGACCATGTCACTAATAAGGAACGAATTCTAGAACATAATACTTATTACAATTTAAAGTCAGTGCTATTTTACTGAACCTGTAGTATGTCAGTAACCCATTAATGACCCACTACAGGGTCGGGTCTCCTCTCACAATGAGAGGGTTGTAGGCCTTAGTCCACCACGCTGGCCTACTGCGGGTTTGTGGACTTCACATGCCTTTGAGAACATTTTTTTTTGTGAACTCTCAGGCATGCAGGTTTCCTCACGATGTTTTCCTTCACCGTAACAGCAGGTGATATTTAATTTTATAAATCGCACATAACTTTTTTACAGTCATTGGTGCGTGCCACTGGGATTCGAACCCGGACCCCTCGATTTGATGTCCAATTCTAAGCCACTGAGCTATCACCGCTTAGTAGTACATATAAATATATTTATATATATATATAATGATCCTTTCACGGTAAATGTTGCTCCAGTGTGAAGTCATAATAATTGTTGATCCACCTATTTCACGTGTTTGCTCAGCTCCGCTTCGCGCAACATGATATACTTTGATCCGTCCTGAATATACGCGTGACGTCGGTGGATCTGCACTCGCACATTTTCAACATACTCGTCAGCGGTTTGACCAACATTCGTTGATCCATTAACGGTCAAAAAAATTATACTGAATGTGATTTTTTAGATCCGGAGTATATTAAACTTAAATGCGACATTTGTTTAGACTAAGTTGATCCGGCCGAAACAAAAACAAAAATCATACTGAATGTGATTTCTTAGATCCGGAGTATATTTAACTTAAATGTGACATTTGCTTAGACTAAGTTGATCCGGCCGAAACAAAAACAAAAATCATACTGAATATGATTTCTTAGATCCGCTTTGCTTAGACTAAGTTGATCCGGCCGGAGCACAAAATTGACTCTTACTGCGCTCTTCTGGCGCTGGCTTACGGGCGATTTTCGCGTGTCGCTGCTCACTATTTAAGTCACGCCGGAAGACCAGGTGCCATCCATGGTACCTGCCGATCACACCGCGCCCTTTTATTGGAAAGGGTCACTAGAAAAGGGTCGCGGTGTCCGGACCTCTGCGCGCCGGAGCACTTTTGGCAACTGCGACCGGACTGAAGAAGAGGGAAAGGAGCCTACCTACCCCCCACCACTCACCCCGCGCACCATGGAGGTCAGTAGGTCGGCCCCCCTCACAGGCCCCGACTGCAGCGGCCGGCGAGCGTCCCGCGCCGCTAATAGTGGCGAAGATGCTACCCAACTGGGTAGTGCACCTCAGAGCGCTGCGGGACATCCTCGGCGTCCCACCGCACTCGGTGGCAAGCGGAAAGGGCTTCCGCTTCCATCTTAAATCCGCAGACGAGTTCAGGAAGGTCCAGGCCTACCTGATCAAGATTCAGGAGACCGAGCCGGGCCTAGTCTGGTACTTTCTGTCCCTGACGGAGGAGCGGCCGACAACGGACATCCTCGGCGTCCCACCGCACTCCGTGGCAAGCGGAAAGGGCTTCCGCTTCCATCCTAAATCCGCAGACGAGTTCAGGAAGGTCCAGGCCTACCTGATCAAGATTCAGAAGACCGAGCCGGGCCTAGTCTGGTACTATCTGTCCCTGACGGAGGAGCGGCCGACAAAGGCCAATGTCCGCGGCCTCCCGGAAAATACGGACCCAAACTGGGTAACCGGCAGTCTTAAGGACCTGGGCTTTCCGGCTCGTTTCTGCCGGCTCAAGGCCCCCCGCGGCGGCAGCAAGAAAGGGTGTACTACGTCCAGCTGGAGAGTATGAGCGTTGAGGAACGGCTATCAACCGTATGTGCTCATACCTTAGGCGGATGGCGCGCCTACGGGGTCTCAGCGTCCCCCCTCCACCCGGAACCCCAGCCAACATGCCGGCTGGCGAACGCGGCCCGCCCGCGCACACCAGCCGTAGACGCCAGGCCAGGTGGCGTAAGCGGGAGAAGGGGCTCGCTGAAGAGCAGGCCTCCTCCGCCCCGCCTAAGCCGAAACCTACGCCTCGAGCGCCCGCGATGGTCGCGACTCCGCCCGCCACCGCACCCGCCCTTGCTCCACTCCCCACCACGGCTTAGCCGCCGGCCATTGCAGAGGACGGCTCCCCCGATCGTATCGGCCATCAGTGAGGCGATTGCGCGGTACCCGGAGCTCGTGGGGACAATTAGAGGGGTCTCAACCAAAGTCCTCGGGCTCCAGCATGTCAGTCAGTCTTAGACTAATGCACTGGAACCCGGGTGGGTTGTCCTCACAGTCCAGACAGGAACTTTGGCGTCTCCTCCGCGAGCAAGACGTGCATGTCCTGCTCATAGGGGAGACGAATTTGTCTCTTAACTAGGACTTCCGCCTCCCGAATTACTTCGTGTACCGCCGCGATGAGATCGCCCCCTCCGGGTACCCTTACAGGGGCACGGTGGTGTCGGTCCGCCGCGACGTGGTACACACGGTTTTGCCAATCCCGCCGTTCTCAGTTATGCGCTCCACAGGGGTCGAGCTGAACGCGGCGGGCCAGGCACTATGGGTGTTTGCAGCATACCGCCCGCCTGGACGTAATCTTTGCCTCCAAGATTTCAGACACATCGTCGACGGTGGGAACCCGACCCTCCTGGCTGGCGACCTGAACGCTAAGCATAGAGCTTGGGGTTCCAGAGTCGCCAACAGCGCGGGACGGCGAATCTTCGAGGACGCGGAGGCGAATGGGTATCAGGTGTTAGGGCCAGAGACACCCACTCACATTCCCTCTAACGTCAACCACCGTCCGGATGTGCTTGACATCGTACTCCACGGGAATCTACCGTGCCCGGTCTATGTGGAGGTATGACATGAACAAACAGCACCTCCCCATACTGGTCACTCTTGGCTTGGGACCCGAGTGCACGTCATTGCCGCGCGCGAAGCGTAGGACGGATTGGGAGGGCTTCAAGTCTGCCCTTGCCTCCTACGACCCCGTTAACTTCCCCGGAGCCGGTGGAGGCCGCGGACGTGGTCTTTGCGACGTCAGTCAAAGAGGACCTGGATAACCGAGAAACGTAAGTTACGTAAGCAATGAGCGCGCACCCGCTGTCCCCCCGGGTCAAGCGCGACCTCTGTCTATATAGTTCTGCAAAGGTGATGTGACCAACAATAATATTTTTTTATTCCGGTTCCTTAACTCTTAGCGGTTTAGGAGTTCCATTCTGTATCTCCGAAGCTCTTCATCAGATCATCATCACCTTAATATGGGACCAAATTCACAATAACAGGTCCCAAACCAAAAAAATATCAATTCAAATCAACAATAATAATATACCAACAATAATATTTTTTTATTCCGATTCCTTAACTCTTATTGGTTTAGGAGTTCCATTCTGTATCTCCGAAACTCTTCATCAGATCATCATTACCTTAATATGGGACCAAATTCACAATAACAGGTCTCAAACCAAAAAAATATCAATTCAAATCGGTTATCAAATGACGGAATGCGGCGGTCAGAAATATAAAGAAAAACGAGTTCCACTCCATCATCAGAGTCGACGGTGGTCAATGTCTATATAGTTCTGCAAAGGTAATGTGACCAATAATAATAATTTGTTAACCCGGTTCCTTAACTCTTATCCGTTGAGGAGTTCCACTCAGTAATAAGTGTGATGCTCGAGGATGCTACCAGGATACTAACAGGTAGTAATCTCATCATCTTCGGACGGGATGATATGAAGCTTAATTACAATCGATCTTCACTTGGTAAGTTCGTTTGATTTTACAATTATTGATGGAAAAGAAATATACCAAGAAATGTATAACACAGTATAGGTACCTACTGTGCGTTCCAAACTTCCAAATAAAATCTGTAGCTTGTAGGGTCAAAGATACGAAGCGGCAACGTCGCGGCTGCTTTCAGCCAATCCGATCGTATGCTGAGCGGCAACGTCGCGGCTGCTTTCAGCCAATCCGATCGTTTGCTGTGCTCTGATTGGCTCATTTGAATCGGATCAACGTTTTCCGTAACTATCGCAAGGTGGATTTGTATATCGGATCAACATCGGCCAAAACTAGTAAGCAGTCACGTGACTGTAGATGTTGATCCGGTCGGAGCCACATTAGTTACCAGAGATGCATATTGGATCAACAAAAGGCGCCGGATCAACATAAGTTTTTGGATCAACAAAGTGCTCGCGTGAAGTCGCGTTTGATCAACATTTGTCGATAAGGGATAACTATATATATATATATATATATATATATATACAAACCTGTAGTATATATATAAATATATTTGTTACATGGTCATTGGAATCGATTAGTAGGTGTTCTGGACCCCAGTCCCTAACAATTTTCTTGTCAGGGGAGGGTCAAACTGTTGACTTCCTCATTCAACAGTTACATGATACGAGTGTTTATTATTAGATACACCTTACCTACCAATGCGTTTAAGACGTAGTGAACTTATGCGGTCATAGTCCAGTGGCAAATTGTCATTTTATACGGAAATACATTTCAATTCAGGTAAATATAAAAAATTCAGGCTCTTATTTTTATCCACAATAGAGTTATGGGGGTTGAAAATGGTCTGAATTGAATTGCTACGAGAAATGGATGGTACGGCCGTGCCGCTATTTTGCTCGACTTGGCGAAGGCACTGCCGAATGCCGTGCCTCCTGATAATTAATTTTTAAAGCAATTTTAAACTTTTATCAATCAAAAATAGTGCAAAGATTGTTAACACGAGAAAAAAAATCGGACTTTAATTAAAAACAAACTACCTACTCCAATTATGCTCTATGCTATAATACTCTATTGTATGATCTGCGCAGACTGCGAGTCGCGGGTCGCTGCCACATAAAGCTGACTGACGTAACGTCAGTCTGAATGTCAGGCGATGTTTTTATGTCTCGGTCATGTCGGCCTCAGACCCTGACCATTGACAGTAATGTCGGGACAACGAGCGTGAGTGCTTTGGAGGCGGCAAAAATTGACAGTAACCCATTAATGACCCACTACAGGGTCGGGTCTCCTCTCACAATGAGAGGGATGTAGGCTGCCGTCCACCACGCACCACTACTGCCCGTTGGTGG
Organism: Erynnis tages; assembly: GCA_905147235.1. Lineage (NCBI taxonomy): Eukaryota > Metazoa > Arthropoda > Insecta > Lepidoptera > Hesperiidae > Erynnis > Erynnis tages. The sequence continues at coordinate 13,918,672 of LR990073.1, read as the reverse complement.
ACGAACATACCTTTGAGAATGTTTTTTGTGGCAGGCATGCAGGTTTCCTCACGATGTTTTCCTTCACCGTAACAGCAGGTAACATAGAAAGTAGTAGTAGCACCGTAACATAGAAAATATGCCATATCTGCTCCATACCCGCTTCAGGACAGCGTTTTACGTGGCTATAGGAGCGACCTTTTTGTGGCATTTGAGCTGAAATTGTAGCATAGCCCTCCACATCCGTTAGTGGTACACCTGTGACCTTGACGAGGGGTTAGCGATAAAAGAAAACGGCAGAGGAAATAAAACTACCTCCCGTAATAGAGGGAAACTATTTGGTTCGTAAACGTTTTTGGTGTTTTCATGACTCTTTATACGGCCATCGGTAGGTACTTTATATAAGTAGATAATAGTTTCCGTCTGCGGCTCTGTAATATTGTGGAACTGGGTTTAATTACTCCTAAAGTATATCTATTACTATTATAAATGCGAATGTTTGTGAGTATGGATGGATTTGTTACTCTTTCATGCAAAAACGGCTCAACAGATTTGGATAAAATTTGGTACACAGATAGATCATAACCTAGATTATCGATAGACATCGACGGCTTAACGCATCTATCCAAAGCATGGAAGCGCACTGCAATTTGCTATTAATTAAGGGCACCCACAGCCGAGTCTTGGCATCGAAAAAATATCTGTTACCTTTCTATACACCATGTATCAATATTTATTTGTGAGCGGATGGCAATGGGGCGATATTGACACACACGATAGCTGTCACGTGTGTTCCTTTATTGGGCCTAGCCATACTGCACTATAGAATAATTCATAATTATTTTTAAAAGAGTGCTGGGAGTTTTTTCCGCCCGCTTTTTTCTTCTAGTCTACGTTTTGCCTGAGGGGCGATCAAAGCGGATGTTTGTATAATGTTAAATGTATGACGTTAATTAAATGTGCATAAATTGTACCTAATAATGAATAAAAGCTTTTGAATTTGAATTTGAATTTAATAGGTCACCCTTGAAGGTAGCTTAGTCCCGCTGCTTCAGTAGACCGCAAGCGGTCGAAGAAGTTAAGCAACGTCGGGCGCGGTCAGTACCTACCTACATACGATAGATGTGTAATCGCTAGTGGCGAATTAAATGCTCGCTTCCGTGCTTTTATGCTTTATTATTATTATTTATTATTATTAGTGACTGCTAGTGGAAAATTAAATGCTCGCTTCCGTGCTTTTATGCTTTATTATTATTATTTATTATTATTAGTGACTGCTAGAGGAGAATTAAATTCTCGCTTCCATGCTTTTATGCTTTATTATTATTATTTTTTATTATTAGTGACTGCTAGTGGAGAATTAAATGCTCGCTTCCGTGCTTCGGACGCGTTAATCCTTCGCTCCCGGTTGTTATCGATAAGATAGCAGTCGTTAAACCTTACGACGTTAATCTTACAACAGTGACTTGTTCAAACTGATTGATCTATCACCTTTGAAGCTAGAACTAAACTAGTCAACTAAATGCTACAAATTAAGATCTAGGCAGTTTCTAACTGAAAGTAACCTACATCAGTTAGGTGTTGCATAACTCATCCGCTTTGTATGAGCCGACAGTTTACTACAGCAAGTATTTAGGAGTTCAGCTGTTAGTTTGAATAGTTCTGTGGATAGTTGAGTTGATAACTTCACTCAGTCGTATTTTCGCTTGTGGAATCAAAGTTTGACTTGTCAGTAACCAATTAATGACCCACTACAGGGTCGGGTCTCCAATCACAATGAGAGGGATGTAGGCCGCCGTCCACTACGCTGGCCTACTGCGGGTTGGTGGACGAACATACCTTTGAGAAGTTTTTTTTTGTGAACTCTCAGGAATGCAGGTTTCCTCACGATGTTTTCCTTCACTGTAACAACAGGGGATATTTAATTTTATAAAGCGCACATAACTTTTTTTACAAAGTCATTGGCCACTGGGATTTGACCCCGGACCCCTCGATTCGAGGTTGAATTCTAAGCCAATGGGCTACCACCGCTCTCACTTCACAACAGCACTTCATAATAGTAGAAAGATGTTTCATAAGTTCATAAGTTTTATGATAAAACTAGGTATCGCTATCGGTTCTATTACGGTTCGGCTATCAAAATTTAATAACAACCCCTCTTTTAACACGTTCATGGCTCCAAGCCCAATGCAATGAAGAGGCCAATACACCGTGGGCCTCTGAGCCTGATGATGATAAGGGGGTACGAACGTAGCTTCACTGATAAGCTACTCAGGCTTAACAGATCTTATGTTCGTGTGGCCCTAACTGGTCATAGCAAGCTTGCGAAGCACCCCAATATGGGCCTTAGCACCTCAGATACATGTAGATTCTGCAAGGAGGAAAAGGAAATGTGGTGACGAGGGCCCTAACAGGTCATAGCAAGCTTGCGAAGCACCCCAATATGGGCCTTAGCACCTCAGATACATGTAGATTCTGCAAGGAGGAAAAGGAAACACCCCCTGCATCTATTACTCCAGTGTGCGAACTGGGCGAACACGTGCTACACATTGATAAAGCCAAAGAGCTGTCCATCAATAAAATTCTAACCCTCCTCAAGGCAACAGGGTTAGATGGGCAGCTCGAAATACTCAAGGTTTAAGCACAACCGGTCTCTGTAGGCTGAAGTGCTCAGGGCACACATGCGCCCAGGCCCAATCCCATAAGTAAATAAATAAAAAAACCCCTCTTAATATTCAAACACTTTCCACTTGGTTTTTAGCTCTTTAAACTTAACTTTGTAAGATTTTAGCCCTAAATCAGGCAGTCAAGCTTTTCTGTAAAAGCTTTTGCATAGAAAGTACGGCCTAGGTAATGAATTATTAATTCTATTTGAATAAATTTAGATACGTTTTATGTTTCACCTTAATATTGTTTAACATACGGTTTTTATCGTATTTTCAGTGGTTTTGGAAACTTTTAACGCATTTACACATTTAAAATGGTTTGAATATTTTGCATATTTTCCCTCAAAATAAAGGTCGTCAGTAACCTATTAATGACCCACTACAGGGTCGGGTCTCCTCTCACAATGAGAGGGATGTAGACTGCCGTCCACCACGCTGCCCTACTGCGGGTTGGTGGACTAAAGGTAAAAAATCAAACTCATCTCCCCGTTCAGGATTTCTCTGCTATTTAATTTTGTATATTAAATTACAGACCATCAGTCACCATTCAAATCAGTTATGTATACACGTTTGCTTCAATATACATAAAAACAAAACATTCTCATACTTTTTTCAAAAACTTACACAGTTAGGTATCCGATAACATCATAATTATGCTGTAGGTTTCATTATGGATTGAAATTCCGTTGCAAATGGCATTAAAATTCGCTGTGGTTGAATCCACATAACTGAATACAGTGAGCGATAATACGTCTGTTATTGAATTATTGCAATGAGATACTGTAGGCCCAATTAGCGAGAGCTTTAGCGCTGGATAATGATAGTGATGTGTAGGTAGGTGTGTGTTTACCTCATTATCGCGTTAATTTCCCCAAGAGATTATAGTTTTACCGTGAATGATGTGGGATCTGATGTAATGTACGATATTGTACGATTTGTGGTCGTGTACGCACTGACGCGATGAACTATGGTTGAATTGTGTAGGTACGGGATTTTCATGGGAGGTTTCATACGGCAGTATAATTTTGGTATGGCTATATTTCTGATTTGATTTTTTCTCGCACCATTTTAGCATCGGTATGTTTTGCTCCGGTATTTTTCTTCGTGTGATATACCTAAAGTACCATTTTAATATGGCTTTTTATTGCTGCGATTTGACTTTTTAATTTTTTTTGTTCTTTTTCGCGCCGAGATCATTCAAAGTGAGTGAGGAAAAACAACTTTTCTGTTAAATGGTAGTAGGTCATTGCAATCTATAGAAAACCATGTCACTTAGGATAGAAGTCCAGTTCGAGATCGTAAAAGGCTTAAAATCCAAGATGGATGCTTTAAAGAACAAAAATCCGATGTGTGTTGCATGATGCGTGCTTTGGTACGTTTTACTGGGCCCACTGGGTCAGCTTCATTAATGAACTACTACGCAAAGTAATAAATAAATCTTTATTAAAACGAAATTATTCTTCTACCTAACCTTTACTTAAGCAACTATTTAAGCAACAAATTGTTGTTTGCTTTGAATCGATGAGCGAACTGCTACGAACCAAAGGGATACTCGTATTTACTATTTAGAAGTAATGGTTATTAAATAAACACTGTTGTAAAAAGTATTTGCCTGAAGAAAAACCGGTTAAAATAAAATAGGTAAGTAAGTGTTATCTTGCGTGTCGTGGGTTTCGCATTTTATTTCAACCCTTCGTATTCTACATGGGCCTCCCTTAATCGACGCCACTACGCCCGGTCCTGGGCCCTTTGAATCCATCGGTTTCCCGCCGTCTTCCTCGGATCATCAGTGGTCAGAGGGCGGCCTGTACTCCTTTTGCCAAGACGTGGTTGCCATTCGAGGACCTTTTCTTCCCAATCGGCTTTCGGTCCTTCGAACGGTGACCGGCCCATTGCCACATCAGTTTGCTAGCTTTGAGAACAATGTCGGTTAGTCCTGTTCGTCTACGGATGTCGTCGTTGCGGATTCTGTCGTCTGACTGACCGACTCTAAGCTTGTGAACTAGGCTTTCGACTTCAGGCACTTAGATTTTTTGGACTTCAAGACGTATCGTAATTTCCGAAAAGGCGGTTAAGCTAAGAAACCTTTACATAATGAGTGCTTCAAAATTAAGTTGGTAGAAAACGAACTCTTTAACTCAATTGATAATCAGGAATTAAAGACATATAAAAGGATGAGAGAGGTTAAGCTATAGGGTTCCATCAATCTTTTGGGTACGGATCCCTAACATTATTTACCCGAAATAAATAAAAAAACGATTGCGGTGGCCTCTCATTTATTAGCAAGTACACAACGCGGTTCAAGTCAATAAAATTGGATTCGATAAATCATCTCCGATGAAAAGAGGAGGCTCGGGATCACTGTGCTATTTGAAGATGAGTTTTTTATTTATTTAGAAGTAACATCCAACTACCTATTCATTTTTTACCGATTTCAAAAAGTAGGTTATCAATTCGACGCGTATGTATGTAATATACTCAGAACTGCACAATTTTTACATAATTATGTTGGTCTATTACGGCTTCCAAACAAGAATGCCAAATTTCATGGGTGTATGTATGTATGTATGTATGTATGTATGTATGTATAAAAGTATGTAGATATGTTTGTGCACGCATATCGTGAGTCACGAGATCGTGTTTTTCTTTTTTTGGTTGTTTGCATTTTGTTCAACTTATCGAATGGTAAAAGTTTTATCAAAATCGGTCGAGTAGTTTCCTTGATAGGGACTTAAAACTAAAAATTACGAAAATATTTGTTTAACGTTGAATTAAATATGTACTTTGTAGAACCGCGTGACATCCTACATATTATAACGAAACGTTATGTATACGTTGCATCAAACCTACATATATATCAGGCCTCTTAGGTGGAGTGCAGTAACTGCCACAGAGGCATGTCTATCCATTGTCAGTAACCCATTAATGACCCACTACAGGGTCGGGTCTCCTCTCACAATGAGAGGGATGTAGGCGGCCGTCCACCACGCACCACTACTGCCCGTTGGTGGACTTTCCACGTGGTCTATCCATTACCCACCACTAAGGACCGGGTCTCCGCTTACAACAGAAGGATAGGCCTTCAGGAGCAGGTATGTGTGTATGTAAAGCGTTATTCAAATTGTTCCGACAGGCGTGAGATGTGAACAATTCCTGTAAAACGCTATCAACGGGCCCCATGCCCACAAATATCAATCAGACCCTCGTCCCGGATGTAGCTTGTTCCATGTTATGAGCGAAGAGGTTACGAGTTAAAACAGGATGCGATGAATATGCGATTTTCGATCCGAATTCGAATACGGATTCCAAAGGTTACCGACACAAAATGATTTTCGGTTCGATATTTTTGATGAGCGGTCATGGCCCAGTGGGTTAAAATTCAACCTCGAATTGAGGGGTCCGGGTGCGAAACCCAGTGGCACGCACCAAGCAATGACTTTGTAAAATGTTATGTGCGCTTTATAAAATTTAATATCACCTGCTGTTACGGTGAAGGAAAACATCGTGAAGAAACCTGCATGCCTGAGAGTTCACAAAAAAGTTCTCAAAGGCATGTGAAATCCACCAACCTGCAGTAGGCCAGCGCGGTGGACTAAGGCCTACATCCCTCTCATTGTGAGAGAAGACCCGACCTTGTATTGGATCATTAATGGGTTATTGACTGACTATAATTTTTGAGACATCTTTCTTAATAGTCAACAATAAATGCTTTCTTTTTTTTTCGTAATTTGTATACGTAGTGTGGTACATAAGGGCAGATTTTAAACTGAGTACTCGCGTCATCTTATCGCTTGTACCTACCACAACTCCGCCCCTTTGCTGAAACGTCAAATTACCAAATCGTTCCAATTATCGCGGACTCGGGGTTCTTTTTATAAAAGAGAGGGTGGTTTTTAAATTAAAAGAAATTTTCGTTGAAATCAGTCACTCTGAGTAAGTACCTATTGATCTGACTTGACTTTGTGACAGTTTTAGTGAGATCCTATTCGGAGCTTATAACTTTAAGTATGACATTTGTATTCCATAAATCCATATAATCGTAGTGCTCATAAACAGTGAGAAAATTTTTACGACCATTTTGTTGTGCTGACTTTTTAATAATTTTAATTCTGTCATTTTGTTACAGAATAACAAGTGAATGCATAAAATAAGTTACGGTGATTTTAAAATAATGTGGGATGATAAAGGTTTTATTAGTGCAAAACGAGTAAAACTCCTTTAATTTTATTACGTTTGGTTTTACTTACAAGAATATTGCTATGAAGTTATTGCCAGGCACTTTAATTAAAATTTATTTCATAGTTTTAAACTATGTACTTAATTTTACAAACCAAATCATGTATTTATTATTGTCTACTACTCTCAGCTCATTTGTTGTGTTTATTCTAATCACATACCTACAACATTTCGTTACGTGAATTCATTATAGGTAGGTACTACATGTACCCATTACTTACCTATTATAGGTAGGTATACTTCTTAGAACGTAGCGTAGGGCGTAGGTGTTATTAATTAATATCACACGTTAATACAATTGATTAAATTCATCACGGCTTCTATTCTACCTTTAATATAATATTCAATACTTAAGATAATGGCTTACATGTGGTGTTAACGTAGGTACCTATAATAATCCACATACAGAATATTAAATAGTCAATTTCTGTGGTGGTACCTTTATTTGAGCAATCATCTTAGCCTTCATGAGTACCAAAGAACCCACTTACGTGGAGGAAAGAAGTCTTCCGATTTCAGTTTAGACGTACGTATCCAATGCATATTTGCAGTGATTTGCATAGATGCATACTTGCAGTGAAGTTAGGTTGCTTGCATGCCATGTAAAATAATAAAACAATAAAGCGACTCACTCACTGCCCCGCATCACGGAGCGTAGTTCGGGGGTGCGCGTCCATTTGTACAGAAAACGCTTCCACGCGCGTACATGCCGACGCGTGTTCTGTGTCGGACTGTGCGTGTTTTCTATACAAATGGGAATACTTACGAGTATATACAACGCTAGATCACGCATTCGCGCGCTACGCTGTGCGATGCAGGGCAGTTAATCGCCAAACGCTGCAACATCCAATTCAAAAGGAGGTCGTCGGGATAATCTTAGTTTAATATTGACAAGGTGTCTTGACCAAATAAGGCTAGTCGATTACGTTCGGGGCCGTCGTAACGTGTCCTTCGAAGCGCCAACTTTGATGAAAATTGACCACATCATAAGGTCTTATACCTTTTACGAGGGCGGCGTTTGGAGTTAATAGCCACCCGTGTTATAGCCTCAAGCGTATACACTTATAGCCCTTGAGGTCGTAAAAGTAGCAACTGAGTTCTGTGTTCTTGTCAAGAGATGGCGCCACGAGATCCTGAATCACGCTATCGAAGTTTTTTACATCGCTGGCATTTATACAAAACTACGACATGACGTAATCGGAGCATGACCGCTCCGTAGGCGTAGGCACTAGGTACGAACAGCCAACGTTTAATAATAAATAAACAAAATACTTGATACTAAAGACACCAACCTCAAAAATAGTAAGCCAAACGTATGTAAGTAACAAATGTTATTTCATAATTTTTGAGGTCGGTTTAATTTGTTTTAATTTTTTTTTCGGTCGGTTTGACGTTGACTGCCTTTGTCGCTGACCACGTGATTGGTCCGTCAGTCAGTGTACATCAACTATTGGTCTAATGCCTGTTTTTTGTATACTGTATATTGGCGGAAAATGTATAATGTCCCTATCACAAATTTGTGCTCACGACTTGTTACGGTATCTATAAATTTATGTTTCTGGTCTAGGTATTTTTATCTCGTGTGTGTCCGCGAAGATACAGGGAATCCTATTAGGTAGTATAAAAGAAGACATACTCGTAATTATTATCTACGCCTCTAAATGCTAACGAGCTCACATTTTACCGCCATTATGAAAAACCTTTCTTATCAGTACAGATAGGATTCGCGATGAAGATGTAACTGAGACGGCAGAGATAATCTGCAGACAAACTCTATTACTAAAGAGGATTGCTGCTTGCAGCTGGTGCAATTTGCTCGACACGATTATGCGACTGCGATTGCTTTAAATATAATAAACGTCGTCGCCTCCATAGATATATTTTATACTAGAACAGCAGAGCTGTGCTCGCCATTTTGTCCACGTTGATTTGTTGTGTTGAGGACTACGATACGAGTATGTGATGTAGATTCTCTGTCTCTCTCCAGCGATGGGTTTGACTTTTTACTTTTCGAAAGCGCGCACTTCATTCGCCACTAGCGGTCACTCATCCAGGTACTGACCGCGCCCGACGATGCCCGACTTTCTCATGCCGTGGCTATGCGCGCTTCGCTGAACTCGTCTACTCTAGTATACTGTTGTAAGCATATTTCGCAGATGTCTGTAACTTAGTACCTATGATATCATATTTTGTAGTTTATGTCCCAAGAAGTAAGATAATTTAGAGAAAACACTCTGCTATTCTAGTTAATGATGTATTTTCTGTTATGATATTTTTATCCTTAAAGTTTCTTTTGTTTTTTCAAATTTTCTTGAATAGCAGTGATACAAAGACAATGATAAAAATATATAACTCATGACAGAAATAAAAACTTTTAGATAGAGTCACAGAATAGAGCTTATAGAGCTCCTCCGGGGAGGTACCTTACCGCCACCCTCTTAACCCGTCATGAAGCAGCATGATCTTCACGTCTAATGTTGTAGGCAAGGCGTTGTTGCTTGAGGTACTTTATTTGAGGCGAAAATCTTAATCCTCATGAGTAGCAACAAATATAACCTCAAATAGGATTCCTATTATTTTTGAGGTCGGACGTAATTCCATGCGTTCTACGCATGGGATGCGGATGTCACTCTGTCAATAATTTATTTGTACTCAAATGATCAATTGCATGAGTCTTCATATGTACGTCTATGTATGTACATGAGTTTTCATTACCACTTAATCAGGTCATTTATCATACATTTATAAAATAAGGAATCTGAACGTGTATTTATACATATAGGATAAGTCATTGCATATTTGTAGAAGCTTTGTAAGCGTAAGACAACGGGAACGAACAATATTGTTCAGTGGGATGATGTGATGGTGTTATACAAAAGGGTGCCATGCAGTAGTTATTAAAAAAATCCTTACAATTTGTTTACTGTAATACTTTTTTTTAAACTTCAAGACTATTTTTAAAAGGCTTTACGTATAATACCTAAATTAAGCTATTGAACAGTACTTTTAAAGAAAGACTGTGAAATTCAGGTCTTTGAAAGAGCTGTAAAAGGAGGAGCTCTTCTTCAGAGCTATAGAACGATTAACGGTGTTACTAAGAGAGATACTCTAGAAATATCATAAAGACTGAATACTGTGACTGTGACGATAAATGATTGAAACTGGGCATTAATCGAGTTGGCCTTTAGAGTGTGTAAAGGGACTTCCCCGGGAAATATTTTAATGCCCTTTCAACAAAGGTGTATTTTGTGGTTCGTTATTATTTTTGCAATAATGTGGCATCAAAAACTACATACAACCCTAAATTTTCACCCTTCTTTCACGAACCCCTATTATTTAACCTATTGAATGTCCAGTAAGTAGACACAATAGATAAACAATAGCAGTCGGACCACCAGTGGTTCGATGCAAATTAATAGTTTAATAGTCGATTTTTAACGCTCGATAACTTAGGTATATGGCAAAACAATGTTTGCGGGGTCAGCTAGTTCAAAATAAAATAATTAATTGCAACTTCGTGCAATACAACACACACAATAGCAAACACAATTAACTTGGTAGAATAAACTTAACAACTTGCGGGCAGAGCGATATCAATTTAATGACAATTCACTGAACTAGGCCAAACATTAACTTCATTTAACAGAATTGCGTTTCATTGATCGACAAAGCAAAACAATAGGCTATTATATAATTTTGTTCCGTAAATTTTCAATTTATCAAATTACGAGTCGCCTGTCTTGCTTCCAAATTAAATTGTTAAACTTTTGACGGTAGACGTCAAAGTTTCTATTTTGAAATGTCAACAAGAATAATAGAATGATTTATTTCAATGCAATATCTCAATTTCAGATTAAATTTCAGTATTATATTTCACAATGAAGTTATACTGATGATGACATCATTAAGATTCCCCAATGGAGTTTTATAGGCGTATACAACATAATGCGTGCCGGCATAAGGCTGCGTTTCCACCAGAGATGTGAAGGGATGCGTAGCGAGGGATGCGTTTTTGAAGAACCAATACAATTTCTTCATTTACCTAGCCTCGCTTAGCACAGCTCTGGCTGAAACGGCTTAGCGGAGCGAGGCTAGGTAAATGAAGTTCTTCAAAAACGCATCCATCGCTACGCATCCTCGCACATCTCTGGTGGAGAAGCAGCCTTACGTTAAATTGGTGCCAACAGTATTGAATGGGAATGGATATTATAAAAATAATGGAGCATAATTACACACAGACTTGGTCCTCAGCTCATGTTTGAAATCAGTAATATAGTAATAACCAGTGATATAGCCAAATAATAATTTAAAGTTCTCTGAAAATTTTCTGCCTGTAATATATTATATTTCAAAGATCGTGTAAGTGGCTAAGGCGGGCTGAAATGTAAATGATTTAAAGCAGCGGCTTTCTGTTGCACAATAACTCCTTTGTAAAATCCGGGGCTTTCAACTGCATAGCGTCTGAACAGCGGCGCCGGGATTTAACGAAATTCATGCAGTTGCGCCGCTCATTCTTATTAGAGCTTATGGCACACGGCTTTGCCGGTTGACTTGAAAAAATTTGAAAAACTTTTAGCATTTCAGTGGTAATTTTTTTTACAGTGACAGTACGATACCGAATGAATTAATTCCGTGTTCGGAATACCAAAAAATAAAATAAAAACATTCAATTTTCAGGCATAAAATTGAGTGAACAAATAAAAAAAAGCATAAAACCAATTATTTTTTTATATTATTTGAACCTTAAATCACAAATATGAAAAATTAGAAAAAAGATTTTTTGTTGACATTATGTAGTAACTATTTGAATCGCTAAACATAAGCTTTTTGCATTAATATAAGCAAGTCCCATTGACTGCAAAACATTTAATCGGCGACGATGAGAAGACTCAAACCAGCACCAGTCAACTATATTTTAGTTTTACAATCTTTTAATTTTAAAAAGGATGCATCGCATCTGCAAACAAATGAAATTCGTGCGGGTTGCGCTCATTCTTATAATCTTATTCAAGCTGTGTGCTTATTGCATACCGCTTCGCCGGTTGACGTCGCAATTTTCCTCCTTTCAGCATAACTCCGCCTCGAATGTAACTGGAATACCAACTTGGGAAAAACTTTCAGCATTTAAGACATTTAAAAAAATTTCTACGGTTCATGGTTCTGATGGTTCTCTTGTGCATAACGCTCTCCATGAATTCGACCGCCCAAAGTATATGGAGTATAAATATTTATGTTTCGCAACTGTACGGTAAAGATGACAATCGCTTATTTACGAGACCCGCGCCCTTGGCTAGTCGTATTGCTATCGTATATCGTTACGGTACTACCCTATAGGGGTCTCAGGGCAAAATGGTCCTTATGTGCATGGTAACTACGATTTCTGCACCTTCCTTCCGAGGGCTGAAACCTCGGTAGTCCACTGCTAGATAAGGACCTCCCCTAATCGATGCCAGTCCTGGGCCCTCAGAATCCAACGGTTTCCCGCTATGTTCTTCAGTTATTACCTACTAATATGAAAATTATTATGAACTTTTAAACAAATGCTAAAAATGTAGGTATTTTTAAATGTTATTTCTAATTGTCTCAAATTAATTTTTCAATTAAATAATTCTATTTAAACGAAACGGTCTTATAATAAAAGCTAAAAGTATGTTTAAAGAAAACCGTAGTAGCACCTAGGCAGAGAATTTGATGAAGTTAAGTATGCCAACAAAGTACACTAATTTGCCTTATGACGCAATAATGAAACCATTTAATTCAATTCGAATCAGTTGTTGGCCTATGAAACTCCATCGGAAAATCATAATGACGCTATTACAAATCAATTATGATTATGATACGATTATGACTGAATCGTCCACCAACCCGCAGTAGTGGTGCGTGGTGGACGATGGCCTACATCCCTCTCATTACGAGAAGGAGACTCGACCCTGTAGTGGGTCATTAATGGGTCATAACTGGCAATGACTGAATTATAATAGCAGACAACCTTCAGGAAACGGAGGAGCTTCAACAGTGTCCAGTGGGCAATATAAAAATATATAGATATTGAATAGAATAAATGCTAACAATCTCGTAATTTATTTCGATTTTGTTTTAATTTCTGTACAAGTTACTGTTTACAATTTTTAAAGACATTGCTATTTAAAATTCAGCTCACGCCTGGATATTTTCAGCCATTTTCACCAGAATATTCCTCAAAAGGTTCGCCAGTAGGGGATAATTTTGTCCCAGCAGTGGGGCCCGTAGTTGGGGCACGCAGATCTAAAAAAAACAATATAAGCAGCTTAAAAATATAATGTCATGTCATGTCAGTACCCATTAATGACCCACTACAGGGTCGGGTCATTAATTTCATAAATCGCACATAACTTTTATTACAAAGTCATTGGTGCGTGCCACTGGGATTCGAACCCGGACCCCTCGATTCGAATTTTAATAAATATTGCTCACGTTTATTTTATTTTATTTTATTAGGAAAACTTACAGCTCTAAACAAAAATATTAATTATTAACTTATAGTTCGGGATAGCCCGTCTAGTTTCGAACTTATTCGAGGAATGCCCCGAGAACAAACACTATCGTCGAAATATCGTATAGTTAACGTGTGCCATTAGTATGGGAAGATGTCACACAAACATCCGACATACTAACGACTGACGTGTACCATACGAATACTTTGACTCACCGGCAATCCTTAATAAAAAACGCGAGGTGAACCGTATATTTTTTGAAATGTTAACGATACCTACTCAAGAATCATTCAATAAAGTTTTTGTAAGAAAAACAGGTGCACTTACAACAGCCAACATTACCACCAAGACAGGACAGACCAGGTTGATCAGAAGCGCGAGGACTGTCCTCACCAGCCACCACAGACCGACCACCACCAAGACGCTAGCCAGCATCACCTGTGGACGTTTAGAAAATGGTTCGAGAAACTTTAAACCTGAAGGAAGTGGCGACTTCCGTCACTCGCCACGAGATGGCGCCACACGATCCTGAATCACGCTATCGAAGTTTTCTTACATCGCTGTTAATATATACAATGTAAACAAAAGTCCGTAACGTTATCGAAGCACAGCCGCTACCCAGGAATGATCGTGCCACAGGGTCTCCTCTCACACAGAAAGACACGTGGGACTTAGCCCACCACGCTGGCCTAGTTCAGGTTGGTCACTTTACATGCTTTTGAGAACATAATAGAGAACTCTCAAGCATGCGGAACGCTCTCAGCGATCAGAGATCCGTCCCCGTCAGGGTCACCAATGAGTTACAGTCTTCCGAGAAGTACGATAGTCGAAATACTCCATTAATATTATCTTGCTACCAGTCAAAGACAAGCGAATTGCGGAACAACAAAGTAATACGAGACTGCGAGCATTAAGCGGGGCAATTGCAAAATGGCTTCCATTTTGCTTCCATTTTGTAATGGCGGATCGCGTTTCTTGGGGCTTTCAAACGTTCCCCACTTTTAATTTTAACTCCGCTCCTCGGGTGTCAAATATCTTTTGTCCATTAGAGACCCACTGCTGGGTCGGGTCTTCTCTCACTATGAAAAGGATGTAGGTCCTAGTCCACCACGCTTGATAAATACTGGTTGGGTGTCAAATTTCGGTCAAAAAAACGGATCTTCCAACGTCAATGCTACGCTTTCGCGAGATTTTGAGCAAAGTCATTTGAACGGTTCCGATCCGAGATAGAGAGTCAGTGGCTGTAAATTCTGAACCTTGATTCACATGACCAAAACAATTGCTTTTGACCTTATCTATAGACTCAGTGGGAATACTACGCTGCACCGGTTACCCTGTGTAATGCAATAAATGCATTGAATTTAGAAAAGTAGGAATCAGCTTAAAATATAAAATGACCATGAGTGCATATCACTTATAAGGTGAGATAGTTCTCCAATCTTAGTTCACTTGTGGATTTCTGAGATAAATGAACATCACATAGGTCTCAAGTTCTCGATAATCTGACCTGTGCTTCCTCGTGAGCGTGCAGCCAAGATTTGAAGGTATCTACGACGGTCTTCAAACCTTCGTTGGTGCCAGAACACGATGCTCGGGACATGCTGAACTAGAAACGAAAAGAAAAGAAAAGAAGAGAATGCGTTTATTGTTGACTGTTACACGAAAAAGATGTTACAAAAATTATAATAAGTTAAGAACAGTCTACCCTATGCGGGCATACAATAATTATATCTTAAATAACTAATACTTAATTTTATATTATAATTATGTTAAAATAAGTTATGATCGTTTAGCAGTCCAATTATTTATTTATTTTAATATTTTTTCCTAATCGAACTCATCGGCTATGCAATGTGCCACCCATTTCTGAAAAACAATATCAGTAAGATAGAGTCTTAAATATGCTTGGTCATCTTTCTGGACTGTGCTCTAAAGAAATTTAGTCTGAACAACTCGTTTCTCCCGAATGATTACTAATAAAACATCGTAATTGATTTCAAGAGTGTTGCGAGTGGTAGTTTACTAGCTGTTTTCCCTCTATTTGAGGTACAATGGGGGCGCCGCATTCATATGGCCACACCAATGGCTGTCATCTATAACGTTGTCAATGTCAAGTTTTTGCACGCTCATTGGCTTCAAAACAAGAAATCGTCGTCATTCGCACTATTGCCAGTAAAGGAAATTAGTTCACAATTTTGCGGCAACATTCCGAGTTCCGCAAAATCTTTGGTCTAAGCATACCATTCCCTAAAAATCCCGCAAGCACTGTGGACAATGTAAAATTTCAGCTTGTTCCAGAAATTATTTCACACAGCCGTACTTACTTAATTTTCATTTTAATGTACAACTTTTGTACGTCGGCCATATTTCACACAACAGACTAACGGCCTGTCCAGATAGCGTGGTTTACATGCGATTCAGAAAGCCCATTTGGACACACGCGATGCAAATTAAGTTCTAACATTTTACTCTAGCGCTGTAAAACCAAAATTTATACAAGAGATTTGTTGGAAATGAAATACTAAGGCGCTAGTTATAGTACAAGTAGAAAGTGGTAGACAAGCGACCGACCAACATTTAAACAGAGAGCTCTGTATGGAACTGTCTTAAATACGAAGTGACACGCGACAAAGTTGTCGAAGGAACAACTTTCACATGCGATAGGGCACGGGTTAAATCAGCAAGTTTGCGTTTTGGATGATGTGATATGGTTGTTGGAGATATTTAGTTAGAGATACCTGGATACGTGGATGTTCAGTTTTAATATCGATGGCTATCACATGCGAGGTGGAATGGACAGATATTTTCTTACCTCTTTTATCATCTACACTTCAGTTCGATTTCAGATACGCTAAGCAACAGACACCTTGGATTGTGGTATATATCACCCTGGTATGAGATAATAAACTTACCGGAAACCGTAACAGGAGATCAGACATGGTCAGGCCAGACCATACTGCGTTATCGTCAGTTTCTACTGGTAACCATAAAAGGGAGTGGTCTTGAACAATCACTTAATTATACACTTAGGACGATTTTCATTGTTAAAATGAAACAATTTAGTAGACTTTTATATAATAAGTAAATCTAAATGCGGAAAACAACTGGATCCGACATTTTGGACTGTAAATCCAAAAGCAACTACATTTTGACAGTGACAACTACCTAAGTAATCTCTAGTGAAAAATCTATTCAGCTCTGAAAAACATTATTCAACTCAAAAAAGTTCGTTCCACAAAATGTTCCACAAAAAGGAAATTAGGAGCGAAACAAACAACAGGAACGCTCTTAATTATGGTCCATTTACCGCGTTAGCACACATCCGCCGCGAAACCGCGAAAACCCTTATAAACCATTATAAACCTTCCTTGAACTTATCCGAATATATCAAAACTAAAATGAGCCAGATCGGTCCAGCCGTTCTCGAGTTTTAGCGAGACTAACGAACAACGACTCATTTTTATTGTATAGATAGTAACAAGAAAAGAAAGGTATGCTCTTACGGTGTGTCCCAATACAGTTCGTTGGAATCTGCAGTCGTCGCCTCCGCAGTACATGTTGCTGACGACGTGGTCGATGACTTCCGTCGTGAATATGAGCGACAGGATTATCCTTCTGCTCAACAGACTATCTGGAAAATTGAAAAACATTTGCATTGTAATTGAAACTTGCTTGAAATAGAACCCAAGCCGTTCCCAGTAACGTGACGAAATGGTACAAACTTTTTGAAAAAAGAGATCCTAGACCCAACTAAGGGATTTTTCCACAGTGGTACAAATTGTGGTGTGAGAGGTCTGTGCCAAATGTGTCGGAAATGTGTCTTCAGCTTCGAAACCATTTAGAGGCCAATTTAAAAACCACTGTGGGATACTCTAACAGTGAGAAGGATATAGGCCTTAGCCCACCACAACAGCCTACGGATTACTGATTTTCATTAGCCTTTGAGAACAATATGGCTAATATTCAGGCTAGGACATCACTTTGATAAAGACTTATTAGCTTGAAATTTGATTAATTCGGAAAGGAGACATCGCTCACAAACACAATAATGTGTGTATTAACAGCTGAAAAAACCGTCGCGAAAAAGATTTGTGATTAACATGTGCGGAACGCCTACGCGATTTCAATTATTCTTCCAATCTAAATTTGGAACGAGGATTTGAATAAATTTCTAAAGTAAACGAGACCGGATTCCAAAACGGGGGCATTTGGGAGTGTACCTGTCCCCACGGCTTGATATCGGGATATAGACTGCAACAGCAATAGATATGGCAACATATCATTTTTGATAGCATCTAAGTGCGGTAGCACACCTCCGACGCGAAATCGCGAAATGCTTGAACGTTTCACCCAAGTTTGACCCGTATTACAACGGACAAACCGGTGGCAATCTTCAGCGGTTTCGCTAGTTCGCGGTTTCACGGCGGAGGTGTGCTAACGCGGTAAATGAGTGTGGAAACGGGTAAGCAGTGTTTTGTATACAGGATGTTTGGCTTCGAACTATTGATAAATAGTTTAAATTAGACCAAATTTCATCGACAAAACATCTATAGGGTTCCCCCCTTTTGATATGTCAGCCATTTGAATTTTATAATAAAAAATTTGTGGGTGCCCAAGATAATTTCGACTTCTCTGGACTTGAATATTCCACAGAGATAAAAAAGCGAGCTTTTCACTGATTTTAATCAAAAAGTTGATTATTTTTTTAGTTTTCCTTACATAACTCGAAAACTAGCTCGCTAATGCAATTTAATGCCTTACATGTATTGGAACGCAAAGACAAGCTACAAAACAAGTCATATAATATTTGTTCTCAGTTGCATAACAATTTTTATATCCAGAAAGGTCCAACACTACAAGTCTCTTTGAATATTTATTATAGTCATATTAAATTTACAAATAAAAGCTCTATCTCTCCTTTACTCTGTGGCGTCTATAAATAAAAAAATATTTAGGAATCGACTGCGTGAACAGTAGGTACATCCGCGCCGTAAAGTTTTCAATTATGTCTGAAATATTTCCAGACGTGCCTAGGAAATGTTAACTCGGGCGGAAAGAGGGCTCTTGAGAGTTTTTGTACTTAACTGTACCCTTAGTCTGAGTTTTAGCAGTTCCGAAACGAAACACTCACATACACAGCTTACCAGACGAAAATGCACAGTGTAATAACCAACAGAGGAAAAAGATTTTTAGAAAAGTGAAAAATTAATAAAGCATTAGATAAATCATCACAAAAATAGCTTTATTTTTAATTAACACTCTTTCAATATTTAATAATAATAATGAAACATAATAACCGTGAATTGGCCGTAAATCACTGTAAAATTTCGAACTAATATCATCCCGTAGGTAGTAAATATTTGTTGGTATTATAATGTCTAACGATAATACTAAGTATTATTACATACGTCTTTCACTCCATACAAAAATTTGATTTTCAATTTTTTAACTCCTCTAAAAATCTTTTACCTCTATTTGTTATTACACTGTGGACTCCTGTGTAGTAATCTGTGTATGATTTACGTATCTATCCGAAACGAAACACACAAACGTTTCGTTTCGGTATCGCTAAAACTCCGACTAAGGGTACCTACTGTACTACATTCTGTATTTTTACTGTATTACGTGTCCACCAACGGGCAGTAGTGGTGCGTGGTGGACGGCGGCCTACATCCCTCTCATTGTGAGAGGAGACCCCACCCGCCAGTGGGTCATTAATGGGTTAAAACAACAACTGTATTACGTATTGAAGTACGTAAAAATGTTTGTTTTATTAGGGCATTGCGCAATAGGCTTCGGCCATGAGATACTGAATAAATAATGAACGATTCCGTATGAAAATGACAGTACGATGAATAGGTCCGGTTGATGTAGATAAGTGCGTAAGTTTATTAAATAGTGGGATCAAAACGAACTGTAGGTACCTATAACTAAACTTTTGTAGAGTTATTTTAGTGATAAGAGCCATAAGCGTACTCGTAGCTATATCGAAGTGAATATTAATTATTTAAATATTATTAAAATTATTATTGTATTTAGGTAGTCCTCAGCCTATTTTGCAGGTAGATAATATTAATGTGTATTCCAAAACTGTCGTACATTTTTATCGTATCATCAACAGTTTTCGCAGCGCAAACGAAAGGAGTTGTAAAGGCTATTTCACACTTTATGATATTTTGGTAGGGATCATCAATTTTTTGACAATAGAATAGCCACTTTGACCCGTAAGTGATACATCGCTAGGTCAGGTCTCCTATCACAATGAAAGGATGTAGAGTTGTAGACCTCAGTCCACCAAGCCAACAAAATGCGGGTTTTGGACTTCAAATGTCATTGAGAACACTATGTAAAACTCTCAGTTATACACGTTTCCTCACGTTCTCTTTCATCGTTACAGCATGATATTAAATATTATAAACTACTGGCTTAGTAGGTACCTAGTAAAGTAACAAACTGTATTATCTGGAAATCAGTAAAGAGTAAAGATAAAAAAGAAAAAGAAACCTCACCTCTTCTCTTGCAACTGGGCAGCATCGCAAGATGACCATTTTCATTTATTTTTATATTTTCCGTGTGTATAACTATAAAAACAATTAATTATTTAATTAACTGTGGGAGAAGATTGAAGTGTTACTTTTCTGTTACGTGTTTTTGACGGTGACATTATGTGTACAAACTTTTTTTTTGTTTTAATAGACTTGGTTAATAGGCAAGGTCTTAGTGGCCAGCATTGGTCAGGATGATAATGAGTTTTAAGGCTAGGTACACCTGACTAACCGGGTTCGAATTTTTAGGGGAACCGAAAGCGGATGTTAGATGTAAAATATTCTATCATGTATGACTTTCATTAAGTGTACACAACTCGTACCTGGCAATGAATAAAAGACTTTGATTTTGATTTTTGATTTTGAATCCCAGTGACACGCACCAATGACTGTGTAAAAAGTTATGTGCGCTTTAAAAAAGTAAATATCACCTGCTGTTACAGTGAAGGAAAAAACCGTGAGCAAACCTGCATTCCTGAGAGTTCACAAAAAATGTTCTCAAAGGTTTGTGAATTCCACCAACCCGCAGTAGGCTAGCGTGGTGGACTAACTGACTACATCCCTCTCATTATGAGAGGTGACCCGACCCTGTAGTGGGTCATTAATGGGTACTGACAATACCTACTAAGATACTTCTATTTTATCCTATACTACTATTAAACGAGCAAAATATTTGTGAATAAATTTTTGTATATATTTGTCGGAAAATCTTCAAAATTACTGAAAGATTAAACTTGCATGAACCCCTTGATGAACTTGCGAAAACCACTACGGTTTTCGGGGGTAAAAATCGATCAAGCTAGGTTTCATGTCAAAATTTCCCCATCTAGGTCATTGACCTTTGTAGTAAAGTTTAAAGCAAATTATAAAGATGAGTATAACTATATTATATACCACAGAAAAGATGAGTTATACTTTACGATAATCCTAAGATCTGCCTCCATCATGTAGATAGCTCAGTAAAAAATCATTTCGCTCTACTTAGCATAAAATACTTAACAAAAGAAAGAAGAATAAGTCTCAAAATACATAAAGTGAGTAAATAACTGACAACGTAAAACAGTGCCATTTATATTTAAAATTGTCTGAGGGTTTCACTTCGAAGGTGTAAAAGATAAGTGTTGAATCGGGAGTGAACGTTGAGGTTCTTCTAGTGAATTTCATTAAAGTACCATAATTCACTGATACACGTATTATAACAGTGATTTCTATTTTTATTGGTACAATTATGGCTTTTCAATTAAAATACCGATATTAATTTTAATAGTAGTTGCATTCACAGAAAAGGAGGGGAACTCCCGCCGAGCTTCTACTCAAACAAGGTAATTATATAGTATAGGCACCTACGAGAGATTCCACGAAACATTGATTACGTGTTTAAGGATAATAGATCAAGATCCCAGGGCCGCCAGACGTCACGTATTTTTAAACCCCGACGCAAAAGAAGATTGACGTGTCTGTTTGTATGTCTGCATTGTCTGTGGCACCGTAACTTGCGAACGGATCAAGCTATTTCAATTTAGTTTTTTTTTTTGTATGAAAGGTGAGTTACGGGCGAGTGTTCTTAGACATGTTTGATGAAAATCGGTTGAGTCGTTTAAAAGTTGTGGGGGGTGAAAGTGCGGAAGAATAACCGAATGTCTGCAGATATAATCGAGTGGGGTCTCAAATGAAAGCGCATCACGTGCAAATTACAAAATAATATGTTCAATGAAAATCGGTTGAGCCCTGAAGAAACTCTGGGGGTAAAAGTGGGGAAAATACCCAATATCTGTAAATATATTATTGTGTCGGTGGTTTTTTAAATTTTTAATTTAATATTATCTGACGAATCAAATATGGACTATTGAGTAGTTTTAGTATGTTAATACCCCCAGACACTATCCGTCGGTTATTTTGCTTAACTGACGCTTCAAATGTCAATGGTATATAAACGCCTGGACCATAGTTTATAGCAACGTCGGCCCTGGGATCTTGACCATATTATTATTATGGCTTCTCTACTCGCATCGCTACTCGTTAACAGTGCAACACAACAGTTAAGTAGACACTTATCATTTTTCATGAAATGTGGCGGAGAGAAATCTCTCTTTTTTATGCTTATCTGTTTGTCTCCGGTAAATTTGTTCCGGCGGCAAATTTTTTGCTTACAAACTCCGACGATAGGAACGGCCAACTTCTTATCTGCTTTGTCCGGGTTTGTGGGGTGCTTAGAGACCATCCAGGTATTATGTAAGCTGTAGCGACGTATCTATAGTTGTAGGTTTCGTTGGTAGAGCCTTAATAGCTCTTCCGAGGAGGTCCTTTGCTACACTCTTGTGAGTAACCCATTAATGACCCACTACAGGGCCGGGTCTCCTCTCACAATTAGAGGGATGTAGGCCTTAGTCCACGCTGGCCTACAGCGGGTTGGTGAACTTCGCATGCCTTTGAGATAATTTTTTTTTGTGAACTCTCAGGCATGCATGTTTTGCTACTCAATTACTTTAAAAAGGTATGAAAGTATAGGTGATATTTTATCACCCCGCGCTAATTTCTCATTCTAAGAAGATAAACGACCATGCAGTATGCTAATAACTAGTTGCAGATAAATAATTTGTAACAACTCTATACCTATATTTGTGCAAAGAAACGTTTTGTCTTTGTCTTTGAAGAAGACTGACAATGCCTCCCCGAAGGTCACGGCAATATCTCCACACACATCTCCTAATAGGTCTAGACTTCTAGAGCACACTTCACGCTTCTCTAACACGTCCGCTGCGCTCATTAACTAAAACATTGTGACAGAAAATTTGTCCTTTCGTAAATAAAGACCGTCTGGGGAAACGCTAATTCAATGAAACTTAATGAATAAAAGTAAAAACCGTCTGTCAGGGGCACAATTATACAGGATCCTAAGATAACATTAAGGCGCGCTCACTCTGCAGATTAGTTTGACAAACAACGGAGACAACGATTTCGCAAACTTTTCAGAGATCCGTTACCAAAAGGAAACGGGATTTATTAAAAGGACTTAAAAGAAAACGGCACTGTGTGGAAAATAAACACATAATTTTAGTATTTTAGTGTACGTCGGTTTCATCTGTCTTATTGAATAAGACAGATCTAAAGATACCCCTCTATCTAAGTCAATCGAGTTAGGTTACAGAGTGTGTCACTTGCAAAAGAAACTTACGAATTTCAAAGTCCGTCCAACAATTCATAGAAATGTATACATACAAAAAACATAACCTTCCTGTCATTTATACGGTTCAGGTATGAAGGGTATGAGTAAAAACATCAAACCTAAGGCTGCACTCAGAGTGGACGATATTCTTACGACTTCTAACTTGTGCGTATACGTACGTTCATGCACAAACAATCCCGACTTTTGATTACTTTTGAAATACTATGAGAGCGTTCACACTCAAGTCGTACGTCAACTCAGTCGCGCGACTGACTCGACAATCGGTCACATTGCGTTGACATACGACTAATAACTCGCACGCAGTTTGAGCGCTCCCATTGTATTTCTGAGGTCGGGATTGTCCCTGTGTGAACGCACACGTGCGTTACACGTATACGTATACGCACGAGTTGAGTTTGTTCGGAATGGCGTCCAAAGCGCCGCCTTAAGTCACATGAAAGTGTTTTATACCTGAGACGACTTGAGTGGCGCAGTGGTTAAGACACCGGTGCGCTGCGCGGAGGGTCCTGGGTTCGATTCCCAGCAGAGCAGAGATTTGAATGATGAGTTTGAATGTCTGTTTGTGGTCTGGGTGTGTGTGTTGTTGTCTTGTGTGTGTCCATGGCGCCCACGACACAGGGAATCCTAGTGTGGGGCTGTGAGTGTGAAGCGTTATTTATTTATATTTATTTCGGTCAGTATAGAAATCGAACAAAACTTAGCCCGAAGATTTATAGAGTTTCAATACGACGTATTGTGGAGTTTCGCTCACTGCTGAGAGCGTGGATTGTTTTAGTTGGCAGCTCACCAAGGGGTTTATTAGTTGCAACTGTTTGCTTTGGAGGTCAAACAACAATACACAAACAACGATGCAACATGGATACAACGATGGAATAGTTGTTTTAAAAGATAAGCCAAAACTTTAACAAATAATTACTTCAATTTGAAGTGACCCGATCCGTTTTAGGCTCCGTTGAACTGTATATCTTGATGCATACGTCACCTCTCTATCACTACACCACCCGTTGAAGACTTACATTTGTTCAGAGTTCAGTTCTATTGTTCATTTTTGTCTCACACCTGTAGGTTTTGGAGTGCTATTCAGTCAGAGGAGTTTCCACGAGACCTTGACGGCGTTAAAAGATCACTGGATTTACCCACATCCATAGGAAACGGATAAGAATCCATCCCTTCCATCGTTTGTAATAAATGGGTATTGATAATATTAAAAATTGTCCAGCGTGGTGGACTAAAGACTACCCTTCTATTTGTGAGAGGAGACATGGATTGCTGGCATGTTTTATTATTTTGAGCGTCCGTGAGCAGTCCCAATTATCTACTTAGCACAATCACTGAGGAATTTTGTCTTTTAAATTCCAATTAATTTTTTCGAGTTCGTTCACACTAATTGGCCATTAAAGTTAGTAGCTCATACAAGTTGGCTCAAAAATTAATTCGGGGCTTATTCTGACGGCGGTTTGTTAGAATTAATGAACGGTTAATAAAAGGGAGATTAATTTCGGAAGTTTCAAGCCAGGAGATTCTTAAGAGGAATTTTGTCGAAATTATTTCGTGAAGTGCTATGAAGTAATCAATGTTCTGTTAACCGCGATGCCTTTTTAATTTCAAGAATAACCCTCAACGGATTCGGGGGTCAAGCCTTTGTAGTAACTTGCTACAAAAAGAATAATTAATTACGTTTTTTTCTAACGCTTCAGGACTTAAGTTGAATTTCGGAGCGCTTAGACTTTAAGATTAATGGAGGTATTTGGAGGGTTTGAATCATGTTTTTTGCGCTCACTTCGATTGTCCGTTCAATGATTTTACTCTAAGGTTGTAGATAATTAATATTCTGAAGATTTCAGAGAACTTTCCAAGCTTCTTTAATATATCTATCTCAAAAACGTTGTCTATGAGATCTAGTCTTTAACCCAGTAAAAATGTCCAACGGGTCAGCTATGAATATACATAGTATCTATAATTAGATATTATGACTCAAGAAATTAAAATTCTATACTTATGAGTCCTGTGGGTATTTGCTATGAGTCCCATAAACACGCACTCGAAGAAACATAAGAACGATTTTGTTTCTCAAAACGTTGGGTGTGGAATAAGACAAAACATCTAAATTAATATTCTTGAAAATAATTGCGTTATTATGGTAAAAGGGTACCGAAAACGGATCTGAAAAGATAAACGAAAAATAAGTTTTATTCGAAGATCAAAGCCGACACGCGTACATAAAGAGCTTTGATAAAGGCATGAAGACAGTTCGACCAATTCGAGGAAAAAATTGATATTGATAAATTGTCGTTGCCATCAACTGTGTGAGGGAAGCCAGGAAATTATCTGCTCATATTTTTTGTTTACTTTCAAAAGGAGCAAAGGATTAAGTTCGTGTATTAGATTTGGGTTATGGAATTATATTTTTATTCAGTCGTCGATTTTTCACAAACATATTAATAACTAATCTAAGAACGTACTTTAATATTATTATGTGTATTTTTACCTTAAAAAGGTCTTCGAATGGCGACCACGTTTAGGTAAAAGCAGCACAGGCCGCCCTCCGACCAGGTGGACTGACGACCTGAAGAAGACAGCGGGAAACCGTTGGATTCAGAGAGCTCAGGATCGGCTGGAGTGACGTCGATTAGGGTGGCCATGTCCAGCAGTGGTACGACTTAAAAGGGCTGAAATTAAGGAAGGAGGAATACTTTTCGTCTGTTCCTTGATTGAAATAAAAAAAAATAAGGGCGTACTTACCGCTTGTCCTCGTTGTCATATCAGAAGCAACAAGTTTTTCGCACCACCACGACGTTGCGTACATTTATCGCATGTCGCAGAAAAGCTCCACACAAAATGCTGTGTTTGAGTGTTGTCGAGTCGGTTGTGTCGTCAGCCGATTTCGGCCACAGCGACTGTTGAACTAAATGATCTCTACCCTTTGCCGATATGCTTGTTCATGGCTGACGACCACCACGCTGGCCTAGTGCGGGTTGTTGGACTTTACATGCCTTTGACAACATTTTTTTTTGAACTCTCAGGCATGCAGGTTTCCTCACGATGTTTTCCTTCACCGTAACAGCAGGTGATATTTAATTTTATAAATCGCACATAACTTTTTTACAAAGTCATTGGTGCGTGCCACTGGGATTCGAACCCGGATCTCTCGATTCGAGGTCGAATTCTAAGCCACTGGGCTATCACCGATCTAGATATTATTCTTTTTTATTCATATCTCTTGATACTGTCTTAAGAATTTAATAAATAGCTGCCCTAAATTAGGTCTATAACCAAAGACAAAGCAATTTGCTTTACCTTACGTAAGTAATATCGAAAATATTGAAATAAGTTTTGTTTGAAGATCAAAGCACAAGATGACAATTTGGGGAAAAATTCGTATTGACAAATTGCGATGTTGTGTTCCCGCCATCAATGTGTGTGTGGAAAGCCAGGAAATTATCTTGTGACTTTGTTCTTGTGTGTGTGTGACCTTGTATCTTTGTCTCCTATCAAAGAGAGTGAAGGATTCACTTCGTATGTTCGCGTTGGCTCATATAAACGAGAACATGGATTTCATATCATAATAAAGATCTCGAGGCTATTGCCGCTACGACGAAGTGTAACGAATGCTATCCATCTACGACCGACGTATTCACGTGCACTGAAGCGCAAAGCGGGCATCTTGACTGACAGCGGCCGAAGTCGCCTTTTCTTATCGAAAATTCTCGAGACAAGCTACCTTGAGGATCAAATTTTGTACGCACTCGCAAGAATTTCTTGAGAATTTTCAAGTGCTCAGAAATTATACGAGGATAGATACTCGTATCGTCTTAAATTTGTCTCTTCTCTCCGATTATTAGTCATAGCCCCGCCCCGCCCGTCCATCCATCAAAGACATTCACTTTTATAATAGAAAATGGGATGTTTTTGTAAGGACACGGTGCTAGCTACGAGTTACCTACATACAAGAACATTTTCATCACAACGCATTTAAGGAATCAGTAAGTACTCATGCTCCCTAAGCGATGTATAATATTCATACGGAAGCGCGAATTCTACGTTGAACATTGAGCAATCCAGTGTGTTTGTCATATTAGATTATTCTCTGAAGGAATATCAAACATGGAGAATCTGCGGCGCCGCTTACGTTCCTGGCGGAAATCCCAACGTAAGTATATTTTTGTAAGACATAGTTCTCTCAAGGGCATTATTATATGCTGCAAACGGATTCCGTAATAAGACAGCTGATGTTTTCAGCTTTTGTGAGACTCGAGGAATGTTAAGCGAATTCAGCGAAGACCACAAAACGAAAACGTAACCTATTTATCGATCTATCGATTCGATATTTAGTATTTTATCTTTCCCATGGAACTCCTAATCATTTCAAAATTCAACTCGTGCGTATACACATTCACGCACGAACAGTCCCTACCTTAGAAATACCATGGGAGCACTCACACGGCGTGTGACTACATCGACGTATGACGCTTCATGACGCTTCACACTCATAGCCCCACACTAGGATTCCCTGTGTCGTGGGCGCCATGGACACACACAAGACAACAACACAACACACCCGGACCAGAAATAGAAATTCAAATTCATCATTCAAATTTCTGCTCTGCTGGGAATCGAACCTAGGACCTTCCGCGCAGCACACCGGTGTCTTAACCACTGTGCCACTTGGTCGTATGACTACCTCGCGCGCAGTGTGTGCGCTCCTATAGTATTTGTAAGATCAGAATTATTCGTGCGTGAACGTACGTGTACGCACGAATTGAATTCATACGAAAACGCGTCCAAACTGAGCGAGGACTTAGGGTCAGAGAAATCGTTGCTGAAAAATAATCGACATCGATATATCGATACGATTACATACATCGCCACAGGATAGCATACGAAAATCGCCTAAGCTTTATTAGTCGTAAGCTGAGTGATGGAAATTATTCCTCGATATATTAGGGCCTTCTTCGTTCGAATTCGCAAGGATTTCTTAGTAATAAGATTTGTCGTCCTAATGTCCTTCTAGCCCAAATATTTGGCGTCTACAATACTTAATAGCAATCCTTTGCCTAAAAATCGGTTGAATGGCGACAGAATTAGATTCAAGCCTCATAAAGTGCGTAGGAATAAAATAAATGAACCAAAAAACGTATTGCAAACTTCTTTATTGAGATAGTCAACATTTCTTCTTTCATATCAGCGTACAATAGATCCTTGGTACAGTCGAGGAAGATTGTTTGTTCAATTTCCTTTGAGCGCGTGTAAAATGGGCTCGTTTTGTTTTCGACATTATTTCCTCGACCATACCTTTCACACTTAACGAACTATGTTATTGCATATGCAGTACTTGAAGCGTAATAATAATATGTACAGGAATAATACTAATATAATACAACGTTCGAATTCTTTGTAGGAATCTAGCTGGAAATGTTTAAAAGACTTATAAAATATTTTAAGATAGCACTGTCAGCGTTATACGAGTAGGTAAAGTTTTTGTGAGTATTTATCGGGAAAATACAGAAGCTTTGAAGCGCTCTTTATTTTTTAATTGAGTATTATTAAGATATCTTGACTATGTTATGAAAATGTGAATTAGATAGAATAAGAAAGACTTATTCATCAAATAATTTCCTACTCTACAAAGAAATAAAGCGTCCGTGAAATATTTTTTAAAAGAATAATTGTGTATTTATCCATAGGTGTGTCTTGAAATAAAATTTTAAATTGATTTTTTAATCCAATTAGATAAAATCAAGTAACTACCTAACAAGATTTTTTTAACTTACTGGCAGTGAATGAGCTCTAGTGTTAATTGAAAATTTTAAGGAATGAAATGTCAGGCATATTTACGGTTTTGAAAATAACAATACGAAAATACACACAGATATTTAAAATTATTTCTTATAAAATAATTATGACTAAAATAAATAAGTGAATAAATAAAATTACTTTGGTATACTGAACTAGTAATAAATATTATTAATATTTACTAATTTATTTAATAAAAGTGCATAATAATTTAACCGTCTATTCTTATGACGACTTGGTAAAAAAGAATGGGTAATATTATTTTAATTTTTACGTAACACTTTTTGGCGATAAATAAATTTGTAATTAAAATCTTTGGAATGTACATATTATATGGCAGGGTAGAGAAATTTATAAGATCTTGATTTATAGTAAATGGCACTTTAAATATACATAATATATCGAACTATGTAGAACATGTAAATAATATAGACGTGAAATTTTTAGTTAAGTATGCTTTTATAAGAAGGAACCATTTGCGTGCGAGTTATACTCAAAATTGAGCGAACACTATTATTCCATTGAAAAACATTTGGTGTGGGGTTTGGCAGAAGACCGAATTTTACATTAAACGTTTAAAATAAAAATAAACGTTTTGTCTTTGTTTTTGTCAAAAGAGATGTATAGGCTGTAAACCCTGGGTAAATGAGTAATTATTTATTTAAAAATCCTATAAAAATGTGGTGATATCATTATTTTGGAAAATGGGCACAAAAATTTGTTTTCATTTATAACTTTGTTATCTTTGTGTTTATACTTTTAGAAGTAAAAACACAAAGTTATAAAAAAAAAATTGCAATATCTGTCAATATTTACACATTTTTTGTTAGATTAATAGCTAGTTTACCAGATAAACCGTAAAAACCTTCTGCATCCTTTTTTCCAAGATGGCGGCCGTGGGACAAGGGTCACGACCCCACAAATTAGTATTTAAGCTTTTACTGACCCACCTAGAAATCTATAAAATAAAATTTCGTTCTCTGATAAATGCCCACAAAATAATAATATGTAACATTTTATTGGATTACATTAACTTTCTGACATTCATACGATATGTTAATAAACTGACTTTCCCGTTGTCAGTAACTATGTATATTCATAATCATAACCATAATTAAATACTGATTTTCAACCAATTAACGGTCCTTAGACATAATTTAACGAACAATAAAATTATACAACATTTTATGAGGAAAACTTTAACTGTTCATAATATATATACATATATACATTATTCTATGAACAACTTGCTGTAATAATACTATAAGATCACAAGGAAGCAACTTTTCTTACCCTACATAATACTTATTGCCTAATGAATAACTTATTATCTATGTACAGTTATCGTCACTAAATGTCTTTCATATTTCGAGAATTTACAAATTACCGGAATTAAAGAAATTTTATCACTTAATATACAATACATTACATTAGATGATTATAATGTTAGTTGCTGTCTAACCAACGCAACATGATATCAACATTGCCGAGAAGCGAGTTGCCTTGTTACAGGTGTAAAAATGGATTATGTCAACTCTATCTGTGGAGTAAAAACAAAGAATTTGCGGTATACATTCTTATTATTAAATAAATTTTATTATCCTAAAATGGTAAAGTTGACCTTAAAAAATCTCATACGACAGTTTTAAACTGATAAATCAAATTAAAAAAATTATGTACATATTTCAAATCCTCAGAATTAAACATTAAAAGGAAGTTATATGATATGCATTTTCAACTATAAACAGTTTCTTAAAGTACTAGTGAATCACAGTACAGACTAGCCTTACAATAATTATGTACAAAGTTACACTTTTATTTTGATGCCTTTAACATTTTTCTGTGTGTTAATGAACAAACAACGTCCTTGATCACATACGAAGTCGCGGTTTCTTTTTTACACTTTACACAAATTCATTCAATCACTTTGTATCTCTTTCAACCATCATGTTAATTACCTTATTACTAATTTATATTTAAACCATGATTTCGCACTCATATGGCACTTTATTTTTATTACAATTTTCCCAAACATTTGCCAAAGCAAATTCGTCACACTTTCATACATACTCCTAAGATACATTCATCTTAAGAACAATTGTAACATTGTTTAGTGACAAAAGATATACGATATGAGAAAATTAGCGACGATTTTGTAAGTAACTCGAGGCAAGACCAACAAGTAATGTAAACAATTTGTCTTTTAGCTCGTCTGAACTTATGTCGTCGCGTTACTTGATCTTTGGGGAAAAGCTGCTTGGTTGTAATTCCATGACTCATTTACTTAATATTCTCAAGTATTTTATTACACATACTCGTACATAGCTTTTTTCCGCATTCTCGTTAAAGTGGAAGTAAAAATTTAATGCAGAAATAAATAAGATGGAAATACAATTTTAAGGCAACCCCGGACACACAGAAACAAAGACCTCAAAGAAAACAAAGATTTTCTCGAAACCATAGATACATCAATAAATGTATAGATAGATATAGATTTACTTTGGATAGCTTCTAAATACAAAGTAATGTTAAGGAAGAACAAATTGCTCACTATACACATTAAAATCAACATCATGATATAGATACATTTATTCATTTTGTCAGCTAGACACGCTAGACAACAGCGTCAACAATTCTAACGCTAATCCAAACTATAATATTATTAAAATATATCATCTCTTAACATTAAATAATAAAGCTAGATCAGTGAACACAAGAAATAACAACGAAGATCATTTAAAATCTCAACGCGAGAAACGGAATGTAAGTACAGTCTTTTCTATACAGTGACTTCTTCAGTGAAGCGGCTTTTATCATCTAGATTGATAACAATAGCGTGAGTCCTAGCATGCCCCGATCTCACACCTTTCACTGTTTCTGTACTACTGGGACTGGATTTCACTTCACTTTTACTATCACTCCTACCGTAACCGTTTCTGCTCGCTACTTCTGGCGGTCGGATATCACCGCAGTTCGCTTCGCCCGATATTTTGAACACTCCGTTTTGTTTGTCGTCCTTTTCGTCTTCGCTCGATTCTGGTTTTCGTTTGGGCGAATCTGTCGTGACGTCCGTTTGGCTCTGTTCGGCGTTGCTGTTTTCAGCGCTTTTGGTGGGCGTGAACATTTTGTGTCTGTAGGCTGGTGGTGCTTCGAAGGGGAGGTCTCTGCCGCTACTGCTGGACTCTTCGGCGGGTGTGACTGTGCACATGAGGCGATCGGCGACTGCGCTGAACACTGTGTTCAGTTTGAGCGGCGCGGAGTGGTCGGAGGTGGCGGGTTTGCGTTCGTGTAATGCTGCCGCGTCCTGCATTGCCGTGATGCGTCTTGCGATGTGGGCACCTGCGCCACAACGCTCCCGCAGCTTGTCGAGTTGATTGAGGATTTTCCTAAATTCTTCCTGTTTGGAAATGAAAAGATTACGCTCGTTAAATGTCATTGTTATATGAATATTTCTCTTTTCAATAAAAAATAAGCTATTTACTGAAACGAGAATTTAAGAGTACTGTAAGTGAAGTTAGTTAGTTATTTGCTAATTATTTCGTAGTAAAAATAATTTGTCAAAGAAATCCGCTAAATAGGGAAACTTTTTCCACATAGCGAAACTTTTATTAAATTTTTCATATCATCCAATTAACCTTTAACGTTAATCAAAAAGTTTTAGAAAAAACTTTTAATGATGTAGATCCAAGACGTCAGTTTTCAGAACATAAATTATTTCGGTAATGAATAAACTCGTAACTACAAATTTACGAAATGGAGTGCGTCTAGTCGAGACAGCGCGAATGCTATTCCAAACTGATTATTTTTTTTGTACGTCGTACCCTTACGTGCGAGTATAGACAGAGCGACGATATGAACGAAATAGCATGAGACCGTCCGCCATTTACAGATTTTCTTTATCCGCACGGGTTATAACCACAGGATTTCTTCTCTAATTGAGTGGCTATGGGCTGCAGTTATGGTATCTTGGACCATTATTCTTGTAAACGAATCTTTTTCAATGTTGTGATATTTAAATAAATAAACAAAGAATCGTGTATAATCAACAATGTGTAGATAAACAAATTACTTCGAGCTCCCTCTCGGTCATGTTGTCGCAGAACCTGGGTCCCCGGTTGGTGGTCATGGTGTAGGTGGAGTCAGCTGGCCGGGACCGGAACTTGCCTGTCTTCTCCCTGTCGTCCTTCCCGTGCCCTTTGTACACCATGTACGCCTAGGGACATAAAAGATCCAATCAAACCTATGTTAAAAAAATACGGGAGTGGCGACAGAAGTGAAAACCTTATTTTGGCGCGTTAGACATTTTTTAGATGGGGACTAGGTTATTGGATTATTGGGTTATGAATTGCATTTTATTTACGAATTATATACTTTTAATTATTAGAAAATTTAAAACACATTTAATATTCTTTTATGAATCATCGTTAACAATTTCGAAAACTCTTGTATCATTAAAATTATTACAATCTGAAATAGAAACTATAGGTTCATGGTAACTAAAATAGGAAATAAACAATTTTGTTTTTTATTTATCTAGACGCGTTCGCGGTTTGCTCACACCTGCGTCTCGTAACGGTGTCGCGAGTCCAGAGATTTTATCTCATCTAAAAAATATGCGTACCGCATTAAAAAAGTGTAGGTACATATTTATAAATAAACTTACTTTACTCCCGAAAATAAAGCACAGAAGCAAGGTGACAGTGAGTTGCGTGTGGCAAAAGAATATGATGTACAGAAGATCCGGGTTCGCTGGCGACTGTAGGAACAACCTGCAATCAAATAAAGCTTTAGAGACTCCATACTACTGATTAGTACTAAGTTACTAAGGTGGTCGCCGCAAGTAGTGTCTCCGGCAACTAAAGGTAGCGGATTTATACGGGTCGATTTCCGCCGTGCGGCTAGTCGCTTCACATATCGCCAGGGGGGATTTACACGGGTACAGTCACTTGCCACCTAGCCGAATTGCCATTTAGACGGCCGATTTTAGCCGTGCGGCCAAAACCGTGCGGCTTTAGTCACCCGTGTAAACCCCACATTAGACTACGACACTATACACGGTACAATCAGTGTATACATCGAGTGTCTATAAGAATACGAGTGTCTCTAATTGCAAAATTAATTGTGACACGATAATATGTGTCGCATCAGCCGCTGTGTGAACAGATTGCGCCCAAGTGTCTGGTGTCGTTGAAAAGTTTTCGAACAGGCTTGACATACACCGCACTGTAGGTTGATGACAAACTAGTTTGTGTGTAAACACCACGGATGAAAATGAAAATGAAAATGAAAATGAAAATGAAAATGAAAAATAGTTTATTTGTTTCATAAAGTGAGTACAATAATTAACTGTTGTTGGGACATCCTTTTAAGTAAAAATTTACCTGTGCCAGGATGTCCCCACTCTTCCATATCTTATAAACAAAACACTCTATGTGTGTGTGTGTGTGTGTGTGTGCATGTGATGTACGGGTACAATTTCAGTACACTTACAAATATACATTTGACACAATAAAGCATTTTAGAATCCATACTAGATTGATTAGCTACTAAGATAGGTGCCTTAAATAGAGTATTTTCGGCGACCATTTACCTTCCCAGCCGAAACACAAGACGACATGAAACAGAATACATGAAGAACATACTGCTGTATGACGAGATAAGAGGGTGGCGGTAATGTTCCTCCATAATTATGTGAGTCAGCGGTGATAGCCCAGTGGCTTAGAATTCGACCTCGAATCGAGCGGTCCGGGTTCGAATCCCAGTGGCACGCACCAATGACTTTGTAAAAAAGTTATGTGCGATTTATAAAATTAAATATCATCTGCTGTTACGGTGAAGGAAAATATCGTGAGGAAACATGCATGCCTGAGAGTTCAAAAAAAAAAATGTTCTCAAAGGCATGTGAAGTCCACCCACCCGCAGTAGGCCAGCATGGTCGACGGCGGCCTACATCCCTCTCATTGTGAGAGGAGACCCGACCCTGTAGTGGGTCATTAATGGGTTACTGACATGTGAGTAACTGCTTCTATATGTATACCTAATAATTATTATGAAGAAATATAAAAGCGTACTTAAATAATTTGTATTTGCCACACTTTGTTCTCTTTTCAAACCTTTCTTAAAGAACAAAAGAAGCGACGAAGAGGAACAACATATGTACTTATTAAGGTTTCGTTTGAAGAACAAAACGAGACCACAAAAGAGTCAGAACAGTCGTACAAATGCTAAAAAAATAACTGCTTTTGTTTTTTACTCCAAAATATCTTTTTTTCTTTCTGTAATTAAAATTAGCACATTCATAACACTGTTTATATCGTCTGCATAATAGTATGTCTTTGTTTTAATTAGCATTTAATTTTATTATTCTAATTGGTTGTAAAGCGGTGATAGCCCAGTGGCTTAGAATTCGACCACGAATCGAGGGGTCCGAGTTCGAATCCCAGTGGCACGCACCAATGACTTTGTAAAAAAGGTTATGTGCGCTTTATATCACCTGCTGTTACGGTGAAGGAAAACATCGTGAGCGATCGTGACAATGACAAGATATTAGTAAGGTGGATGATACTGTACTGTATTTTAAAACTTATTTGGATAGCGAAAACCAATGTTGACACACTACAAAAGTTCTAAAAAATTTTTAATGGGGAAAATCCGTCTCCTTTCAAAACTGAAATATTTTTTTTAGTAATTGAGTAGCAAAAGTCTTCGCAGGTCACTTAATGTAATGATTTAACCTCAAATAGAGAAAAATATCATATCTGTGGTTGCATGTGGTTGCTTTGCTACTCGTTAGGACTAAGATGTTCGCCTCAAATAAAGTATTCCCGACAACCACACCTCCCCAGCCAAAACACAACACATGAAGAATACGCTGCTTCACGACGGGTTAAGAGGCTGGCGGGATGGTACCTCAGACGAGCTACAGTGTAATTTTTTTCCAATCTTATTTCCAATCCAATTTTTTTCTTTTAATTTTAAGTATACTTTGGGATCAAGCCGCGTGTGAGTTGTCCCACAATATTTATTTATCTACTTTATAATATTTCTCTTCGTTTCAATATTTCGTAAACACAGACACTACCTACTTCTTCTTCACGAGATCTAAATGAATTAGTTATACGAGTTTACCTGCTTTACACAAATCTTGGACACCTAATTCTGCTCTTTAAAACTCTCAAACTTCGCAAATTACTTTGAAAGTCAGAGCCTAATTACTGGAGGTTGTCAGATGCTATTTCTAAACATCGGGCGTCTGTTTCTGTGACTGTATACGAGAAGCGATAAACGATGGATTGCTTTAATAATGGGTGACGTAAGAAAAGACATGAAAAACTGTAACTTTCATCTCAGTAAAAAAGTTTTACGCAGCCCCTTGATTCTGTGTGACCTAAAAGATTTCGTGCCGATATCGTGGGACATCAAACCGTACGTCATTTCATGAACTCGGCACGACGAGGAACCTTAATGTCTATTCTATAAGGCACACAATATTTGACTTTTAAGCCTTTTTTGACTTTTATCGCGGGTAAGACACGACATTGCCGCGATACGAGCGTGAATGGTTATCGCTCACCATCACTCGGTCGTGGGCTCGGCGCCTCACTAAGGATCTCTTAAAGTTTTGATCAACAGCCTCTCATTAAATTTCTCAGGTAAGAAAATATTTTAGGAAATTAATTTAATTTTTAAATTACCTTTTTTCATTATGGGAATATAAACATTTTAAAGTTTACAAGGTACCTATATTCAATGATAGTTTTCCCAGGTCGTTTGATTGTTTGTTTACTGAAGACTTTATAAATACTTTTTAAATAAAAATTTATATAATATACAACCAATTCATTTTATTATCACCTCACCACAAAATTATTATTACCGTGAAAGTTGAACGTGGCCAAGTTAGAACAAAGTCAAAAGTCAAAAACTTTACATCGCAAATTGCTCTCTTTGTAACAAGTTCTGTTGGGAATTTCACTTGTAATTGCCTCATTGTGGATCGAGTATCACTGGCGAAGCAGACTTGAAGATAGACGCTGAGAGTTCAGGGTTCGATTCCGTGTAACTGTATTGTTTTAACAATCTTACTTACTTGATGTGAATACGATAACGGCTGAACAGATTTGGATTAAATTTGGTTCACAAGTAGATTTTAATCTCGATTAACATATTGTCAGTAACACATTAATGACCCACTACGG
Source organism: Erynnis tages (assembly GCA_905147235.1). Lineage (NCBI taxonomy): Eukaryota > Metazoa > Arthropoda > Insecta > Lepidoptera > Hesperiidae > Erynnis > Erynnis tages. Next base: position 13,881,595 of record LR990073.1, on the reverse strand, counting down.
GGTCGAGTCTGCTCTCACAATGAGAAGGATGTAGGCCTTAGTCCACCACGCGGGCCTAGTGCGGGTTGGTGGACTCCGTGGACTTCACATGCCTTTGCGAACAATTTTTTTGTGGGAACTCGTGCCCATAAGTGAAACACTAAAAGGGTTGTAGTGTGACTTAATTATACCAGTCATCAAATACCTACCTACAATGTAGATACGTAGTTTGCAAACTAGGTTTTTTGAAATAAAATTGCAAGTTCGCTCGAACAAAGCAGAAAAAGTAATTAAAATACCTAATAACTAATGCACTACAGTACTGGCCGTCGCTTCCTGTTTTATTGGGTTGACTATAAGCAATTAACTTTTATTTAAATTGCTGAAGAAAGTTACTTAATGTCTATTAAGCGGTTTAATTTGCGGAACCGTGGAAGTGGTTCCCACGATGCTTTAAGCTGAACAGTAAATGATGAATTTAACCTGACCAGAGATTAAGCCCACTTTGTCATATCCCCGAAAACCTAACAACAAATTTCAATTACTGAAATAATTCTATATAATTTCTAGTTTTCCAATTTACATTGCAACGTGCACTCGTAAGGCTACGTCCGTCGTCACACCTACACCCGTACGTCCTGTCGCAGACCGACACGACCAACCGACTGACCAACGCGACACAATTCAAACACAGGTCTTTAAAATTAAATGGAACTATCCGAACACAGAGTTATATGGACTAGAGGACGCAAGTCTCATTACCTGTATCTATAGAAACCAAGCGTGCCATTTTAATAACAAAATGACTAACCGATGACAGGAAACGTTTTCGGTATATCGTCCTCCTTTTTTTTGTGTAGTTTTTACAACTTAATATATTACAACAAGGCATTTTTCTCTGTTTTCGATCACGTCTGCGTTCAAGAACTGTATGAAGTGGTCAAGTGGCGCTAAAAAGACAATTTGTCTCCTTTGTAACACGCGAAGTACATACAATTGCGTCCTCTAGTCCATTTAGCTCTGTGTATCCAAATTTAGGAGCGACAAAATTTAAACAAAGATCACTGAATGGAGTAGTGCTAACTGATAAGCACTGATATCCATCTACTTTAACTTTCTGTCATACTCGCTTGACTGTGAAAATTATGCAATTAATCCGACCAAATGCCAAGCTATTGTCGTTGGTAGTTCTCGACAGTTAGGTAAACTCGATCTTAGTTCTGTCGCTCCTGTTATGTCTGAAGGATCCATTGTTCCTTATTCATCTAGTGTTATCTCTGTTTTTTATAAGATATCACTTCTGCACAGAGTGCAACCCGTTTTTTTATATCTCTCTTTTACCAAAGTACTTGATGTCATAGTTAGCAGAATAGCTCGTAAATAAAATGTTTTGACCTGCACGGCTTTTTCAATATCGAGCGTATTTTTCAATGTCGGTGCCTCACGTACATGAGTTTTCAATCGCATCACTATACGTTATCACGCAAAATGCCATTATTCACAGAACATAAGTGATAGCTCGCGCATCGAGCTGCTCCACAGTGAATAAAAGTCACAGTGATTTGGTATGGCTGTTGCGAACATTCCGTATTTTGTCGCGAATAAATCAGCGCTGCAATAAACCTCAAGCTAGTGATTTAGTGGAACGCGCGGCAATAACCGTTGCGGTGGAGTTACTGAAAATTTATGTTTTTCTGTTTGTTTCAACACTTTGAGTTCCAGGTTCAGTAATACAATTTAATCTTAGTATAGTTAACGACTAAACTTCATGAGTCGTGAGCACAGATGGTTAGTGGTAGGGATATTGGACAATATCGGCCAATATACAGCAGCCCAAAAAACGCGCCAGACCGATAGACTACGTACGCTTATGAACTGACGTCTGACGAACCAATCGGGTGACCTGCAGCACAGTCGATGTCAAACCGACCAATAATGGTTGCGCTCACGACTTATGCCGACTATAATCATTGAAGTAGACAAAAGAGTTGTAAGAAATGAAAACCAAAACATCAATTTCGGTTTCCTAACTTTCAAAACAGAATAAAGTAAAGATAATTCAAATGCAGCGAATAAAAGTCATCGTGATTTAGTACCGTTGCCCAGCTCTCCACATCGTTGCGAATATAAATCAACGTTGCAAACTCGCAAGCTTGCGATTTAATGCTCAGTGACTGCGTGTAAACAACTGTTGCGATCGTGTTCTCATTTTACAGTTTCAATCTAGCAATCGCTTGCAACCCATTAGCGACCGTAGAATCAGGCCTCTCTCAGTAGCAACAAAATATAGGCCTTAGTCCACCACTGTTGTCAATTGTCTTGTCAAATGAGAACCTAGTATCGGGTCCCTCTCAATAGTAACAAAATATAGGTGTTAGTCCATAACTCTTATCAATTGTGGAGAACTTTTCTTATATCTTTCGAGATAAAGTCTTGGGTGTACAATATACATGTTTGTGTTGCTTACGCGAACGGGTGCATTTACCTAATTTTCATAGAACACATATAACTTAGAGTAGTCATTGATGCGTGCCATGGGGTTTTGAAACCACACCTTTTCAATAAGAGAATAAATTCTCGGTCACTAAGATTTTTACTGCTATACCATTATCAGCTTGTTTTCATCGCTCACAGGACCTGTAGGGTTGTCTATCAATAGCACTAGCTTTAACCCTCGTAGCATTCCTTTAATCGTGTAGAATAGATTAACCAACATAAGCCATCTCAAGCTATAAAATTACCCGCCAAATCCCCGATTTCAACTCGCTAATGTTGGAAGTTATCTAACAGAGTTGTCATGAATGTACCCGGACGATGGCTTTTAACCCTCGCCGTAACATTTCATATCACACTGAACGAGTCCGCTAATTCTAAGGGTCCGACTGCATACGAGGGACTTTATCACTTCTAGCCTTTTTTTACGAATAAGATTTCATGAATAATTAATTCTTATTCCTTCTTATTGTCCCCTAGCATTATGTGTTTCTTAGTTCATTGTTTTTCGCTTTCCATCATTTTATTTCTCTCTCATAGTTTTATTTTTTCTTTACTTTTTATAATTTTTTTCCATTGTTTAAATTCTTCTTGTAAATTTTCTTTTGGTGTCTTGAACTTATATTTGTGTACATGTGGGTTTTCTATTCTTTTTTAAGTATAATTTCCTTGAAATAGCGCCATAAATATTTTAATTATATGAATTTAACTTTGTTCTCGCCGTTCTACATTTCAGGGTTTAAAAAGAATTAAGTAACAAGGTTTTCCAAATTTAGCTAATATTTCATTCTTACCAAATTTTACGCTAAATTTATTAATAAGTGACACAAAGATTAACAAATTTCACATTTTTTACACGCGCTATGATTAACAATTTGTTTTATTTTGCCTTTTAAGGAAATTCTCATTGCATTTTACTTTTTTAAAAGTAAATGCGATGTTGTCTAGAATAATTTCATTTCTTCTTCATTTATCCGAACTCCCAAAATCCGGGATGGTGATTCAACCCGACAATATGCGATATAATTACGGCGATCTGGTTTAACTTATCCTATTACGCCCTCCGAAATCGGTCTCAAGAGGCATCTAATCCTCCAAAAATAGCTGCCGGCGATATCAAACCCGACTAAATGATATTTTCCTACTAACATAACGTTATTAAATATTAAAACCACAAATTATATGAAACCCGCACATTCGAAACTCAGAGTAGGAAAGTATAGAGTGCTCATTGAGATGAGAGGTGATTATTTATTGCCGTAATTTTAAAAATGAAAAGGGAATTTTTGTTGTTTAAGAGTCTAAAACTGTAAATATTTTCGTGAGTGCATTTTTTTAATGCGTTAATGCTTTTGGTTTTTCTTAATATTATAACATGTTGTATCTGTATTGCTTAGATGTTGCGTAGTATCGCTTGAAGCTTGAAGGCTGATTGATCTATCTTGTACACCCCTGATCTATTTCTGACACTTTTTCCTGTACTAGCTTTCCTTAAGATGTCTGGAAAATATCTATTAGTTCAGGCATTTTAGGTCACAGTATAAAATAAATATTTCGTATATTTTTGTTTGCTTTAGTTTCTTTCCTTAAAAGGTTTTTTCAGCTACTATAAAACAAATTTTAGAAAATTATGCTAACTTTCCTAACAGATCAATAAATATGTTAATAGTTATAATCTTATAATTATCTTTATAATTATGTTTATTGATCTATTACGAAAGTTGACACACGTTATTTTCTTGTCTTTGATTCGTTTAATAACTTAAATAAAATAAAATTTGAAAGTTAAATGAACAAGAGTTTATTTACAAATTCTATATTAATCAAATATTTGAGATAACACAATACAAATATACAATTTTAAATGATCAAAATCAATTTCTTTTATATTTGCTCGGTTTTCACTTTTTATTATTATATATAATACCCTCGTATATTTCATATTCTTTGGTTCGAGTTGTAAGTGACTTTTCAATTTGGGCCGTATTACGTATTCCCCGAAGTAATTGGTCTCTCGGTCGTATTCTGGAGTACTAATTGCTTATTTTAAATTAATGCTCTCACTTTAATATTCCTCTGTTTGGTGACGTGCATGTTTGAAGTGTAAGTTGAAATTAGCTTTGCAAATTAAAGTTCCACTTCCTTTGGCAAAGTGTAAGGCAACCTAAGGTATTAAAAATTTAATAAATTGGTGATAAAGGAAGTAGAAATTCATGTCCTTTGTTAAGATTAGGGTTGATGAGGAAGGAGTTATGAGGATGATGAAGAGGACGTGGAAGTATCAAGCACAAAGTAAGAGGATGAGGATATTTTATAATAAAACAATTCGTACTGCATTTAATTTTGTTTGACTTCAGCAAACAATTAGTTGTGAAATGCATGCCTCATTACTTTATAATTAACCATGCAACAGTTACGAGTATTTGCTGGATTTTAATTAAAAATTATAATAGATATTATATTTTAACAATATCCAGTGTCCTATTTGATCCCAATTATAACTAATTGCTATTTGTAGTGTAATTATAATACATATATTTTTACCATGATATATTATGCTGTATAATAGATCATGGTATAAATATTTTTTAAGTACGAAGCGCGTATACTGCCCTACTACTCGATACGAGATATATGTGTATATGTATAAGTATTTTATTTTTAATTAAAAAAATTGCCCTGTGGAGAGAGAGCCATATCCGTCATAGATTGAGTCGAGAATTTTAGATAGCTATGTGTTTTTGATTTAACTAACACGTGTCTATTTCGAATAGCGACTATTTTTCCATATTTAAAAAAAAATTAAACGTATTTTGTAGACACGTGTTGAATACGACAGCAAATAAATTTTGTACAAATTTCAGCTACAGTTCGGGCTTTACCATTCGGACATATGAAAACTCTTTCATAATAGAATCAAGCTTCAGGCCCAGTGAAATGTTTTTGTTCTTTTATCAATACCCACACATCTGATGCCTAAACGGTTGCATTGTTAAGCCTATCGAATTTTATAGTATGCCTACGGATATAACTGCATCGGGTGGCAGGAATTCCAGTTCAATTGATTTTTACGTTATTCATACTACCGTTCGATGTTCGAAGTTTTAACTATTGTTACAACGTGAAACGTGTCCCGAACCTAAATTTTTTCACCATATCTATAATATTGTTTGCACATATTGTGTACTTACAAAAAATAACACATTAACCGATTATAATAACATATTTTTAATCTTTATTTGTAAAACTTACAAAAAATAAAGTAATAACAAGTCGGACTTTATGCTTTATTCTCCAATGTTAGTTACAATTTACGTATGTTCAAATCAATAATATATGTAAATAAAACATTTTCATATTATACTTCTCTACAATATACAGTTATGTTTAAATTGATATTAAAGAAATAACTGACAATCTATCTGGATTGCAGTGAGAACACATTTGTTAATACGTCCAGAAATTTGTAATTATCAAGTGTGTAATGAAGAGATTCATCTCGAGAGCGGATGCTGAGAACAGCCTCGGTGCTCGATCAACGTCACGCTGTAAGTCACTGAGCAGCAATGGATCTTGTTTGAGATCCTTTCAAACACTTTTTTTAAGAGTTTTCTTCTAAAAAATGTCTAATATGTATTAAACTTCATGCATCCTTTGGCACATTGTGCTAATAATTCTGATATGTATCTCTTTTTACGTCATGCGTTAATTTTTAATCGACACTCATCGTGATCGCAATGTTACATTATTATCGTTTCAAATCAATCAAAGTATAAGTCTTAGGCATCGAAGAAGGCAGATTACGTGAAATGCATTAAAAGATAAAACATAATAAGTATGTAAAATTGGACTTAGAGTAGTCCCTTGAGGTACGCCTCTACTTGCTTAATCTAAATTGAGATAAAAAGTATACTTACATAGAAATATTAAGGAAGACTGATAAGAGGAACTCGTTGTATATCGCCATGGATATAAATCTACTCTCGTTGAACTCCGAAGGGGCTTTTCGCACCATAATACAGAGTCGAATGCCCCACATGAGGAAGATAACCTCCACTGTAAAAGAAATAACGTTATAGTAACGGTAGATCATCATCAGTATTATAATTTAAGTAAAGTCACGTACGGCAACGGATTTTTTTAATAATCAGATTTATTTATCAAGATGGTTTAAATATACCTATAGTACTTAAAACATTCCCACTCTCGAGGATCACCTTAGGAGGCGTTTAAGCTTAACAAAAATAAACAATTATTTGATTACATTGCGTAATATCACATTATATGCCGTATTAATCAAGAACGGAATAATAAATTATCCTACATTTATTTTGCTACCAATATAGTTAAAAGCAATTTAAGTATACATATTAGTTTTATGATAAAAATCACTGTCTGTATTGTGCTTCAGACCCTATATATTCTTTAAAACTTAATACATAAAGAAGTCGAAAACATCTAAAATAGTACTTCATCGTCATCAAACAGTTCTTCAAGTCTATTAAAATTTGTCACAGAATATTTTCGACATTCCATACATTTTTAAAGAACGCTCAGTACGCCGACCGCGAAATTCTTTAAACGGACCGTATTTTAGATTTTTGATGTAATTCAGCGGGAAAATGATATAAAACATGCGAGGAATTCACGAGATGTTATACCAGGAAGTGAATGTTTAGTGACTGGGTTTACTGGAAATATGATATTACGTTTACTATGGGTACGGCATTTAATTTTACGAAAGCAACTAATTTTTTTTGCTTTCGGTTATTTTTGACATTCCAAGTTATTTGCATGTTCTAATCATTTATGAATTTTGGTTTCTGTTACATTTCGTTACAGATTTGAGCATAAGGAAAAATGTGTGCAAAAATTTTTTCGATTTCCTCCAGACATTTCATAGTAGGTACCTAATAGGTTTCAAATCAGCTCTAAATGTCCCATACTGACATACACCGTACTTTGATAACCAATGTAATTACTGTAAACATAAAAATAATATTCGTTAAGCCAATTTTAGTTTAAAGGTAAATGTACATGTTACGAATAAAAATCTTTGTTTATGTTTGCATACCTAACAATGGTAAATATAGATTGATCTAAATAATTTGTAACAACTTTATACCTATATTTGTGCAAATAAACGTTTTGTCTTTGTCTTCTTTCTTTCATACATACAAACCTTTACCAGCTGCAACAACAAAAAACATGCCACTGGCCTATTTTTTATGCTTTTTATAGATATTTTCATCATATAGCAACACCACAGTAACTCACGTATAGTAAACGAGTGGTCCCACCAGTCGGTGTTGCACAAATACGCCTTGAGGTCATCCTTCGTCCGTCCAACGATCACGGCCGGTGGCGCCACTAGCGTCCGTATCGACAACAGGACACACGCCACACCCACTATCACCCCGATCCGTCTCAGCAGGTACATGTCAGATATCTTCACCGCCTTCGCAGACCGCACTTGGAATATCACCGATATCCTGGCAACAAAAACATTAATAAAGGTAAGTGAAAAATAATTATTACATTTAATCTAATTTAGTAATCGCTACTAAAGTTATTGTTTATTGAGTGGAGGTGCAATTTATTAATTTGTAAATTTTAAGGTTGTGTCAATTGAATCTCCGGCAGTCAGAGCTTCCCAACGCTGCTTGATATTGGATTATTATTACCTGATACCTACCTGATTATTACCTGACTACCTCAACTCAAACTCAAACTCAAAAGCTTTTATTCATTATTAGGTACAATTTGTGCACAATTAATGAAAGTCATACAGATAAATTATACATTCTACATTCATCCGCTTTGATCGCCCCTCAGGCAAAACGTAGACTGGGAGAAAAAAGCGGGCGGAAAGAAACTCCCAGCACTCTTTTAAAAGTAAATAAAACTTAGTCTATAATGCAGTATGGCTAGGTCCAATAAAGGAACACACGTGACAGCTATCGTGTGTGTCAATATCGCCGCCACCAGACATTTTCCCATAGTTTACCTGCGGACTACTTGTCTTTGGCAGTATGTGGTGTCATTTCAGGGTAATGACACAATAATCAACTAAAACCGCGATGTAGTTTGGACGTAATTGGGTCTGTCACCCAATTTATAGTTCTTGCCACACTTCGCCCAGACACTGTGTGAAATTGCCAGGTTTCCATTGACCCTTGACATTTCGCGACCTTTACCTTACATGGGTTTCACCTTCGCTCGATATGTGATAATTACCGCGAACCGCGTATCACGTACTACGTTCACGTGAGTATGACTAAGCAATAATTATTAGAAACGTTTTATGCTCATTAGAAAGCTAGATGAATAAGAAAGTTTTTAACGTATTTTGCACATTCAATTTATTAGACTTTTTTTTCAAATAAACAGCAGTTATTTGTGTGAAAGTGAGAAAAATAATTCAGAAATTTTTACTTCTTAGTCTATAATACCAAACTCGTTGAAGTTTTAATGCATTTTTTCATTTATTATTGAAGCTACAAATGTCAAGTACTCCAAAATAATAAAAAAAAACCCAATTTTATCAAACAGTTTTTTTATTATGGCACTTTAGTTAGCCTGAACGTGACTTTTTTTCAAATTCAATCAAACTCACATATCTCGAAAACCGTTGAATTTTGGATAGAGCTTCACATTACTGAAATAATTGGTTTAGATCTCATCTACATGCCCTTAGCGGGAATACATCACATACCAAATCACCCTGTATATACCCTACTCGAAGTTTTACCGGTCTAAGATTTCTCTAGCCATCTTTATGACGTCAAATATATTTTTATCTCGCGTACTCATGTTTCGTAACTTAATGAAATACGAAACCGTCGGCAAAGGTTGATAGCAGAAATAATTCACTTTAGGCGATTCAAATGTATCTGGTTTCAATCTAGATTAAATGGAAGCTTTCAGAGTATTGTAGGAAGATTAACTCTTGAATTTCTGTACGTGTGGCGACCTCCCCGTGTAGATAATAATAATAATATGATATCATAACATTGGACCACTGAATTTAAACATTAATATATAATATACTACAGTGGTTAATTATTCTGAATCACGTTATGCAAGTTTTTAACATAGCTGATATATAAAAATAACTACACAATAATGTGAGATGACGTAATTGGAGTTTCCTTCAAAATTTTTGCTCACGTATACGTATCAGTCTTCTGTACAAAACTTTGTCAACAGGATTGTCAACTAAATTGTGATAAAATAAGTTGTGCGTTGCTACGGTCGCTACGGGCTGGCTACTAGCCCGTTTCTCCACCAATCCGCATTGGAGCAGCGTGGTGGAGTATGCACCAGGACTCCCTTTGTTGTGGAGAGAGAACCGTGCTTAAGAGTGGGCCATGAACGGGTTGCAGCCAGCCAGCCTTAGATACGCTGGTATCTGATCATGACATAGTTTTCCATTTTCGTTAAAGCTCCAGGTCTCCCCTCTTTTGTGGGGAGACACCCGTGCCCAGCAGTGAGCGATAAAAGGGTTGCAGTAATTATTTTTTGGCAACCTTTCACAACCCAAGATTAGAAAAGTCTGATCAAAGTCCCAGATGACGTAGGTGACTTCTATCGCTACAGACCCTTTCAAATTAGAGGCCTCAAACACAAATGACTGCCTATACAAAAAGATGTTACAAGATAAAACGGATTCTTGATTATAACACAGCACATTGAAATTCCTTTATATTGGGACCTATTCATAAAATCATTCTGCTGTAAATTTTTACAATATTGCGTTGTCAATTTATATAAATTAAACAGTTTTAGAAGTTGAAATCATTGACATTAATTGTATTGTTTAATGTAAATTTTCCATCTCTTTCTATAGACTACATTACCAAAAGTTTATCTGTGTGTTGTGTTACTTTCTATAGCGCGTTATATGCCTATGTCGAGATTGGTGTCAGTACGGAAAAACGTTCGTTCATAGCTTGAACTTAATAATAATATCGTATAACGCGTGTCGTATTCGTGTTTCATAATGCGAAAATAAAGAGTTAAAACTCCAATAAAAGCAAAACAAAAGAAAAGTAAACATCATTCAATTTGAAAGAAGTAAAAGAGCAACCGAGTCGCCTCGCCACTCCAAACAAAGCCCCCAACAAACTGTGGTACTAAACTTGTCTTGAAATGACGTAAAGTTAAGTGCTATTACTGCGACGGTTCGCCGCTAAATGATTCAGAATGGAGTTAATGACCACTTAAGCACTAATGACAGTTTGGATAGAAAACTAGATGGAAATGACTGAGAGTTTAATGCGCTTCCAATTCGAGGTGTTTGAGTGACGAATTTTAGAGGTGAGAGTAAAATTTTATTGAATCAAAATGAGAAGTATACAGGATTACGACTTCGGTCACTACTTCGGTTCCATTACTTTGAGAATATAATGGAAAACTCTTAGATATGAATCCCCTAATCTTGATTCGGAGGTCCGTGTTCAAATCTCAGTGAAACACATCTAGGCATGCGGCAGCGTGTCAAGCCAAGTTCAAGCATAGGAACTGGTTCATAAAATATGACAAAAACAATCGCTTTTGACTTTTTGACCTTCGTTAGTCGTTAAACCTTGTCGGAGCCTTATGGCCAGATTGAAGAAAACCGACACGTTTTAACCATAATTTATAAACATTTTTCCATACATTGTTGCCTTATATAACCACAAAATTGATAGTTGATTTTGACTTCCAATATTATTCCTAACTGCCTGTATCTGAATTGCATTTCTCTCTTTAAAATACGGCGTTTGAACACATAATTATTTATTTAGTCCATAAATCAAGTGGATTACTGAATTTGCGTGCTTCCATTTGGCCAGTAACCAGACGAGGTGCCCCGATTAATTGCTAGATAATTACTAATAATTACCTACAATAAATACTTCGTTAATTCAAATTGTTATTAGCTCCTCTGCACTGATTTCCAATGTTAAATGATGTAAAAGGCGGGTATTAATACAGGTTTAAGGCTGGGCCTCGAAAATTCAATAAAAATTTTCCTATTTAAAACATTAGTAGGTAATTATAAATTCTAATTATAATTTCTGCCAGTTTCCAAGAATTAAGTCAGAAAATTTTTGGCATTTGAAAAACGTTTAGTTCTATACCTTCACGAGAATGATATTCATGTGATTCACACAGGATTTTTATTCTATTTAAGGCGAGACAAGGGTTATCGTGGGATTAAAAGAGTGCAGCTTTTAATATAAAAAAGTGATATTTTCTTTACATTCGTAAGGCGCGAAAAATTTAAATTATTTTCCATTTCTTATGGCCACATAATTTTTCGTTTTTTATTTTAAAGATTAAATTTTTTTTTAATATTCGGCATATTATTTAACAAAAATGTCTTTAAGCAAAACTGTTGTAAAAACGGTGTATAAAACCGTTTTCCAGGAAAATTTCTCAATTTATTCAATTCCCATGTAAGTCGACTTCATGGCATTGCAACGAACAAAGCGTCTACTATTGTTTCAGAAAATCTCGTTTAAAGCGAAGTACTAAGGGATGTAAAGTGCAGTTAAAAATGAGTTATTGCCTCCGACCAGTGCGGGAATTTCAACACCAAAAATTCCGAGTGATTTACTAAATCTTCTGTAGAACGATAAAAAGTGGAACTGTCTTGAAATGTTTGTAGGTTGTGTGCAAGACACTTCAAGTCTTCAGCATCAAGGCACCATGTGTGCATGCGTGCGTGTTTGTGACCCTCTCTCTCTCTTTCTGTGTGTATGTGTGTGTGTGTGTGTCATTGTATTCGTGCGCAAATGTGAGCGTGTGTCATATTTTGTGCGCACGTGTGTGTATCTGTGTTTAGGTGTCTCTCTCTCTCTCTCTATGTGTGTGTGTGTGTGTGTGTGAGCGCGTGCATGCGTGTGACGTATGTGTCAGTGTACGTACATATGTATGTGTATGTGTGTGTGTGTGTGTTCACCTCCAGGTCTTGAGCATCAGGGCGCCGTACGTGAGGCAGAAGCCCACCTCCCGCAGCCAGACCCTGGCGGTGCAGGTGAGCACGGTGGGCCGGCCGTACATCACCAGCGTGGTGCAGTATATGAGCAGCGCGCCCAGCACTATCACCCTTAGGAGCGCGGGGCTCGCTGCTCTGACTACCTGGGGAGCGACGCAGAGGTTCAATACAACAGAACAAATATTCCTAATTTCAGCCTAAATTAAAGTACAAACTAGTGTCAAACTCCATCAAAAAATCATCCTCCATCAAAAGATTTTTTCAAGTTCAACTCGTATACGTGTGTTTACGACCTTTAAAAAAATTAATGGGGGCGCTCACACTGCGCACGATTGAGTTGACGTGCGACTAGCCGGCAATGTGACTCCAAATTGAGCGCGGCCTAAATCTTACCACATCAGGCCAGTAACCCATTAATGACCCACTACAGGGTCGGGTCTCCTTCTCGCAATGAGAGGGATAAAGGCCTTAGTCCACCACGCTGGCCTACTGCGGGTTGGTGGACTTCATTTACCTTTGAGAACATTTTTTTTGTGAACTCTCAGGCATGCAGGTTTCCTAACGATGTTTTCCTTCACCGTAACAACAGGTTACGATATTTAATTTTATAAAGAGCACATAACTTTTTTTACAAAGTCAGTCAAGTTCAGTGGTAGAATGCCTGCCATATCAGGTAGCACACAAAAAAGAAATAATAATAAATAAATAAATAACGCTTCACACTCATAGCCCCACACTAGGATTCCCTGTGTCGTGGGCGCCATGGACACACACAAGACAAGAACACAATACACCCAGACCAGAAACAGAAATTCAAATTCATCATTCAAATCTCCGCTCTGCTGGGAATCGAACCCAGGACCCTCCGCGCAGCGCACCGGTGTCTTAACCACTGCGCTATTTGGGTCGTCTAAAAGAGACTAAGAATTACCTACTTACCCTGACATGTCCATACTTGATGGTGAAGTACACGATGAAAGGCAGACAGGAGATGACGAAGCAAGCCAGCGCGAAGATAGTGCTTCTCACCACCCAGTTGAGGGCGGCGACGCAGGGTGAGCCGTCGACGCAGGCTTCGCAGCCCTCCGCGCAGGGCAGGCACTCGAACGCCGTGACCTTGGAGTAAAGGTTCGCTTGTTGCTAAAAACAGAAGATGATCCGTCAAAAAACTGCTGGCCAGGGCGCCTCTCACTCGAGCGATGCGGACGCTCAATGAAGTCCACGACAGGCTAGATGTGTTCTCTAGCAATCTGAGTGAGTTCGCAAAGGTAGCAATATATCTAATTTGCTACGAAAATAAATAGAATTATTAGAATAGAGAGAGTGTTTAGAATATTTAGATTAGAATTAAGTAAACATTGTAAAATTAGCGATAATGTTGTTGTGTATTTTAGTGTTAAGGATACTCTGTCGCATTGGGTGAATGCCTGTTATGATAGATGTACTGGTTAAATAAATAAATAAATAAAAAGCGGATTAAATGTCAAGAACGCACTAGGAAATGAGTGGCGGTTCGTTAGTCTCTCTAAAACTCGCAAACGGCTGGACCGATTTGGCTCATTTTAGTTTTGACATGTTTGTGTGAGTCCAAAGAACTTTGAGAAAATCTGAAAAGAATGCGAGGAAAATAGTAGAAATTTCTATATTGGGTAGAACGAAGTGTGCTGGGTCAGCTAGTCCGAAACAATAGTTAACTACGGCTCATAATGAAATAATCAATCACTAACGATTAGTTAAGATTGATCTCGGATACGCTGCAAGTTCCGTAAACCGTACGCTCAAATTCAAATTCAAATTCGAAAGCTTTTATTCATTATTAGGTACAATTTATGCACACTTAATGAAAGTCATACAGATAAATTATACATTCTACATTCATCCGCTTTGATCGCCCCTCAGGCAAAACGTAGACTGGGAGAAAAAAGCGGGCGGAAAAAAACTCCCAGCACTCTTAAAAGTAAATAAAACTTAGTCTATAGTGCAGTATGACTAGGCCCAATAAAGGAACACACGTGACAGCTATCGTGTGTGTCAATATCGCCCCATTGCCATCCGCTCACAAATGAATATTGATACATGGTGTATAGAAATAGCCTAGTGAAGTTATTCAATCCCACGCTTTCTTATCGTCTAAATAGTCCTTAGTTTCATAATAGGCCTTTCGGCACAGGACTGATTTGATAGTTCTAACTCAACACAGAGTGCCCAATAGAATATGACTCTCTCCAAATCTCAAGTTCCTCCTCACCACGGTCCTTAACTAAACTAAGATGGTCCTCAAATATAGCAAATTTAAGATCAATAGCTCCCTAAATTGATAAGAAAAAAATATGAAACAGCGAGTTTGGCGACCCGAGTGGCGCAGTGGTTAAGACACCGGTGCGCTACGCGGAGGGTTCTGGGTTCGATTCCCAGCAGAGGTCGAATGATGAATTTGAATTTCTGTTTCTGGTCTGGTGTGGTGTGGTGTGTTCGTGTCTTGTGTGTGTCCATAGCACCCGACACAGGGAATCCTAGTGTAGGCTATGAGTGTGAAGCGTTATTTATTTATTTATTAGTTAATAGCGTGGTATTAAAGTATTACTTACTCTGTCGAGTACTAAAAGTACCTCGGTCGAGTTAATATTAGCTCTATCATTTTAAATTACGTTTTAATGATGATATCATTACATTATTACAGTGGTTGAAATACGAATCTACTTTGTAATTCCTCTTCAACAGATAAACGCAACAGCTGTTATTTTGGCAGTGAGACGCCGATAGTGCCAAAATAAGCTCGTAATTGGCATGAGTTGCGAATCTATGCAAATATTCGAACCCTCATACATCCAGACCGTATTATTACCTAACTAATACCTAATTACTATACCTAATACCTACATTACTAACTAATACCTTGATGATAGGCACTTTTATTGTTGGATGCGTTACTAATCATTTTCCGAACAATAGTGGGTTGTTTTTTTTTTCATCAATATATGTATAGCAAGGGAACCTAAAATTCGTTTGAAAACATCCAAAAAGTTTAAAAATTTACATATTTTATGTAAAAATATCTGGCATTTTAAATTTTATTTTAGATTAGCCTTAGAGAACTTTATTCTTTAAAAAAGACACGTTTGTTACTTAAATGGAAATATTTATTTATTTATTAGACACACACAACAAAATTGGCACTGAAAATTGTAGGCTTACATACGTTTATAAATACACACGCACGCTAGCACGCGCACACACACTCATACAGATTCTCTCATACAAACACGTAGACGCACTCTTACGCACTCGTTGAACTAAAACCAATACCTTTTCATTGAGCAGACTTACAAAACTTTAACCAAGAAAAAGCCTCTTAAAAACCGCCTAATACCTAGGCCCTTAAGGAGGACGAGTCCCGTCACGGTACATTACTTTTGGTTATAAATTTTAATTTACTATTCATAACAGATTGTACGGCGAAGTTCCGATAAACTTATTCAACCGAGCCCGAGAGACTTCAGCAATAAATCACGTAGAAATTATTTCATGCAAAAAGTTGAAAATCGTTATAATTTTTCGGTAAAAAATCCATTACACGTTTCTTAGTGAAAATAAATTTCAATGACTAACAAAGTTCCAATCTAAGAGAATTAGTATGTGCGTTAATAATTTTTGCGCTATATAATTTGCAATGAGTATTTAAGTTTGTTAGATATTTTGCTAGTGAGGAAATTGCTGCCCATGGACACCCACATCCAACCTCAAATAGAGAAGAATCCTATCTTAGGTTGTAAACGGATGCCTTGCTGCTCATGAAGACTAAGGATTCACCTCAAAATATCTCCAACAACCACAAGACATGAAGAACATGCTGCTTTACGACGGATTAAGAGGCTGCCGGTGATAGCCCAGCGGTTTAGAGTCGAGGAATCCGAGTTCGAATCTCAGTGGCACGCACCAATGACTTTGTAAAAAAGTTATGTGCCATTATAAAATTAAATATCACCTGCTATTTTGTGTGGCGAACGCACGGCATGACGTCATAGGTTTTTTCCAGTCAACTAACTGTAATCCTTTATTGTTTTCGCGCGGAGCAAATTTCATTTTGAGACATATTGGAAGGTGGGCTAGATTTTCAGATGATGGTGAATGCAGCCACAGATAAGGATTCCCTGTGTCGTGGGTGCCATAGACACACACAAGACAAGAACACAACACACCCAGACCTAAAACAGGGATTCAAATTCATTATTCCAATCTCTGCTCTGCTGGGAATCGAACCCAGGACCCTCTGCGTAGCGCACCGGTGTCTTAACCACTGCGCCACTCGTTTCTTGTCATTGTGAATGGTGGAAATGTTCCCATACGTAGCATAATAGAAATTCCAGACTACAAACGTGATATTAAATCATAAAACCCCTTTATACCCCAGACGACAAAGAAAATTCATTCTAAGCGCTTTTTAATACCTAATGACCGAAGTTTCGGTTGCATTTCCTTCGGTTACAAAAGTTCGGTACTTTGAATTGAATGGGCCTTTCAGACCACTCGTTTGCTTTGAATCACGAAAGTTTGGTGCTAACAAAGGCAGGTGCAAAGGGACAAAGTTGGAACTAATATTATGGTTTTCTTTGGGAACGAAGTTGCAATCGGTCGGCCTGTATTCTCTTATAATTATAGTCGTTTAGGTGTTAGACACTGTTTTAGACACAGCAGCTCAACCTAGGAGGTACGTAAGATAACTAACCGCCAGCTTCTAGTCAGTAACCCATTGATGACCCACTACAGGGTCGGGTCTCCTCTCAAAATGAGAGGGATGCAGGCCGTCCACCACGCTGGCCTACTGCGGGTTGGTGGAATTCACATACCTTTGAGACCATTTTTTTGTAAACTCTCAGGCGTGTAGGTTTCCTCACGATGTTTTCCTTCACCGTAACAGCGGGTGTTATTTAATTTTATAAAGCGCACATAACTTTTTTACAAAATTGGTTACATTGGTGCGTGCCACTGGGATTCAAACCTGAGCTCCTCGATTCGAGGTCGAAGTCTAAGCCACTGGGCTATTGACTGGTAGTACTAACCAATAAATGCTTCTCATATTCCTCTTCGATGTCGCTGCCGTTGTAGTATCGGCTCTCAGCAGTGGTGTTGGGATAGTAGAACCCTCGCTTGCAGACGCATCTGTACGAACCTCGTCGAAACCCCAGACCTGGTACCGGAACACACTGGAACAAAAATTATCTATCTGTACTATAAAATGATATTTGATTTTATAAAGCGCGCGTAACTTTTTACAAAGTCATTGGTGCATGCCACTGGGACTTAAACCCGGACCTGGATTCAAGGTCGAATTCTAACCCACTGGGCTATCACCGCTTTGGGTACTGTAGTTCCCACTAATGGGTTGTAGACAAGACAAATGGATAAAATGAAAAGCGGCTGAATAAAATGATTTCGCTGGGACGTTTCGGGTTTATTCTAGAAGTTCCTAATCCAAATTCCGACAAGGCTGCGCATTGGGAAATCATTAAACTCGTAAAGATTTATTCATCATTGAGGAGCTCCTCTGGGAGGAGGGCAGACGAATGCTCGTTACTGTGTTTATGTTCCGTTTCCTCGAATTTTCATTTTTTGATGAGTCTCAAATTTTTGAAGTGAAACCTTTTTTAGCGCGGTACGCATAGATACTTTTAGTCAAAAGGAAACATTCATAAATAATAAGTGCACTTTGTTATAGAAAAAGCTTTTGGATTAGACTTTGCGATTAATTAAACGACATCTAATGCTGTAAATGTCGTTTCTTTTCTTACAGAGAAACTTTATTGTGTTTTAATTGAACTGTCGTCCAAATCACTAAGAAAACACATCTTATAAGTATTCACTTCTGCCGGCACTCCCGGAGTGCTACCAGTTTTTTATTGAAGCGGTGACAGACCAGTGGCGAAAAACTCTACATCTTATAGATAGTAGAGCTAGAGTAGCTCACCTTTGGAAGGACTTTACCGCCGCCTTCTTTACCCGCCGTGAAGCTTCATGTTTTAAGGGAGTTTCATAGAATTTAATTTTTTGTAGCTTATTATTTTGTATGACCAAACTCGGCGAAGCCTCAGGTAAATTTGTAGGTGTTACGCAAAACCTGAATAACTTGTAGACAGCAGGTCAAAGTAAGCAACAAATTCCTCCAAGGAAATAAAACTATTCGAATTAAAAATCGAAAAGAATTTCGATAAAAAGTGTTTCATAAAGATTGCTTTATTTTTCTTTAAATAAAATTGAAGAATCGAATGTCGACCGAGTAATGTAATATCTTTTCCTTTCTGCAATTTGCAGTCCAAAACTGGACAATTTTCAAATAATTCCCATTCTAATTCCGGACGGCGATTTATGTAACGACACTTGATAATTTAATTCCGTCCTAATATTCCCGCTCTGGGGAGCTGTCGAACTGCGGGAGTTAATATTCATCACTGGATCCCAGTTGTCATGATGGTTCAATATTGGGAGCTGGTGTTGAGAAAGTTTGGCTTAATTTGAGCTTTCGGGGTGGTATTGAGGTGAGGTGGATTTGGGAGATAGCGCTGCGACTTATCAAAGCGACATACACGGACACACTCAGGGTATTTTAATGTAGCTGGTTTTGTGAAAGTTTGGTTTTGGGTTGGAATTGAGATGAGGTGTTACAAATAGAATGGTCAAAGTGTGACAGAGGTGAAGTTCAGGAAAATAATGTAGCCTGTTTAAATACTAGACTGCAGTCCTACGACTCACTGGTTCGACACGCACACTCGTACACATACATACACACACACAGTACACACGCACATGTACATTTACATACAGTACACATTACACACATGAACTCCAGGCCATTACGTTTTACTTCATTAAGTGCTAGTGAAATAAAGAATTTAGCCTTTTAGAAATATGGAACAGAAAGTTTAACTGACATTAAAATTCCTACATAGTTATTATGTTACAAAAACTCCTTTCTTTCTTTCTTTCTAATATTTTCTTTCAACCGTAATTTTTGTAACATAACCATTTAAAACACTATTCTTTATGTTAGACATAAAGCATACAAAAAGTTGTGCATATTAAAAAAAAATTAAAATTAATTTGTAATTTTATGAAAATCGAAAGGAAAGTGAAGCGTCACTCACAGATAATAATACCTCACTTTCAAAAGTACGAGTAGGTATTGGTAATGTAGGGTACATTTGCTACAAAAGTATAAAGTACAAAAGTAAGGACCCCATCAATAGTACCAAGTAATAGGCTTACATTTTGTTCGTTTATTTTTCACTATAAAATCTTTTACGTTCACAGATGGGCTTGTTTTGGTTGATTTCCCAGCAGGAATCTCGTGTTCCCGGTATGAAATAACAAATTGCCTTCTTCATCAAACTAGCTCAGTACGGGAAGATTAATTTTGTTGAAATATTTATATTTTTTTTAGATGAGAATAATTTTAAAACTGAAGTTGTAGTGGCTAAAACAGCACATTTTTCTTTTTTAGTTTTGTTACAATTTTCAAAAACATAACGCTACTACTCGTACTGTTGTAATGGACACACATAAGGAAAAATAGACAATAAAACGTTTTTATTTTTATTTTTTGCTAAGAATCGATTAAATTACATTATTAAATTTAAAAAAATGTTCAGCTTTTTACAAAAGTTCCTTAAAAAACGCAATTCCAAAATCAACAAATTTTAAGCACATTTCAGAGCAGAATAATAAAAAATTCCCAAAGAAGATAAACAACAAATAAAGCCTATACTCGTATTTCACACGAACGTCCCAATTGCAGTGTCACGTTGTCAGTAGGCCTTTTTAATTACTTTGTTTACAAAAAATACAATTTTGCTTCAGTCAGAAATTCAGTAAAAATTTGGATAGTTTTTTAAAAGATTGGTTTAAATGATTGCCATACTTGGCTGCAACACTCAATGTCCTATTATTGGGCGCAGGACTATCCCCATATTACGGGGAAGCCTGAAGCATACCCCACCACGCTGCTCCAATGCGGATTGGTGGAGAAACGGGCTAGTGGCCAACCCGTGTTGGATGTTTTCAAGCCCATTGGGCTTTCGACAAGGTTACACAACTGCTATCTTATCAATAACAACTGGGACTGACAGATTAACGTGCCCTCGGAATTATGGAAGTGCGTATGTAATTCGCCGCTAGCAGTCACCCATCCAGGTACTGACCGCGCCTGATATTGATTAACTTTTGACGTGAAACGTATTGAAAATCGTTACCATACACAGGGTACCATGTCAGGAAACCGAACCGTAACGAATTGGTCTAGTAGATATCATCTGACCTTGGCCAGTAACCCATTAATGAGTCGGGTCTCCTTCTCGCAATGAGAGGGATGTAAGCCTTAGTCCACCACGCTGGCCTACTGCGGGTTGGTGGACTTCACATACCTTTGAGAACATTTTTTTATGTGAACTCTCAGGCATGCAGGTTTCCTCACGATGTTTATTTTTTTTTTCTGACCTCAATAACTACAAAACGATTCATCGTAGAAACATGAATTAAGTGTCATTATTTAGCGTATATAGTCAGCTCGCTGCTAAGACCCTGATTTTGCACCGGGGCCTGGCGGGGCGACGCCTAAAACAAACGGCCGTGTGCACTGACACAGCCCCACCCGATTTTTCGATCTACTCAAGCAGCGGGGCTAAGCGCGCGATAAATATTTAGTTCTAAAATATTGCTATATTTCTTCTAGTCTTCACAGTACCTACACTGAAAGCTTCTGACGTCAAATTATTGTTCCATTCGAGATGTTCCGCGGAGCGCCACACTGAAAGAAGACACAGCGTAATTGCAGGAAACACCTCCGTCTTGCACTCGATAATGCTCTCACAGACACTGGGCGCTTCTTTGGTTACATACTACCCTGTGTTTTGAGTTGACTTCTTAGCGGTTTTTTTATAATAAGTAAAAATTTTATGGATTTTTTTTTTGATTTTACATGTAAACTTTTACTTAAATAATATTAAATGATTTTCTTCTTCAATATTTTTAACTTCGTATTAAAGTATCAATGTCCCAAGCGACGAAATACTAATTCAAAGCATAAAAGTGCTATTTTTCAGCAACTTTCATCATTCTATAAGACTCACTTTGCCTGTCCTATAAAAAACACGGTCGTTATTTTTCTATGAAAGTTGGTAGATAAGTGACAAAATAATTATATAGATTTTTTTTAAACATTTTTACTATAATCCTTTGTGAAGCATCTCAGTCGCTGTGCTCTATGTTTCAAGTTTTCGAATCAGTCTTTTTTTCTATCGCAAAAATCGTTACATTTACAAGTTGCAAAAAAATCATTGAAGTAAAAAGAACAAAAGAAAACTGTTTTTGTTACTGTTGTGTACATAACAAGAATGCTACAATTTTTAACGGAATTCTAAACGAAGAAGGCATACAATTCGATTGTTTACTTTTAGTCGCTTGAGGACCAATTCCCAAAAATCTTTCTTTTCGCTGTACACTGTAGTACACTTTCATTTTTGTTTTATAAACTGGCTGGATCCACTATAGAACTTTTCGTCTGTTTATAATATCACGAGTATGACTTTAAGCTCACGACTACTATTTTTACACAACCCACTTCTATCCACCCAGACGAATTGTTTCATAGGTGATCATTTTTGATCTCTCACGGATCTACAAAAAATAAAAAATAAAAAACGAATGTGCCCTAATTATGTAATAGTACATCACGATACTCGTGGCATAAGTTATCACCTGTGCGAAACATAGGTGCTAAGTGCTGTAGG
Source organism: Erynnis tages (assembly GCA_905147235.1). Classification (NCBI taxonomy): domain Eukaryota; kingdom Metazoa; phylum Arthropoda; class Insecta; order Lepidoptera; family Hesperiidae; genus Erynnis; species Erynnis tages. The sequence continues at coordinate 13,859,359 of LR990073.1, read as the reverse complement.
TACTATAATTGGCTTACTTTAGACACGAGAATTGTATACTATTTCATTGCATAAACCTAATAAGAAACCTAATTATGTTCAAATGAAACAAAAGTAAGTATAAAAAATGTACGCTCACAACACCGTGGCATAAGTGCTAGTTTATGTCACACGATGCTTTAAAATTGTTAAAGTCCAAAAGTCCAAGGCTGAGACGTTGTTTATATTTTAATATTTTTGTACTCGTACTACAAAGTATAAGGTTTCAAATAATGTCGTTAGGTCATCACCATTTTGTTTAATTATGAAGATTTTCATAATTATATTGACAACATTTCCTTTCAAAATTTCCAAAGACTTCGCTGCGACATCCATAAAAATAAAACACCATTCAACCACTCCAACAATAAAACACGAAAGTGACTTTGAATATCGTTTTTATGCCAACGTTTTAATAAAACAATAATGTTAACGTATAAAAATGTAATTCGAGAAATAGCTGGATGCGTTCTCCTCGCGAAGTCTGCAAGATAATGTTACATACGCAATAACAGTAAAAAATAACTGGCCAAGTTATTGTTTATATCGCTGTATATGAAATGCCCTTACGGTGTTATTTTTCAGTTTGCTACGCGAATTTGGGCTTTATTCCGTAGACATAAGGATGGAAATTACAAACAAGATATCAGAGCTTTTTGGAGATTTTTAGAGACTTCTTCGTCGTAAAATTAGGTCGAATAAGTTGAAGTAGAGACGGGAAAATATAGGTTGCTATTTTTTTACCGTGCTTTAATTTGGACTACTTGGTTGCATATTGGATTTTAAATACAGTTTACGAGTTTAAAATAAATAGATAGTTCGTTATAGAATTCAGTCTCCTTAACGAGAGGTCCGGATTCGAATCCCAGTTGTATACAACAATGCCGAGCAGTTTTTCGTGTGCACTGTGAAATACTAGTATATCCAGTTTCAAAATTATTTATTATTTTCTTTATTTTATTTTCTCAAACCAGTTTTAGGGCTTCGAAGCTCAGCTACTTTTGAAGTAGTTTTCAAGTTATTAGTCCACCTGGTTCATTAGTGACCCATTGAAGGGTCCAGTCTCCTCTCGCAACGACAAATGGCATTGAATAGGGAATAGCCAAAACTTTAACATCATTGAACTTAATTACAGGTGTTAATTCATTATCATAATTAGCGAAAACTTTGAACAATAATTTAATAATTAATCTAATGAACGAGTTAATGATTAAACGAAATATGAAACGCTGTCTTGCTTTGATATATTAATCAATGTTTTTCTTCCCAAAATTCATTTTCAATTTTTATAGCTTTTAAAATTTACAGTCAAAACTTTTCAGAACAGTCCGTGCAGAGTTATGAAACTATAAAATTTTATGGGTATTTCGAAAACTATTTTAAAAGTTTCTCCTTTAAAAGTCATTTTGTAAGATTTTTAAACTTTATTATGAATGAGCTATTAAATTTTATTTTAAAATTGTTGCTATACATACATTATTAAACATTTTTGGCCAACTTATTTCTCCATAGACTCGATATCAGTCTATCTCTCCAGAGAATTTTTATGAATTGAAATATCTGTTTCAGGTTCCATCATGGGAATCCTTATTAAGATATTATGTGAGTATGTCCTGTATATTACCTGCAAAATTACAAGTCACAATTTTCGTTCACATAAAAATACCCGAGAAAAGATGCAATTTCAATAAAAAATATATAAAATGTTTCGTTCTACGAGTATAAGGAATAGGATCCAATGAAAGAAATGTTACGGTCCACATACGGAAGCGGCATAAAGTTGATCCCGTAGCTACTTTATTAGATCGGCACTGACTATATAATATATGCCGGGTCTCGGGGGACCTCGGGGGTAACAGATGCTTGCCTCGGAGCTATGGCAAAGTTTATCGTACGATGAAGATGATATCTACGACGCGTAGCAGCCTCGTAGCTTGTCTACGAGAAGTGCTACAAGATCACGCGACACCGTAGACGTTGTTCACGATTGCTATTTTATTTTGTAGGTTCGCTGTTACAGAGTATAATAGTGAAATTTTAGTTGTAACAATGATCTAAAATTGTAAAATTTTAGTTTCTTACAGTGATCTAAAATAGTAAAATTTTAGTTTGTTACAGTAATTTAAAATTGTAAAATTTTAATTTGTTACAGTGATCTAAAATTGTGAAATTTAAGTATGTAACAATGATCTTAAATTGTGAAATTTCAGTGTATAACAATGATCAAAAGTAAGGATTTTAATTATATTAAAACACCCATAGGAGTGATTATGAAGATTTTTCTGGCGATAGCAAAGCATTTTTGGAGTATTTAGTATCAACAATACCACCAATTTTTACATCGTGAAATATAAAACATAAGTAGGCAGGGACGACGAAAAGTTTGTAGTTATATTGTTATTTACAAATTTGGTGGACTTCACATGCCTTTTACAACATGCTTTTTCTTTGTGAACTCTCAGGCATGCAGGTTTCCTCACGATGTTTTCCTTCACCGTAACAGCAGGTGATATTTAATTTTATGCCTTATTTTTTCAAATTATCGGCATGCAGGGTTGGTCTGCAACCATGGATCACATCCAACCTCAAATAGAGAAAAAATCCTATCTGATGTTGTTTGTGGGTTTGTTACTCATAGGGACTAAGTTGTTCGCATCAAATAAATTTATTAATAAAATCAGTCCGATACAATATTAAATTTAAACTTATACTTTGCAAATATTTAACACCAAATTGAACGCTTCCATCCTACACTCTGTCAGTAAAGTACCTACCTTTTCGTAAGAAATAAGCGGACGTAAACAGGATTTATAGGTCATAAAATAAGGTAGAACCTCTAAATATAGCCTCCACCCGACTCTGAGTCAATCAACAGAGGCTATATACCTGCGGGGAAACTAGATTTTGAGACATGTTTTACTAAGGTAAGATATTCGTGAGTCGGTAACATATGGTAGAGATTTTGTGTCAGTAATAAATAAATAATATCATTATTATATTTATACTATTCTATGCCTAGAATAGAGAAACTCACTACTGATATTTCAGTGATTTATATGTCTTTAGAAGTGGTGTAACCCAGTGGCTTAGAATAATACGAGAGGTCCGGGTTTGAATCTCAGTGGCACGAACCAATAAGTTTCTAAGAAGTTATGTGCGCTTTATAAAATGAAAATGTCACCTGCTGTAATGATAAAGAAAACTTCGTAAGAAAACCTGCATACTTAAGATTTCTCTATAATTTGGGTTACAAAAATACTTGTTTTAATGATAATAATATAACGATTCTATCCGCTTTGATCAACAAAAAAAAATGTCGAAAGTGTACGTCGACAAATTTAAGATGCAGCTTGTTCTATGGAAAATGAAATAAAAATGAACTTATATTGCTGTTGCAATTCGCATACAAGCAAACTTGAGTGCTGCTCGTATCGTCTTAAATATTCACAAAGCGAGAAGGCCATACCCGGCAAATGCAAAATTATTTTTATTTTAAGCAACAAAATAAAATTTCCATAGTGACTCATTACTACTTAATTTAAAAATTTCAACTGATTTAAGGTTGAGAGCACCTGAGGACTCGAAAAATGTTTAACAATTTTTAAGGCTTGTTGTTCCGTAATGTGTAGAGTGACACTCTTGGTATGAAAAATCTTAGAATAATAAGTTTGAAATGAATATACTTTTGAGATGAATTTCGGAGAATGGTCGTGACATTGGAAATATTTTACATTAGGAACATGAATTCAGATTAACCCACCGTACGCTCTGAAAGTTATGCGGAGACTAACGTTTAGTATTTCTGTTACACTGTCAGTAATCCATTGACGACCCACTACAGAGTCGGGTCTCCTCTTACAATGAGAGGGATGTAGGCCGCCGTCCACCACGCTGGCCTAATGCGGGTTGGTCGGCTTCACATGCCTTTGAGAACATTTTTTTCATTAGCTCTCAGGCATGCAGGTTTTAGGCACTCGTTTACTATATTCCCTGCTGGCGTTACGCGTTATACGTAGTCAGCGTTGCAACATGCCCATATTACTGTAGTAGATATTGCGCCGCTACATTCATTATTAATATTTAAAATTAAGGGTCACTAACCTCAGTGGTTTTCTTCTTGCACTTATCAGTGCCAGCGAATATGTTCAACTGCGTAGAGCCAGGTTTTATGGGGCACTGGTCGATGTCCACCCTCCGAAGGTCGATGTCAATGCCACTGGTGCCTCTAGAAGAGAAAAGAATTTTTAAAAGAATTATCTTCTCATTTAAATTACGTTACTGGGGACCCAAGGGCTGGTTCCTTCTTTGAGCAAAGTAGTTGATACGCTGTTAAATTACCTAAAAACGTTTATCAACTTATTTAATTACTTATTAATTAAATTTTTCAACAACATCGATACAAATACAAAGATTTGCGATACAATAACCTGACGAGCAACTAATTATATCAGTTCAAAATAACTCACTTACTGATATTGGCATCGCAACAAACTCTTAACTGAATTCTCGCCTCGAAATTCTCAGAATCTCTTCGATAAAATCATTTCCCAATGAAGCTTTTACTAAATTAAGGCAATATTGAAGGAATATTTGGTTTATTAATGGCTAAGAACCGGTTGAGGTTAGCAACTGATCTGTGCTGGAAATATAATATTGGTCTGGAAGTAATATTGCTGTGGAAATCAATATTTTGTTGGTGTTTTGTATCGCATTAAACAAATTAGGTAACTGTCTAGTTTTAGGGAGCTTTGTAATAACAGACGGGTCTGAGTTCAAGTCTTAACTATAGCTAGTGAGCTGGTGAGCAAAAAATCTATATGATTTGCTCATGTGACCGAATTTATTAATAGCGATAATTATACGATAAGGAATATTAAGGACCGCTTCTCCACCATGGTAGCGCTGCGTTGTCAATTGACAGCCCCATAAAATAATAATTGTCAAATATAACTGCCAACCAACTCTCTAGATAAATATCGAATCTTCACAGAGGGAAATAAATGTGTAGCGTCCCGTTATTCGGAGCGGGATAATGTTCTCGCAATAAGAGGAACGGATCCGGAAAATCGTGTGTTTTGGTCACTGAGTGCGGCTATTTCATGCAGAAACACAACGGAAACACTTCGCTGAGATCTGAATAGAAAATGTTTGGAGTGTGTTTTGTTTTGTATATGGCCGTGGTACATACACTAGTGGTAGCTGTGAGTGGGAAGTGTATTTATTTAAACGAGACTCAGGGTAGCACGGATGGAGTTTGAATAATCTACATTTATGCTAGTTTTTTTTTATTTTTTATATCTAGCCATCTATTCATATCGATCGATTATAATTCAATAGTATCTCGTTCTATTCTGGCGCGCATTGTATTGTATCTACGATATAATACAAAAACTTCAAATCTAAAAACCATCTTATTTCACGCAAAACTGAATTGGATCAGTACTCTGTAAAGGTTAAAATTTGCAATAATTTCTGTATCATTTACAAGTATGTACGTAGTATGATTTGTTTCCTGCACCCTACTATTGATACGTTAATAAATCACAACATTCGTGCGACATGTAGCAAACCACGCATCCTTCCGTCCTTACGCCCCATTCACACGGAGAATGTCGAATCCGATTTTTTGTAGGATCCGGATCTGTGGCAATAGTATTTCAATGCTAGATATCACACGAGCATTCAGTCTTAAGATCCGACAAAAAAACCGAATCTTGCTGAAGTTGATATCCGATTGTGCGAGCAGAAACCGATCCGGCCGTATAAGTTCCGGTTCAGTGGTATAGCGCATTCAATACATGCGTTCATACGATACACGCAGGGGTAGATTCGGTTATTTGTCAGATCTTGAAACCAAACGTCGGGTCGCACAAGCTGTGCGCGCTCTTGCGTTCTCACGGGATCTTTATACGAGGCTGTCGGATACGACAATGCAAGCTGTGCCGTGTGAATACAACATTCGGTTTCTCCAGATCTGATTAAAATAAGGTTGGAGAAAACGTGGCCCCGTGAACGAAGGGTTACCGTGGCCGATTGAACCGTATCTCCCGTGTTCATCCACGCATAAAAACCCCTGCCCCCTGCCCTGTGCCGCCAAACTGTGCGCCTTTTATCGTAATCCATAGCAGTTTTGAGAGTTTTCCCTATTGGTTCCAGTAGCGTTCACAGTCCGGTTGATTTCAATAGACGTTTTTGGATTTCGAGTCCCTTGAGATTTATTTGCGGCTTTTCTGATGTTATCGCCATTTAAAAAATACTTTTGGACTTGGCGTCCTTGAAGGTTTATCTACGATTTTTCTGATTTTATTTTTCGTTCACGGAAATATAGAACATGATATTTTTAAACGTAATTGTATCGAATATCCAGTGATTAAATCCTTATCATAAGTTAATAAGTCTAATGGCCGCACTCAGAGACGTAATTTAACGTAATGTTCATTAACCAACAAATAAAATCGTTTTTATTCGTATTGACATAAGTGTCATCGTGACATAATGAACCATTAACGTTAATGAATGTCTCTGAGTGCGGCAGTAAGTCTAAGTTCCGATAACTTCAGATGATTTTAAAAACAATGTTCTTGCAATCCACAGACTTTAAAACTTTATTTTTAATTATTCCTGTGCTTTTGAGCGTTCGTCTCAATACGGTTCAATTTATCTGCTTCGGAAATCTCTTCAATCGAGAACTCATTAGCGCTAAAGCTCTACACAAAAGATAGCTTGAGAAAGCTTAAAGCACTTTGCGGAAACGGAACTAACGGAGTTCCAAGCTTCGGACGATAAGTTTTGATCGTAAAGCGTTATTGATATATTTTATTCATAATTGGGCCCAGTGGTTACAATATTATACCTTTCATTTAAATTACTTTTACTTTTTCATTGATATATTATGACTCCGTTTGGTTATATAAAAGTCTTTGTGCTGTCATGTCATCTATAATTATTACTACTGTGGCGTTCATCGAATACAGAACCTCATTTCCCCAAGGAAGTTCTCTAAGATCGAATAATTCACATTTTAACAAGCAACGTTAAAAATTCTTTTGCAGAAAATTTAAATTCAAAGGGAATTTATTAAATTCTGCTGAACTTTCAACGTTAGAAATGTTTCGAATGACGCTCATTGAACGGTTCAATTAACTTTTCGTGTAACCGATCAAAAGTTTTCGATCGATGTGACGGCAGCTATTTTTAGGGTTCAAAGGATGTGTGTGTGAGGATAAAATATCCAAAATATTTAGCGCTAAAATTCTTACGCTTAGGACACTTCTGAACTTCATTCAATCGACTCTTAGCTATCGAACTTTCCATATACTCGTAGGTAGCAAGTAGCTTTAAGCGCTTAAAACTTTGCGGGCACTGAACGATCCGGTCAGCAGATAAGAGTCGCTGGAAGTTTGGTGTCGTTAATACATATTCGTGGCTCAAGTATCTTCGGGATAGTTTCATTATAGTATATTATTATATTACCTTTGCCTCTGCTGGAAGGATGGAGTGTTTCTATCGGTTCTGTTTTATAACCTGCGGTAGTGTTTTTGAATTTTGAATTTGAATTTATACATAAATACAGTCTATTGTTTTGATGTAAAATAACAAACAAGTTGAGTTAAGTTACCTTGTTACGAAGTAACATTATCACAAACAGACGTTTATGATTTTTATTTGCTAAGTGCTAAATGCTAAAGTTAGGTAAGTGTGAAGCGCTGTAGGCTGATTAAAACTTCCAGCGCTAATGAGCTGTTCATTGGGGTTCAGAAAGTAGCCATAGATAAATAGCCCTTTTCTGGCGAACGCTAAAAGTTGCAAAGAAAAAAGTTGAGTTCAACGATTCTATATCTAGGAAAATGGACTTTGTTTAAAACTTTATCGACTGTCTTCGCTGAGAACCTGATGCTCTAGAATTCTAGATTCAACGCTAATTAACTGTCGATTGAATAGAGGTTAAAAAGCCAGACGTGGCAGAACTTTTTGAATCGAAGATTTTGTGGCGAAATGCTCTAATGTGCTAATGAGAATTAAATTAAAGAGAAGTATCTAAGGAAAAGAATTTTTTAAATTAATGCCTTTGAATGCGTTTAATTAATGCGTTCAAAGTAAGTTACATTATTGATCTTTAAAGAAGGTAATCTAAAACAACGGGAACTGCTCTTGAGGAAATGCCATTATTTATGATATCCTAAGAAAGAAAGAAGAAAAATCCCAAGATAGGTCAATCAATATCGTACACAATCGTAGCCCCACTCTAGGATCCTTTGTGTCGTGGGGGCCATTGACACAGAACACACGCACCCAGACCAGAAGCAATCATTCAAATTCATCACTTAAATCTCTGCTCTGTACGGAATCGAACCCAGGACACTGGTGTCTCAACTTCTGCGCCGATCAGATCGTCATAAATCCTGATTCATTCTAGTAAATAGCGGAATTGACACTAAAGGAAATCTTAAAAAGTAACAGCAGCTGATTATAATTATAGATTTGAAGAAGTACCATTATAAGATCATAACAATCAGAAAGATGCAACAGATTTCTGCCATAAAACTGCCAAAGACTCCCACAAAGATTACTGTTTGGAGGACAAGGGGAGATCTCCCGCCAGGCGATGGCACTGCCTGGGGACCGCGGTCCGAATGTTGACTTCGGCCCATTTGTATATATGCAGAGATTCTGAAGAACTTTGATAGCGCGTTTGAGGATACGTCTTCCGATTGGCCAGTTCGGTATGACGCGTGTGACGTGTTCTATTGTTTACTATATTCGATGCTTGCGTCGTGACGCGTGGTCAGCATTTCATGTGAGGCGCGCGCTCATATTACTGTAGGTATCGCGCCGCTACAACTGACTCCCTTGTGTAAATGGCTGTCAACAAACACTCCATCGTGTGGTATTTGATAACTTACTTGAAGAAGTAAGTGCCGTTGCTGTACCCGAAGAATGGCACAGTGTAGGTGAGCATCCAGATGTTGCCGCCGCCGCAGTCGTAGTACGGCTTGGACCACTTGCCGTCTTCGTAAGTGATGGAGAGGATCACGTCTTCCACCCTCTCGCCGTGTGCAGTATCCATGAGAGTGACTGTGTGTCTCGCAAGAGATATGGGCTTCAAAGCTGGCTTAAAAAGAGGTCTCCAGCTAAAGTGACATACCAGACCAGAGCAAACACTGCACCTTACCAGCACAGTGACGTTCCACGTTCCCACGTTTCCCCTTCACCAGGAAAACTTTTGACGTCGCCGAGTATTTGTCAACAGGAGTCGGTGACATATGATTAATATTACCTACGATTGAATTTAGTAAGTAACAGTACTGACACCATAGGAAATCTTGAAGACTAAGAGCTGATTATAGATTTGTTGGAGACAGTAATGTAGGAGTGCCAAGATCCTATCAATTAGAAGATACAACAGAGCAACAGAGTTCTTCCATAAAACTGCCAAAGCACTGACTCTCTTGTGTAAATGGCTGTCAACAAACACTCCATTCTGTGGTATTTGATAACTTACTTGAAGAAGTAAGTGCCGTTGCTGTACCCGAAGAAGGGCACAGTGTAGGTGAGCATCCAGATGTTGCCGCCGCCGCAGTCGTAGTACGGCTTGGACCACTTGCCGTCTTCATACGTGACGGACAGGATCACGTCTTCCACCCTCTCGCCGTGCGCAGTGTCGTTGTATGCGTACGAGTTGTACCCTGGAAAGAGGAAATGAAATTATTTTTGGAACGAAGTTCCTTATCGCGCGTTGTGAAAGGGGGCTAGACGGAAAAAATTCTTACGAAAAGTTGTCACGACACTTTTTGCTGTCATGACGTAAGTCATGACGTAAATGACAACGACTGAAGTTCATGACTACGTCAGTTACGTCATGAACTTCAGTTACGTCATGACAGCAAAAAGTGTCGTAAATGACATTGTCATTTACGTCATGAACTTCGTTCCTTCCGGGTGTCCCTTGACAACTCTCAAGTTTTTTAATAGAAGAGATTCCTTTATCGCTGTAGTACGCACCAATGACTGTAGAAAAAGTTATGTGCGCTTTATAAAATTAAATATCACCTGCTGTTACGGTGAGAGAAAACATTGCGAGGAAACCTGCATGCCTGAGAGCTCACAAAAAAAATGTCCTCAAAGGTATGTGAAGGCCACCAACCCGCAGTATGCCAGCGTGGTGGACGGCGGCTACATCCCTCTCATTGTGAGAGGAGACCCGACTCAGTAGTGGGTCATTAATGGGTTACTGACACTAAGGTGAAGAAAGCTTTTCTTCATCTTAATCACAAGTCACTACCTATTTTATAAAAATATCGAATTTGTATTTAGTTACATTCAACATTCAGATATTATATCAAGGTAACTCAATTTGTCCTAAATCACCGAAATTGTTGACGTTATAGATAATAAATGGAATTTCTTGGAACCTTCGATATCAATCAAAACAACTTATTTATTCTACATTTGCGACCTAACGACATTATCAATAACTTTCTTCAAAGACTACTTCAGAGACTAGAATAAATAAGTCTAGAACTTAATTATGATCTTCAAATAGTATTAGGGCTTGTTTGTTTTGGTTCGACTAAATATTTTGTTTACTTTATTTTAGTTAGTTTTATAAGTTTTATTTACTTTTAAAAGGGTGCTGGGAGTTTTTTTCCACCCGCTTTTTTCTCCCAGTCTACGTTTTGCCTTAGGGGCGATCAAAGCGGACGAATGTAGAATGTATAATTTATCTGTATGACCTGTACCTAATAATGAATAAAAGCTTTTGAGTTTGAGTAACTGTTAGTCTTACACGTGGTGGAATAGTATGCGAAATGGAATTAAATTTTGGTAGTTTTACTAATGTGGTGGCCAGTGAATGCTTCAATTAACGAATATCTTAGTCCTCATGAATAGCAACGCAGCCCCTGAGATGGGACGCTTTATCCTACTGGGTGAGAGAGTGTACATTAGTCAGTCAGTCAGCAACCCATTAATGACCCACTACAGGGTCGGGTCTCCTCTCACAATGGGAGGGATGTAGGAATTAGTCCACCACGCTGGCTTACTGCGGGTTGGTGGATTTCGCATACCTTTGAGAACATTTTTTGTGAACTCTCAGGCATGCAGGTTTCCTCACGATGGTTTCCTACCGTAACAGCAGATGACATTTAATTTTATAAAGCGCACATAACTTTCTTACAAAGTCATTGGTGCGTGCCACTGGGATTCGAATCCGGACCCCTCGATTCGGGGTCGAATTCTAAGTCACTGGGCTATCACCGCTCAATACATTAGTTGTTTTAACCCATTAATGACCCACTACAGGGTCGGGTCTCCTCTCACAATGAAAGGGATGTAGGCCTTAGTCCACCACGCTGGCCTACTGCGGGTTGGTGGACTTCACATGCCTTTGAGAACATTTTTTTTTTAACTCTCAGGCATGCGGGTTTCCTCACGATGGTTTCCTACCGTAACAGCAGATGATATTTAATTTTATAAAGCGCACATAACTTTCTTACAAAGTCATTGGTGCGTGCCACTGGGATTCGAACCCGGACCCCCCGATTCGAGGTCGAATTCTAAGTCACTGGGCTATCACCGTTCAATACATTAGTAATAGTGACCAATCAACTCAACACAGTATTGAAAAATTAACATGACTTGTATTCTTTAGTCATTGAGTAGCTAAACGACAGGCCTGCCAACTGATTTTAAGTGGTCACTTCAGCCCCTGAAAAATCCTATCTGAGGTGCTTTCTTTGCTGCTCTTAAGATGTCAAACAAAGTATACGCCAAACTTACCCCCAGCCGAAACACCAGATACGAAGAACATGCTGCTTTACGGGTTAAGAGCACTCATAGCGGTGATAGCCCAGTGGCTTAGAATTCGACCTCGAATCGAGGGATCCGGGTTCGAATCCCAGTGGCACGCACCAATGACTTTAAAAAAGTTACGTGCGCTTTATAAAATTAAATATCATCTGCTGTTACGGTGAAGGAAAACATCGTGAGGAAACCTGCATGCCTGAGAGTTCAAAAAATTTTCTCAAAGGCATGTGACGTCCACCAACCCGCAATAGGCCAGCGTGGTGGACGGCGGCCTACATCCCTCTCGTTGTGAGAGGAGATCTGACCCTGTAGTGGGTCATTAATGGGATACTGACAAGAGTACTCAAGAGGCCGGTGTAAGGTACCTCCCTGGACGAGCTACTATTAGTTATCGCTCTGCCAACTAAAATTACGTAAATTATCCCATTTACAGCGTCAGAACGTCGATCAAAGGACCTGAATGAGGCATTAATAAGGAAATAGCCGGCGAATAGACGCTTGCTACCTACGCCTTAATTACATCCGAGATTGGATTTTTATTTTGTTCAGTTATTTACAATATGTATTTATCGATATTTACGATGGTATTTCGTTCAACAGTTGTGATGTTTTCCTTGAAGGATTTTCCTTATTTTGATTGACATTGATTTAAACATAAAAACGGTTATGATTTCTTCGTATCCTACGGTTAGATGACTTCATAAACGACATTTTATACACATATAAGTATATTATTATGCATAATAGGGTTGTCGAAGGCTATGTATATAATGTACATAAAATACGCATGTTATCTTTCCGTGGTTAGGCGATTAACACACTGCCCCGCATCACGCAGCGTAGTGCGGGGGTGCGCGTCCATTTGTATAGAAAACGCATCCACGCGCGTACATGCAGACGCGTGTTCTGTGTGTCGGACTGTGCGTGTTTTCTATACAAATGGAAACACTTACACACAACGCTAGATCACGCATTCGCACGCTGCGTGATGCGGGGCAGTGTGGTAATCGCCTAACTCTATTACGATGAAATGAAAATTTTCTTTTTGCACCAATGTATGCTAATATATGTAAAGAGTCTTAGGTACTGTGAAAAGGTCCGTCTCTACCCTTCCCGGGTGTCACTGATATATTTTATTCCCCTGACCTTTCTGCGTATAATTTGTTGGCCCGTTGATAACTTTATTATGACCGCAAACCCTCAGAAAATACGTAAAGTGTATAAAATACGCATTTTTTCTTGCCATAGTACAAACATACAGTCCGTTTTTTATCGTGTCTTATTTGGTAAACAATCTTGGAACTACTTTTTATTGAAATAGAGTTTAATACTGCTTTAAAAAAATAATTTCGCCATATGCGCACTTCGTTATGTACAGACTACTTCGAAAACAAAACGTGTGTTAGAGCGCCTGGCGGGAGATCTCCCCTTGTCCTACAAAAATCATTATTATACAGAAGATTCACGAGCAAAGACAAGTAAAATAAGAGAAAAAAGGAAAATTATAGAGCAAGAACGTATTAATTTATACGACCATTTATTCGGTTTGCCAAAGCGGGGAATAGATTGGTTTATTTTTTTCGATGGTAGGTAATATTGGTGATTGGTAAGATCATTACGTGATTAGGGGTTTTCAGCGTTTTCCTTTTCTTTTGAGTCCCTGATTAACAGACCTCAAATAAATAAGCAGTCTATTCGGACTTGCGGAAGAATTTCTTTTGCAGTAGACTTTGTACAAATGTTTTTGAGGTAATTGGTTATTTTTTTCTTTCATTTTTGTCTTTCACAGACGTTTCACATAAACACCCCGATTGCTACTCAAATATAAAAAGCAAATTTTTTTTTAAAAACCTCGACGGTTTAGAGTAAACCCCCGACTTAAAGAATTTATGTAGGTAACTAGAGGTAATAAACTTACAAAGCTTTTGTAAGTAGATTTGGTCTCTCTCGGTCATATGAAAACCTATCAGTTTTCATAGCACTTTCCTCACCTAATTAGTTCTCGTAAATGTAGATGCGGCAAAAAAATATTCAACTCCCTATGAACTTAATGAAAATCCCAGAAAATCCGACCGTGGCTTGCAGAAAAAATCTTATTTAATCACCTATGATCTAACCAATCACCGACATTACCGCGGCGGTAAATAAACTGCCCGAAATATAATTATCGCTGAAAGCCGAAACAAATGATCGTATACATTAATAGATTTTCCTGCGCCGAGTTTTCCTCTAAGGAACGGAATATACTCGATGTTTTATTAATTACCATCACATTCTTTGTTCTGTTTAAGTGTTGTAATTAGGTCGTTGAGTTTTATTAATGTGACAGTATATGACACAAAAAATACCTACAGATCTTACGGGAGGCATCTTTATATGTGTACATAAAAAATCGCTAAGTTTGACTACTTAAGTACCGTTGACATTGGTTGCCACCAGTGCATTACGCGGAGGATCCTAGATTCGATTCCCAGCGGGGCAGAGTATATAATTATGCCATCAAAAACATAACTTGTACAAAAACCCAAATCTCGCAACTCAGTTCTTGCACCGTAAAAAGTTGTGACATCCATGTATGTATGTATCCATAGATTGACTTGACCATCGCATAAAAGCACAATGTCACACGTAATGAAATTTAGACAACTAATCTGATGGCACGGACTTAACAACCGGTGGAGAGCAATTAAAGAAAAAACCTCACATGCTTTTGGGGACATGTTTTTATGAACTTTCAGGTATGCAGGTTTCCTCACGACGTTTTCCTTCACCATTACAGCAAGTGATATTTAATTTTATAAAGCCTACATAACTTTTTAAGGAAAGTTATTGGTCCGTGCCATTGAGATTCCTGAGTAATATTATCACCCGATTACACTATATCGTATTGTTTTAAATTTCTAACTTCTCCACGATTTCGCCAGAGCTCGAGCTCTGTCTCAGTGTACGTGTCGTACGTGAGAACGAGAATCTTAAGAATCGAATAGAATACAATTCTTGGAGCGTTTCCCTTTTTTAATTTTATTTTGTGCTATACCATGTACCAGTATGTGACGAACTAAAAGTTTATTTCTTTCTTTATTTAAATTCTAGAAACAGAATCGTGTTTAAGCTGACTTATCTTTAAAAATGTGCTTTTATTTAGTAATTCATTCAATCCTACGATATAAAAATAAGAATCCTTCAAATTTATGTAAGGAATTTTTAAGAAAAGAATATTCTTTAATTGAAAAATAAAATTAAGTCAACTGAATTCCGAAAATATCTTCGAAAATTTTTCTTCAGTTGAAAAGGTGCTAGCTTTAAATTTTAAGTACGTTATAATATTATAAGGACCACTTTAGAGAGCTGATTGCCAACCTTCATTAGTTGGAGAGGCACCTTAAGGAGAAAAAACCACTACAGCGTCAGATCTTCTCCTACAGTGAGAAGGATGTAGGCCTTAGTCAACCTCACTGGCTAGTGCGGGATGGTGAACTTACACGGCTTTCAGAATCGTAATTTGTTGAAGTGAAATTCTTTCTTTATTATTCTCATTAAGTAGTTCTCAACTCATTAATATAAAGTGTTTTAAGACTAAGGAAACTACTCATTGTGATATTGCAGTCTCCTCATAATTCATTGTTAGTACGACAAGTGTTTCTGCGCTGCCATCTTGTCACGTAACATTCCTAGTGTGCTTTGTTATAAGTTTGCGTAGGAACGTTTGAAGTGACTATTTCATTTTTGTTCCTATTAAAACATCCATGTAAAAAAAAATCATTTAGATTAGGAAGAGACTTATTTCGTGATGACGTATTCTCCTTTTGTTTTAATTTTAATTTGAAAAGAGAAGCAGCATCTACCTGAGATGGGCCACTTGGTGGTAAGACGTACGCATAATGGTCGCCTACAAACATGAGCGTTTTGCTCATGGTGGTAAAGAAGTCGCTAGTGCGTTATCGGATTTGAAGGAAAGCTTTCTGTATGTTCTTTTTTTCCTTTACTCTTTTTTTATTGCATGGTTACAAGTTTATTTTCAAGTTCTCTACTTCTGCTTTGTATTCTCTTTAAATTATAAATATTAAGGATCGTCTACATTAGATAAGCTTAGTCAATGTTATGATATTGCTTTACCCTTATATAAATTATTGTTACAACACATTTAAATGTTCCTTCACTAGTAAATAGTCTCGTATTTTGGAGTACTTTATTATAAGTTAGAGTAGAAATGATCTAATCTTCTGTGTTTGGTTCATGTTCTATTAAAAGGTGCATATTGAAAAACTTTATTTGAATCGGGAAGAGATTCTCGTGATAATGCATTCTCCCATTGTCTTACAGCACTAATTCATCTACGAATTTGTTTAACTTCGCGTTTCTATTGTATCGTACTTTGCTTCGCGAAAATACTTAGGAAGCTTCTTCTCGTCTTATGCTTGTTAAATTATTCATATTGTGAATTAGTGGCTTCAACAAGAAAATTTGCTCATTGTGATATTTTACTTCCCTATTGTTCAATCGTAGCAGCTAGGAGTGCTTTCGTAGCTCTATTTCACAACGAGTTCCTATTTTACTTGAGAGTCTTTTGCTTAGAAATGAAAGAAACTGTCTTCAGATCTGGTCTTGCTTGATTTGTTATTGTTTTAATGAAACACTCGACTTTACCCTCAATTTTAACCGTTTTTTGTGTGGAAAAGTAACAAACATTCATCCATCCATTATCATAAACTTTCGTATTACAATAGTAGTAGGATTTAGTATCTTCGTTTAGAAAAAGAAAATTTACTTAATATAATATTGCATTTTACCCTTGTTTCATTTTACTGTCAGCTACATACGTGTAACTCGCTGTTAAGTAAGACATCTACTTTACTTTGAAAGCGATTCGTTTCACAGTAAAATATTCTCGTACTTAAACTTAACTCAGCTAGATTCGTATCTTGGCCAAATTATTAATACTATCCCACCAACCTATCTTAATTACTTATGTGTAAGTTTCTCAATATATATTTCGAACCATGTCATCTTGCTCGCTTCTCATGTCAGTTACAGTTCAGATGCTGCAAAAGCACTACGGAGCACCTTTCAGTGCGGCGGAAGCGGAAGACGGATCGTTTCTCATCTATGCGGCGCCAGCGTTGTGAATGTATAATGAACTATACGTCGTCTCTGAATGGTGAGGGAAAATAAGAAATCGTTTTTTATCGTGGTTTTATCAGTGAAGGACTGTGAATCCTCGCAGTCCTTCCACTGTATCCACAGTATCCACTAGGATATTCATAACTGAGTTAAAAGTTAGTAAATTTGATTGTCAGCCCATTAATGACCTACTACAGGCTCGGGTCTCCTCTCATAATGAGAGGTATGTAGGCGTTAGTTACAAAGTCATTGGTGCGTGCCTATGGGATTCGAACCCGGACCCCTCGATTAAGCTCTAAGCCACTAAGCAAACACCGTTTATTCACCAAAGACTCTACTATCTATAAAAGCAGCTTTCCCCAGCATCCTCTTCATCCTAACCGAATCCCAAGAACATGATAAACTTTAACATTCGCGCTAATTACAACCGGCGCAGGTCGGCTCTAGCCTATACCTTAATTAATTCGCACTTACGAAGCAAAGTGGGGCACATATGTAGTACAGCTGTAATATAATAGTTGGGCCGGGATCCTCCCTTCTCCCACTTCCCACCCCTACTCTAATAGAGAAGCGCACTTTTAGTAGCTTGCTCGGGGAGGTACCTTACTCAGCATCTTAGTAAGGTACCTTACTTAACACGTCGTGAAAAATCATGTTCTTCATGTCTTGCAAAATGTCAAAATTCTTCATGAAATGAGGTGTGTTCATTGGTTGCAGTGACCACTGACATCAGGTAGCCGGCATGCCCATTTGTTACTCAACTACTTTTAAAAACAGTCGGATAACAAACGCGAATTCTCTAGTCCTTCAACGTTTTGGAGGTTGTTGTTTTAACCTATTAATGACCCACTACAGGGTCGGTCCTCTCTCGGGTTGGTGGACTTCACATGCCTTTGAGAACATTTTTTTTTGTGAACTCTCAGGGATGCGGGTTTCCTCACGATGTTTTCCTTCACCGTAACAGCAGGTGATATTTAATTTTATAAATCGCACATAACTTTTTACAAAGTCATTGGTGCGTGCCACTGGGATTCGAACCCGGACCCCTCGATGCGAGGTCGAATTCTTAGCCACTGGGCTATCACCGCTTCACCGCGTTTTGAAGGTACAAGTCTAAATCTTCTTCTTCAAGAAATTCCTTTCTCTAACAGCGATTGTAGATTCAAATCTTTCTGTTTAATTGTAGCCAGGTACTCGTATTTACGAGGCTGATCGTATAAACGAGCCAATTGTGACATTATCCTGAAAATGGCAGCTCAATTGTACTACAAATTTTGTAAACGTGGTTGGGGCATTGAAATGTGTTTTGTTTTACACTTAAAAAATTCTAATAAACTTCCAATGTTTGTACTCGTAACGTATTGTAGGATCAGATCTTGCTACTAAATTTACCTACTTCAGGTCTGTTATTTCAATGACACTAACGACGTTTTCGTAATATATTTATCCCCACCAATTAGTATATTATAGGAACCGGCCCTAAATAAATGCAATAAGCCAACGTACGAAAAGACGTCTACGTATATTTTCTCATTCAAATTTTAATAGGGCATTAGGGCAACCTGTAATGTTAGTGTTGAGGTTTAATTTGAATAAATAATTTGAGAAATAATGAAGAAAATTAAAATTGGAACAATTGGACTAATTAGGAAATGATCTGGAATTTCAATTGACCTTCAATTCTACAAATCTAAAATAGACTATTGTATAGTTTTAAAACTTGATGGATTTTATTTAGTACCGAAACTGACACAAAATATTCTGCTGTGCTTTTTGACAATACGAACGGTCCGTAAAACAGTTTTAACCATTGACTTGAGAATTTACAGTTTTAGAGCTTTTTATTTATAAGAAACAATAACTTCAGAAATTCTCTAAATCCACAATTGCAATCATTGCATGACTTAACAATCGGCTTATTTTATTTTGAGCGTTTTCTTAAACAAATCTTGACATAAATCGACTCAATTTTGAACGAACCAACAAGGAATTATATCCCAATTTGGAACAATAGGACTAATTAGGAAATAATCCGGGATTAACCTTCAATTACGTCAGTCAAGATTAGAATAATACGCCGAATAGGGATCTCTGCTCATTGCTATGCGTTACACAGCGCGATAAGGAAATCCGAGCAAATATCAACTAACCCGGATTTCGCTTTCAGTCGATGTCACAATGAATTCTCCTGAAATATATATTATTTGCTTCATATGCTTGTAGGAGGTATACGAGAAATGTTTGTAAATAAAACATAACCATACTGTTGGATATTTCCATACATACGAGTAGTAACGTCGAGGACATAATTTTTTGTGCGCGAATTGACGGATAGGTCGTTCATAACTTAAGAGTAAAACAAACTTACGTGCGCTTTATAAAATAAAATATCACCTGCTGTTACGGTGAAGGAAAACATCGTGAGGAAACCTGCATGCCTAAGAGTTGACAAAAAAATGTTCTCAGAGGTATGTGAAGTCTACCAACCTGCACTAGGCCAGCGTGGTGGACTAAGGCCTACATCCCTCTCATTTTGAGAGAAGACCCAACCCTGTCAACCCTTTATCTCTTTAATATAAGCATACCTATAAATGGTAAATGTAGATTGATCTAAATAATTTGTAACATCTCTATATCTATATTTGTGCAAATAAACGTTTTGTCGTTGTCTCTATCTTTGTCTTTGTCTTCGAAAAGGCCACAGCTTGCAACAGCAGAAATAGTAGTTTACGAATAAATATTAAATTGCAGCAAATTTATCTCTTCCTACACTTTGTCTATTTTTGTAACTTACACCAACTTACAGTACATTTGTAAAGAATAAAATAAACTAACGGGAGTTAACTACGTAGTCTTATGTTTAACTCTCTCTCTGTCTCTTTTCAGCCGACATTGGTCCATTGCTGGACATAGGCCTCTCCCAAGGCGCGCCACTGAGCCCGGTCTTCGGCTCTCCTCATCCAGTTGCTTCCCGCCGCCCGACGCAGATCGTCGCGCCATCGAGCAGGACGGCGTCCCACACTACGTTTGCCGAGCCGCGGTCTCCACTCTAGCAGCCGTTTGCTCCAGCGTCCGTCGGATCTACGACAGAATGTGGCCAGCCTACTGCCACTTCAGCTTGCTAGCCTTTAGAGCTATGTCGGTCACTTTGGTCCTCAATCGAATGTATTGTACAACTCACCTTTCCTGAACTGATTGTGGTTCCGTATCACGCGCTCGGCATTCTTGCGCGCGATGTAGAACCATTCGGACGTGTTGCTCAGGTATTTGTACTCGACCGCGAGGTCCTTCGCCAATATCGGCCCTTCTGGCAGTCTGTATGCGAACGGACAGAACAGCTGGTAGTCCTTGTACTGGTACTGGTCGTAGCAGTTGCCGGCCGCGAACACGTCATCGTCGAACTCCACCATCGAGAACACGCTCGCGTGGAGCAAGTACTCGTTGTGCATTACGGACGGGCCCGCGTACTTCCATAGTCGCGTCAGCATGTTCGCTCTATTCACCGCCACGTCTGCTTCTATCCTGAACCGTTCCTGTGCGTATCTGTCCACTACCCCTTCTCCTAGGTTCAAGTGCGTCCCTGCCGTACAGTTCTCGCCCAACAGATGCTGCGTCTCGATCAGTCGCAGAAACTTGGTCACAACGTCCTCGTGCACACTCTTAGTCACCGTCACATTCACTTCACTTGTTTCGTTCGCACTAACACTGTCTTTTGTTTCTGTCATGTCGTCTACAGTCAGTTTCGTTTCGTTGTCGTAACTATGTTCTACGTTTATGAAGTGGTCTATTAACGACACTTCTTCGTCTCTAGGGTCTCTGTTCGAGAAGTTTCCGAAGTACTTCTGGAACATGTCTGGCTGGTTCAGGCCGTCCTCGTCTGGCACTCCTAGAGGACGGAGGGCGGCTACCACGGGATCCTCGCCGGATTTGTCGATACTTTCTGTAACAAAGATAGGGATTTTATTAGTTTTGAAAAGACAGTAAGAAAAGAATCGTTGGATTCCGTTTAGTTGCTTTAAATATGATAAAAATCATCATTCTATTTCCTTCTTATTATAAATGCGAAAATATCTGCGGATGGACGGATGTTTGCTACGCTTTCACGTAAATACGGCTAAACAGTTTTAGATGAAATTTGAAATGCACGATAATGCACAAAGTTTAAAACCTGGATGCCGATATAGGATACGTTAGTACCTTATATTACCTCTTGACCTAAGTTCTAAAATCCACGCGGACGAAGCCGCGGGCCAAGTGCAGTTTGACATAAATTATTCAGTATTTTACATCCAAATATCCAAAGCCTTTCGCGTTTATATTGAGCACGATCGGATTCGACCTTAGTATCAACTGTAGAAATCCGTATAAAGTATCCATTTTATCGCATTGCCGATATCCAGACGGAATATTTATACCGGTCGATTGGAAGCAATATAAGTGAAGACCACAATCCGATTGGATTGAAAGAAAGCGGTGTCGTATCTCCACAGCATAATAAACTGATACACTTACAATAACCTTTTATTTATGTTCGCTATAAAATTGTTTCATAGTTTCTTCTTATTGGAATATTTTACAAATAAGTGAGTTTTTACGATCGTGTTTTGAAAATAGACACTGTTTTGTTGTACACAATTGTATTTAAAAGACTATTTTCATGAAAATAGTTTATTGAACAGTATCTCAAGCAATCAAACCTCAAAAAAATAGTAAGCCTATGTCATGTGTGTAACAAATTTAATTTCGTACTTTTTTGATATCGGTTAAATTGTTTTTAATTATTTTTATATTCTCTCATATTCTGAGCTATTTCGTTCCGACTCCAAAATCTGATTCACATGCAAAACTTCACCATCAGCACTAGTTTCCCTTATACCAAAAATTTCGTGTTAGTGTACTATTATAGACAACAAATATCAACATACCATAATTATTGCTATTTGAAACTTCGAAGATTTTGTAAGCCGAAACTAAAATAGACGGTAAATTGGGAAGAAATTTGATACTTTAACTCAGTAATTAACTAATATAGACGGCAACGAACAGACTCTGTACAGACACCCCATAACTAATATCCTTGTTGGTATATGAATATGATATGAATACCCATGTATTACTGCTCTGAATAAAGCGAGTTATGTAGGTGATGATAGCCCAGTGGCTTCGAATTCGACCTCAAATGGAGGGGTCAATGACTTTGTAAAAAAGTTATGTGCGCTTTATAAAATTTAATATCACCTGCTGTTACGGTGAAGGAAAACATCGTGAGGAAACCTGCATGCCTGAGAGTTAACAAAAAATGACTCACTGGCAGATAGCTGATGTAATAAGGAGTAACTTAAGCTACTAAGTTTAGTTTTTTATTTTAGAATTTCATAGTAATGAAATCGCGGTCACAACTAGTTTTAAATATAAAAATCGTTTTTCTAGCAGCAGCCAATCAGCTTCCCATAATCAAAGCTGGTGCACTATCGCGCTAATGGGAATTTGGCAACGCGTGGCAAATCCCTTTTATGGTTCACTACCGGTTATCTGTTACGTAAATAACTCTGCCGTTTATACAAATAACTTTCACACAGTATACGCTGAGGGTCGGTTTATTTACACTTCACGGTTTATATTGTTTTTTTATATTTTAACTAGTCCGCGTGGCTCAGAATTTTGGTCCAGAGAGGGATGAAATTTAATGGATCATGTAGGATCATCATCATCATCATCATGCTGTTCATCCAGCTTATGAAAAAATGATGAAAATGATAAAGCATATAGACTACCTCTATACCAATTTCATCTAGATCAGTTCTGCTTTTCTTGCTTAAAAGAATAACAATGGAATTTCGTGAATGATGGATGAATGATTGTTCCATCGTCACAAACTTTAAGATTTATAATCGCAAATACTATATTATTATGTAACTACCTGTACATGTTTGAAATTTCCAGCAGCGGCTAAAGATTCGGTCCCTTACACGACGGTCCTAGTCCAAACCCCAGTGGGATGCCCCAAATTTTTTCTAAGTTACGCGCTTACAAAATTAAATGTCACCTGCTGTAGTAGTGAAGGAAAACACTTTCAACATCATTCTCCCCTATGTTTCCAAACTACGAAGTTCATCAACTGATGGCTAGCGTGGTAACCCAAGACCTATATCATTCTCGCTATGAGAGAAGATCAAACCCCGCACTCTATCTCTCAAATTAACGATCAAGTTTTTCTATTTATAATTCCTAAGGAATTCCTAAGGGAAAGAATTTCTAGAAAAAGAAAGGAAAAAATCCTAAGGAATTGAAAGAATTTCTAGAAAAAGAAAGAAAAGAATCCCAAAAAATTTAAAGAATTTCTAGAAAAAGAAAGGAAACAATCCTAAGAAATTGAAAGAATTTCTAGAAAAGCAAACAAAGAACTTCCGAGGGATTTTGATGAAATCCCCAGTGATTTGATCGAACCACTGATTCTATAATTTCCCCGGAACATGTCTATAACCTATCAAACTCTGATAGACTGACAGATCATGTCTGGCTAACTCCAATTACCGTGTAACTGAATAAACCCAACTCCCAACCCATCGCACAAAGATAATTACCGTCGTTGTTTCGACAAGTTTGCTGTCAGCTAGAATTCCAGCTTTCGGCATTACATTGTTCAAACTGAAAATAGACACAGTAGTTATGAACTAGCCAACCATCAGCCCATTTCAGCGGCCTGTGAAATTAGTTTCACAGAAACCGTGGGGAATTAAGACAAATCTTTTGGAAGGTCCGCTGACGTTTTCGCCCCTTCGTACACAAGGCTACGTAAGTCTCCGATACTAATGTTGTATACGACATTAGTATCGACGCCGACGACGAGTACGACGCGGGACGAATGTCGGCGACGCGACTAGTGTACGAATCTTCATGGATTTTTTATGGCGGTAGTCGTATGGAGATTAAAGTCGTCGAGTATCGGAGACTGGCGTAGCCTTGTGTACGAAGGGGCTAAGACTGATTTGGCAATACTTTCGTTAAATACTTCTGCGGTTACCAGAAGTTATTATTTTCAAAGCCTATAGTGGGCGTGCCAGTTGAATGCCGAGCTTAGGAATGTAAGTGCGATGACATAATTTGTAAGTAATATCGACGAAGTACGCAAAATCATACAATCTGTTGGTATTAATTATGCTTTAAAAAAAAATTTAAATTTAAATTCAAATAAAATGAAAAAAAAAATTTTTGTTAGTCTTTATTGAGTTTACAATAGGCGGACTGAATAAAGAAACACATGAAGAACATTCTGCTTTACGACGGGTTAAGAGGCTGGCGGTAAAGTACCTCCCCGGACGAACTAATATGGCTACCACATATATGATTTCCAATATTCGACGATTAAATGAAATTTTTAGTTCGAAGAGAGTTGTTTTAATTCTCGCAATAAAATAAACAAATTGATGCAATTGAGAGTTAGGTATAATTTTTCTCTGCGTTGTAAAATTTTATTTTATTTGGAACTGGAGTTTTCATTTTATGACTTATTATTTTAAAGTGCGCTTTTGTTGGGTTGTTTCTACATACACATACATACACCCATGAAATACTTGTTTGGAAGCCTTGATAGACCAATAATTATGCAAAATATGTGCAGTTCTGAAAATATTACATACATTCGTGTCGAATTGTTAACCTCCTTTTTTGAAGTCGATATAAATCGTAAATAAGATGGGAAACAACACCCCGTAGCCAATTCATTCCATTAATCAATACAACGCTTGGTCGGGGCTCGGAAAATTGCTCTAATAAATAACGCCGTCCCATGGAGCGGTATAGTATCGCTGGCCGATTGCGAACAATACCCATCTGTAGTAAGATTGTACACAAAAATGGGCTGAAGGTTAAAGGTACAAGGTGGTTTTTAGTTTTATCATTCATACTATCGATTGTATGAAATATTTACTACATATCTCTCATGCAAAATAAAGTAACACATCGTTTAAAGGTCCATGAATGGCGACCGTGACAAGGCCGCAGAAAAGGCGCACAGACTACCTTCTGACCAGGTAGTCCGCCTTGAAGAAGAAACCATTGGATTCAAAGGGATTTAATATTAAATAAAGTTTCATTATTTATAATTATAAATAGGTAACTTTATACACAGTTATGTTTTTGACATTTTTACGCACCGATAATATTTCGACGAAATTCGGGAACGCATTTTAATTTTATGTTACAGATTTACTTAAATTAATTATTATTTAAGTTGCGATGTAAATTAATTTTATAAAATAATGTTTCATCTAGAATTATTTAACGTAGTCCACCCAGGGATAAAGTTTATTCTGTGACTTTACTGTTTCATATTATTATTATTTATCTAAGTTTTATTTATTTTTATTTTAAATTACATTTATTTTTATTTATCTTTCGATTGGATACGAGATTTCTATTTCTTTATTGTTAACGACGCCATTTAATAATGACGCACCAATTAACGTTTTTATTCAATTGGGACAATAAAATGATAGACTGACCAGAGATATTCATTTCTGTTCCATAAACAGATCTATTTGAGCACGATAAATAAACTCAATAAAATCAAAAGCTTTTATTTATTCACGGACAAATTGTGCACACTTAATGAATCTCAAACAAATTGCACTGTAGTACAGACATCCGCTTTGATCACCCAGCCTTTTGTGGGCCGGGAGAAAAATGCGGGCGAAAAAAATTCCAAGCACTTTTTTAAGCACTCACGGGGGCACGAACAATAAACTTGTTACATCTTTTAATTAACAGCTTTCATTTTTTATTATTTGCTTTAGTTGTGATTTGTTGTGTTTCTACGCATGAATGATTTTTTTAAAACATTGAACAAAATTAGAGAGCCTACTATAAAAAATCATACAGCTAATTGAAATATAAAGTTTTTGAAATAATTACATGGACTGTTTCTGATATGGGTTCGTCCTGAAATAAAGATTTTTCTTCAACTAAACATACTTGTATAAAACTATAAGATTAGGAGATATTTAGTATTTGATTAATGTTTATTAGGAAATAAAATGCACTTGCACTGTTTAGTAAAAATCGAAATGGAGAAGTTTTTCTATATCAATTTGTAACAAAACATCAATAGCGTGATTCAGGTTACTTGTAACGCCATCTAGTTACCACAAAGGTAACGATGTTAAGCTATGAGCTATGTCGAATATTTAAATGAGGATAAAAGATTATAGTGCAAATTGTGAACAATTCTGTAGGGTGAACGAAGATCTGGGCAGAGTCGCTATTTGTGTAGAGAAAATAATGTTATTGCCGAACGGAGGAACGGTGAATTCGCTAAATCCCTTTTATGGACCTCCGGCTTTGTTGTTTTATTAGCGTCATCATTACATATTGTACTTATATTACAAGACATTGGCCTTATAATTTACATCTTGAGAGCCAGACGGTAAAGTTATAGACAAAACATCACATTTTAGATGATTAGAGTATCTACTAATTTTAACGAATATTGTTGGTGAATTTTCTAAAGCTTGTTTTTCACTATCAATACGTCAGTAACATGAACATTAATATTGTTTTAATAAGGAATTTTAAAATAGTTTTTATAAAATTATTTAATCAACATTTTTATTTTTTATTTTTTACGATACTTAGAGATTGACAAGTCATTTTTTCAAATTTACTTCATATAGTGTTTAAATACTCGTAAGTACCTACTACGTATTTTTAATGTTATTCAGTAAATAACTTTCGTTTAAAAACGTGTGTCTTACGGGTTGAAACCACATTTGTACCCTTAAATATTTATGGACATTTAATCAGAAATACATTTTGTATACATTTTAAAATCCAAAACAACTACAGTTCACATCGAACGCATATAAGCTATACTCGTAAAGATACATATAAAATAGCAAAGCCGGTCTACCCATAAAAGGGATTTGGTCGGCATTCGCCCGACGCGATCTGAACTGTTTATGGAACGACAAATCCCGATTCATTACAAGTATTGATCGTAATGTTATTTGTTGAGGCGACTTGATTTATTTGTGTAGCAGTTTTCTTTATGAAAGTGTAGATTTTTCACAATATAAATTGGATGAGTGTTAGCTGCCTTTTATGGCCCACTATGGGCCCGGGTTCGAATCTCAGTGGCACGCACCAATGACTGTAAAAAAGTTATGTGTGCTTTATAAAATTAAGTATTACCTGCTGTTACGGTGAAGGAAAACATCGCGAGAAATCCATCATGCCTGAGAGTTCAAAAAAAATGTTCTCAAAGGCATGTGAAGTCCACCAACCCGCAGTAGGCCAGCGTGGTGGACTGATTAGATAGTAAAACATTCTATATAATTAAATACCGTGACATTGTTTTAATTTTTATTTCATCTTGACGACCTGAGTGGCGCAGTGGTTAAGACGCCGGTGCGCTGCGCGGAGGGTCCTGGGTTCGATTCCCAGCGGTGCAGAGATTTGAATGATGAGTTTAAATTTCTGTTTCTGGTCTGGGTGTGTGTGTTCTTGTCTTGTGTGTGTCCATGGCACCCACGACACAGGGAATCCTAGTGTGGGGCTATGAGTGTGAAGCGTTAATTTTAATTTTTTAATTTTTTAATATGTTATAGTCAATAATAAAACATAATTTATTAATTATATTAATATAAATAGAATTATATCTACTGAATAAACTGAACATTGCTTTTTATTGTCGAATAATATATTATTATAATCTTAATGTAATTTATTTTATAATAATAATAATATAGCGATAATAATAACTATAATTAAGTGCAATTAAGGTGAGGTAAAATTTTTAGAATTCAAATTTTGACTAGAGCAACCTCTAGTTTTTGCTACGCCCTACCCGGGCATTTACATGTTGCCTCATCAGTAATACTTATGTATTATGTGGAATGTAATGAATAAATAAATGAATAAATAAATAAATAAGGCCTACATCCCTCTCATTGTGAGAGGAGACCCGACCCTGTAGTCGGTCATTAATGGGTTACTGACAAGAGGCTCCCACCTGAGAGATGTCTTATTTCATTTGCGAAAAAGAAAAGAAGCTAGCAAGAAAGATTAAACAGACTGCACGGAAGCCGTTAGCAAAGCCATGAATAATGATAATGAACGTAACCTTCCATATTTATTGTTTCCCATTAATTTCCCGTGAAAAATAATATTCTTTTCCTGAATTTGTACGGGAATATACGTGAGTGAGAGTGATAAAACAAGCTTAACTTGGACTGCAGAAATCCTGACGAATTGACCCTTCAGGCTACCGTTTTTATCAGCTTACCCCTAAGGGGACAATTTTTCGCATGACGAGTTATATACCACTGTTACTGGAGGGATTGGGCTCGATTCCTAATATGAACATTGGGATTGGCTGCAATCCTTTATTGCCCACTTTTGGGCACGGGCCTCTCACAACAGAGGGAGTTCTGGAGCAGTAACGTGGCATTGGAGGTAGGTACTGAAGATCTAGCTAGTCATAGGTACATCAAAATTTTCGTTTGACCTATAATAACGATTGGCAGTGATTTTCTTGTCAAACAATAATAGAAAAATAATATGCCAAGCGAGGCTAGAAGCCAGAGGCTAGCGTAAAGGTAAGCACTATTCTGAAGCATACTCCAAAACGCTGCGCCAATGCGGATTGGTGGAGAAACGGGCGAGTGACCAACCCGGTTTGAAACCGTCTCTAGGGTCTTCAATTAGGTTTAACTACTGATATCTTATAAGAACCAGGACCGACGGCTTTACGTGTATGCT
Source organism: Erynnis tages (assembly GCA_905147235.1). Lineage (NCBI taxonomy): Eukaryota > Metazoa > Arthropoda > Insecta > Lepidoptera > Hesperiidae > Erynnis > Erynnis tages. Next base: position 13,830,658 of record LR990073.1, on the reverse strand, counting down.
CGAGCGGACAACGGGCCGCACCCGCACCTACGGGTCATAGCGCCGTTGCACGCTCGCGCGAGATCGAGAGACTGCACTCCCCCGCCTAACCGGGGGAGTGCATCCTTTAGCGGGTCTGGTGTAAGACCGCCCGCCCGCCCTGCGCTTTAGAAGTGCAGAGACGCACCCAGGGCAGTGTACTCTGTGAGAGAATTGCTCAGGTAAAGAGGATATCCTCGAGGCCTGACCCCCTACCTTCCACGTGGCGTTTAGGACGCCGCGGAGTAGGACGACTCACGTCTGTCTGTCTGGCTTTACGTGCCCTGCGAAGCGCGCAAGCGCGCATTTTAGTTTTTTTTTTTTTTAAAAACAGCAATACCCAGTAAGCAAAAAATTAGCTACCGAATTGTGACCACACGATTAGAGCGAGTACGAGTCCATCATCGTAGAAATCTTTACAAATCGTACCCATTACACCTACCGCATTTTTTATCATCACACTCAATAGGAATTGATTGCAAACATTTGGGGAATTCTGTTAGCAAGGAAATAAATGGCCGAGTGTGGATCGGACGGGGGCAGAGGGAAAAGAAATTAGTATAATAATACAGGACGTCCTGAAACTATACGCCAAGCGATATACAGGGTGATAGGATACTCGTAAGTTATCAATATAAGAACATATTTGAAAAGGTTTAAAATCAAAATACAATTTGATTTTAGAAAAAGTTAAAAATATACAATCTAGACCACTAACGCCTCGCGCAAGAAATTACAAAGTTTCGTATACTTAGTAATCGTGTCGAGCTGCCATTAATATGGGAAGACTAGTCGACACGGCAGGCGTCGCCCTGCTCTTAATTTAGACTGTGTTTCAAAAGTGCTTCTAAGGTACATGACTCCAAGGTTAGTAACTTTAACTCAAAGTTACCCTTCTTTCCTTTTCCTCTCTTTCCCTTGAAAAATAAATTTCCAGAAAAAGGATAATGGTACAGACCTACTCTATGCCAGTTATTACAAACAAATAACCTTTCGAAATCAATTCAAAACCTACTAAAGCAGCCCTGCCTATTAAAATATAATTTTAAACACCTTCGGATTAAAGACTTAATCCGATTAAAATTTTTGAATCGTGAATAAAAATCACAAAAGGGTCGCAGATAAAATTTCACCAAAGAGATTACATTATAAAATTGTGAAGGGATTTTGTGAAGAGAACCATCAAAACGTTCACCCGGTGGAAAAAATTATAATGCTGAAAAAATGTCAGTCACATTTTTTTTTCATTTGAAAATTAAATTTGTTTTTTCAAAAGGACAGAAGTAAATCTTTAACAGTATAATTGACTGTTCGTCTACTGTGCTGAACATTATCGTGAAAGTATTCGTAATACGTCAGTTATGAGTATGCTGTAAATATGTCAGTTGGTCTGACACTTTCCCATACTACTGGCACAAGCTAACTATACGAATATTTTGATAATAGTGTTCATCCTCGATCCATCACACTGTTCTACCAAAGTACAGATACTTTAATATGAAAAGGGGAGATCTCCCGCCAGGCGATGTCACTGCCGGAAGATCGCGGTCCGAATGCTAACGGACCATTTGTATATATGCACAGATTCTATGAAACTTTCATAGCGCGTTTGAGTATACGTCTTCTGATTGGCCTCGGTATGACGTGTGTGACGTATTTTATGGTTAATTTTGTTCGGTGCTTGCGTCATGATGTGTGGTCAACATTTCATGTGAGGCGCGCGCTCATATTACTGTAGATATCGGACTGCTACGAATATTCGTACATATATAGAAATAATTGTTTTTAATGCTGATAACAAATAAGACTCTATAACATCTCTGATCCTGCATCTGACAATACGTTATTTATCAGTAGAATCGGGTGCCTTACCTCGATCTCTGTATACACTCGCAATATCTGCGAATGTCAAATATTATTTTTACCTCTCTTCAACCTTTAGGGCTGGTATGTTTATTTCAGGTTTACCTTCTGGTGTAATATTAGGGATTTTTAAGGGAATACAATGCTTGTGCTGAGATCGGAATTTGTATTTAAAGAGTCGAGAGATAATGTAAATTTGAAAACAGGACAAAGACAAAAACGTTTACTTGCACGAATATAGGTTAGTTTGAGACATTACAAAGTATTTGCAGGTATTGTTATGTTTACTTTCTTAAATATTCTACAAATTATTGTAGGAAATAGGTCACGTAAACCTGTCGCTGGCTTATGTATCATATGGATTATACGTCCACAGAGGGCAAAGCCTGTAGCAAAATCTTAGACATTCACCCTTAAGTAATACATTATCCCCTTAAAGATCATTATAGGCCCTAGGGGAGCCTATATTGGCCTCATAAAGTATTAACTCTAGAACTTATCTAAATCAAAAATAATATTTGAAGAGGAAAGATTTCATTTTTTGTTGGTTTGTTACGAATAGGCTCGGAAACTACTTAACCGATCTTTAAAATTCTTTCACCAATAGAAAGCTATCTTCAGTTTGAGTAACATAGACTATATTAGATTTTCAATTTTCGGTGCACACGGCCGTTGGTTTTTACGGATAAGGTTTATCAGCGTCGTTTACCGCCGCCCCGCCCAACCTCGATGCAAACTCTAGGTCTGAGCAGCGAGCTGACTATACACGCTAAATAATGACACTAAATTCATGTTTCTACCATGAAACGTTTTGTAGTTAGTTAGGTCAGACGATATAGACCAATTCGTTACGGTTCATATTTTAAACTTACCGATTTTAAAGATGTTTCACGTCAATATTACAGTTACGTCACGACGTGCGTCGACTAGTCCAAATATAATTTTATTCCGTCTGTTCAGCCCTAACAAGATTCGAAACAGAAAATAAAGTGACACCTCGTCAGGTGTTGGCCCAAATATTTGAACGGCATATGTAAATGTTTGTGCGTATATTCCTATTCCTATAGTACCTACATCTGAATAATTTATTGCTATGCATTCGATCAAAAAACATAGAGAGGTAAGAACTGAAGTTTAGCACAATGTAGCAATAGGTAAACGAAATACGTCACCGACTTCTATAGTGCTTTAAGATTTTGTTTAACCGTTTTCCAATATTTGAGATCTCGTGATATTCATTTGTGCATAGCTCAAAAGCGTACTCTTATTTTTGGAAAATGAGTAGCAAACGGGCTTGCTTGACTTGTACTTATGGAAATCTACGTCTCACCACAGATATTAGTTTTAAAATTCGCTTTGTGGTTGTCTACAGGCGTAAGTAGGAGTAAGGTGGCTAGTCATGAGTAAAACAGACGGGTGAAGTCCCACGATCGAGCTACTAAGGCGTTGCTATCTGAAAAATACTGTCCATCGTATTATAAATAAAATATTCGATTATATTTCCCGCTGAATAATATAATATTCAGCAGGTTTCACTGGGCCGCATCCACCTGCATTATAACCTAACCAGCTAGGGCTATCTGAATAATAAATCGGCTTACTCTGGCGTCAAACCGGGAAGATGGCAACCCTCGGCTGCGTAGTCCCGTCACGTAGTCACTTTAGGTCCTGTCACGGTCGCGTTGGTTGTTCAGTTCAAAACCACTGAAGCTTATAGTCACACATACATACTAACATACATACATATGTATGTACATACTAAGGATAGGATTGGAGGCGCGAAGATATCGACCCCATTAATCTAGAGCGGGGATGCATTATTAATACTCCTTTGGACCCATCTGAATAATAGAATATATTGGTGAAGCACTCAGTTGGAACTTTTGTGGCGATATAGATAACGACTACAAGTTTAGTATAATACTAGCTGTGCCCGCGACTTTATCCGCGTGGAATAAAAGTAACCTACGGTACTCCTTATGACATCAGCCATCTGCCAGTAAAAGTCCCGTCAGAATCGGTCCAGCCGTTTCAGAGATTAGCCGGAACAAAGAGACAGACAAACTGACAGACGGTGTATGTACCGTGTATACATACATATGCATTAAGTAAAGTTTCTTTCTATCAGTGGTTTATGAGGACGCTAAAACTTAAAAAATATTATTTATTGATTCTCTATTATACTGTTTTTTTTAAACTCGAAGCTACTAAGTAGAACTTACTTTTTTTGTTTATTTTTCATGTTCGTTTTAACATCGAATGCTTAATAATTAATAAATAATTAATAAGCCCACTAAAGAAGCTTGTTCAGTAAAAACAACCTGATTTTGTTTTAAAATTGTAAAACGCCACGTAAGTGCTCGGGAAACATAGGTATTTGCATTTTTTAAAAACCTCTTAGCGTGCGTTCTGAATACATTTATTCCAATAGACTGTATTTCTATCGCAAGCGAACGAAAACTTCGTGGTATCGTTGGAAATACTTTAAGCATTTTATACTTACTATGCCTGTGGATATAATAATATTCTATTCTATATTAATCCTATTATTGTACATTTCCTATTATAGTACACGTATACGACTCGAAGCGCACCGGCATCGTAACGTTGTATATGTCGACCCCTATACGCTTCGCACGGGTTTATTTACGTAACCTTTGCGATGCGCGTAGAGTTAGAAACATTCAAGCGGGAAATTAAATTAATAAATATTTTTGTATGAAATTAAAAATTAACAAATTACCAAAAGTCGTAGTACACAAGTTGTTGCTTATGGTGTTAGCTACCTAGTGCTGCGAGGTTGCTAGTGTTTTACAGGTAACCCTGTATACATATAGTTGCTAGTAATCAGTGAAACCACCACATCTCCGCATACTGAATGCATAAACAAGAGCTAACAAACTCGATCTATCGGTTTTCATGAACCAACGACGCTTGTTTACACTTTTAACTTTATAATTTTATTGGAATTATGAACTTGTTGCTTCAAACTCCGGGGAAGATTGGATTTAGATAAGTTTGTGAGCGTGAAAAAGCTTTAAATTCTGATTAAACGGTTTTAGTTTGGCTGTTCGGATTTGAAAACTCTACTTTATTAACCGACTTCAAAAAAGAAGGTTATCAATTTAACACGTACTCGGACTTAGTGAATCAGGACCAAATACGTTTCATAAATAATTTCATAATGTTTTATTTCAAAACAAAGGAAAGTCTACGACCTCGCTTTCGCACTTTCATTTGTTTACACATTCTGCTTTCATTCAATTCCGATTTTATGGGTCCGAAAAAGGGTCCTTATCTTTAGCTGAAGACGCGATCTTGGTAGTTTTTCCAACGGTTTCTCGCGTGTAATAGAAAAGCTGATGGAAGTGAAATATGCAAATGGAGGTTCAAAGGAGTTTCCGAGCTCGAGGCTGGGAGGGATCGGTCGATGACCTTCGACGTGATAGACGGGGAACTGGTAGACGTTTTTCGAGAAGTGTTTGATGCATCGTAAAATTATATTGACCAGTTTGTTTGTAATATAAAAATGCAGACAGCTAGAGGGTAATGCAATTTTGTCAAATTCTTAAAAAGAGTGTTTGAGGCGTGTTTAAAATCCCACCAAAGTGACCTGTCTTTTTAAATTATTTTTTACAAATATTATGTTTCAGTTTCAGCTTAAAAACTTTTTTTGATTTCTGAAAAAATAATGTTGGAGACACCTGATCAAAAATCAAATCCCTTATTTAAACAACTGTAGGATCATGGTAGCTTAATAAACTAAACCTTAATTTTTCTCAAAACATCACTTTGAATGAAACCATTTCACACATATACATAATATTATACAGTACTTCACACGCGCACGAAAGCACAAACAATCTTATTACTTCTGAAAATAGCGAGAACTCATCTCTCGTCTCCAAACATACATAGACAACCGTTTTTTTAATTGAAACGTTCACCCAGCGCCCACGTGCGACCTCTATACTTAGAATTTAATCAATTTGTAACTTTACTCCGCACTTCATATAGCGAGTGTGTGAAAATATATTATCATTATTAGGAGTAATAATTATGATCTTGATATTTCTGGAAAACGAGGCCACCACAAGTTAATGGACTAGACCCACTTCTTATCCCAAGTAAATAAAATAAACTCATAGTCCCACATTAGGATTCCCTGTATCGTGGGTGCCATGGACACACACAAGAGACCACAACAGATCCTGACCAGAAACAGAAATTCAAATTTATCATTCAAATCTCTGCTCTGCTGGGAATCGTACCCAGGACCTTCGGCAAAGCACTGCGTCACTCAGCGTCAATAATAATGTTATAGAAGGAAGTTTTCCCCCTGCTTTTCACTCAACCTACTTTGATGTTCAATTGTTAAGTGTGAAAAAATCGTGCGTGACCAAGAATAAAAGCGTTTGCGTTTGAGTTTAGCTTTGTGAAACCCTAGCTTTTATGATTTTGTATGTCAGTAACCCATTAATGACCCACTACAGGGTCGGGTCTCCTCTCACAACGAGAAGGATGTAGGCCTTAGTCCACCTACTGCGGGTTGGTGGACTTCACATGCCTTTGAGCTCATTTTTTTTGTGAACTCTCAGGCATGCTGGTTTCCTCACAATGTTTTCCTTCACCGTAACAGCAGGTGATATTTAATTTTATAAATCGCACATAACTTTTTTACAAAGTAATTGGTGCCACTGGGATTCGAAGCCGGACCCCTCGATTCGAGGTCGAATTCTAAGCCACTGGGCTATCACCGCTTAGTTCACGACCAGATCGCACCGATTATGATAAAATTTAATATGCTATACAAACTCATAGCGTATTTAATTTTATCATAATCGGTGCGATCTGGTCGTGAAAGCAAGACATCACAGAGCGCCCATAGGGGCCGATTGTCATACCGAGATACCCATGTTTCAAGATAAAATGTAACCTTTGTTCAGTTCCTTCTACGTTCGAAGTAGTTCGCTAGGACTTATCTCTACTTTTACAGTTAGAATTACATTCCAACAATGGAAAATAGGTGTCTAAATGTGGTATTCGACCACGAATTAGATTTTGTGAAAGTTAAACCAAGAATGCATTATTGTTATAAAGTCTTTTCTATTCTGGTTTCTTTTCAACCCAAAAGCTCCTTTTTATCTTAAATAACGTGTTCCATTCCATAATTGCCATTTGACTTAAGATTTCTTGAAACTTTATCGTAATAACTCACTCACACAAAATTTCTTTACCCTGGCTTCCGTTCCGCTGAAGAGCTCCTTTCTTAAATCTATCCATCTTGTACGTTCCTTGTATTCCTTTTACTACCTAATCAGTGCAGAATTTTCTTGCAATCTTAATTCCTCATGTTCTCTGCCTATTGTCAATGTTTCAATATGTAACTATGTATTTATTTTTCGCTTTTATTTTTTCTTTCGAATATTGTACCCTACCTTTATAAACTTGCTTCTTTCTTTTGTTTCTTTTCTACCTCATTGGTTGCTTGTAAGATATCACTTTTAGAAACGATAAAGCCTCTAAAGCCGCCAATTGTACGTTTCTTATTTACCTACTATCATAATACAACAATTTTCACAATTTTTGTCTGTTTATCTGTCTGGCTGTCTGTCGGTTTGTTCCGTCTGATGCTGGAACGATTTTGACGGGACTTTCAGAAGGTAGCTGATGTAATAAGGAGTAACTTAGGCTCCATTTATTTTAGAATTACATTATATATTTAAGTTAGATTATTAAATTCCACGCTGACGAAATCGCGGGCACAGCTAGTTTTCAAATACAATGTGTTCTCAAGTACAATTGGCTTATAATAGAGACGTTCACCCTACACCCACGAAGATACTAGCGCTCCAAAGCTTACTGAACAAGACAACTTAATTTGCGAAGTAAAGAGCACTAAAATACATTATAGCGAGTGTTTCGCACACATTACGAAGTTACCTCGCAACAAGAAGTAGTATTAAACAAACCAAGTATAAGAGATGTGCAAAGATAAGGGAGCAAGTTAAGTTTATTTTCCAAGGATGTAGGAGGAGCGTTAATATTCCCCTATTTTAAGAAGGTAAAGAGAATCATAAAGTATGAGTTTTAAAATAAAAAAATACGTCTAAAATCTGGGCCAGGAAATGTTTTCGTATCCTATATGCACTGATTATTACAAATCAGAGATTTGTGATACAGGGTGATATAGGTTTAAAAAAATTAGATAGCGTGATTCAATACTCGTGATGCCATCTGTTGACGTGATGTGAACACTGCCCTGGACGTCAGATTTACTGAACAAAAAACAAGGATTCATTACAATCAGTTGAAACGTACAACTTTATTTGCACAGCTCGATATGTGTTATTAAAGTGCATTTGCCGAACACTCGATAGTATGAGAGCTCGAACAGTTGAAAGTGCAGTTTGCACATTTTTTTGATTGTATTAGCTCCTCTTAAAGAAATCTTATTTCACAGTCCAGTGAAAACATCTCGGATAGAGGATTGTCGCACATTTTGCAGGTGTTAAATTAACATGAAAATCAAACTGTGAACGATTACCACGAATCATCTCGATTCAGAATACGAAGCCCAAAAAAGTCGCATCCCTACCCCTGAGTGAGCTTTACATGGCTCTAATTCGTTCAAACCGTTCAAATATTTCAATATGTCACACAATTAACGCAAAAATTCACTGAAATCTTGTTAATATTCAGTCAGCAGAGACAAAGCCTAAAGCCTAAATATTTTCAATTTATATTCAATAACGTGATTGGCAGTCTAGACTAACAAATCAGGCAATTCCATTAGAAACTTCCAATATTCAAATATGGAACTTCCAAATATTTCCAATATGGATTCCAATAAAAACCACAGCGCCACAGAACTGTTTGGATTCAAAATTTAAAAAGATCGGAATGCTTTTTAAATACGCAGCAGATGTAACTGAAGTTTGAACGAGTTTGAACAAGTTTGGACAAGTTTGAACAAGTTTGGAAAAGTTTGAGCGATGACGCAACGATTGGTTTAAAGAGTTTATGTTTGTTTCAGGAACTCTGAAGTGGTCGTGTTAAGTCGAGTGGGTTTGAAAATGCAGAAAAATTTATAACAGTGCTGATTTGTTGTAAGTAGTTCTATCAAGTTGACTCTCTACGACGACTTACTCGTAAGACTTTTAACACGCTTTTTTATTCGTACAATAAATTTTATTGTTATTGTTGTTAACAAAAAAGGAATGTACTAGAAAAAATATATTTAATTTTTTTTCTGTGAATTTTAAATACCTTCTATTCAATAAGCACGTATAGCGTGCCTTGTACTGCGTGCGATCGAAAAAATAGATTGCAATTCCAATCCCGATTCCAGCGATTCCAGTATCATTAAAAAGCAATAATTAACATCGTTCGCCTCCTTGAAGAGCGTGCGCGTCCTTGCTCAAGTTACTCAACGTTGGGAAACAAAAAAAAAATCCATCCAAAAGAAATTCATTCGCACTAAAGTGATTCATAAAAGGCCATTTCGTTCAGAATTTAGGTATGCTCTACTTAATTTAAGCGACGGATTAGGCCTAGAAACTTCGGACCATTACTATGCGAATCCATTTACAAGATCCCGAAATACGATTTGATTTGGAACAGTTCAATTTACAGTACCAGCTCTGGTCCCTCCTTCGCGAAAAATGTAATAATTGTGAATAATTGAGAGTTTCCGGGGAAGAATCGAAATCTACCGAAATTCCCCGAAGTGATAAAACGGTTCGTCTTCACCGCGTTTAATTTTCCTAAACGCTCTAAAAAAATTTCGTCGCACAAAAATTTGAATGAAACGGCTGAGCACTCTTCAGCAAATAAATCACGCCGAGACGCTCTCGACATCGAATATCAGTCAATCAAATCTAAAAGACGTGAACGATTTAACTGTCTGTTATTAAATTAAGTAATTAATAAAAGACTTCTTGAGCTTAGCCTTTGCTTTTTGTACCAGTCTACTAAAAAGTAGTTGTAACTTAGACAGGCCTTAAAAACGTATTGAATTTTAAGCAGCAGTTATTGCGTTTTAAAAATTGTCAATGTTGATATTGACGACCTGACCCTTAACGACCTATTTAAAGAGTGTGGTGTTTAAATTTCTTCATTTCTTTTTTAATTTCCCCTTTTTGAACTCATTTCTCTATCTGTCAGTGTTTGTTCTCGAAGCAATATTTCTGTATTACTGCAGAATTTATCACCATAATTATTATTAAACTGAGTCTGAACTGAGAGATTTTAAGTTTATATTGGTTTTCAGTTAGTAATTATTATAGGTAATATAGCGGTGATAGCCCAGTGGCTTAGACCTCGACCTCGAATAGAGGGGACCGGATTCGAATCCCAGTGGCATGCACCGATGATTTTGTATAAAAGTTATGTGCGCTTTATAAAATTAAATATCACCTGCTGTTACGGTGGAGGAAAACATCGTGAGGAAACCTGTACGCCTGAGAGCTCACAAAACATGTTCTCAATACATGTGAAGTCCGCAGTAGGCCAGCGTGGTGGACTATGTCTACATCCCTCTCATTGTGAGAGGAGACCCGGCCCTGTAGTCGGTCATCAATGGGTTACTGACAATGTTGGTAATAATTAATTATGTATTCCGCCTTCATTATCGAGTGTTCCTGATCGATGTTCCGTAACACGCGCGATAATATCGAACTCTGGTAATACATTACCGAATCAGCATTTAACAGGCATTGACAGTTCAATTTCCCCTCTGATATTCAACACAAGAGATTTAGTTTAAAATTTGGGTTTAGATAAATAACTTATAGGTATATAGTACCGCTGTCATACATTTTTAAAATTTTGATATTAAAAAATCCCACCCTAAATAAAATAACATTCTTAAATTAAAATAACATTCTTACTCTTTATGACTCTTAAATGTTTTGTATTGGCATAAATTGGCATTCATTCCACAAAAATTTTTGATGATGAAGGATTAATTATTGATATTCACTAAGGAAACTTTTAATTTTACATTACTTGTTAAGAGTATATTACGTATTTAAGAATGTTATTACCATGTTATTTCCTTGTGAGCTAGTAGGCTTTTGGATGAACTCAAAGATCCTTATAAAAAATCGTAATGCCTTTCAGATTATGTCTGAAACCAGTTAAAAAAGGAGTACAGTTTCGTGATGATTATGACATTATTATTATAAATCATATGTCAGTATGTTTGACATCTTCCCATATTAATGGAACGAACGAACAAATACTTTGACGATAACGTTTATGCTTGGGGGTTGTTCACAAAAAAAACAAAAAAAACTACCCACACTCTTTAAAACTTCCTGCAAAAACTTAACCACAACTTTTATTCAAATACTTCCCTTCTGGTCGCAATTCTTAGTGAAACGACAACGAACGATCGTTGATAAGAAATCAGGAAAGGACAATTTGGGTGTGATGGAATTATTGGTGAAAGAAATCTCCGATAAAAGATTGCGAATTGCGGATAGTGGAGACCGACGAGGCTTTCCGGCTTTCGGCTGTTTGTTCCAGACGGGATTGCCTTTACTTTGTTATTGGAGGGAATTTCCTGCGATTTTTGCTTTCGTAAGGTCGCTTTAGAACCGAGGTTGAGCTTTTCGATTCATACAATAGCTCTAAGATAGTTAATATGTAGCAATACAGCAAAGGAATAATGTTTCCCATAATCTAGAAGATGAACCCATTATGATGGATTACTGACAATCTACATAAAGATATTTGACGACCTGAGTGGCGCAGTCGTTAAGACGCCGGTGCGCTGCGCGGAGGGCCCTGGGTTCGATTCCCAGCGGTGCAGAGATTTGAATTATGAGTTTAAATTTCTGTTTCTGGTCTGGGTGTGTGTGTTCTTGTCTTGTATGTGTCCATGGCACCCACGACACAGGGAATCCTAGTGTGGGGCTATGAGTGTGAAGCATTATTTATTTATTTATTATTTATAGCCCCGCTATGAGAGTAGCGTGAGTAGCGTGGGAGAGAGTATGTAGAGTAGATGAAAAAAGTAGAGCAACGTCGGGTGCGGTCAGTATCTAAGTGGGTGACTGCGCTTCCGTTCTTCGGAGGGCATGTTAAGTTGTCGGTGCCGGTCATTACCGATAAGATAGCAGTCGTTAAACCTTGTTGAAGCGGTTTGAAAACATCCGCCTCGTGTTGGTCACTAGGCGCTTTCTGCAGCAATCCGCATTGGAGCAGCGTGGAGTATCCACGCCTTCCCTGTTGTGGGGAGTGACTAGTGGCTAACAGTGGGCCATTAAACGGTTGCAGCCAACAATGGCTTCCTCCGGTCATAAGTCCATCCTGTTAAAACTTGGTCTGAAATCTATTAACCACATTGTGGGCGCCATTTCATGACCTGTTGCACCAAACATAGATAAAAAAACTATCCTGCGATAACAAAAACATAAAAAAATACGTCAATGACAGACAGACAGACAGACGCGTGACTCTATTTATTCCGTCAATAAAGAACATTTTGTACGAAGATAATAGCATTATTTTCGAAGAACTATACCAAATGGCGGATAATGGAATCGCTCGTTGGTTTCCGGCCTTTATGTTGTTGGTTTGAGACACAAACGTCGTTAGGCTATTATAGATGACTTCTGGTTTCGAAGTTAATGTTTTTTTATACATGTCCAATTGTCCATGATCTAAAGAATTTGTTCGCAGAAATGAATCTGGCAGAGTATTATCGGCGTGGTGGTCTTTTGTACGTTATCGGTTTCGTATTTTTTATACAGGGTGTACCGAAACTCGACGTCAAGCAAGCACGGGGTGAAAGTATAGGTATAAGTTTTGGCAATAAAACTTTGTTTTTTTTTGTGTAACTTGAACATTTTTGTAATATTATTATCAATCAATAACACATTTATTTAGGATTATAATTAAATTAAATCGCTGTAAAATTGTCAACACAGATCGTTTCTTTCATTGTCGGTCCTTCGAACGATTTGACCAGCCCATTTCCACTTCAGCTTGCCAGCTTTGAAAGCTAGCTAGGTATGTATCTATGGCCGTCTTGAATTCACTTACTTTCTAGCTACCTACTGCCGTATTCTATGAATGTTTGCGAGACAGGATTTCGCATTCAAATGGATCTAAGGTCAATAGGCGACGATTTTCGCCTCTTTGAGATCGTACACCGCAGCCTTTGACACCTTCATTTGAATTTCATTCTATTTAACACCCATGTCACGTGCAAGGTTGCCTTTTAAGTCACCTGTTATTGTAGAAAATAAGCGTTTTGGATGCTACTTTGGACGAAAGGGAAGATCTCCCCCCAAACGATGTCACTGCCTGGGGACCGCGGTCCGAATGCCAACTTCGGACCGTTTGTAATCGCACCATTAGAATGAAATTAATAATTATGAATGACCTTTATGTTATTATGTAATTTATTTATTTATTTATTCATATTGCACACCAACAGCAATACATACAATTTTTGATAGAGTTTGAAATAATGTAGGCACCTAATAATCTGTGCTTGCCTTCTGAGACAGGTGATTACATTTCCATTCTATTCAATTAGCGATTCGGATTACAGGAGCAGGTTTGACGCCATTATCGGTAATATCCGTATCTTATTAAGCGGTGAAATCCGACACGTAACACGTAATTGGCAGCACATTTGTTGAATACTGTCGTCATTTGGAGCTTGTAAATTCATGCCTACTTCGTCAAATTCACGAAGTCCCTTACACCTTTGTGGTGATGGTATCTAATAAGAGTGGTAAATGCTTAACACTGCAGTACACGCGCGGGGTGATATCAGGATTTTGATGATGTCAGGATTTCACGACAATCACGACAAGAAATTTTTCGAGTTTTACGCAGTGATAAAATTAGTTTTGATCATTTTATACCAAAAAAGACGCTGAATTTTATAAAGTGCACATAACTTTTTTATACAAAGTCATTGGTGCCACTGGGATTCGAACCCGGGGCAAGGGTTCCGCAAACTCGAATCGAGGGATTCGAGTTTGAATTCCATAGAAAAAGGTGCAAACGGAAACATAATATTTTTCTACGGAAAGGTGAGGCAAAAGCTAATAAAAAGTAAAGTTTAAATTCCAGTTAGGTATACTTGATATTTGATTCGGATTCACTTAGATAAATTTCTCCCGGATCTAGACGGGATCCAATTTCAGATGAGACCGTGACGCAAATACTGAATTATAATATTTTCTCCAAGATACTTCTTATTGAATTCGTTACAAATATTTTGCGGCCGTAGGTATTACAGTAGTGGTTGGTTCTGCGCTCCACTTTGCTTCATTGAATTTGGTTTCTATTTAGTTTATGGCATCAAAATTAAATCAAACCTTTAAAAACTCATCCACTAATATTTGTTAGTGGGTAATATAATATTTTCAGCAGCGGTGATAGCCCACTGGCTTAGAATTCGACCTCGAATCGAGGGGTCCAGGTTCGAATCCCAGTGGCATGCACCAATGACTTTGTAATAAAAGTTATTTGCGATTTATGAAATTAAATATCACCTACTGTTACGGTGAATGAAAACATCGTGAGGAAACCTGCATGCCTGAGAGTTCACAAAAAAAATGTTCTCAAAGGCATGTGAAGTCCACCAACCCGCAGTAGGCCAGCGTGGTGGACGGCGGCCTACATCCCTCTCATTGTGAGAGGAGACCCGACCCTGTTGTGGGTCATTTGGATACTGACATGACATAATATTTTCTTCTTTTACAAATACGATGAGAATACGTAGACACCAATATAATGGTGGTATCTAAAATTAGAAACTTCTCCAAGTTTACCTGGCCCGACTGGTTTGAACAAGAATACATCCCAAAATTATTTCAGCTCCTCAACAACGCACAAAGTTGTTTAACACGCCACAGAATATCAAAAGAGCCACGCCGGCCGCCGTTGACGCATGACGGAGCAATCTCAAACGAACTAATCTGCGTCACAGTACCCTTAGTCTGAGTTTTAGCAATGCCGCCACTTCGTAGATACGTAAATCATACAGCTCACTTCACAGGAGTCGCACAGTGTAATAACCCACATAGAGGTAAAAGAAGAGTTTTAAGAAGAGTTGAAATTAATAAAGCATTAGATAGATCATTATAAAAATTGCTGTATTTTTGATTTACATTCTCTTTTAATGTTTTATAATATTAGTGAAACATAATAACCGTGAATTGGCCGTAGTGCACTGTAAAATTTGATATGATAACTCATATGATTCTGTAGGTATTAAATATTTGTTAGTATTATAATGTCTAAAGATATGTATGTGTTCATATCTTTCACTCGATACAAAAATTGGATTTTAAACAAAGAAGAAATTTTATGTTTGACAGATCTCTATAATTTTTACACTGTGGGTTAAACGCGCACGTCACTTTACTATACGATTTACGTCATTGGCTGCAAACTTGCTTTTTTCACGTTTCTTAACTTCTTAATTTCATAATGTAACTCCCATAAAACAGAACCTTCAGAAGCATCTGAAAACTCAGCTCAACTTGCAATATCTTTTGAAATTCACTTTTATTGCGTGCTAAAACAATAATAATGAAGTCAATTGACTTGAAATATTGATGACGTCACAGTCGGGTCCTTTAGACGAAACATACATTTTGTATTAAGAACGTGCTTTTGACGTCATTTTTTATTTCTGACAGTTCAATAAAAGTATCTCTTTTGACTCTGAGTCCACACCCCAATTACATGTATAAAAGCCGAACGAATAAAGAATCAATCTGGCAATGGTGGCCGGTACTTATGGTAGCGTCAGTAAAAAAAGGTCAAGTAAAATATTAACCTTCATTTTTATTTTCGATATCGTGCTGGGGTCCAAACCGGTTGCCATACTTGCCCGTGCGTTACTAAATTGCAAAGGGTGATAACGCTCAGTGTTTTTTCTTCTTCAAAATACTTAATTCCATTGTAGACTATTTGTCGAGCATCACTATGAAGAACCTTCCCGCGTTTTCTAGAAGCCATTTAAACGACCAAAGATCTAAACTTAACAAAAACAACAAATAACAGAACAGTAGTTGTAACTAAACAGAATTAAAATTTTACGAAATGGAGTGCGTCGAGACAGCGCGAATGCTAATCCAAACTGATCATTTATTTGTACGTCGTACCACTACGAGCGAGTATAGACAGAGCGACGATATGAACGAGATAGCATGAGACCGTCCGCCATTTACAGATTGTTTCTTTATTATGTGTATCAACCAGTACTTTTATTTATGCACTTGTAAAGTACTACTTTGCCCGCGACTTCATACGCGTGGATTTTAGAACTTGGTCCATAACCCTAAAAAGTATCATATTCGTTAATCCAGGAAATAAAATACGTGATACAGCCTATAATCTCATCCAAATCTGTTCAGCAGTTTTTGGTAATATTTTGTCATCTTTGATTACCGCATTTATGTTTTTAGTATTACATCTTCGACATCCAGAAAGGGACGACAAATAAAAGCACAAAACTAAGTTAGTAATCTCATTATTTGTAAAAGAAGAAAATATTGCCTCCTAATAAATATAAATGGATGAAACTGAATGGCAGATAAAAAATACGACAAAACATTTGGCAAAAAGAAAAGCTTAGACGACTTATTACTACACTAGTACTTATAAATAATCTTGTATTATGGACATTGACGTCATTTGTCAGTACTACTCAGTACCCAATAATGACCCACTACAGGGTCGGGTCTCCTCTCACAGTGAGAGGGATGTAGGCCGCCGTCCACCACGCTGGCCTTATGCGGGTTGGTGGACTTTACATGCCTTTGAGAACATTTTTTTTTGAACTCTCATGCAGGTTTCCTCACGATGTTTTCCTTCACCGTAACAGCAGGTGATATTTAATTTTATAAAGCGCACATAACTTTTTTACAAAGTCATTGGTGCGTGCCACTGGGGTTCGAACCCGGACCCCTCGATTATGAGGTCGAATTCCTAGCCACTGGGCTATCGCCGCTGTATAATTAAATCTTATCTTGTCATTTTTAAGAGTGAAAAATAATTGGTGTCGATAAGCGTAGACCCATACCCAGCAGTGGACTACTAAGGGCTGAACGTAATGGAGGAAGTGTGAATTGTGAAAGTGTCTGAAATATAAATTTTTCAGCTATCAGCTACCAACTTCTCCATTATTATTATATCCTGAAAATAATACACAACTCCACCCGATTTTTTTATATCCCACTGTTGGGTACCTACGGGTCTCTCCCCACCAATCATACTTTACCACGCTGCTCCAATATGTTGATAGGTGGATATCGGCAATAATAACATATTATTTGTTCAGCTAGATCAGTAAGCATTCCACTAGCCATTTGATGACACACTCTGGGGGTTTGATGACACTCCCCCTTACAGTTGCAACGAGCGTGTTTAACAGACTTTAATGACAGAGTTTAACAGAATCTTGGGGTTTTCCTTCCATGCCCACGTAGCCGTTCAATCTTCTTCCTATTTCTTTGGCGCGGCTGAGTATTCTGAGAACCCGCCTTAAATATATCACGCGTCCCGCACTGCTCAGTCGATTGTTACCGAACAACAAAGGTGTATTACGCCTCAGTAGCGTTGCGTATAATGTATATTGCTTACATTATACGCAATTTATACATAATATATTATATGATTAAAAGCGGTGATAGCTCAGTGGCTTAGAATTCGACCTCGAATCGAGGGGTCCGGGTTCGAATCCCAGTGGCACGCACCAATGACTTTGTAAAAAAAAGTTATGTGCGCTTTATAGAAATTAAATATCACCTGCTGTTACGGTGAAGGAAAACATCGTGAGGAAACCTGCATGCCTGAGAGAAAGAAAAAAAAAAAGTTCTCAAAGGCATGTGAAGTCCACCAACCCGCACTAGGCCAGCGTGGTGGACTAAGGCCTACATCCTTCTCATTGTGAGAGGAGACCCGACCCTGTAGTGGATCATTAATGGGTTACTGACATGATTAAAAGACAATATTAAGATTATTATTTCTTAAAAGTATGTTTGCCGGTCTTAAATTCTATAAAAACTATTGCATGTTTAACAAAACGCGTACTTGGTGGTCTGAATGTAACCCATTAATGACCCACTGCAGGGTGGGGTCTCCTCGTACAAAAATAAGGACAGTGCGGCCGCACTGGCCTAGTGCGGACTACACATGCCTTTGGTGATGAAAAAATAACAAATTTTAAGAGTGAAACATTCAAATTTTTTTCTGAACTCAAGCCTTTTTTATGTTTAAAATTTAATCGTTTCTATCATTTGTTCAATTCATCGGTCCAAATTCAAAGAAACATTAAAAATTCGACGTCTATAAGTGTTCAGCCATTCAAAAATATCCGCTGCTCACTCAATAAAATTTCTGTTCTTCGGTGGCAGTATTAAACATAATTCGGACGGTCATTATTTTAATTTGGTTCCATTTATTTTAGTTAAAATTAATTTATCTTTTTAAAAAGGATTACGACTATAGAAGTTCAGCGAATAACGTCCCTGGACTCTCTTACAAAATGTTTGAAAACCTTTTTGCAAAAGCAACGTTGCGGTCGGAACCGTATTGTGATGAACAAGCTTTAACTGATAGTCCAAGAGTTGGGAGACATTTTTGTTGTGTGTGTTTTTGAGACATCATAAAAATATGTTGAATCGATTATTTGTAATATCCGAACACCAAAAATGCAGGCCTGGTTGGCGAGTGATGGAGTTTAGTGAAACTAAAAAAGTGTTTGAGGTGTTTTGATGTTTTTGTTTAAAATCCTGCTAAAAATAAAAATAACTATTTTCAGGCCATTTGCCTGAAAATAGTTATTTTTATTTTAATTATAGTGTAAAAAATTCGACGAGCCTCAAACAATTCTTTCGATTTTTTTAAATAATTTTGGAGACGCCTGTCGTGGTTATAAACCAGACTCAGTGTTTTGGCTCCATTTTTTAAAAACTAAATTTTGTGTTGTAAAAAATTTCAAAACTACTTAAAAATTTTTTTTCGCAGAAAACCTCGTTCTTTGATAATTAAACTAGGCTATATTCTATTACCCGCCAGCCATGTCTGTATAATTGGTGCACTAACATTACAAAATCGATTCAACACGATTTAACGATGCCTCGAACACTTCTCGAAAAACGTTTGCCGGCTCTTGGGCTATGAGTGAAGCCATTTCAAAAAGTGAAAAGGCCGGGCTCATTGTAACGGATCTGGCGTTTAACTTCGGATGTCACAAAGCTGATTTTACTGCGCACTCATGTGAAAAGCTAAAGAAGCGTCAGATACTCATATTACGCGGCTTGCTTGTGATCCGGTAGGAATTCCCAGAAAGGTCTAAAATACGTAATCTCCGGCCTAAATGATGTATACGACGACATTATATTATAGCACAAAAATAAATGGTTTATCTCTGAGCGAGTATTATTACTATTATATTGAGCTTCACTAGAACTTTATCGAAATAGTAAAGACTTAAGATGACTAAGACCGGATCTCCTCTCACAATGAGAAGGAGAATGAGAAGGAGATGTAGGCTATAGTCCACCATGGCCTCATGCGGACTACAAGTCTTTGAGAACTTTATGAAGAACTCTCAGGCACGCTGGTTTCCTCACATTGTTTTGATAACCGAGCCACAAAGTCAATTCGGTAGCATCAAAAACGTAATATCTCATTCGAACACTGAAAATAGGCAATTGAAGCACCGTAATCAATCAATTTCCAATATTATGTCTGTTTCAATACAGAATTGATTCATTGATCAAGTTAGAGGCGTGATGAACGGAATATAAAGTAATGACGATGGAGAAGGCTCAAATGGAGAATATTATAAATTGAATACTGTCCGAACTTAAAGTGTTTAACTGAAACTAATAAATGACGAGATCGACTGAAGTTATTAATTTTGTTCAATTGTACTTATTTAAATTTGAGAGACTTAAGTAATTAATAATTTAACGTGCCCTCCGAAACACGAATTTACTTAGCCCGTAAAATTATATCAAACCTTAGATTTATAGAAAAAGATCAATGGCAACGTCTGATAGCGCGTATCAGACATTTCTTTCAACAGCTTTGGGAATGAATAATGAATTGTCACAGTTACCATTCCGGAATTGGATTGTCAACTGGGACCTTTTATATCGCGTGTCTCACGTTAAGAAAGAAAAATGTACTAATATTTGCTATACTTTACCTTTCATGTCTAATGGAAGTCATTAATTTTTTTTATTTTTTTGTTACAAAGAAAAACTCGCGTAAACATCATTACACACAGGCCAAAAAAATTATCCTGTTTGTAACAAATTAAAGACTTTGTAGTATTTAATTATTTTGATAATATATCCGGTGTCTTAAATAAAATGAACCTAACGATATCTTACGAGCTAAAATATTTCAAGCAGATTAAGTTAAAACGCGCCAAAAAATTGTACAAATAATATAAATTCGTACTGATACTGTCGGGTACAAAGCTAAGACCTGGATACCTAGTAAGCCAAAACAAGCAAGCAACGACGCCGAGTTTGTTGCGATAAGTTAGTCGGTTAGCTGATTTTACTCCGTAGCCGTAGGGTCGAGCGCGACCTACCTACGATGAAATTTTATGATTAAAAACCTCTGATAGGTTGGAAACTAGATGGGATGCTCCGAAAACATACGTGAGGTGAGCCGTTCTTATTTATATCCAGTCAACTCGGCGGCGGTGATAGCCCAGTGGCTAAGAATTCGGCCTCTTTCTCGAGGGGTCTGGGTTCGAATCCCAGTGGCCAGCACCAAAAACTTTTAAAAAAGTTACGTGCGTAATATCACTTGCTTCAACGGTGAAGGAAATCATCGTGAGGAAACCTTTACGCCTGAGAGTTTACATAAAAAGTGTTCTCAAAGGCATGTGAAGTCCATCAACCCGCACTAGGCCAGCTTGGTGGACTAAGGACCTTCTCATTGAGAGAGGAAACCCGACCCTATAGTGGGTCATTCATGGGTCAGACAACCCGGCAGGCGTTGTTCTGCTAAAGAAATGCAATTTAAAAAAACAAACAAAATATATGAAAGTAGCTTAAAAACCGTTTTGAATGCAGCCCTTCAATTTGTCGCTAATCAAAAACAAACAAACAAACAAACAAACAAACAAACTTGGATATGATGTGATTGAACGATACTCAAGAAATTTCAATAATTAAATACTTCTCTACATTGAAGCATCCTAATTAAATATTAAGAGGTTACAAAAAGGAACCCCGTGCCTACTTTCAAAGGGAAATTCTTAACAACAACCATTTTAGTAATCACAACCTTTAGTTTGAAAGGCTTCTTTGAATACGACAGAACAAAAAGAACCTCCGAAACTGCCGAAACACAATATTCAGTAGAATAAAAGGATTTCGTAAGGAATTAATATTAATGTTTAATACTTTGAGATTTCCCCTAGTGTTTATAAATGTATAAAAGTGAGCAAGACGAACAAGTGACTAATCCATGGATTCTTAACAGTTTGTATATTGTTCAAAATACGTAATTACAATAGGTGAGTACTAGTTACATTCTTACAAGAACTTTCTGGCTAGATATCTGTTGTTTTTATCACACCTTGTAACTAACCCTGGTCCTTTTACAAGTATAAAGAAAATGTAATCATTATGAAGAGATTTGTTCAGACTTGGAAAAAATCAGAGAAATGTCGCTCCTCGACTCTCCTTATTATGGTTCCGTAAACATATGAATATGAGATGGTTCTAGCTGCTGGGAACTATATCCAATATAATTTTTTTTTCTATTGAGCACTAGGCAAGCGGCAAAGTTGTCAAGTGGCCTGCAACGAGAAATTGTTGGGTTTAAACTTAATTTGAAAAAGCGGATCGCGCGCGCTTAAATTGCCCGAAATACTTCATTTATAGAGATCATTATTTTTTCATTCGCTTAAATATCCTTCAGATTGAAAGCCTATTTGAATACCTTTGCAGCATAAAAGCAAAATTCCCGAAATTTGGGGAGGGAATCTAATCCCTATTTTTAAAATTTAAACACCGTTATGCGGCGTCCTCTTTTGAATCTTCCAATTTTTATACTTTTTACTCCCTGAACTAGGTATAATATAAAAAAAATGATTAAATAAAAACAGGAATATAAAAATTAAACTGTCTGGAACCCTCGATTCCAGTTGTAACATGGCCATTTCTTCAAGCCACTTAAATTTTCATCCGGTAAAGCCTATTCCGTCCTTGTGTGGGTTTCCTTTTCGTTTTGAGAAAAAAATCTTCGGAGATTATAATCAGATGGTATTCTATTTTGATGTAATTTTATTAATGAGCAACTTTGAGCAATTTTTGGAAGAATAAAGAATATAAAAATGTTTTTATATTCTTTATGGATGTTTGAAGGTTAATCTTATTTTTTTGCTCGCGGCCACATCCGCGTGGGTTTTGGAATGTTCTAGAGAAGGAAAGGATAAAAAGTTCTATAATAATTGTGTTTCATTTTTGAAAATATTATAAAGCCTAAAGCCGAATTACGAAATAATTAATCTTACAAGTAAATAAAATTGGAGTGTCTGATTCTAATATAAAAATAACCGCTTTTTACTAAATACATAACGCGCAGTCATCCTCAGATTTTATTCTTATTTCATAACTTCTACAAAAATCATAAAGCATTTACAATGTTCAAATCGTAAGGTAAAATGTGAGGTAATGTGTTAAAATAATATTTCAGTCAATTATCTTAATATTCGCTAAAGACCATTCTCATAAACTTGTACGAAGGGGAAAACACCAAAACCGTTACTATTATTACTTAGAAATCATTCCTTGACTCTATTGTTTTGCAATTTGAGAGGAGTGCTCGAAATAACGATGTGTTTGGTTTGGAACTAAACAAAATGGCGTAATTCAATCCATTGTATGAATTCCTGGAGGGTGAGTGTAATTTGAATCTTAACTCATTGATGCGGGTCCAAACCGAAAATTGTTTGGTGGGATGGTAATTAATATCAAAATTAAAGCAAACATAATATATTATTAGTAGCAGTTTCTTGGGTAGACATAGTCGTTCATCCACTAATTTATATAGTAACCTCGCGAGTTAGTATCACCACGCGAATCGCGTATCCTTGCGACTCGAGTCGTCTGGCGACTAGTCTTCACGCAATCTGACACTGTGTCACCACGCAACTCGAGAATCCTCGCGACCTGAGTCATTAAGCGACAAGAGTCGCCGCGTCACTCTAGTCACCGCGTGACCCGAGTCACCACGCGACCCGAGTCACCTAGTGATTATGCCACTATACAACAACAGACTGCATGCGATCAACATGGCATGTGTTATGGCAAATTACACGAGGGGCGGTAATGTAACTTGCCGCGAAGCAGACTGTCCATTGTTCAACATGACAATTTCTTGAATTTATTTCTCTAAGTCCAGCACTTTTGCATTATTAACATAAGGAGATGTACTCGTAGATATTGTAGACCTTTTTTATGGTATCGTTTCTGAGGGGGTGGGTGTTGGTGAATTTAGATACATTCTACAAAAATTAACTCGGTGTGCCGTTGTTTTACAATATACCACCAAACCGCATTTTAAGCCGTCCGAAAACATTTCAATTAGTTTAATTTCATGCATTGTTACTTATTCACTCATTTGAATCATTTTACTGACAATTAAAAATACTGATTGCGAAAATTACTCGATGTTGGAGAAATAATAAAAATTATAATTGGCAATCAGTAACCAATGGGAGTTTTATGGCAATTACATACAGTTACAGTCATACTGAGTGTCAAAAACGTTTTTGTAGTATGTAACTACATAATCTTAAAAATTTCAAGCCAACCAAATTAATTGTTACATAATTTATCTCATTTTTTACGATATTAAAAATCGAGTTGAATTTTCAGACGTTTCAGAAAGCACTCGTTTTAGGATTAAAAATTATTATATATTTCGAATTACATAGTTGTGAATTATGCAATAAATATCCCTATTGTGAGAGTGACACACACTCAAATTATAAAAAAATACAAATTACAATTTGTTATTATTATTAGTTTTATTTAATTTATTGCGTTTTATTTATTTAATTTATTATTATTTATTACTTTATTGTTTTTTCAATAATTAATTTAGTTATTCAATAGTCACCACGTTTAACCCATAAAATTATACGGCGTTGTTATGATAATTCAATGAAACAGTTAACATGCTCTCGTAAAGTTGTTTTGCGATGGAAAGCGCCCAAACTGTTACTGTTCGAATTATTGCTACATGTTTGTATTGTTTCGTAATTTGTAAGGGATACTTAGAAGAACGATATGGTTATCTGAAAATAGGCAAAATTTTATTATAATTGGAAATGGGAGTGGACGATAAAATAGAATTGAATATCCTCAAAGTAGTAATTCAGGCTTTTATTTTAGATTTAGTGTCAATAGCATTTTTTTAGTTTTTTACTAAAAAACTATGTTAAATTCAATTTTCAATTTCGACAATTTAACATAATATGTTATCAAATATCCTTTAATAATAACAATAATGAAAAATATTTTTCACGTATTTTTTTTAATTTTGCACATTACAATTTAAGTGGCAGTTAATTACTAAGTGAAGAAATTAATTTAAATTAAGTTACGTACTTAAAGTAGGTACGTTTTAACTTAATTTAACTAACTATGTCTATCCTGAAAACTTAAAAGCGTAATTTTGGACATTACTTCAACAAAACAGTTTGCTATTAAGGCCTCCTCTAACTAACTAAACTAACTGTTCAAATTATTGCGACATGTTTGTATTGTTTCGCAATTTGTAAGGGATGTTTAGAATAACGATACGGTTGTTCGAAACTAGACAAAATGGCGCAATTTAATCTGTTAAACGGATTCGTGGAAGTGGAGTATAATTTGAATGGCTTATGCTTGATATGGGTCGAGATAGAAATTACCTTTATCGTTTAGTACCTATTAATGTTCCGGGCTCGAATCCTAATGGCACGCAACGATAACATTTGTAAAGCATTTTACCGCCTTAGCACACCTCCACCGCGAACTAGCGAAACCGCTGAAGTTTGCCACCGTTTGTCCGTTGTAATACGGGTCAAACATTCAAGCACTTCGCGACTTCGCGCGCATTTCGCGATTTCGCGGCGGAGGTGTGCTACCAGCGGACTGTTACTGTGCTTTTATATTATGAGTGTGGCTGTGCCTTTTCTAAAATTAAATGTTAGATGCTACAACGTTGAATCACGAGGAAAAACAAAATATACCACCCCTGGTCTAGGAAGTTGTCAAGACAGACTGACATATGACACACTAATTTGACGTTTACTGTACCGATAGTATTTTGCCGATAGTAAGTATTCATGGTCAC
The DNA here is from genome assembly GCA_905147235.1 of Erynnis tages. Lineage (NCBI taxonomy): Eukaryota > Metazoa > Arthropoda > Insecta > Lepidoptera > Hesperiidae > Erynnis > Erynnis tages. The sequence goes on along the minus strand of LR990073.1, from coordinate 13,805,419 downwards.
GGAACTGTACAAAAATCTGCGGATCCACTCATCGAAATCATTACCATCCCCAAGATTAAACACGTGGCAAGATGGAAACAATCCCGAATGTCTACCCTATGTTCAAAGGGTGTTCAAACTGTCGAAGGGTTGTAACACGGCTCAGAGACTTAAGACTTAAGTCCCCGTGACGACGGGATCAAGGAAAAGGTTCCAGCGCCGCCTTTTCGCGTTAAATTTTGAGTTGGATTCTTAGTCGAGGTCAGAAGGGTGAAGCTATGTGAACACTCATGTGCGTCTGAATGAGCGAATATTCTAGAGATTAACATTACTTAAGTGCTGAATAATATTATGAGTCAAATCAGGAATAAAGACACTCAAGACATTTTCTTTATTTACTACTAGCTTTGCCCGTCCGCGTAGAATTTAACTATCTAAAATAAAAGTAGCCTAAGATACTCCTTATTACATCAGCTATCTGTCAGTGACAGTCCCGTCAAAATCGGTCCAGCCGTTCCAGAGATAAGCCGGGAGTCCGGGACAGACACAGACAGACAAAAATTGTAAAATATGTTATTTTGGTATGTATCGTGTATACATATAATGTGGATTATTTAGAATCGACAATTAAACAATGTTGTTGCTCTGTAAATAGAGAAACGATATTAAAAGTTTATAATTTGTCGATTAAACAATTCCAAAAAATATTTTCATATTATTGTCATTTCGCCATTTGACAAAATAAAAAACAAACTAAATAACAATACTCTATAACTTCATAGAGATTTAAAAGCAAATTAAAAATAAGGTTACATACTAATTAAAGAAATATATTCTTTACATACATACGAGTACATATGCATTTAGTAAAAATCGGTTATTTTTATATTATAAACAGACACTTCAATTTTATTTGACCGACAACGCGATATGCAGAAATATTCCAAACAAAGCTTCGCCAAAAGCTCAGAAAGATTATAGAACTTGGCTCAAAAAGGCATGAAAACTATCCTTTATGGTAACCAGGTGATAAATTACGTACATACTAATTTTTATTCAAATCTGTTCAGCCGTTTTGCGTGAAAGAGTAACAAACGTCCATCCTCACTATTATTCCGATTTATAATAGTAAAAGAATTATTTTCATTCGACAATATAAAATACATTTTATACCGTGGAAAAATGGAATCAAGTCGTAGAAGGTAATGAAATATTGTAGGTACACGAAAGTAACACATTAAATTAAATACCTTGTTTTGGTTTCTATTATAATAATTATGAACTGTAGCACTGAAAAATTATGAAATTAAAAACAGCACGAAATTAGATGCAAATTAGATTTTAGTCAAAAAATGTGCCCAACTCGTTATGAAAGTTTAATTAAAATGTTAATCCTTCCATTTCAAACTTAAATACCCTTTCGCACGGTACTTTTCGTGCATTTATTTTGACATTACTGAATTAAACAGCTTGCGAGGTATATTTTTTATTTTCAAGTAGCCAGATCTGTATTTTTTGTGTTCGGTTATTACAAATAAGCTATTCCACATGCTTTTACGATGCCTCAAATACTTCTCGAAAAATGTCTAACAGCTCCTGGGCTATTTCCAGAAATAGATCGCTACAACTTGTAATCCAGAGGAATGTCAATTATATTTTGAACGTCAACTCATTAATATCTCGCTATCGTCGTATCGCAATTACATGATTCGTGTCGTCATTAGATCCATTGAATTATGTAAATGTTCTGATTGATTTAGTGCTGGCGCTAGTGCTGACTAATCGCCAAGGTTCATGGAGTCAAATCTCATATCTCTTGTCGACGTTTTTACAAAGTATTTATGATCTTTGATTAAGGAATAAACAGGTGCTATGTATGCTTCTCTATTAAAAGTAATGGATTATTTACAACCATCGAAATCACCATCTGTAATCCATAGCCATCAAAATGTAAATCATCCGAATAATATAGTAACAGTCATGAGTCGTGAGCACAGCTTTATCAGTGGTAGGGATATTGTATACTATCGGCCAATATACAGCAGCCGACAAAACGTGCTGGACCAATAGACGACGCACGCTGACGAACTGACGTTTGTCGGACCAATCGCGTGCACCGCAGCGCAGTAATGTCAAACCGACCAATGAAAATTCTGCTCACCACTCGTGACGGCAACTATACAGAAAACAGTGTTTAGGATGCGCATTAAAATCCGTTCCACAAATTTAGACCTTCCAATTACTCAATCGATCATCATTGGAAACTTTGGGACCACAATTTCTTCGTCTTTGAGGGTTGAAGACTGCTTTGTTATAAAATAAACATAGGACCCAACCAAGAATCAATTCGCCGTAAAACCCTAGCATTTAAAGACAAACGAAGCCAATTTAACTTTGTTTATTCAATGTTTTCATAAGTTAGAAGACTCATCTCAACTCGATGGCTTGTTTGGAGGTAGGGCAGACGCAGATTGGGGTGTAATATTAACTTTAAAGACGCCATTTTGAATTTATGGAGCAATTTGCGCAGAGGATGATTTGACGAGTTTTCATTCCGATAAATAAGTACCTATTTACTGAGGAGGATTTTATGTTCTACAATTCCACAATTTTTTGACACAAGCTTCTTTCAAACATCATAATTATTGTAGTAAAATTCATTCTTTTAAGTAATGTTTAAACTATTATAATTATACTTCAAACCATAGGCCTAGGCCGATAAAATTTAGTGGTTTTGATAGTTAATCTCCTTTATTACTATTTTTCCGTTCATCCACTTATTACGGGACAACCTTACATGACATACTCGTACATTACGTGTCGAAACGACCTTTTTTGAAGTCGGCTAAAAAAGGTTTACTTATTTACGATGTGGTTACTCTGGGGTTGGAGGACCAGTGTATCCTAATTGCAAAAGCGTTTAACACACTACAAAAAATGGGTTCCAACACCCAACCGGCCAAAGATTGAGCGATTAATTACTTTGCCCACAAAGAGGATCCATTTGGACCCGCAAAAAGCATTTAATAAATCGCCAAACAACGTTTTTTGCCCTGCGGTTGAAGGGTTGTGACCTAACACCCTTTTAAATCCTAACCATAGGTCCGGATTCGGTAATTCACTTACTTGGCCATTTGTTTACTGACTAGATGAACCTACACTCACACACAGCGATGCATGAAAACTTTATTTTAAAACGAATTTTAAGTCAAATAAATTAATCGGTGAAGATGAAGCAAAATGATGACCACCTGAATCGCTTAGTGTTCGCGACGCTGGAGGGTTCTGGGTTCAATTCCCAGCGAAGCAGAAATTTTAATGATGATATAATTACTGTTTCTGGTCTGCGTGTGTGTTCTTGGCATCCACGACGCAGAATCCTAGAGTCGGGAACCGAACCCGGCCCAGGACTCCTGGGTTCGAGGTCGAATTCTAGGCCACTGGTCTATCACCACTCATTAAGTTCATTATAAGTAACAAATTGTTCACACTTAATGAACATCATACATTCTTCCACTTTGATCCACTTAATGAACATCATACATTCTTCCACTTTGATCGCCTCTGGTCGTAACGTAGATTGGGAGAAAGTAGCGGGTGAAAAAAATCTTAGCACTCTTTTTAAATTATCTGCCTGTAACCCTAATACGTCAGTGCAGGGTTGGGTCCCTTCTCACAAGTAGAAGTAGTATTTAGTCTTCTACGCTCGCCTAATGCGAGCTATTGGAATCAGTTGTGATGGTATATACCTGCCTGATAAGGGAGGGTGGTGGGTCCATACCAAAACACGTCCCACGTGTGCGGATTGTTGCAAACAAATATAAATACCTACAACTTAATTAATAATGGATTTCCGCAAAGTAACGCCTGATACGATAAATTATAAATGGTTAAAACTCCCAGCACTCTTGAAATTGGCTGATTTAAATGAATTTGAGACCCAGCGTGTTCACGAGCGTCGAACAACTAGTTTCTAGTCCATTAGTGCAGTTAGACTTGTACATCAAGTGGCCAGCGGGTACTGGTGTTACAAATATGGAGGTCAATAGAATAATTCGATCTATCCTCTGACTGACGGCGCGCTCGCATTGTTTCAATCACGATTGGGGTCACCTAGCTAACTGTGATTAATGGCGTACTGACCATACGGCTATGTGGTACCTAGTCGCTAGTGTGCCATCTTTTACGTCGTCACTTCCTTTGTGTCGGTGTGAAAATAAAAATGTAGGTATCAATCAGACTGCCTATGTCGAGACTCATTAGGCATAATCTAGTTTTTTGAATAGATAGATAGATAGATTGGTAGATATATAGATAGATAAGTAAATAGATAGATATAATGGATAGATGGATAGAAAGATAGATAAACGGTAATGATATGAATGTTATAAAAAATGCCTGTGTAACTACAATAAATTATGTAAGTCAGCGGCGAACTCCAAAACTAATCACTGATTATTATGTTATTCCACACAATGTTTAAAAAGTATTCCAATGGTTTTTACTTTTGACCGACTTCAAAAAAGGAGACGTGAATATAGTCCTCATAGGGCAGAGAATTGAATCCTTCCTTCCTTCTTTTCAGCCCTTGGTAGTCTACTGCTGATGGGCCTCCCCTAATTGACGCCACTCCACCCGGGGAGTGGCCGTCGCCTTGGGCCCTCTGAATCCAACATTAGAATTCAATGATTAGTTTAAATTTCTATTTCTTGTCTTGGTGTGCGTTCTTGTTCTGTGGGTTTCCCATGCACCCATGACACATGAAAACCTTAATTCCATGTTAAATGAAGCCTGGAGTGTGCAAATAAACTTACTCTACATTTAAAGTAAATAAAGCTTAATTTAAAGTCCATTTAAACTGAATAATAGTATAGCATAATACGTAGCAAAAACGGAGATGGAACAAGTTTATTGTGCTGTAGGTATGTAAAGCTTTGCGTTATCTGTAAGTAGACGCTGCTGAATCTTATCCCAACAAGTTTAAACTTTATGCATATCTTCTTGAAATGCAAGCTGACTTTATATCAAATTAGTTTTGAAACTCAAGCTCTCGTAATTTCAAATTAAATAGGATACTTATGAAGAAAGACTGACGTATTAAGTGGATTCATTTGTGGCTACTTGAGAGTGTTACACTATTATACTCCGACGTGCTATGAATGTACTTTTCGATTGTTTTTTGCCCGACTTCAAGTAAAACCTATTATGAAACTAAGGACTTATTTAGATTCTAATTTTTAGAAGAAAGCGTAGGATTGAATAAATTCACTAGGCTATTTCTATACACCATGTATCAATATTTATAGTATTTTATATTATTAGGCTACGTTTCACGCGATTGGTTCGTCAGTCGTCAGCTCGTCAGTGGTTCGTCGTCTATTGGTTTAACGCGTTTTTTCGGCTGCTGTTCATTGGCCGTAAGAGTATAATATCCCGATTTTATCTGTGCTCACGACTCATGACGGTAACGACATTTTCTCTGCTATATTTTCTCTGTGTACGCCCTCAAAGAATTACTAAAAATTTTAAACAGAATTTCACTTAATATCTACAAATAACCAACGCAAACGTCATTTCATTCCGTATACAAAAAAAAAACTTGACTCGCGACTTCCGAACAATAACCCCAATCTCGAATTCAAATTTCGGAAAGCAGGTCGTTAAGAATCCCTTATACCTAATGAGGCCGGCAAGGACGCATTGTAATTCGTAAAATATGCACGTGGGTGCTCGCAAAATCGACAATTGGGGAATATTCATTAAAAACTTCTCAAATTTTCTCTCTGTCACTCATTAATAACTCGATTGCTGACTTCCTCATTATAATTTCCCTGCTGATGGAATATTAGAGCGCTGTATTCATCGCGAGTGATAAACGAATAATATATAATGTTTAACAGCTTCATTCTTCGCGATTTATTGTTTACATATTGTATGTCAGTGACCCATTAATGACCCACTACAGGATCAGGTCTCATCTCACAATGAGAGGGATGTAGGCCTTAGTCCACCATGCTGGCCGTCTGCGGGTTGGTGGACACATATTGTATACTGTTCACACAATTGACATCGAACCTCAGTTGATAAGTTCCTTTGATTTACAACAAAATTATACCTGACTTCTGGGGAATCAATGAGATAAGTAAAAGCAACATAGTTCGAAATATTGATAAATAGTCCAAATTATTTCTTAAGACTAAAAACTTCTAGATATAGGTAATGAAATTGTGATGAATAATAAAAATGCTTTCCTGTTACTTTTTTCACCCTTTCCGATTCGCAATACATTGTTTTGCAAATTGATAATGAAGGAAATTTGATAATTTTACAATTATTTAGTTCCTTCACAGCGCTACTTTTATCTCACTGTCGTGGCACCGGAGTTATTATCTTCCTTCTCTCTCATAATATCGTTTCAAACCCTTCCAAATACGTGCCTACGAAGTTTTGACTTCAAAAATAACACGAGAAATGGCTACAGGAACTCTAGGCTCAAGACACGAGTCACGAGTCACTTCACCCACGCTGAGTTGTTCGTAGTTGTGGGTCTCACGTACTTTCTGAAACAATTGTATTTATATAGGTATTAAATATAATTCTGGATCCTTTCAACATTAATATAAGGTTACCCGTTATATTATATTCCACATTTTCCTGGGGTTTCCTGGTCTGCGTGGATTTTTGAACTTGGTCCAGAGAGGGATAAAAAATAATTGAAAAAATTAATAAACTGACATCAAAAAAGTATGAAATAAAATTTGTTACATACTCGTACTTTATGCCTACTATTTTTTGAGGTTGGTGTCTTTAGTATCAAGTGTTTTGTTTCTATTGTTAAATTTGGCTTAGGCTCTTATTCCTCATTAGTAGCAAAGCACCCATAGTAGCAAGCACACTACCTCCGACAGGATATCTTCGTTGTAGGTTAGATGTGACCACTTAACAGGCTAAAATTTGCTACTAATACAATCAGTATAAAAAATAAAAATACAAACTAGTGCAAAGAAGTAGAAATTTATTATGATTAACAGTGCTCTCGGTATGGCACATGCATTAATTACGAATGAACTATGGGTAAGTGGTAGTGGTAGTATAGTTTGCATTCAACTCCAACCACAGATATGTCGAAGTCGAGTGCGTAAACTATTGGAAATTAATTACCGGTATAGCTTTCGTGGCAAAGGGAAATACGATACGGGAACTCGCATACTCTAAAATACTTCGAACCTATACTTGAGAGCAAGACAAACCTATTTATATTCAGGAAGGTAAAATAAGCGAAACTCTACTAATAATATAAATTAATGCGAAAGTTTGTGAGGACGGATCGATGAATGTTTGTTACTCTTTCACGCAAAAGCGGTTGAGAGATATGGATAAAATAGATGATATATTGGACGAATATAGGATGCTTTTTATTCCTTTCTGGGTACCTACAACTTTTTTGAGTTCAATTTAAAGCTCACTACGCGAAGGGAGCAGTTTCAAATTTGAAAATTAAAGTTTATATGGAGAAGAATGCGCGAATCCCATTATTTTAAAATAAAATTCATCAGAAATACATGAAATTCATTAAAAAACACGTCACGCACACTACCAAACGTTTGGGTACTTTGACATGTACAAACAAGACGTGTTTAAACCGTAACGAGTCAAATAAAATTTTTAATAAATTAAAGTCGTATATGGACTACTGTCCACCAACCCGCAGTAGGCCAGCGTGGTGGACGGCGGCCTACATCCCTCTCATTACGAGAAGGAGACCCGACCCTGTAGTGGGTCATTAATGGGTTACTGGCATATGGACTACTTGGCGATATCTAGTACGTATAATGAATTTCTCGCAGGACTGAATTTGAAAAGTTAACACAAATTCTAGAATTTCTAGAAGCTAGTCATTAATAATATCCAATATTGCATAATCGTTAATCAGTGGGACTGATCTAACCAAATCCTGAATACATGGGAATCGCTATTCATCGTGAATCGATTCCGTGCGAGTAAAGCCATTTGAATGATTAATCGATATGCCCATTCCGGGTAACGTCGGCAGACGATCAGATTACCCGGAATAGATTAGGATAAGGAAATTGACCGGGTTAGTATAAATTTAGCATATGTGTCAGTTGGTTTAAAGATAGTATAATGGACGCTTTGGGGTTTACAGCTGAATAGAAAACAAATAATAGGTTCCCCTTGTTCGTCTATGCTATTGACGGGAGTCCAGGGATAAAAAGAAGAACAAAGCTTTCTATTATATTTTCATTTCGCTACAATTTTTAGACTTTCCAATAGGCATGATGACAGTAATCAAGTATCGCCAAAATATTTATCTGATCTAATGAAATAGGATTCAAAGATTTGAAACATGTATTTATTCTCTTATTAATGTCGAGATTAATAATTTATTGGTTAAAATGAATCTACAAAATACAACAATCCGCCATGATAGCTTAAACACCCATCAGATCGAATTACGTCAATTTACGTCACGTCTTAGTAAAAATGCCCAATGGGCATGATGACTAATGGAGATATTACATAACAATAAGACACATTTTTTTTTCTATGCTCTTCGTTTGTTGTCCACAGACTCTAGGTCCGTGCCTTTTTTTTGCATTAAGTTATTTATCTGCATTTCCTGTAGTATATTGCTCCAGAAAAATTCTTTGTCAATTTTGGCCCGGTGTCTCCTTGGATCGTCCCGGGCATTCTTTTAGAGTTTCTGCTATGACTTGGTAGTCTCTGTGGCTGATAGCAGTAGCCAGGTTGTACTCTTCAATAGCAGCTGTATTCGCCTCTATGGCCTGTTATATGAAGATTGCGATGGCGTCCTCACTGACATCCGAGTAGTAAGTACAAGAGCCTGTGTGTCTGGTGATAGCGACGACTGCATGAGAGACGCTATCATGCACCTTTCCTTTTTGAGGCTTTGTATTCACAATTACTACATTTTCGTAAGTCAGTCCCTGGGCTTCGTGTATGGTGAGGATACGTGATCCCTCACCGGATCCACAGCCCGCGTTTCGAAGTGATGTTTTCTCTGCTTGGGTGTGGACCAGGAACAGGGTGTCTTGCGCGGATGATGGTATTTGCGTGCCCGTGTATCTTTTCATTTCCAGGGAGCGGGTTTTCTTGCTAGAGGAGTAGATGCCATCGTAAACTCCTTTAAGGGCGTAGGCCACGTCCTTGGGGTTTCTGTGCGTGCAGAGGAGTTCTCGACTTATTTTCGCGAGGAGGTGGGGACGTCTGTATTTGAGCTCGAAGAGGTTTTCTCGGTCGATGTAGGGTAGCTGGTTGATGTCGCCTATAAGAGTAATTTTATTGGTTCCAGATAGTCGAGCCGCCATGATGATGGCGCCAAAATGGTTCATTAAGGCTTCATCAACCACCAGTCGCATTGCTGGCTCCTTCACCCCGTTAACCAGTATCGAAGCCATGGTTCTTATTTGCTTCTTACAGTCGACTCCTTTTCGTTTCTCAAATTTTTCCCTCAGATCTTTTGCTCCTTCGCATGTGGTGGTCGCTATGAGGTCGCTTTCCTCCGGTTTGATGTTTTTTATAATCCACGTTGTCTTTCCGCAGCCAGGTACTCCATTTACCCACGTTATTTCGGGTACTGTCCATGGTAATAAGACACATTGAGAAAGACTTTCTTATACGCAATAAGCACTCAATATTCCACTTACTTTATTGAAAATTGAGATCTAGAATAGAAGACGCCATTTGAATAACTAATGAGCATAATCGATTACTACACAGTATGGAATTCTCAATAAGATTGGATGGGCTTCTATAGAACTTAGCACTATGGTGGTAATTAATATCGTTGCCTAACAATTAGGTTCACCAAAATCCAACCCTAATAATGAGTTACTCAATCTGAATAAACAGAAGTCATTAAGTTTCTACTACCGATGGGTCCAATAGAATCAATGTTCAAGTAAAATTCACAGTATTTTAGGGACATGATGAGGAATTTTTAAAAATTTTAAATATGAAGTTCTTTTCAAGTATTTAGAAGTACATAATTATCATAAAATTTAAAAATTCAAATATGGAAAAATAAAAAATTAGCGTCCTTATATTTTTAGGACTCTTTTGTTTTGGCGGGAATTGGTGTAATGTCATGTTTACTGATAAATAACCTAAACCAATATTTTTTCCAAATGTTAGGGTGATTTCAATTCTATGGTGATGACCTACCTATGTCTAATACGCTTCTTCTTAATTTTTAATTAGATACAAAATTTGAGGTCATTTTACTTTTTACTCTAGTACAATATCACTTTCTCTAGAAAAGGCTTATCCACCTTGCTTCATCCTCGGATCAGTCAGAAGAAACCACAAAACCGACATCGTCAAAGTGCATCTTAAGTAAATCCAATACTAATCCTACTTTCACTATCATCTCCTGACTACAGCAGAGTAGCTCGATTGTACTAAACTATTCGACATCTGTCTGAAACGTGTGCAGGTTCTATTAAATCCGGGATTCACGTTCCATTGATATGACATTTCAAAGTAGCTACATTGATATAATTATTAAATGACTATTCTCATAGATTATCACTTTGCCTCTCCAGTAAATAGATACAATAGAAACAAAATGTACATAATTATACAGGTGAATCATAAAAAAGTTTGTGACATTTCATAAAAAAAAACATTTCATGTTAAATATTGTGGTTTCTGACAGCCCTTTACTGAATTGCTCGGTTACTAGCACATACCTAAAAAGTGTAGGTAGGTACTTGTTATAACCTTCCATGTAATTTCCATTTCCCATTTCCAGTTAAAAGGCTTAAAATGAAGTCAATCTAGACTAGTAGAGCTGGTCACGCTAGGGAATGGTCCCCATTCCTATGAAATTAAATTCCAATGAGAAATGATAAATATAGGTACCCATTGTATACTCTAGTCATGTTATACTTTTATATAATTACAATACAATTTGTTGAAATAAACGACGTAAAGCTTTAACCGCACCGGTTCATAATGTAATTCAGGCTTTAATCTTTCAGATCGTCAGCTAACACACGAGAATGACGGTAGCGCCCGCTTTAATAAATAATACCGCTTAATGGATTATGAAACCATGCGACGAAAACAAAAATAGTGAACCTAATGATTTATGTCCTCATCGAGATAAGTGCTGTATATTATCCCTTTATGTCCCTCTTGGGACAGCGGTGATAACCCAGTGGCTTAGAATTCGACCTCGAATCGAGGGATCCGGGTTCGAATCCCAGTGGCACGCACCAATGACTTTGTAATCAAAGTTATGTGCGATTTATGAAATCAAATATCACCTGCTGTTACGGTGAAGGAAAACATCGTGAGGAAACCTGCGTGCCTGAGAGTTCACAAAAAAAATTTTTCTCAAAGGCATGCGAAGTCCACCAACCCGCAGTAGGCCAGCGTGGTGGACTAAGGCCTACATCCTTCTCATTGTGAGAGGAGAACCGACCCTGTAGTGGGTCATTAATGGGTTACTGACATGACATTGGGCACGAGTCTCTCCCCACAACAGGGGAGGCCTGGAGCATACTCCACCACGCTGCTCTAATGCGGATTGGTAGAGGTCCGCCCATAAGGCCTCCGACTAGGCTTAACGACTGTTGTCGATAACAACCGGGGCCGACGGCTTAAGGGAACTAAGCACGGAAACGCGCATTTAATTCGCCACTAACCCATCCAAGTACTGACTGCGCCTGACGTTGCTTAACTTTATGTATCGCTTACGCAATACCTTTTGGGTATAAAACTACATTTGCACGACAAAGGTCACTTCTGTATCGAACAATTTGATAGAGCTTAAGCCTTGCATCAGATATTCGATACGCGAACAAAAGCTCGCATCTGACAATATTGAGTTCGAAAGTTCGCAATGTGCAATATTGCAAAGTGCAGAATTAGTTTTGTACTCTTTGGTCTGTCTCACATTCGATGGAATAGCGATGACAATTCTTAAACTCTACCTTCCTTTCAGCTCTTCTTTTTAGACACATAAACAATAAAAGATAAAAAAATAACGTGTTAAATATTTATTTTAAGTGAAAATATTCGGAGGGTTACTGGATGGTCAAGATTTCTAATTTGTATAAAAATAGTTGCAAAGAATGCAAAATTAAGCCAATGACAGAATTAAAGGAAATTCCAAATGTCGAGCCACATTTTATAGTTCAAAAGTCTACAGCAACGTTGGGTTAGAGCGAACTATTCTTCAATATTCCGCCTACTTCCCGAACCAATTGGCTCGATCATTCGCTCCTCTCTTCGAGAAGGGAGAAGCCCTAACAACGGAGCATCATTCGTATGGAATTGTCTGTGTATTACTGAAGTGACCATATGATTCCGTTCAAAACGGGACAGTCCCGCTTTCAGTTACTCTGCCCCGGTGTCCCTAAGATTAACCTGGGCACAAAACATGTAAAATAAGCATAAAATAAGAATAAAATTGAAAAATATGTAAAATAACCAGTTGGTTAACACAAATCAGGTTATGATAGACTTGCGCACTTGCTTTCCAACAAATAAAATAATGAGCTGAGATTGTATTGTACTAACGTGAACGTGACAAGATTTTATCGAATGTTGCCTACATAAAGTGATAGTAGGCAAAATTGATTTTAAAATGTGCTTATAAATTTCTCTTTTATTATACCAAAGCCCCCATGCGATCAATCAGTGTTCATTAATAGATAACCTGTCACATGAGCATGAACACTATCGTCAAAGTATTCGTACAGTAAACGTCAGTCATTAGTATGTTATATGTCAGTCTGTTTTGATATATTCCTATACTAATGGCAGCTCGATACGATTACTATAGGAAATTGCATAAGTCATGCTCGAGGCACTGATAATAATGAGTAATAATTAAAGGTTGTTGTTGACGTTTTAATGTGTCCCGTTTTAGTGTTTGAAAAACATGGTCAGCTTATGTATGCCTCGTAGCCAGTCCAATTGCACTTTTCCACCGTATCTCTGATCACACCATTCAACACTAACAAGGGAATTCCTTTATTTATACAATTTGCGACACTGTGTTGTTTAGGGGTTATAAATTATTAGTAAGGTGCCTAAATAACCTAAAGAATGTTTGATGCTTTGATTTGTTTCGTCGTTTAGAACAAAAACAAATGATAAGTTTTAGTTGATAATAATGAAAATAAATTTGAGTGTAGCGTAAAATATATCTAAAAGACATCTATCTAAAAGAAATATATCTAAATTTTAATTTTTTTATTATGTAAGGACTTTTCGTTTTTATATAACGTAAAGAATGTTTAGTAATTTAAATTGTTTCTTCCTATCGGATGAAAATCAAATGAAAAATTTAAGAGGATAATAATTTGAGTAAAACTTAAAATATCTCTTTTCTTTTCTCTTCAAAAAAAAACTGTGTAAATACCAACTGAAGTAAATTCAGAATGTAAGCTCCAGAGTCGACTGATGTCAAACCAATATACACAAATCGTGCAATCTGGCAAGCTCAATGACAGCAGTAAGTGATTCGGTAGTCCATCGTGATGAATAAACTCTCCCGAAGCATTAGCGAATGGAGCGCCAATCATTGTCCAGTTTCTTTATCACTGGGGATTAATTCGGACTCCTACTACTTAACAAATTTCCGCATTTGGCTTGGCGTTTTATTGAATGTAGATTGAAATTACTTCCGACATTTTTACGCCTAATGAGACACAATATTGCAACTAACTTTAACATGTACCATCTTAATGTAACACATATTAGTGCAGTTAAAATTATTATAATTTTCATTATACGATTTTACGATTTTCAAAAAAAAACAGTACCTAGAGCTATTAGGGTAACAATCAACTCAGTATTGAATTGATTCATTATTACACCAAGGTGGTCCAGAGCTTACAATTTGTTGTCAAAATTGTTGATTTATAAATTTTAGTATATTTTCAGACAAATCCGTAGTTCGAAAGTGAATGTCATGTGTCACGTCAGTACCCATTAATGACCCACTACAGGGTCGGGTCTCCTCTCACAATGAGAGGGATGTAGGCCTTAGTCCACCACGCTGGCCTACTGCGGGTTGGTGGACTTCACATGCCTTTGAGAACATTTTTTTTTGTGAACTCTCAGGCATGCAGGTTTCCTCACGATGTTTTCCTTCACCGTAACAGCAGGTGATATTTAATTTTATAAATCGCACATAACTTTTATTACAAAGTCTTTGGTGCGTGCCACTGGGATTCGAACCCGGACCCCTCGATTCGAGGTCGAATTCTAAGCCACTGAGTTATCACCGAAATATCTTACACAAAAATGCACACCAAAGAAGTATTAAATATTATAAAGTTCTCTAAATGGTAAAAGAAAATACGAACTGAAGTAAATGCAGAATTTAAGCTATAAAGTCGCCACTGACGTCAAACACAATACAAACAAATCTTGCAATCTGGCAGTGTGGTGACAGGTTTAAGTGATTCGACAGTCCATCGTGATGAAGCTGTCCTACAGTTGGCGACGCGGTTAACAGACAAATTGCTGCGACTAACGAAGTAACCATAAACCACGGAGCGTCGGAAATCAATGTCCAGTTTCTGGTTTACATAGGTTTAGTTCTCTAGAGCTTCATTGATTTTGGGATTTTGCTTGATATCCATGAACTGCAGTGTTGTGTGCGTTACATCTGTACCTATTATATCTTACTCGTATGGTATGTACTAAGTATATAATATAATAAAAGCAGTTACATACGGACACCGCTAAGAATGCACGCACAGATGAAGGTAACACATCACATTTAGTGTTTCATCGGGGATTTTGTTTCGCGCCACTTACCTTCATCTGTGCGTGCATTCTTAGCAGTGTCAGTATGTGACTGCTTTTATTATATATTATTACATACACACTGGGTATTAACACAATGCCCCTGATATATTTGAAACCCATCCGAGACGGGTTGGCCACTAACCCGTTTCTCCACCAAACCGCATTGGAGCAGTATGGTGGAGTATGCTTAAGGCTTCCTCCTGTTGTAGGGAGGGACTCGTGCTCAACAGTGGGCCATTCAAGGGTTGCAGCCAGCCAAGTGATTTGAAAATCCACTGTGATGAACAAACTCTCCTCGAACGAAATAACCATTAACCACGGAACCTCAAAAATCAATGTCCAGTTTCTGGCACAACGCGCAACGGAGAGAGATTTCGGGATTTTATGGCCCATATAAATTTGGAACGATATAATCACGCTACGGTGGAAAGCCGATATTCGTATGCAAATTCCTATTCATCGATGTAGAATATTGATTCTAATAGTACCAGTCATCTATGCTACGATGTTTCAGTGTTTACCCACATATTAAAGATAATTTAATTTTGGTAATACCTACTGAAGGTTTGGTAATATTGTGATGTGTGTATAATTATGTGATAATTTGTGAGAAAATATCAAAAATAGAACTGCAAATAGATAATTTGCTGACGCCAATATTTTATTTATTTAAACTCTTTATTGTACGCACACATAAAAAGAACAGATAGAATCAATAAAAACAAAAAAATAGGACAAGGCACAAATGCACAAATATTTACAGGCGCCAAAGCAAAAAAGTACTTAATGTAATTTATATTAGCTAAATATCCTACCCATAATTAGTCATTGTTGTAAATTAAAGTCCTAATCCTATTGATATGTATATAAATGTTCATTCTATATGACTAGAAAATCAAATAACATTTTTTTCATTGAAATTTATTCATAAAAATAAATATAGTGTCAAATATAATCCGGCTTCACTGTTATGAACTATATTCCGAATGCGAAAATAGCTATACAAACATCATGACTGATATCAAACGAATTTATGCAAACATGATACAAATTCAAATGTGGATTGGAAAAAGTGAAGCAAGTACCGAATAGAAAAAGGTTAAATATGAATTTTATTTATGTTTGTGAACATTTTACGAGAGGTTTAAGCCCGTAGGACCCAGCATTAAGCTCATATTAAACGCGAAAAATGAAAACTAACTTTTCTTGTTTTCTGTTTTACTTATACAACACACCTTAACACAGTAGAAGTTTACAGCCCGGGAAGGTACCGTACCGCCATCCACTTAACCCGTCGTAAAGCAGCATGTTCTTTATATCTTGTGTTTCGCGTGGGAAGATATGGCTGCCCGAGATACTTTATTAGAGGCAAACACCTTAGTCTTCGTGAGTAGCAAAACACCCGCATACAACCTCCGATAGGACATATCCTCTATTTGAGGTTGAATATGGTGGTGGAGCGATGAAAGCCTAGTGGCTTAGAATTCGACCTCGAATCGAGGAACCCGGAGTCGAATCCCAATGGCACGCACCAATGACTTTGTAAAAAAGTTATGTGCGCTTTATAAAATTAAATATCACCTGCTGTTACGGTGAAGGAAAACATCGCGAGGAAACCTGCATGCCTGAGAGTTCAAAGTGCAGTCACCACTTAACGTCACATTACTTTCAGATAGCTTTACGAATAAGGCCATTCAGAAACACCTACCACTTCTATATACGAGTATCTGAATGAAAACGTTTCATTAGCGTCCTATTGCTAACCGTTACGGCGTACTAAGAGGTTTTCGGTGTTCCTTTATTTGATTGCAGTAATACGAACCTAGTTAGGACTGAAAGCGGTCATTGAACCCCCATTACGGCTCATTGAAGGCTTTGATGTTAGATTACAGTAATGTTCCACACAATAGCTCGACAATTGCTATTGGAGCCTATCGATGGACGAATCTTGGGGATGAATGGCTCCATTCTGTTATTCAGGGGGAATTTTTCAAGTGTGCGTGGATGGGGAAATCCGAAACTATGAGGAATAGCAAAAAATGCTGAAAGGAGATCTAGGAACCCATTCTGATGAAAACTTAAGCTGCATTATTGGATTTTTGAAAAATCAATATGCTTTGCCAGGAATCGAAAACCATTGATTTTGAAAAAAAAATCACATTATTATTACAACATTCATAAATAACACATTTCAAAAATTCACCTGTATAAGTATTTTTATACGCTTTATCGTGGCAAATTTCACACAAATCCATTTCTTGTGTAACTTGCTATAAATATTCTCGAATGGGCTAGTGCTTAAAATCTACAGCTTTCTTTCTCAAAATGGAGGATGGATAAAGAAGATTTTTGACTAGGGGGACAGGCATTAACTGTTAAATTACGTAGAAAAGACAATTATTATACGAGTACATAAAATAACTTCTAGTTTATCTGCGACTCTTTATGAAAGATCACCTCTCAATACCATTTTTGATTCATAAAATACATCAAATCACCCGTGCCGCGAGCATTACAGTATTGTCAAAGTTTCGTATAGTTATCGTGTGTCATTAGTATGGAAAAGAGCGTCTGTACATCTCATACTAATGACAGACGCTAACTATACGAATACTCTATGACAGTGTTCATACTCGGGGTACTAAACACATTCTACACAACGTGGAAATTCCTACTACCGTGTGCCATACACCATAAAAGTTCTAACCAATATAGAGCCATACAAAACACTTCAGATTTTATTGTGTAGCAATAAAGTCGACCGATTTGAATGGAACACAAACATTCAGTTTGATAGTTTCCCATATAAATCGTGTGCTGTAATGTTCGTACTATTCCATTTATTATGAAGTTATATGATTATTATGATCGCAGTTGCTCTACATTGCTCAGTATTTATTTCATTGTTGACAAATTTATACTGTATAAGGCGTTACTTTGCAGAAATTCATTGTTATTAATTTGTATTTTAATTCGGATTGTTGTAATGATTAATATAAATACAACTTAAATATCACTGTTTACTAGTTTCATTTTAGGATGTATGCTATAATTATTACTGTTAATGTAGGTTTTTTTGTAGGAGATAATTAACAAAACTGTGAGCAAAGGGCATCTCTCTTCAAGTCTTCACAGGGCATTTCACATCTCCTACTATTCTATATTGGCTATATTATTATTACTATATGCCCAAGTACGGCTAAAATACAAATGTATCAAACCACCATATATATTCAGACTTTGTTTTATGTCGGTTCATTGGAAAACTTCCATAGCGTGATTCAGGGTACCGCCATCTATTGATGAACAACTTAGAATATTTTGTGCCCATCCGAATAAAAAAATACACGCTTGAACATTGTATAATATATGTGTTTCAAAAGATTTACCAAAGAAAGGTTTATGGTTTACTAAAGTTGTGCAATGCGATACTTTTTATTTCACTCGACCAAATTCTAAAGTCAAGACAGACAGACATAGACAAAAGAACAATATTGGTCGTTTATTCTGAAGAACAATTTCATATTTCGTCATGTCAAGTTTTTATATATGATATACCAAAGATGTAGAAAACTTCGATAGCGTGATTCAGGATCGTGTGGCGCCATCTCGTGACGAGTTGCCACACGTATCTTTCCAATCAGCAAATGGACCCAGATTTTTAAGTGACGCGTAGCTTATTCAGTATTATTTACTTACCACAAACAATAAATATAACCTTCAAAACTTTAATAAACCTTAAGGAAGAATTTTCTTTCACGCTTTATAATTTCCTCTCCTTTTTCAACAAAGAAAATGCAAAATGAAGAATGAAGAATGTTATGCGCTAAAGTACTAGGTCTCGAGAGGACTAAAGTTCAGGGAGTCTTATCAAGTTATGAAGGTTATAACTAACGAATAGTTTGCGAATTTGGAATCGCAAATTTTAATGAAAGTTTAATTTATTAATGGTATGGAAATATTTACGGAGTTTGCAGGCTGAATAGCAAGCCACGTAGTGAAATCGAAAATTTTTACCATTCTCTAATTTGAAAAAAATGAAAACAAACGTTCACGATCCGTCATTTAGTTTTGGAGATATAAAACGATACGAGGACAAAGATATCTACATACTTACATAAACCTATCAAATTTTTTGTACTTGTTTGGGAGCCGTAATAGATCCAACAAAATGTGTTATTATTATTGTGCAGTTCAGTTAGTATTACATACATACGTGTTGAATTAATAACTTCTTTTTTGAAGTCAGTAAAAAATAGGTGCTCGTACATGATAAAATAACAAATTAAAGTTTTCTGTGAGGGAATATTAATTACTCCCCGGTTTACCGCAAGGCCGCAAGTCGTGACATTTTAATCACCGAATGTAACCGAAAATAATACCGCTGTTCCTGTTTACTTTTGTGTAAAATTGCACATTCTGTTATTTTCTGTGAAAAATGAAAATTTATCGTTTTTACGCCATACTTTATTCAACGTTAAATTAATTATAGAATGTTTTATAGAGTCCTTACAGTGTCTTAAATAACCTTTTCTTGATAGAGCAATAAGTTATTTTGCTAAAATTTTATAGAATACGGTTTCAGTACTATTCATAATTATTTTTATTTCAATATTTCATTGATTTCTACAAACCTTGTTTATAAAGCTAACCACTAATTACCAAAAGCATTATTTTGTATCTTGTGCCACTAATCAGGCTAATTTATCTTCAAGCGCTATAGAACTAGGCTGTTGATAAAATCTAACGACCTTTAATGAATAAATACACGAAAATTCTTAACTTAAAGTAAAAGCCTCTAAGAACGACGTACATTATAGACTACGCAACAGCAAAGTGAAACGGAAATTCTAAATGGCTTATAAATATTGTTGTGAAAGCGAAGATGTAAAAGTCGAAAGCAAAGTTCGCATGAGGCGAACGAAAACAAAGTAATGTCTTTCGGCTTTCAACATACTCACACTTCCTTACAAAAACCACGTTGTTTGTCCAAAACAGTAGCCATACAAACAGTCTATCTCATCTCAGATAACGTGTCACATAATGTTACTTCAGACTTTAGGAGCCGAACTTTCGTTTATCTAATTCCTTTCTTGCGTGCGTGTTCAGTACAATCAAATTTGAACCGAATTTTTGGGGATTAGAGTCGAAACTCGCTCGGTTACAGAGATAACTGTGATGGATGATTGTATGAAACTTCGACAGACTATAACACGCTCGAACAGAGCACAGCAACCGGTTTTGACGATATTAAGTAATTTATCATATCTGGTAAAAAATGAAGAGGTTCGATGCGCTGTAATTCAGCCGATGACAGCGCTAAAGAAAGTTAAGTAATAATGGTTCGACGTTGTAGAAGTTAAGAGGTACTGCCTTATTCTTAACGTTTCTGAAGATGTCTCACAATTTCTTCATGGTTCCCTATAAAAATCATTGCTTCAGTCGCTTTTAAATGGTTTAATGGTATGTTGATATGAGCCTGTTTAACATTTGGTTTATTTAGTGTCGTATGTAGTTTATTACGAAGGTCGTTCGCTTTTGTTTTATTTGTGTTAAAACAGACATTTGAGACTGTGTTTGTGAATATAATTTCAGTCACTTCATTCTTCAGGTATAATAAAACATGTAGTACTTTCTTCCTATTGATAACACTAAACACTCTTTTAGAGTAGGTAATAGAAGGTGTATCGAAGGCCTTATTTTTAATATTTTTACCGAACCTATGCAAAATAAGTGTACACTTACTCAGAGACAGTCATGGATAGCATACCAAAAAACTCAATATTTGGCCAAATTGCGATAATTCTCTAAAATGCAGATTTCCTTTAACTTTGCAGTATAAATTACCTAATTCTTCAAATATAGATCTTAGGAAAGTCAAACATGTAGCTGGGATTTGTCCAAGACCTTTCGAGTAAGATCTCTCCCTCCCACTCTCTCCCCTCTAAGACTCCCTATCCACTGAGCTTTTACTACTCGTAAGAGACTATTGACATATCTGTCAGTCTCTCTGATAAAACAGACATATTGATAGATATTAAGCGGTGATAGCCCAGTGGCTTAGAAAACGACCTCGAATCGAAGCGTCCTGGTTCGAATACCAGTGGCGCGCACCAATGACTGTAAAAAAAGTTATGTGCGCTTCATAAAATTAAATATCCCGTAAGCGGCTGTTACGGTGAAAGAAAACATCGTGAGGAAACCTGTGTGCCTGAAAGTTCAAAAAAAAAAGTACTCAACGGCATGTGAAGTCCTCCAACCCGCACTAGACCAGCGTGGTGGACTAAGCCCTTCAGCCTACTCATTGTGAGAGGAGAACCGACCCTAGAGTGGGTCATTAATGGGTTACTGACATTGATAGATAGACAGATAGAGACACGCATATCATTAAGTGTGCGAGAGGCATAAACAGATTTACCATTAACCATTATACCATAATTATAATAATTTACCATTATATCCATAAACAGATTTACCATCCCATTTACAACATAAAAGTGTGGACGATAAACTTTATAGGCGCTTCACCCAATAACAGTTCCAATTCTAGGAACAGTTTCAGCTGAATTGCATTCAAATTAAAAAAACCAAAGCGGGGCCCGTTTTCAATATCGGAGCATTAATATTTCCTTTCAATATGCAAATATTCATATAAATTTCTTTAAAATTCATATATATTTCGGTTCGCATTCCAGTGGGCACAACTAGTATTTATTAATTATTTTATCACCATTCAAAAATGATTTCCTAATTAAAAGATAAGATTTTTGTTCCCAGAACATACCGTGTCGCACAGTAGGTCATCGCGCAACTCCCGGTAAGTAAAACGGGGTCCCTCGTCGAATATATTACGAATAAATTACGTGAATTTAGCCGCCATCGCGTAATATAAATATAATCGAGTTCCCGCGGTACCGGCACAGAGTTGGTAAATTGGAGCGAGTTTAAATATCCTCTTGACAATACACATCTAGAAGAGAGTGAGTCGAGCAATGCGTTAGAAAATTTTCTGAAAAATTTCTGCATGTAGAATCTATTTTTTTTTTCAGTAACCCATTAAGGACCCACTGCAGGGTCGGGTCTCCTTCTCGTAATGAGAGGGATGTAGGCCTTAGTCCACCACGCTGGCCCACTGCGGGTTGGTCGACTTCACATGCCTTTGAGAACATTTTTTTTTTGTGAACTCTCAGGCATGCAGGTTTCCTCACGATGTTTTCCTTCACCGTAACAGCAGGTGATATTTAATTTTATAAAGCGCACATAGCTTTTTCACAAAGTCATTGGTGCGTGCCAGTGGGATTCGAACCCAGACCCCGAAGTCGATAATTCGTGTCACTGGGATTCGAACCTGGATCATTTGATCATGATATAATATGATTGTACACATAACGCTTATATTAACACGGAATTCCAAGGAAATATATTACGAATAATTTATACGAAGTTAGAACCCATCGCGTAATATACGAGAAGTCCCTCGAGTTCCCGCGGTGCTAGCAGAGAGTTCGTAAATTGGAGCGAGTTTTAATAAGAATCCTCTTGATAATACACAATTACACATATAGCAATAAGTTATAAAATTCTCGGAATGTATACTCCATTCTGTCCATGTATACTTCCCTCTAATAAACAAACGTCTTTGATACAATTTTAGGGTTTCTCATGATATAAATTTAGCTAATTAGAAGCCAGTTTATTTAAGCTAATTTGTAATTGAATAATTAATTTGATGCGGTGTTATTTTCAAATATTAAGAAGATATCTTGATAATTAAGATGATTTAGTAGCAATTACTTTTGCACCAAATTTCCTCTGTAATTTAAAAATGCTCAGGTAAGTATTTAGTTTTATGTGTTTATCACGTAATTATGTGATGTCCTTTAATTAATGTAATTGGTTTGTACCGTATTAATTAAAGTAAAAAAATATATAAATAAATCACACTGCAAACATTTTAAAATCCAATCTTAAGTCAATTGTATTTAAAGTTTTATGTGCAAATGTCATTAACCCACTTAAAGTGCCATTGTATTGTCTGTAACCATTAATGACCCAATACAGGCCGGGTCTCCTCTCACAATAAGAAGGATGTAGGAATTAGGCCACGCTGGCCTAGTGCGGGTTGGTGGACTACACATGCCTTTGAGTACGTTGTACACTAATTTGTCAAACGAAAAGAACAACATGCCGCTAATTTATTTCTAAGGTATCTATTGTAATGGCTAAGTTAATGAGACATAAATTAAAATGGGTGGTGTAAGTTACGAGCCCACCCAAAAAAATCTGGAAGTATGGGGAGGGGAGACCAAAAAATAAAGGTCAGAGCTTGCCATTATATAGTTGTTCATACACAACATTACAAACGGTCACCGATTTGTCAGCAGCGACAAATGCCTCACATAACTCACGCGCGTGAGTTACAAATAGCCGAACAAGATGTCACACGCGTCGGAAGGGAGATTGTAGGGACTCAAGGTACTACGGTCAAGGCAAGTACGTCGTTCCTCTGATTTTTATCACACACATTTTAGTAGAAATTCTTCATCCATGATATAATCGAATCGCCGTTCCGTGAATCACATATTGTGACTAGGTACATTATGTACTTATTGTTTACCTATGGGTCTACTTACTGGACAGCTAATGTGTAATTTAATCGAATAGGCATGATGACTAATTTTCAAAAACTCTTCTATGATATTCAGAAGTTTCTATTATGTCTAAAATATATCATATTTTTGTAGAAAATTAAGGTTTTTGTGCAATAAAAGTACATTTAATTTTAAGTTTCAAACTCATTCCAAAACGCTCGCCCGTGTCATGGCGTCTGTCATTGTGCCACGACTGAGTAAAAAATGCCAGATCGCGTATAATATGCTTACGAAAAAAATGACGTTTACTAAGACGTGACGTAAATTGACGTAATTCGCTGATGGGTGTTTAAGCTATCATGGCGGATTGTTGTATTTTGTAGATTTATTTTAACAAATAAATTATTGATTTCGACATTAATAAGAGAATAAATACATGTTTCAAAATCTTTAATAATAAATATTTTGGCGATACTTGATTACTGTCATCATGCCTATTGCTAATCCATTGACTGCATCACCTTTGGACCTTTATCAAATTTGAACGATAGAAGTTTAGTTATAAACACCTTAAAAATTATGTACACTCATATCATAGAAAACACTGAATGGCTCAGTGTTAAAGATTACGCGGCGCTGCGGGTCCTCGGTTTGATTTGCAGCAAACGGAGATTTGCATCACGAGTTTAAATTTCTGTTTCTGATCTCTGGTGTGTGTTCCTATCTTGTGTGTGTGTCTATCGCAATTACGAAGTCACGACGCAGGAAATCCTATTAGGGAGCTATGAATATGTAGCGTTATTAATTTATTTATTTATCACAGGTTCCCTAAATATTCGCCGGTTCTCTCTCTCGATAAACGGGATTGCGACCTTATACCGTGTGGCTGGTTTGACGAATAATAGAAAGTATAGACAATGGAACTCCGAATGTCGTTAGAAAAATGTCACATTTTTTAACAGTGAACGCTTCTCTTTTGTTTCTCTTTTCCTTTTAAAAAATAAAAATAAAATGTTTTGAATATTTTCTGTTAGAACCACATTGCTGTAGATATATTATCTTGTAAATGTAATCGTTACAAGACATTATATTTATGTAATGGCACCCTGTGGCTAAGAATCGGGCCATGCACTCGAGAGGTCCGGGTTCGAATCCCAGTGACACGCAGGCACTTCAAAAAAGTTATGTGCGATTTATAAAATTAATATCACTTACTGTAACGGTGAAGGAAACCTACATGCCTGCGAGTTCACAAAAAAGTTCTCAAAGGCAATGTCTGGTCGGTAGATCCGGTGGTAGTTTTGTATTTTCATAGACATAAAGTTCGTCTAATCGTACGTTCTGACTCCCGTTAGAAGAGCGAAGACGTTACCTGTAACAACGAAAAAAAAATTAATTAAAATAAATCCAAAAATATTTATCCATTACAATTGTATCAGTTACATACAGCACTATTATTATTTCTGCCCATTTAAACAGCAAACACAGATTCAAATTAAGCGCACAATGCGAATGATGTCGAAGAAAACTAACAAAGAAACTCAAACAGTACATTCCCAGTTCTAACTTGTATATTTCCTGTACTAATAAAGGGAATTCGATTCAGTGCCGGTTACAAAGCCTTTGTTTGGTACGTCAAAGTGCTGTCTTATTCTTCATTAAACAACCCGTTCCGTTCGCTTATTTATTCTCCTCCTTTGTAATTGAGTTCATCTCTTCTGTTTACGTGAAATTATATTTGAGATTCGTTTAGATTAATTTTGGAGGGAAAGTTTCGAATTAGCAGCACCACGGATATGGTTCTAAAAAGATTACGCAAGTTCGCCCATCAGTATAAAAACCAACTTTTAGTTAGTCATACTAACTGAGACTAAAAATAAACTTTTTAGTGAAGGCAATTCTACAGACACGAAGTCGAATCAAAAGCGCCAGTACGAAGAGTATGAATTATTCAATACATTATTCATCGTTGTTAGTCTATTCAAACTCGTATAATAATGACGAGTTTCAAAGAAATCGATTTTATTCGAGTTTTTAAAATGGAGGAATGATAAATAATTATGACGTCTGTTTAAATGGGACGTCAGATTAAGCATTCGTCATTCTGTGGAGTGCGAACTAAATGAAACAGCGATAATGTTTGTGCATTACCACAATCTATTCAAACATACTTACCACGGCCAATACTTACATTTGCGTGTTCTATTTAGAGCTATATCTGCGAGCAACATTACTCGAATCGCATTTTGTTCGGGAATAATCAATCCCTTCAGAGTTGGCTAAGAAAAGTTAGGGGTCGAGTTTGTTTGGATGTTTTTCCTAACTAATTCGGAGTTGTATGTTTAATCTGGTGTGCTATGTGTGCTGATTGGTTGTTTCTGCTCACGATCCACTGCCATGTTATTGCTAACATTATTGTCAATTCACGAAGTTCTAACTATAATACTGTCGAGTGTTTGTCGAACTACCTTTGTTCTTAGCATCTCAGGTGAATTAGTTTTGTAAATGGCGAACGGGTATTTTTACTTTGATAGCAACTTTGTTGCTATGTAGAGAATCCTCATATACATCTATACAAATAAATAAATTTGGAGTGTCTGTTTGTAATATAAAAATAACTGCTTTACTAATTGCATAAATGTATATATCTACACGTCTTGACGTCATACCTCAGTGCCTGAAGTCGAAAGTTTTCGAGCAATGTGTGTTGCCAGTGATGACCTACGGTGCCGAGACGTGGTCCTTTACTGTGAGCCTAATGCACAAGCTCAGAGTCGCCCAGAGGGCAATGGAGAGAGCTATGCTTGGGATTTCTCTATGAGACAGAGTCAGAAATGATGAAATCCGTAGAAGAACGAAGGTGACCGACATAGCTCTCAAAATTTGCAAATTAAAGTTGCAATGGGCTGGCCACATCGTTCGCAGACAACCGATGGGGAAAGAGGTCCTCGAATGGCGACCACGTTTAGGCAAAAGGAGCACAGGCCGCCCTCCGACCAGGTGGACTGATGACCTGAAGAAGACAGCGGGAAACCGTTGGATTCAGAGGGCCCAGGACCGGGCGGAGTGGCGTCGATTAGGGGAGGCCCATGTCCAGCAGTGGACTACTAAGGGCTGAAAGGAAGGAAGGAAGGAAGGAAGGATATATCTACACGGTACATGTACAAAATAACATTTTTTACAATTTTTGTCTGTCTGTCTGTTTGTTAGGGATAAAATCTCTCAAACAGCTGGATCGATTTTGACGGGACCTTCACTGATAGATAGCTGATTTAATAAGAAGTTAATTAGGCTACTTTAATTTTTAAATAACGCTATATATTAAAGTTACATTGTTAAATTAAACGTGAAAGACGGAATTAAATTCGCTCTATAATACTGTATGTGTTGATTGGTTACTTATTCTGTTTACACAATTCACTGGCTTTGTATCGGACACGATATTGCAATTTCCGAAGTATTTTGTCGAACGAGTGTTTTCTTCCCAGCTTTTCAGGTGAATGAGTTTCGTAAAAGGCAATCGGGTATTCGAACGATTATAGCTGGATACGCCTTTATCGCAAGGAGATTATTTCTGATTTTATTGTTTGTTCTCTGATGGAAATCAGAGTTTGACTATTACACATAGTTTCTTACAGATGTACATTGAGGTTATTACTTTATTATTATTATAAACGATTATTTCAAGAATATTTTCACTTGATGTAAAGTGTTTCTGTAAAGTCAAATTAATAACCAACATGAAAATTAATTTTTTTAAACGTTTCACACTCATAGCCCCACATTAGGATTCCCTGTGACGTGGGTAGCATGAACACATACAAGACAAGAACACACACACCCAGACCAGAAACAGAAATTTAAACTCATCATTCAAATCTCTGCTCTACTGGGAATCGAACCCAGGGCCCCGTGCAGCGCGCCGGTGTCTTAACCACTTCGCCACTCAGGTCCTCGAATATAACATTCTTACTTATACTCATATCTCGGCCAGGAAAGGATTAGTTACCTGTTTAGAGTAAGTGCAGGCCACCTCAATTAAGTATCCCCGGCAACCATGCCTTCCCAGCCGAAACACAAGACGTGAAGAACATGCTGCTTTACGACGGGTTACGAGGCTGGCGGTAAGGCACCTCCCCAAACGAGTTACTATGGCTCTACCACCTATCCGCGCAAAGTTAAATAGTTTTACTAAATTCTAAATCTTACCCAAACGCCTCAATAATTCAGTTGCTCTCGAAACTAGTAAAATTAAACCGGTCTTATCCAATAGGTTGACAGACATACGGTATACATCTGATGTATACATCTGATGTATACCGTATACGTAGCGGTGATAGCCCAGTTGCTTAGAATTCGACCTCAAATCGAG
The DNA here is from genome assembly GCA_905147235.1 of Erynnis tages. Classification (NCBI taxonomy): domain Eukaryota; kingdom Metazoa; phylum Arthropoda; class Insecta; order Lepidoptera; family Hesperiidae; genus Erynnis; species Erynnis tages. The sequence continues at coordinate 13,777,663 of LR990073.1, read as the reverse complement.
GAGTCCGGGTTCGAATCCCAGTGGCACGCACCAATGGCTTTGTAAAAAAAGTTATGTGCGCTTTATAAAAATTAAATATCACCTGCTGTTACGGTGAAGGAAAACATCGTGAGGAAACCTGCATGCCTGAGAGTTCAGAAAAAAAAAAACGTTCTCAAAGGCATGTGAAGTCCACCAACCCATCCAACTACATCCTTCACATTGTGAGAGGAGACCCGACCCTGTAGTGGGTCATTAATGGGTTACTGACATGACATACATCTGATGTAAACCAACGCTAAACTCGGGGCAATCTATGATTCATTTCACCCAAATGGAATCTTCCCAGCCCTTCACCCTACCCTGAGCTGAGGTACTTATTTCGGGAAGGATGGGATCATGATTATTACAACATTAGCGTGCGGGATGTCAAAATGACATTCTCATCTACTTATTATCGGATTCGCCGGGAAATATAGCTATAAGTATCGAGGGTATAAAGGTGAAACCAACATTTTGAGTACAATTTACAGCTCACTACGCGAACGGAGATAGCCCAGTGGCTTAGAATTCGACCTCGAATCCGGGGTCCGGGTTCGAATGGCACGCACCAATGACTTTGTAAAAAAGTTATGTGCGCTTTATAAAATTAAATATCACCTGCTGTTACGGTGAAGGAAAACATCGAGAGGAAACCGGCATGCCTGAGAGTTCACAAAAAAAATGTTCTCAAAGGTATGTGAAGTCCACCAACCCGCATTAGGCCAGCGTGGTGGACTAAGGCCTACATCCCTCTCATTACGAGAAGGAGAGCCGACCCTGTAGTGGGTCATTAATGGGTTACTGGCAACACGAACGGAGCAGTTTGAAATTTGGCACAATTAAAGCTTATATTATGAAGAAGAATGCGCGAATTCTACTACTTTTAGATAAAATGCATTATAAATACACGAAATTCATCAAAGATACGCTAATAAGGAAATTGCGTATTTTGCATAGCAATTTCAATATTACAGAAGACTTAGAAGCACACGACCTCGTCTGGCAAGTTTTGGATTTGTCTTAAGGAGAAGGATAATGTTAACAAAGGTTCTCATTGGCCCAGAGTCAATAAATAGCCTTCGACAACCTAGCAACGTGCCGCCATTATTGATGTTACGTCTAACAACAAATAATTTAGACGCCAGAACAAAATAGCTTTAGAAATCTAATAAATAGCCTGAGAATTCATCAAGTAATATCAGAAGGAAGACTGCTTGAACGATAAAAAACTGGTACTAAAAATCTTGGTTTTGACTTCGGTGTTTCAGGCTTCGTCAGGTTCATTTTGTCACTACTGTCATATTTGAAAATTTTGGTAATCAACCCAGTCATAGTATACGTAATTATGATTTTCTGATGACATTGGCGTACAACTGCCATTGTGATCGAACTTGGTGGTGTTGACAGTGTCACATAATGTCAATAGGATTGAATCGGAACGTTTTCATAATGGTTTCATAACGGTGTCATAATTGCGTCATAATGGTTTCATAATGACTTCACGATGGCACATTGTGAGATTCGCCCCTTGAATCCCAGCTCTCATTCATTGAAATGAGACAAGGGCCATCAAATATACCACCGATCGCGAGTCCCGTTTGATTTCATTGCCATTTTCAGCTGCTTAGCCTCATAAACTCATTTTACGAGCGGCTTTACGGCACCTGCATTAGTTTCGTCACTACTGTCATATTTGACAGTTTTGGTAATCAATGTAGTTTTATTACCATAAGGATTGAATCGGAACGTATTTATAATGGTTTCATAACGGCGTCATAATTGCGTCATAATGGTTTCATAATGACGTCACAATGGCACATTGCGAGATTCGCCCCTTGAATCCCAGCTCTCATTCATTGAAATGTGACAAGGGCCATCAAATATTCCACCGATCGCGAGCCCCGTTTGATTTCAGTGCCATTATCAGCTGCTTAGCCTCGTAAACTCATTTTACGAGCGGCTTTACGGCACCTGCATTACAGCCTTTTATTTTTCGGGTCGGGATTTGAGTAAATCCAGCCAATTTGTATTTTCGTAGTTACAGCGATGATAGCCGCTCGTCATCCCGTCATAATGGACACGGTGTTTATTGAGTTCGGGCGCGTAATGTCTTCGATAAGGATGCTGTGTTCTAGGTATGAATGGTCCAGAATTTTGTATTATTTTGCATTAACTGGTTCTTAAATGTTGGCCTAAATTTTGTGTTTAAATTACTAAATAACTGACTACTTTCTTGCGAATTGAATTGAATTTCATGCTAAGCAAGTTTACTAATGCTGACTGAAATAAAAATATCAATAACGCAGATATATACATTTAAACAGATAGATAGTAACATTATTTAGCTCATAATTGACGACGTTTTTATGACTAAATACAGCTTAACATTTATTTAAAATCATTGTAATACACGAGTTCTACTGCACCTAATAGTCGAGAGCCAAATTTCTTAACAAAAAGCTAATAAAAGTACACGTTTCCGTAATGAGTTTTGTCTGAACAATCACAAACTCTTGCAAACTTCCGAGAGCGTTCTGAACAAGTCACATAACACCGTGTATTGGGGTTCTTTGTTGACTTGTCTGTAATGTAAATTGCTACTAGTTCTAATAGTTCCACCGTCTTCAGACCCACGAATACAATAGCTTGCCTAATTTCTTTTTCCCTCCCTCTTACTGCAGTCTACAATGGTCCACTGTTGGACTTAGGCATCTGTCAGCACGAGTCGTGAGCACAGTATTTATTGGTCGGTTTGGTGTTGATTGCGCTGTTGGCTCACGCGATTGGTTCGTCAGTCAGTGTACGTCGTCCATTGGTCTAGCGCCCTAGCGCGTGTTTTTCGACTGTTGTGACAGTAACGCATTAATGACCCACTACAGGGTTGAGTTCTCACCCTGGTAGGTCCTCCACGGGTCCTAAACGGGTTGATGGACTTCACATACCTTTGAGAACATATTGGACGAAAGTGTACAATATCCCTACTACAATATACCTTAACTTCTTGAGTTTTTAGCGGTTTTCTTTCACCATTATATCAGGTGACATTATGATAACTAACTAAAAATAAAGTCATTAAAAGACCTGAAATTGCGCCGGAATTCGAATCCGGACCTCACTAGTGAGAGTCCGAATTTCTAGCTTAAAGTAAAACTACGTACTACAGTAAAATAACACAAATTGTTTTCCAATACAGTGACAAAAGAAGCTAATTGTGAGCGTGCCAATAAATCTTGGCGGCGTGTCAAAATCAAGGAGCCGGCTAAATGTAGCCAACAACCGGCTATATGGCTACAACCTTATGTGAATAACATGCTAGCATAGTTTTGGTTTTAGTTTTAAACACAAAGAGAGAAAACAATATCATGACGTAATTATCATAGTTATTACTAAGACCACCTGTAGAGTCGGATCTCCTCTCACAACGAGAAGGATGTAGGCCTCAGTCCACCACGCTGGCCTACTGCGGGTGGACTTCACATGGCCTTGGGAACATTTCTTTTGTGAATGTAATTTAATGTAATTTTATAATGATATTTAATTCCAAGTTAGAAACTATCTGTGTATCAAATTTCATCTAAATCGGTATAGCCATTTTTACGTGAAGCAATTATCCACCCATCCATCCATAATAATAGTATGGTATTACTATTTGCCCATTGACAAGCAGCTAGTATTGCAACGAACAAAAGTTTGGACGACGTAACCACCGACTAGGCATTGAACAAAAGATCATTTGGTCCGCAGTTCGAGTTTCTGAAAGCATTAAACTTGATACCGAAGAACCTTCGGACTTATTAAAGGCGAAAATAGCGAAACAGAATCGAGTTTTCGGTTTCAAAAGACCGGTTTCATTCATTATATTTCTCCGAGATCTCGAATCGTAAAAAATCTTCTTCAATTTCTACTATTAGAGCAGCAAAGACCACGAGTATTTTTAAATTACAGAAAAGCAGTGGGTTTAACATTGCCTGGATTTGAATTGGGAGTGATTCTGTTACCTCTTATTCTCTTTCAGCTAACAATAATCCACCATCGGACAAAGCTTTTCCTATAATATTAGTTGTCAGTAGACCATTAGAGACCCACTACAAGGTCTGGTCACAATGAGAGGGATGTAGGCCGCCGTCCACCACGCTGGCCTACTTGGTGCGGGTTGGTGGACTTCACATACCTTTGAGATTTTTTTTGTAAACTCTCAGGCATGCATGTTTCCTCACGATGTTTTCCTGTACCGTAGTGGCAGGTGATATTCAATTTTATAAAAAAAATCCAAATCTGTTCAGCCATTTTTGGGTGAAAGAGTAACAAACATTCATCCATCATCACAGAATTTCACATTTATAACAGTAAGATAATACAGTTGACTTCCCTCTGTGTTTCAATCATCCCCCCTTAACTCCTAAGTAGAAGCGAACAAAAGGAAAAGTGACATCAGCAAAATTTTTCTTGCGATTACTATTATACTATTATACGAGTACGATTACCCAAAAAATATCTCTAATACGGATAAAACCAAATACGACGCAAAAAAATCTTCAGACGCAGGTAATAAAGATTTAGAAAAAATGTTTGTGTGTTATTCTTAACGTTTCCATAATTCAACTGAAGCTATCTCTAAGGCCTTCTACGAACGCTAGACAATCGCATTCTACCTGACACTGAAGAATCGTTTAGCCTGTTTTTGAACATTATGAAGTTCGAAGTAAAAAGATGCGTTCAAATTGCTATAAACGTAAGTCATGCTGCTTCAAGCAATTCGGAAAAAATTTAAACTAAAGTAAAACTAATTTGATCGTGAGAACCCTATTTACGAATACAAACCGCTTAAATAAAGTAAAGGTAAAAAGAACGCTTCTGAAAAATAGCAACTATGCTAGTGTCTTTGAGCGTATAGTATATTTAAAAAAAAAAACTAAAAACTTATTTTAATTTTTTTTTGATTTTACAATAATTAAAAGGTGATTTCCATGTTGAGGAAAAAAGTTCGCATTCTTATTAAAAAAGATTGCGCAAAAGTCGCAAATCCGACCCACTATGAACTTCCTTAAGCGTCGAATCACTTTATATTTGCGTCTACGAAAAATGAAAATAGTACCGCCAAGGTTTCAGAACCAGAAAATTCGCAGAACAAGTAATTTTAATGTTCTCGTAAAATTTGGTTTGGGCTTTTGAGATTTAGGAAAAAAATATACCAACATAATGTAAATATTGTGCAGTTCCGTTAATATTACATACATACATAACACACTTGTCAAATTAATAACCTTCTTTTTTTGAAATCAAAGCATACCAAAGATATAAATTCAAATATAAGTTTCTACATACATACACTAAAAATACATAACCTTCTTCTTGGCGCAATAAAGGTTTTTATACCCACTACTTCAGACGAAAGATTTTGTTCAACTCACACGTTCAATATTGGCTTTTGAAGTAGTAATATAAACCTTTGGTCGCGGGATCCCTTTCTAAGTATCGGAAGGTCCCTCGGGGATCCGAACAACCCCGATCCATTAGTCTATCAATATTGCTGATACAACTTTACTATTAGTCATACTGTTGATTGTCGGTCGACAGCCCATGGGGTGTTGTATCGCATTAAAGGTCCCGAGTTCGGTGATCTGTGGTGACAATATTTTTTTTTATAGGTGGTAAATTAAGGTGCGACCAGTGGTAGCTCAGTGGCTAAGGTTTCTGCTTCGTACGGCACATACATACGTACTTAAGGTTCGAGAGGTCCGGGTTCGAATCTCAATGGCACGCACCAATCACTTTGTTAAATAGTTATGTGCGCTTTATGAAATTTATTACCTGCTATTACGATGAAGGAAAAAAACGTGAGGAAACCTGCATGCCTAGATGTTCACAAAAAAAATGTTCTCAGAGGCATGTGAAGTCCACCAACGGGCAGTAGTGGTGCGTGGTGGACGGCGGCCTACATCCCTCTCATTGTGAAAGGAGACCTGACCCGCCAGTGGGTCATTAATGGGTTACTGAAAATCCTTAAGTACGTACTGTGCGCTTTACATTATTAGTATCGATTACCAAACCTATCAAACATAACATACATGACGTCAGAATAAAAAACATCATGATACAATTATGACTTCATTGTAATAGTAGACTTGGCCTGGTTTATACGCACCCTGTTCATTAATTCCTTTCACTGAAAGCTTCGATTGGCTTATTTATTTCCGATAAAAATTTAAATAAGCCATTCGGTACCGTTGAACATCAGCTGTTCGTAGGTTCCCCTTTTGACGAATCCCTAAAAATTATATCATTAGGGAACTCATTAAACAGCGAATTTAATTTGCTCCCTTTCAAATTCCCAATTACCAAGTTTCCGAGAGTCGGGTCTGGAATCACAAAATTGTTTATTTAATTACATTTTTGATCATCACAGCTTTCGCGTCGGTCGGACCCTAATTACGTAGGTGTATTGTTTATATCCGCGTCAGATCCCCATTCGAATTATTAGTGGGTACACTTCTTTCTTTTCGTATTATATTATGTAGAATAGATACGAGTATAATATAATTATGTAGGTAACTTGAGTGATGTGGTAACTTCCACCACTTGTCCAGAGATGGCGCCACATGATCCTGAATCACGCTATAGAAGTTTTCTAGTTTGGCAAACGGAGATCTCACATCAGGCGAGGTGATCGTGCCTGGGGAGCGGCCGTGCTCCGATTACGTCATGTCAGAGTTTTGTATATATACTAGCGATGTAGAAAACTTGTATAGCGTGATTCAGGATCGTGTGGCGAAATCTCTTGACAAGTAACGGAAGTCACGTTTCTTCAAGAGATGCGTAGAGATATTTGCAGTAAAATTAACAGTGGAGAGCAAATATAAATAACTTTTCTAAAAATCTCTTACCTCTATTTGTATTATTACACTGTACAACTCCTGTTTAGTAAGCTGTGTATGTGTGTGTAGTAGCGGTGTTGCTAAAACTCAGAGTTAGGGTACAGTATACACAGGTAACTGTGTTACTTTAAAAAAGCCTCGCGCCAAAAAAGTCGAACATGAAATATGATTATTGCCAGCACACTTTACGAGTAAGTTTTCCTTTTGAGCCTTCAATTCCTAACTATCACGTTTCTTCAAGCAACTCCACTCAAATAACACCCTTACTCCTTTACCTACACAACAATTTTACTCGTCGTTGAAAGCCCGATAGTTTCCTTTATTCCCAAAAATCGGTCCAAACTTTATTTATTCCGAGATCAATATGTTTCTTCGATGTTCGGAACTTTTCCTACATCTTTCTACCTGCATAAACTTTTTCTATTACATCCTTATTCTGGGAAGTCGGGTGAAGCCTCCTCAACCGATTCTGGAAAGATAGATCTACTACGCTTTTTCCCTTTAACGGAAGAACTTTAACGAAGTTAGGTATTGAAGCAAAATTTTATTGATATATTTTTATTAAATTTGTAATCTTGGATTTAAAGGGAAGGATGTCAGTAACCCATTAATGACCCATTACAAGATCGGGTCTCCTCTCACAATGAGAGGGATGTAGGCCGCCGTCCACCACGCTGGCCTACTGCGGGTTGGTGGACTTCACATACCTTTGAGAGCATTTTTTTGTGAACTCTCAGGCATGCAGGTTTCCTCACGATGTTTTCCTTCACCGTAACAGCAGATGATATTTAATTTTATAAAGCGCACATAACTTTTTTACAAAGTCATTGGTGCGTGCCACTGAGATTCGAACTCGGACTCCTCGATTCGAGGTCGAATTCTAAGCCTGGGCTATCACCGCTAGGTACCTCACTTACCTTGAAGGTACCTTACCGCCTCTCTACCCGTCGTAAAGCCGCATGTTCTACATGTCTTGTGTTTCGTCTGGGGAGGTATGGTTGCTTACGACACTTTATTCGAAGGGAACTTTGTCCTCATGAGTAGCACACCCGCATACAACCTCAAATCGGATTATTTTCTCTATTTGAGGTTGGACGCGGGTGTCCATGGGCTGCAGTGACCACTTAAGATCAGGTGGCCTTCATGCTCTTTTGCTACTCAATTACTATATAAATAAAGACCAAAAAATTTTCTTTCAAACGTGTGTGACGAATTCTCCCAATTCACTCTATTTTAAGCAGAATAAAATAGTCCGTTCCAAAAATATCTTAGGTCCTGCTCACCGTTTACTGTACACAAAAGAAAGTTTCCTTGTTAGATTGGTTTCCAAAGAATAAGAGAAAAACTAACAAGTTATTGTCATTAGCAGCGCTGGCACTGTGCCTAAAACTGGCGCCAAAATGATTCAAAGTGCACCGAAGACGCAATTAGGTGGATATTGCGAGTAGAGTGCACTCGGTATTGATAACGACCGCATTTTATAGCCTTAGCAGTTCCGTTCTGTAATATTTCTGTTGCCGAAACCGTTTCGTGATTGATTTTGCAGTTTCAGGTCAGTTCACTTTAGCTGGCACGTAGAACATATTTGCACAAGGAGCTGTAAATGTAAACCTTACCGAAGATGGACTATTTTTATTTGGATTCAATATGTCCGATTTATATTTTCATTTATAAAAGTTAAATATTCATAGGAATTACCACACCCTTCTTCCTTTTTTGCTTAAATTTTTAAATATACTCGTACGTAAAGCGGTTTCATGGCGATATTTTCGTTCACAGTAATAAGAGATAACAATACTTATTTAATTTTTAAAACGCATATAACAATAATGATTTAAAGTTTTCATACGAGTACATATTGTATATGAAATTTTTAATGATTTATTTTTCGGTTCTAATTTTTCTCTTATTTTTGTTTTCTTTTAATTGTAGTTTTGTTATTGTTCCGAATCATTTTTCTTCTTCTTCTTCTGATTTGTCTTCTTAAACTAACCAGTTTTCATTAACTAGCCTATAACTAAATAGTAACTTTTACCACACTTAAAACACAAAATCCATCCCTCCCGCGAATAAAAAAAATGTTCATCGTTTACCAAAAACACGAAACATGAACCGAGGGGAATCCCATAAGTTTTATTGACGTCTCGGGACTGGCTCAGATAAAAAATGAAATCGTTTCGCCAGCGGTCCCCAAATAAGCTATTTTGGGCGACGGATTAATTTTTTAGAAGGCAGACTCATTTATGTGCCCGTAATGAAAGTTTATGTTGTGGTCTCGCTTTGCGGATTTTCACGTTGTATTTTGTGAAAGCCAGACGGGCTTTATGTTATTGAGTGAATAATTTTCATTTATACGATAAGATCTAATTGCTACATGCATGTTTATAGCACAGTGTGCCTTAAACCCGAACCTATGCCACGTTTTCTGTACGTTAAGGTCCGTGCCTTTTAGAGATTCATTCTGGCGTGTTTATGTCACGGGCGGTTATGTTATGGCGGGCTAGTATGGAATGATGGCAGGGAGACTGACATATGACATACTAATGACTGTCGTTAACTATACGAATACTTTGTCGGTAATGTTCATGCCCGTTTGCTACTCATTTACGGTACAAAAACCGGCCTTAACAACAGAACATCTACATCTGAGAGTCTAATATATTCATTCCGTTTCACGATATTAACATTATCAAGCGACTGGAGCTCAAGAAAACCAATTTACCTAAAAACGGCAAAAAGCGTAGAGGCCTAACAAACGCCGTCACGATGTTCGCCGAAACATTTTTACTTCAACGGTCTCAAACGAATTTACATACTTTTACGTATTTGGTGAATTGAACGGGAATTAATTTCGGTACAGTTCGCTTTTCTTAGAACCTATTCCTTAGTACCTAGCTTTTGTAATCTCGTATCCAAAGTTGGCGTAGATTTATGCTCAATACTAGTGTGCTCGCCACTTCGCCCGCGTGGAATTCTAAAATAAAAGTAGCCTAAATTAATTACATTACCTATCTGCCATTGAAAGTGCCGTTAAAATCGGTCCAGCCGTTCCAGAGATTAGCCGAACAAACAGACAGACAGAGACCGATAGACAAAAATTGTAAAAATAATATTATTTTGGTATACATATTATGTACATACCATATGTGTATACATAATATGCATTACGTAAAAAGCGGTTACTTTTATTATTACAAACAGACACTGCAATGTTATTTATTTCTATAGATTATAATTATGTCATTAGTTTCAGACACATTTTGCCATTTTTTATTCCTGCATTCCATAAAATTCGTCCAGAAAACTAGTAAGAGAAGAGAGCCAATGAAACTCACATTGTTCGATATTGACAGACGTACTTTGCGATACTCGACGTAGAAATCAAATCATAATACGAATTGGTTTTCTTCGTGCGTAATACTGAATATTTCTTTGAAGGCATGTATTACAGATTGTAGGATTTTCCATTGGGATTCTTGTATAAATCACGAAGATATTGGATACGCATTTTTTATATACTTAATTAAAATAAACTAGCTGATCCCGCAAACGTTGTTTTGCCATATAAGTTATCAAGCGGAATGAAAAAATACGTAAGAAATGAGCGTTTAGTTGAACGAAACATTGAACTCTTGCTTTCAAACTCCCACCAGCAAAGACTTTAAATTGAAAGTATCGTAAATTAGTTATTCTTATTTTTCAAACGATTCCAGATGTGATTAAAATCACTGTAAAAATATTCAACGAAATTCATCTCAAAATTTATGGACGGGTCAAAGGGAAATCACGGATTAACGTCCGAACGGTAATAAGGTCTATTCAAAATTTGCATTTCTAAATATTGTGGAGTTGTCAAACGAAGTTGGTTGGTTTATTTTACCGGAACTGATTTAGAGTTCGAACACGCCGCCTTTGGGTCGGATAATCCGAACGTATAAACAACATCGCGTGTGATACCGAACCTGCTAATGCTCACCGACGGTTCGAAATCCCACCAGATTTCAATAAGATTTTAATTGAAATTTTTGTATGAAAAATCTCTGCAAACTTTCAAGTTTGGGTCTCATCTCACAATGAGATGGATGTGTACGGGCCTTAGTCCATCAGGCATATGTTGGTATTATTTGCACTTGTCAGTAACCCATTAATGACCCACTACAGGGTCGGGTCTCCTCTCATAATGAGAGGTATGTAGGCCGCCGTCCACCACGCTGGCCTACTGCGGGTTGATGGACTTCACATGCCTTTGAGAACATTTTTTTTTTAACTCTCAGGCATGCAGGTTACCTCACGATGTTTTCCTTCACCGTAACAGCAGGTGATATTTAATTTTATAAAGCGCACATAACTTTTTTTCAAAGTCATTAGTGCGTGCCACTGGGATTCGAACCCGGACTCCTCGATTCGAGGTCGAATTATTAGCCACTGGGCTATCGCAGTTTCATATCGTCATCGTATCGAGCTGCCATTAGTATGGGAAGATGTCAAAACAGACCGACATATAACATACTAATGGCTGACATTTACTATGCATACTTTGTCGATAGTACCTATTCATGCCTACGGCACAGAATACATAATAGTACAAGACGGCCCACGAAAAAAGAAAGAAATATAGACTCTAGCGACGATACCATTAAGTTCAATTCAGATCGCGCAGCACTTATCACCTACGCTCATAGATACCTACATCTTGCATCTGTTTCTAGCGCGCAACTGTTACCTTTTCTGACGAAAAACGGGGTTGTGTTCTTTTAAAAAATAAATGAATCTAAATCGCTAGCTTTGTTAAGACAATTAAACACAGCACAGTATATTTTTCTTCATGTTTTAAACAATGCAACCAACAAATGATGTACGATACCTATATAATCAAAGGAAAAACGGAACAAACCTTACGCGTACCTACGTCACTCAGCTCGCGCGCGAGGCCCCACTGACTAGCCGTCTCGGATAGGCCGCTGTAGCGTAGGTACATTTTGATACCTACACGGGGAGTGTGCCAGGCCTGCTTACGGCACAGTTATTTAAACCAGTTTCAATCAGCTAGTGCATCCCCCGTTTTCCTACAAACAACGTATGCGATGCACAATCCTAACACGGAACGTCGAAGCCAAAATGTCAGCGAGGCCGAGGGACAATCCAATTACAAAATGTCACCCGCATCTCACATCGCAGATTGACATTCAGAGCCTAAAATTAATAATTATTATGTTTCAGTTTATTTTGGGCCCCTTTGATTTGGGTCGGAGGGATCGGCAAATGAAATGTGAGGCGTGATTCCAAATCTGGCCCACTGATTACCTTTCGCTGATCGGAAGTACGGAATAAAAGTAGGGAGCAAACGGGTGTGTAGACGACCTGAAGTTAAGTGATCCCCATGGGCCATGGAACGTTGAGATGAAGAAAAAATCCTGTCTGAGGTTGTATGTGAGTGGTTTGCTACTCGTGAGAACTGATGATGGTGAACTGAACTGGCAATGTTCGCCTCAATTAAAGTATCTCCGGCAACCATGTCTCCACAACAGAAACAGAAAACCAGCGACAGATCAAGAGTTCTGAGGACGCGCCCCCACGAAGTGTGTTACGGTCGGCCTTCGGTTTGATTCATACTACCTAAAAAGTGCCTATTTGTAATATGTAGGGTAGATGCAATGATACTAGATTAATAGTGCATGCGAAGACACGATTCCAATACACCCCCTCCCCCCTCCCCTCGCGCCCTAGGCTGCAGCCTAATTAGCTTAAGGGTTAATCAGGCCTTGAGAAAACATGAAGGACGTGGTACTTTACGATGGGTTAAAAGTCTGGTGGTATGATACCACCCAAGGCTACTACTATGGCTTTGCAATAAACCTTTTGAAATGATTCTTTGAGCTCTCATACTCGTAGATCTCATAAAAGATCCGTTAAAGAGGTTACATTTCTAAGAAGGCCTGGAATATTTTTAAATGGCTGTTCAAGACATTCTAAGTTCAATTTCTAAGAAGGGCCGATGTATTTCTGTATCGAAATTCGCGTTACAACTGAGAATACGGGAAGGCGGTTCCGCAATAAATTGTAACTTATCATCTGCGGCCGACTGGGAACAAGGGGTTTGTCATCGTCGATAGCCGCGATAACAACCATTCTAGCCTAGCTGTGGTTTATTCCTAATGTAGTTGTTTATAAGAAGTACAACGGATGCCCTTAAAGCCCTGTGAAGTCCTATCAAAAACGCAATGGTTTTCGAGATATTTCAGTTTAATTGAATTTGAAGATGTCACTTTTATGGCAACTATACAGCCATGGTAATTTTTTTTCGATCGCCTGCGATACAATCAAATGTTTCAGACATTAGCATATCGTTTATGGACCATTTACAAATTACGATCAATCTATCAAGTTCTAGGACGACATAGTTTCTTAATACCGGTATTTAAAATAGGCAACCCAGCATTGTAACAACACAGTTTAGCCAAAATACCAATTTATTTTAACCGTTCTGACACGCACTAATGTAGTTTAGGTACTACCTACTAATTGCTGTAACTGTGATTGAAGGAATAACGCTTTTTTGGGTTCCTTTTTTATTGAAGTAACCCTTTTTCACTGCTCTGTATCGTATAGCTGTCTGTTTTCATCACAAGACTCATCATTTAAATCTGGAGGTCCATATTTATTTTGCAATTTTTTATCTTACACGACCGGTAATTTCGGTGGATTTCAGTAGACGGTTAAAGACCATTTAGTATATATTATAGAACACGTATCGAGCTATGAGCTAAGTTTTTTTCGTACCGACACCAATCTGAAGATTGCGGCATGAAATGCGGCGCCATAGGAAGAGACAATATTTAATATCTACGGGATAATATTAGTTCGAAATTTTACAGTGCATTACGGCCAATTCACGGTTATTATGTTTCATTAATATTATTAAACATTGAAAGAGTGTTAATTAAAAATAAAGCAATTTTCGTGATGATTTATCTAATGCTTTATTAATTTTTTAACTCTTCTAAAAATCTTTTTCCTCTGTTGGTTATTACACTGTGCATTTTCGTCTGGTAAGCTGTGTATGTGTGCGTTTCGTTTCGGAACTGCTAAAACTCAGACTAAGGGTACTGGAGTGACCGTTAGCTCGTACATCAAATACGTAGGGATGTCCTTCCTTCCTTTCAGCCCTTTGTCCACTGCAGGACATGGGCCTCCTCTGATCGGCGCCAATCTGCCCGCGCCCGGTCCTGGGCCCTTTGAATCCAACGGTTTTCCACTGTGTTTTTAGGTCGTCAGTCCACCTGGTAGGAGGGCGAGTTGCTTTACCTAGATACGATCGCCATTCGAGGACTTTTCTTCCCCGCGAACGATTTGGCACTTTAATTTACTAACTCTGAGAGCTGTATCGGCCCTTTGTCCTACTACGGATTTTGTGATTTCTGATTCTTTCGTGTAAAGGAATACCCTATGGATATAGCCTCAAAATAGGTCAAAATGGGAACACCCGTGCTTCTAGTGTCAAAGACTTTATAATTTGCCATATTGCTGAACCCTTAGTCAGCAGTGCCACGAAGGCATACCTGTTTAATTTCGACGTCCATACCGCAGTGTGATTAATGTTCTACAAAATTACGTTATCGCTAAGCAAACGGAAAGTGTTCGCATGTAATAGCGCAGAGTAAGGCCGATAAAGGTACAAGATTAGAAATTATTTACTAGTATTATTTGTTAAACAAAAACTTGACTGCGTGAAGGATTATAATATAAAACCTTTCATAATTTTACTACCTAGGTACCCAATTTTGATCACCGGACCAATGACTGTAAAAAAAAGTGATGTGCGCTTTATAAAATAAATATCACCTGCTGTTACGGTGAAGGAAAACATCGTGAGGAAACCTGCATGCCTGAGAGTTCACAAAGATATATGTAGTCCACCAACGGGCAGTAGGCCAGCGTGGTGGACGGCGGCCTACATCCCTCTCATTGTGAGAGGAGACCCGACACTGTAGTGGGTCATTAATGGGTTACTGACTGACTGATTCAATATTAAAAATACTGATCGGTTTCGACGAACGGTAAGCAAAACTTCTGAAACTTCGCTCGCTCCTCGGATGCCGCAACACCCACATTTTCCTGCGAAGCCGTTCGCGGACTTATAATTTTAAGCCTTCTTACAAATTTCACCAGTAACATGTTGCTATCGTCATTTCGTTTTCCAGTCACTCAGAAGTTCGAAAGTCAAAGTCAATGTCAAAAGGTTTAAGAACCTTAAAAAAATCCGCATAAAAAATTCTAGGTCTTTTGAGATAGGTCTGCGACCACCTAGTGACACACAGCGAGGGTTTTTTAGGTCTCCTCTTGGGTATACAGGATGAATTTTTCAAGGGATAAATTGGGAACAATGGCCATAATTTTGAACGCTAATAGTCAGTTAAGTTTTGTATGAAAGAATACGTTTATAACAAAGAGCTTATATATTATCCTTAAGTTTGCCGCATAATATCAGTACTTTCCAGAATTCATACCTTATTATTGACACTGTCGAATGATGTAATAATACGTGGTGTAATTTTTTCTTCATAATCAATAGGTTCGATACCTTAGGCTTAGGTGATTTTTCAAAAATCCAATGATGCAGCTTCAGTTTTCATCAAAATCCGGCCCCAGACTCCTTTCAGCATTTTACCAGCATTTTACCAAGGAAAACATCTTGAACAGCTTAGAAAACTATAGGAGCTCTTTTACAATAAATACTCTTTGTAGATAAGAAAACTCCCTTTTGTTAATCATTTACCCCATTTTAATTTATATTACACTTCTATAAGGAAGGAATGATTTTAAAATTTATTAAATTTTAAATTAAATTTTAAAGTTTAGAACTACACGCCAAAAAAATCCTCAAATTAAATCACAAAACCGCTTCAAACTTTGTCAATTCTGGAGAGCGACCAAACGGCCTTTATTCTGTTTTGTTGTTTTCTTCACGAAGTTGACTTTCCGAATTGAAAAGACTCGATTTTGGTATTTAGAGAAAGTGACAAATTTTTGACTTCTGTATAAGTGGAGCTCTTTTGTAGTCTCTTTTAGGATTAATATACATCATAGATTCTCGCCTTTTGAGAAATCGACAATTTTGCTTTTGAATAATGCTACATTAATGCTGTAATTTATACCTACTTAAAGCTCTACCTACTACGTTATCGATTATTAGCATAGCTGATGAATCAAAAAGTAGCTTCTAAAAAATAGAAAGGCATCTTCCCGTAATTTGTTTATTTGTATTAACCGTTTGTTTGAGAGAGATTCGTGAGAGGTTTGAACTGATAAGAAATCTAAATTTTATCTCTTGTTTTTGTGCTTTATGTTGTGTAATTTTATTTTAAGTGGTTGTACGATAAATCGTGTTTTGAAATAGTTTTAGGTAACTGAATTTTACAAACATAATATTTTTCCCACAGCAAAAAATATACGAAATTTCATCCAAATTTGTTCAGCTTTGTTTGTGCGAAAGAGTAACAAAGTTCCATCCTTCCTCACAAACTTTCATATTTACAATAGTGATAGGACTAAGTTATTTCCTCCAGGACAAGGGTTTTTTCCAAATAAAGCTGAGTAGTAGGACTAAGTAATTCCCTCTAGGATAAGGATTACAAATAAAGCTGATAAAAACTTTCTCAAAGTTTTATCGTAAGGATCCGATTTAAATGGTTATTGCTTGACTTTCTACTACTTTAATTAGTTCCCATCTCCGGGACTAAAATACCTAGTTCGCTGCTGGTCTCAGCCTCGATGAGCTGAGCCACGAGGTCCCGTGCACGGGAGTGCATCCGGGTGAGGTGCACCCTGGACCGCCCATGCCTGATCAACGTGCGCCCATGCCTCACGTGTTTCACATCACTCCGAAACTCACAGTGCACCAAAGACGCGAAATATATGAATAGTAGCGTCCGCATTTTCAGTGAGCCATCGTCACGTGCGCACCGCACGAGCGCCACACCGATACTGGCGCGCACAGCTGTCTGAGAGCGATTTTGTTTATTAAATAATCTCAAGTTCGGGAATTATTTGCTAATTAATTTCTTAGTTTTCGTGGGTGTTTGTGAAATTCGTGGCTATGACTAGTTGAAGGGTACCGTTCGTAGTCTGTAATTGGGTAAAGAAAAGTTCACCTGAAATGTTTGGGTATTTCTTAGAATGTTCCTGAATTTCGGGACTGTGACAGTAGCTCAACTATTAAAGAGAGCGGTTCTTAAATAACTTTTAATAAGGTAAAAAATCTTTTCTTGGAATGCTGGTTACGGAATTTCATACTAAATATGTTTTTTTAAGTTTTTGTGCTCTGAGTTAAAGCGTACCGAGAAAAGTGTAGATATCTCGAAATTATGGTATGGGAATTTATTGCTATTTTGTTTGTGTTTCTGGTAGCAGTGGGCCATTTAAAAACAGTTTCTTAATAAGGTAAAGAAAATTTTATCACAGAATTTTGGTTTGGGAATTTTTTGCTAAATATGCTATATTTTTCACAATGGTTAGTTAAAGTGCGTAGTTTAGAAACAGTTCTTTAATTAGGTAAAGAAAAGCTTTTCGCAGAATTCTGGTTTAAGAATTTTTCGCTAAATACTTTTTTTTTAGTTTACTTGCTTCTGACAGTAGTTGAAGCATACGTGAGAAATTATTTCTTAGGTTTTATTTTGCTATTGGTAATTGGTAATTTGAATGAGTAAAGCAAAAACTTATTTAGGAATGTTTGGGAATTAATTAAGTAATTAATTTCTAAGTCTTCGCGAACTTCCTGAAACTAGCAAAGCGAGTAATTAAAGCTGTGGAAAAGAAATGCTGATTACAATAAATTCCATGTTTTTCTCAGAATTTAGGGTCGGGAATTTAGGTAGGTACTAATCAATTTCTTGGAGTTTTCTTAGTTGTCAACAAACTTCCCACTTTGGTGGATGATTTGATTGTGAAAAAGCGTTATATACATACATACACTCAAAGTTAAGATCGAAAAATTTATCAATTAAATTCTCAAAGAATCTGTGGCTCAGTTTCGTGGAATTCGTTTAATTTATGACAATGACATTGGTTAAAGCGGAACGTTGATAATCAGCTATGAAAAGAGAAGCCTGTCTAAACGTATTTGTTTTAGAAATACCCAAGATTTTTAATAGTATATTATAATATTAATTACTCTATAAAAACCAGCCTCAAAAAGTTTTTCAGGAATTAAATTCAGTTAATTATAAGATAAATAACTTTATTATGATTTTAAAATATAATAAAGGTATTTATCGATATAGACTTGTTTGATTAATCATTTTTAAAAATTCGTTGACTAATATTTAATTTATTAATAATACAATGGTTTAACGCCTTATTAACAAAACACCTAATCGCAATTTTTTTCAGTGCCCTGAGCTTGAACTAACAAAATTTCGTATAGTTATCGTATCGAGCTGCCATTAGTATGGGAAGACGTCAGATAGACTGACATATGACATACTAATGACGTTTACTATACGAATACGAGTCTTCATGCTCACGACACTGTTGAAATTGGGATTTTACGCTTGACGTCACAGTTTTATTTATAAAGCAAGCATTCTCTACAGCGCGTGCAAATTAATTCCTTACGAGGTTATCAAAATTTCACCGCCTCCAACTTATCTCAAAGACAAGACTTCTATTTCGTTGAACTCTTGAACAGAAAGAAAACGTTTACGTTGTCTGTCGGTCGGCGCTTATTCCATCAACTTTGAACATTTATTAAAAGTTGTAGTAAGTACTCACTCATCTTGAGCCGAATTTATAACTTTTTTACGCTTCTTATATTGTTTCATAACTTTAGCGTTACATAGACTAGCAAAAAATGGAATACGGGAATGGAAATAGTGGAATGGAAGAAAAGAAGGTTTACAGGTATACGGAATGAAAAACATCAACAGGTATATTAGTGACGTTTTAAAGAAAAATCTCTCGATGTATAGCTTAACTCAATCATACTTCCTTTTCGACAAAAATTTATTCAAAATATCTTCACATTTAGTGTTGTATCAGGTCTACAATTTAAACGATAATCTATTGATATTTATTAGAATTTGTAATATTTTGCGACAGACTGTGAATATCTAAATAGGTAAGCTAATACAATCTCACATGACAGGTTTTCGCCTCAAAACGGTTCATCAGGCGACATGGACCCAGGCTATATAGACTAAGTTCAGTCTATAAATACGGGTCTTACAAACTGATGGCTCGTTCACAGTGCTTGCTTTCTAGCTACTTGGCTTGTCTACTCATACGCTAGTAGCTTAGCTAGCCTAAACTGACTACACGACACATAGTAGTTGCTGGCCAATCTTGCATGTTTCGTTTACACGGTCCACGCTGCTGCCTATCCAGTAGTACAAGTAGACAGCTACTTGACTTGTCCACTCGTACGCCAGTAGTTCGGCTCGCCTTACCTGTCTACATGACATATAGTAGTTGCTGATAAGTATTGCGAGTTGACACAATGACGTCACTAGTTATGTCGATATGTTAAGATATTGTCGAAAAATTGCTATTAGACACTATTGCAAAAGATACGAAGTGGCAAAGTTGACATTCAAAAAGAGCATATCAAAATCTATGAAGATACCAATTTTAAAAGCTTTCCAGGTAAAAGTACCAAATGATTTTAGTCAGTAACAGTGCGAGTTACTGCACAGCAGCTACTCGGCAGATCGACTCGCTAGCTCGCAACGTGTAAACTGGCCATAACAAGATAATAAACCTATAGATGTGCTACAACGCAGCGACGACAGCCCCGTGGCTTAGAATTAGCTCAATTAAGAGGTCGAATTTAACCACTAAGCTATCACCGCTTTATTACGAGTCTACCACCTATAAACCAATCCTTTCCGCATTTTGTATAAGTAAGCTCTATAAAGGTATAAATTCATGTTTTATGTACGGTCCAGCAGACTACCGATATCAATCATAAACATAAATAAAATGACCAGTAAACCCTTTGGACCCTTTGCATCCCAGCGACAGGCATAAACCAACCATGGACCTGGATAATTTACGGATCTTTTTGACGTTTCCACGTGGCATATTACGAAAGAAGATTTATTAAGCGCACGCTTGCCCAAGGACATTGTGGAAGGTTTTATTCCAAATTCCGTCTTTATGGTGTGATGATGTATGACACAATATGCAACACAATAGGCGGGAAGGATATTGTTGCTTGCTTCGAGAAGCATTGCTATTTTTTGGTAGAACTGTGTTGCAAATGTTTAATGATCACTGTATTCTATGGATACAGTACCTTTATTCTGAGTTTTAGCAATGCCAATGTGGACTAAGAGAGTGGCGGTACACCTATGTAACTTGCTTCATAGTTGCAATGAATATAACTTTATAACTTAAACTACTGATAGCCCTGATAATGTTGGTAAAAATTACAAAACGCCTCAAACACTTTACGCAAACAATTACTATATTCTTTTATCCTTAAAATTTAGGGCTGGGCTAAATCCCGTTACTCTCCGACCATATTTTTTGTGTTCGGATATTATCATTATAATCTATTCAAAACGATTTTATCACTTCCCGAAAATGTTTGCCAGCTTTGCAGCTATCGCAAAATAAAAGAGAGGCAAAAATAATAATTGGAATAGCAAAGATTTCAAAATTCGTATTCCATCCACCCTCACAAACATGCATTTATTATAGAAGCAGGATTATAATATTCCGTATCTTTAGTCATTTTTTCTCTCCATGAAACCAGAATAACAGGATAGCAAGAAGATATTTTTCTTTCGGATTGCAGTGGAATATCCAACATTCGCATCATTAGGTGCCTCGACCCAGTATTCCTTCATTGCAAAACTATTTTTCATTTGTGCATTTGCGCAGCTTTTTATAATACCCGTATTTTTATCTCAACTAATATAAAGTTCATCGTATGTTATGGTGAACTATTCTAAAGCTTCGAACACTTGAAATCAAATAGTTACATTAGCGCTACGCCGTAGCGCGTAACGTCTACGCGCTCGTAGCTTGAAGGCAGGTATCTTAAATTAGTTAACTCGATTAGATAACTCGAAACAACGTCGATATAGACGTTTCACGTTAAAACCAATGGCCGTGTGCACCGACAGACACCCATACAATATTTTTCTTTTCTTATTTACTCTCTCTTTCTCTTATTCAAAATCATAATTAACTAATAATCGCTTTAAAGTTGTTCGGTCTCGTGTCAGCAGTGAGACCTGTAAGTACCGCTGCTGTAAGTAGCGGTGACTCAATTATTTCTGATTCAATAATCCAGTTCGCGTGTCGCCTGAGCTTTGCGGAAACTCGTTAGGCTTTAGATTGGTTAGTGCTACTGAAACGGAGAAATGATTTTGAAATTTTTAAGACCGTTATAAAGGATTTCAAAGATTTATTGGCTTTCGTTGAATCTCCTTTTACAGTCAGTTTATTGTGTGGTATTCTGATTTTATACGCTTGTTTTCTTATAGTTCAGTGTTAAAACTGGATTGTTTTAAAGTTTCTATTTTATGGATATATTTTCAAGTAGGTAACAATTTTTACTAGGACCAATGACGATTGTCCGCGAAAAACTTCGAAATAACTAAATCGATTTTAATGAAGTTTTAAATATCGTTTTTTATAGTAATTGAGTAGCAAAAAGCATACGTGCTACCTGATGTTAAGTGGTAAGTTCTGCAGCTCATGGACGCCTTCCAACCTCAACCTCGACATCCAACCTCAAAGTGACTAAAAAAAGTCCATTGTGCAGTTCCTTTAATATTACATACATACATACATACGTGTCGAATTGATAACCTCCTTTTTTGAAGTCGGTAAAATGCTTTTACAGTTTTCAAAAATTGCATGTTCCCGGTTACTCCCAGTAATGTCTTTACTATTAAATGCCGAACACGAATTCCAGCGAGGCATAAAGGAATTTAGTCGACATTTTGAGCACCATCTGAAAATTGAGAAAAGTATGCGTGTCGTAGTTTTCGAATTTACCGGTCGTGTACTACGTGTGAACAGTCTCGAACATTCCATTCGATTTTCAAAAATACCGCCACATTTTCCGATTGGAGGTGGGACAATTTTGTCGTTTATAAAATTATTACCAGTATTTAGAACGTAGGGAAAATTAGGGATTTTGATTTTATTTGGAATACATTGAACGATTTCTGTCACGCTTATTATTTATTAAGGTGTAAAAAATGCTACGAAATAATGGTGCAAAGTATACATACAATTAAAAATGGTATACTATTAGAATAACTAGATTTACTATTATAGACATACAGAAATTTTTACACACATGACATACTCGTACATGGCATACAAAAATTTTGTTTCGATCGTGAAACGGAAATAAAAGTATAGTATTACGGTAACGGTACGGTATTTCATGACTTTCTGGTACTCCCAAAGTAGTACTGAATTGAAGTCTCTTCCAAATACAATTGTCTTCCAAATTATTTAAACTTTTTTGCTACATTTTTAACAGACTTCAAAAAATAGGAGGTTATAATTTTATTCCGCTACATATTTTTACCTTAAAATACCAAAAAGCTTGAAATAAATACTTTTTACAAAATTGTCAACCATCTTCCGCCTAAAAAGTAAGAAATAGTTTTACAGACCTCCAAATTTTGGTATTTTTGGAGTCTGTGGAATCCAAAATTCTCTTTTTAAGATAACCTCATTTATTTATAAAAGTTTACACAGACTCCAATAATAGATACCATAATATTGTATTCTGTTAAATTATTTCTTACTCTTTAGTTTGAAGGCGGTTTAAATTTTCTTTTTAAATAAAATGAAAAATAGTTATTTTCGCTACAAAGTTCAGACTAATATACCTAATACCGTTACCCCGTAGAAAATGTAAGGCCGATATAACCAGGTGCGATTATCGTAACTCGACGTATTTCCCACTCACGACTCAATCTAACTGTGAAATACCTTCCCTTGTTTCTTTCAAGGTTTTTACAGTTTAATTTCAAGACGTTATTAGTTTAAAGGCGTTTCAGAGGATCAGCGTTACTGTGTTGGTCGTTGGATTTTTAATACGGTGTGTGTCAGTAACCCATTTATGATGTACTACAGGGTCGGGTCTCTTCTCACAATGAGAGGGATGTAGGCCGCCGTCCACCACGCTCGCTTAGTGCGGGTTGGTGGACGAACATGCCTTTGAGAACAACTCTCAGGCATGCAGGTTTCACGATGTTTTCCTTCACCGTAACAGCAGGTGAAATTTAATTTTATAAAGCGCACATAACTTTTTACAAAGTCATTGGGATTCGAACCCGGACCCATCGTTTCGAGGTCGAATTCTAAACCACTGAGCTATCACCGCATTTAATACGGTAGGTAAGTATTATTGTTTAAAAAAACTGCCAAAAAATCTTCACTCAACTTACAATAATAAGGAAGAAGATATATAATTTTCACTATCTATGTGTAAATAATGTACGGTGAATAATAATTATGCATAATATCGGTCGGTGTTGGATGTAGATAGGTAGGGTAGGGTAGGGTAGGTGTACCCAATTTTAAAACTGAATATTTTTGATGCTTATTTTTTTAGTTTTTTCAAGTTTTACATCAACATATTTAAGGTAAATATTAAATTATTGAAGACCAGAACAAGTCTTTAGTATTAATAAAGACCAGAAATCTTATTTAATGTGTTGTAATTTTTTTTTGTTATTTATTATTTAGCACAATCGGCTATTCTATATCAATGAAATCAATAAATTAATCAATGAATATAAATCCATAACCGTTTATTCGAATTTTTTTATGAAATGTCTTATAATAACCCGATATTAGTCAATCAAAACCGCCGTTAGTCTGAACCGAAATGGCTTGTTAAACATAAAATAACCCTTGCGTGCTGTCGGGCACCTCAGAAGTAAATATCTTGTTCTCTGCCTTAGCACTGCGGCCGACAACCAATGCTTCAAGGTTTTATTACAACCTCCTTTTACACTTTTAATTTTTATTACCTAAAAATTGTAAATATATATTGAACTTAATAATTTGCAACAACTCCTTGTGTTATTAAAATACATAGAA
Organism: Erynnis tages; assembly: GCA_905147235.1. NCBI lineage: Eukaryota > Metazoa > Arthropoda > Insecta > Lepidoptera > Hesperiidae > Erynnis > Erynnis tages. The sequence goes on along the minus strand of LR990073.1, from coordinate 13,753,691 downwards.
GTTAACTAGATTCCTCACTTAGGTACTTATTTAATGACATCATAATAAAAGCATATTTTTTTGGAGAATTAAAACCTTCCTTCTTTTGAGCCTTATTAGCCCCTCGTGCCACTGCTAGGCATAAGCCTCCCTTAACCAACGCCACTCCGCCCGGTCCTGCGCCCTTTGAATCCAACGATTTCCCACTGTCTGGAGGTAAATAAATAAAGAGAAGTAAATAAAGATTTGATATAATTTATAAATAACAAAAATCTAGCACACCAAACTGTTACCCATTTATTTATTTACATATCGTTGACTGCCTTCTAAAAAAATCTTTTTCTGCTGCTATATACCATTCCACCTGAAAGCCTACGTTGATGAAAGTATTCGGAATCAATCAGTATTTTGAGAGATTGCCTCCTACACCAAATTCAATTACGTTAAAAAATAGCCGCAAAACATTTTCAGTGATAAAAATCGGTTACCTTAACACAACTTTTACCGACACCGTGTTATCGTGTATAACGGTATTCGCTTTTCAACAAAACGTTGAATACGCAAAATGTAACTTTGGAATACCTGAACTGTGCCTATATTTTAGTGAATACGACATATTATATAAAAGCTTTTGCTCGTACAATAGGTTTCCTGACGCGTAAAACTCTTTGACGATTCGCTGAGGTTTCGGGTAACATACAATATTTGTTCAAATACTACTTTTATATGAATATGTTGTAAACGTTTTGAAGTCGTACACTTGTGTAGCACAGTTACGAGCTACTCCTACACAATTGTTACTCGTACTAAATGTGGAGGGCGTGACTTTTGTCTGTTACCCATTAATGACCCACTGCAGGGTCGGGTCTCCTCTAATAATGAGAAACGAAACATGCAGGCCTTAGTCCATCATGGCCTAGTGTGGATTGCTGGACTTCAGATGCCTTTGAGAAATTTTTTGTGAACCTACAGGCATGCAGGTTTTCTCGCGATGTTTTCTTTCTTAGTTTCCAGCAGGTGATGTTTAATTTTAAAAAGCGCACGTAACTTTTTTAAATTTTATTGGTGCGTCTCCCGGGAGTCAAACCCGGACCATTCGGTAAGATAAAAATTCTTTGTTATAGAGCGTGTATTACCTCGTGGGTTTTATATACCTGCAATTGTACAATGAAAAAGAAATTTGAACGCTTTATTTAAAAACCGGATCATTGCTGTAATCATACTTAGAAATGTAAAAATCTCTGCTCTCAGTACGACTAGCCACATACAAAAAACACATAAGACTATTTCAGAGCTTCCGCAGTAAAATCTATTTATAATTGAAGGTATATTGAAAAAAGAACAAATCCATTTTCATGGGTTCGAGGCTAATTTGGCGGCGCGGGTCGTTACTTGTTATTCTAATAGCACATGTCACGAACACGTACACGCCAACCCTTTTAGGCCACTGTGGGCCATGTACTCGTAACAACAGTAATTGTGTTTCTTAATCATACTTGGCTCATTATTTCCAGAGAATGAAAAAATAATTGAAAAAAAATTAAACCGACATCAAAAAAGTATGACATAAAATTTGTTACATACTTTAGGCCTAGTTTTTGAGGTCGGTGTCTTTAGTATCAAGTATTTTGTTTCTATTGTTAAATGTTGGCACAAACCTCAAAAATAGTAAGCCAAAAGTATGTAACAAATTTTATTTCATACTTTTTTGATGTCGGTTTAATTTTTTTCAATTATTTTTTTTCGTAATTTTCAGTTTTAAGTCCATATCAAGGAAACTAAAGGACCGATTTTGATGAAACTTTTACCATTCCCTAAGTTGAACAAAATGAAAACAAACGAAATAGAACGAACACGATCCATCAATCAGTTTCGAAGATATGCGTGGACAAACATATCTACATACATACATCCATGAAATTTGGTATATATACTTGTTTGGAAGATGTAGTAGACCAACATAATTATGTTATAATTGGGCAGTTCTGAGAATATTATATACATACCTACGTGTCGAATTGACAACCTCCTTTTTTGAAGTCGGTAAAAATCTAATTTTAAATGTCTGTAATTGATATAAAAATACGAGCTACAAATTCAAATTTCTGCGATTGCGTCCAAAAGTTTGAACTGGTGTTAAAATACGATTAAATTCTAATAGCCATTAGGGGCCTAAAGTTATATTAAATACGTGATGCTGAACTCAAAATAACACCCTAATTAGCCTATATACATTAATATTCACAATATAAGCTTTTACTTGTGACTTCGTTCGCGTGTGTTAAAATTTTATATGTACACAGCACACAGCATACTCCACCACGCTGCTCCAATTGGTGGAGAAATGGGCTAATGGCCCACCAGTGTCGGATGTTTTCAAACGGCCAATAGGGCTTCCGACAAGGTGGAACGACTGCTATCGTATCGATAACAATCGGGACAGATCGATTAACGTGCCCTCCGAAGCACTTAATTCGCTGCTAGCGGTCACCCACCCAGGTTCTGACCGCGCCCGACGTCACTTGCGATTGCGTCAAACGCGCTTCTGATTAGACTTCAAATGTCTTTGAGAACATTTTGTAGAATTCTCAGTTATCAGGTTTCCTCACGGTATTATCCTTCATTTTTATAGCAAATGATATTTATTTTGTAAAACGCTTTTAACTTGAAAGTAATTAAAACTTGTGGTTTCGTGCCGTAAGGAAACTTGCATGTGTGAATTTTCTTCATAACGTTCTCAAAGGCATGCCATGTCATCGCACTAGGCCAGCTTAGTGGACTAAGCCTACATCCTTCTCATTTTGAGATTAGACCCGACCCTGCAATGAATCACTACTTGCAGATAATAGGCATAGACACTATACGTACAAACCCCCTCGTAAACAAAGAGTTGCACTCAAATGTTCGATATTTCAATTCCCCAGAAACGAAAAAGCATTGGGAAGAAAACTACGATTGAACTATTTCAATAGGTCGGTATTATTGTAATGCAAACTTTGCTACTGCGATCGCTACGCAAACCGAAAAGGCTTTTAAACCTAAGACAATAAAGTTCATAATCGCTTGACGTTACTGTACACGTAAGTTTCGCTCGGCGGAAATGTGAACTTAACCACAAGAATTGTGGTTCACTTCGAGCGAAATTTTGGTCGCCTCCGCGCATTGAAATTGAAAAATTCGTACATCTACTTCGGAATAGGTTTTCTTCTTGCAATGCATATCATTATCATCTTTAGACTATTATCGTACGTGATCGTACAAACGTTGGATTAAGTGTGATACTGTGGGTTTGTGAAACTAATTATGGTCATACTTTGATATTTTGGTTCCCATGGGTCATACTCGTAATGTGTTAATGCAGACGGGATGGACAAACTCGAGCTCAAGAAAAAAATTATTAAAAAAAATTAAACCAACATCAAAAAAAAGTATGATGAAATAAAAAAATTTACATACTTTAGGCCTATTACTTTTTGAGGTTGGTGCCAAAATTTAACAATAGAAACAAAATACTTAATACTAAAGACCTCAAAAATAGGAGGAGAAAAATTTGTAGTCGACGTGGGTGGGTGTGGAATGCGTGTGTGGACTAAGGCCTACATCCCTCTCATTGTGAGAGGATACCCATTAATGGGTTACTGACATGACTGTTTTTTCTTTAAGTATGAGCAAAAATAACCCTTGAATCACATTAAGCGTGATAATAATTCTGTTCCGTTTATAGCAGTGAGATAAGTCGAGCGGCCTTACCCAGATTAGAACAGCTTACGGGGTATTGTCGAGTACAACACACTCCGTAATCTGTTTACAAGCAGCGAATTATTCATTACATTAAGAGTTTATTATGTTGGTGTGTGAATAATATTCAGCGTCCTTCAGTATTTAATATAATGGTCCCTAAAATATACTGTGAATAAGACTTTAAAAAGAAATAATACGTCTGCAACTCATTAATGACCCACTACGGTTGGGATAAGGTAAATAAAAATATAGATAAGGTACTTATCACTGGCGATCGTTGTATCATACCAAGACAAGTTATCTTCTCAAACCATTAGAGACAAATCCAAAGATTTATCTCTCATGGGACGATAGAACATTAGATCTTAATCACACTTGACATGACAGCTTCTCAAGTGAGCGTCGGGATGGAGGCTGTGATAATCCCGAGCTTATCCCCGTTAGGGGAACGCTTCCGCTTCTTAGAGATTATAACGGGAAACAAGAGTAAGAGGTGTGAAATATTGATTTTGGTTCGGACGGCTATATTAGCCAGGCATTTCTATTTCTACAGAATAATATTACGCAGCCATACTTTATTTTGAAATTGCTATGAATGCATGCTATGCATTTGAATCCTTGTGAAGTCTAGAGTTCTCTATAATGTTGTCAAAGGCCTGTGAAATTGTGAAGTCCACCAACTCGCAAAGGACCTCGTGATGGACTAAGGCCTACATCCTTCTAAAATGAGGAGTCAAGACCTTGCTTAACATCAAGGCAGACTTGCTTATCTTATTTGTTTAGAAAGATGTCGAACTAATCCTGAATCGAAGTGTAGTAAGGAATAACAGTTTAAAATTGAATTAATGATAATAATAATAAAGAACGCTTTACACTCATAGCCTCACACTAGGATACCCTGTGTCGTGGGTGCCATGGACACATACAAGACAACAACACAACACACCCAGACCAGGAACAGAAATGCAAACTTATCATTCAAATCTCTGCTCTGCTGGAAATCGAACCCAGGACCCTAAGCGCGGCGCACCGGTGTCTGAACGACTACGCCACTCAGGTCATCAAATTGACCTGAAATTACTCGAAACATCTGTTTTGTTAGCTCATACTAATGGCTAGTGGACTAATTGACTCGGACCCGTCAGCGCGTCGCTGCAGCCGATTGGCGCAAATTGGATTGATGCGTCAATGTATATTGACTGAAGTGATCACTCTGTACGTGGAGTGGTTAGATTGACGTTTTGATTTATTAGCAGCAGTGCTAGGTTAGGTTTAGGTAATATTAGGTATATATAAATAAAATCTTATACATAAAATTCTCATGTCACAGTTTTAGTTACCATATATACTCCTCCAAAACGGCTTGACCGATTTTTATGAATTTTTTTATGCATATTCAGTAGGTCTGAGAATCGAACTACTGTCTATTTTACATATCCGTAAGTGATAAGGGTTGTCCACACCTATCCGTAAATGATAAGGGTTATCCACACCTAAAATTTTTATTTTTTTCGACAATTTTATTTTATTTTTATTTTTTAATAATGTGGCATCAAAAAATACATACGACCCTAAATTTTCACCCTTTTATCACCAATGCCTATTTTTTAATAGTCGAATTTTAACGCTCGATAACTTATATGGCAAAACAACGTTTGTGGGGTCAGCTACCTTTCATATCAATTTAAACGTTTATACGGCGAAGTCAATAAATTTACTTCTATATCCATCGATTACGCCAGTCTATCTGTTGCTCGAGCTTACATTCGAACCAGTTTATCCTTTTTCTGGCTCTTTCTACAACGCGGCTTTGCATGCCTATGTTCGGATTGGTGTCGGTGCGGATAAACGTAAGCTCGTAGCCCGAATTCTATATCCTATTCCGGTATTCAAATAGATCGGAGTTAGAAATGCCAGGAGAGAGGAGAGAATGTTCTTTTCCATTCCCTAGAATACAAAGACATCGCTATATGTACAGAGTAAAGAAATTTAGTGCTGCTTTTGTAAAGAGTCAAAACAAACTAAAACGGATTTTCTGAAGCTTTCCTCAAAATATTGCTGACCCTATTCTTCTATTATTCCGTTTTCTTCTAACTTTACGTCTTTGGGTTTGTTTCATTATCACTGATAAGACGCTAGTCTGATTTAGAGCGTTGAAATATTTTTATCAAAAGTGTATAATTTTTATCATTAAACAATTTAACCGCTAAGAGAAAGTGCGCAGGAAATTCAAACTTCTAAATGTTTGCTTCTTGTGTGAGTTTGTATTCAGAACAGGTTTTGTTTCATTATGTCTGTAACTCATTATTGACTCACGGCAGGGTCCAGGTAATTATGTCCGTAAAATTTTTTGGCTTTAGGGGTGCAAAATTTTGGTATGTGTATCAATCATCTGTTACGAGTAATTTAAGTTAAATTTTTCAATGTTTGCTTTAAATTTTAATAGTGGTGGATTCCCAGCTCCCACATATTTTTCACTCCCAACGCAGGGGTTTTATCGAAACTCGTGCTTAAATTCTTTGACCCCCTCTCGAAAAATTTACCATTTTTTTCAATCAAAATTGCCTTCATTCAAAGTTAGCAAATTGAAATTAAAGTACAGATAATAGTAATAATAATTATATTTTAATAATTATTGATTCTTATCTCTTGTATTAAACAAACATAGTAATACAGTTTATTCTATATTATTCCATCAAAATATTAAAAATATTGTCTTTAAAATACCAGATTTATCGCCTATCGTTACTCGCAGAGTGTGCAACAGTACGAGAACAGTTGAAAAGATATTACTGCTTGTTACTCCACAATGTTTTTGTTTTGGCGACTTATAATTAAATTGTCTGCTCCTCAGTGTTTTTGTTCGGCATCTGTGTGAAATAATAAATCTTTATTATTTCTTCGGACAAAGCTGCTTACAAGTACGCTAAGAACAGAAGCTTTTAAAAGTTTCTAGACCTCCGTCTTGACATTTTCGCTTTGGAAATGTTACGGATAACTGAGATCATTTACCGTTTTACACATATAGTATACCTAATTTATAAAAATAAACAATAAAAAGAGGTTTTATATAGTAAATGAGCAAAAGGACATGTTGGCTACCTGTTGTTAACTGAGGCCTGCATCCAACCTCAAATAGAGGAAAAAATCCTATCTGAGGTTGCCTGCTGGTGCTTTGCCATTAAAGATCGACATTCATCCGCTTTGATCGCCCATTAGGCAAAACGTAAACTGGGAGAAAAAAGCGGATGGAAAAAAACTTCCAGCTCTCTTTTAAAAGTAAATAATATGTATAATACATACTATGGTGCAGTATGACTAGGCCCAAAACTAAACTACTATTTCCACTATTAGCAAACTTAGAGCTAGTCACTTCCGTTCTTCTACTGAATTCGTAATCTTGTACTCAAAAGCTATGAAACCGAATATGAAATCAGAATCTGCAACAGACTGAGTCCGGATGACTAGTGAAGCGGATGAATTTATGTTCTCAAAGCTAGCTTCTGTAACGCTCCTCATATTACGGATCTTGCAACTGTTCTATCTATTTCACAAACCGATTAAACCAATTTAATCGGTTTGTGAAATAGAACGGAATGTTCTGAATTTTGCCTTTGTAACAGAGATTCTGATACCATACAAAATGTTGAAAACGTAAATCTCTCAAAAGGGCACACTAGTTGATTCACAAAACCTGGACAATCATCGATTTTACAAATAAATATCGCCTCACACATGGGGCTATGCCATACTAGGATGCCATGTGCCGTGGGTGCTATGGACACACAAGACAAGAACACAACACACCCAGATCAGACACAGAAATTCAAATTCATCATTAAAATCTCTGCTCTGCTGGGGATCGAACCCAGGACCCTCCACGCAGCGCACTAGTATGTCTTAACCACTCAGTGCCAACGTACTGTTTTGTGACTTCACAATAATTGGTCTTTATCGTATAACATGTCTCATAACACAGACCTTAGTCCACTTTGGTCTATTGCGGATTGGTATATATATAGCGATGATAGCCCAGTGGCTTAGAATTCGACCTCGAATCGAGGGGTCCGGGTTCGAATCCCAGTGGCTTTGTAAAAAAGTTATGTGCGATTTACAAAATTAAATATCACCTGCTGTTACGGTGAAGGAAAACATCGTGAGGAAACCTGCATGCCTGAGAGTTCACAAAAAAAATGTTCTCAAAGGCATGTGAAGTCCACCAACCCACAGTAGGCCAGCGTGGTGGACTAAGGCCTACATCCCTCTCATTGTGAGAGGAGACCCAACCCTGTAGTGGGTCATTAATGGTTTAAAACATACATATACGTATTTGGTCTAGGTACAATACCTAACATTTATTATTCGATATTCCATTTCGATGTTCTAGTTAAACCAGACAAACCAGTGCCCTAACTAACCCAGACTTAGATTCTATAGCACTTAGTATTCCGGGTAAGTTTTCAGTTGTGTCCGGTAACTTAACTACTGCGAACCGAATAGTTCAGAGGCGAACTTTATAGTTCGAGCGGTTAGCACAAAGCTTCTCTGGGACTAAGTTATCGATCATCAATTTAATCTTATGAACTGGGTTCTTTTTAAAAGCTTTTTTATTTATCTTGTTTGTTCGGGTGGGTATGTCTGTTCGGGTGGAATCTTTGAACTCAATTTTGAAGTCGATATCTGCAACCGATTGAGCTGCAATTTTGTATGTTACACGTTTAGTTTGGATGACAACGCACGATACAATATGGGTATCAAATGAAAGGGTTTGTTAAGAGTAACTCGAAAAAAAAAGCTTATAACTTATTATAATTATGTAGGTAGCTTACTAGGCGGTAGAGCTTACCACCACTTTCTGCTGAAGCTGCCGTAGCTCATCCGGAGAGGCGCCTTACCCTCTTAACCCGCCGTGGGCCTGCATTTTCTTCATGTGCTTTGTATATTCCTTACCTTTTTGAAGGTCTGCATTATTACGCTTTATATGCGCGGATTGTTGCGCAAACTGTTGGAATTATATTGTGATTTTATTCTTCAATCACAAAATTCAAACCCAAACCGACATTTTTGTTACGCTTATATCTTAATTCTTTCTTCCTCGGTATCCCGTGTTATCACTCGTTCCAAAATCTTTTACCGAGTGAGAGGGAGGTAATCGGTTTAACACGCAGGCTCTGATAAGTCTAATTAACGGGATGTAGTCGGAAACTTCGCCTTAATTCGTTAGACAATCTAATAGGTAATGTTTCGGGAAGGGCGGATGAAGGGCTTTTCGTGGGTGTCGTGAAAAATCACGCAGGAAATAAGGGGTTTTGGTCTTTGATACTCTACATAGTAATTTGCTAAGGTAACGAAAGAAATATTCAATCTATATGCCAAACCTAGCCTCTTTACATTAGTTCATTGCCCTGAGCATGAATACTATACGTCAAAGTACGTATAGTAAACGTCAGTTATTAGTATTATATTTCAGTAGTGTATATCATTATGTCAGTCTGCGTAAGTTCTTGCTTGCATCAATTAATATATTGTTAAAGAATTCGTATAGTTCGTTTACACGTACGACCATTTGATAAATATATAAATAAAATTTAAAAAACACAATAAAATTCTTCTCAAATTAAGTAATTCTTCTAAACTTTTACCACGATCACTAGATCAAGAATTCATAGCCTCAAAATGCCGAATAAAATTCCGGTGTTATTTTTGAGTTGCATATATTTTCCGACCTTTCGACACTCGTGTCGGTGAACTAACGGCCCATAAACGCACACCGCGGGCAATGACCCGTAAAAATGTTTTCCAATACGTGATAATTACTGAACGCAGCAAATTAAACAAATTATTGTCCATTATTGTACCACATTGTTATTCATTGCAAGTAGATTTTATTGCGATTACCCTGAGAAAAATTAAACAGAGCAGAACAGAATAGAACACGTTTACTCGGCACATCACAAAATCAATTTAAGTACCTAAGATATAATTATGTATGTCTTTTAATTACAACTTTTTTGTAAATATTGCAATTCTCCTAAAAAGGTGAACATAGGTACCAAAACCGAACCAAACCAAAAACTATCCTGTATTCATGCATATAAACGTTTTTAATTGTATTTATTTTTTCATTTTTATCGTAAACAAACAAATTCGTTTGTCAAATACTATAAACGTTTGTCAAATACTACAAATGTTTTAATTAATAGTCATGAAACTTCACCAAAAGGTGACACGTAAAAATGTTTATACAGCTATACAGGTTACTGGACCTGAACAAACAAATCAGTTACGAACGATTGGCTGCGACCGGCCGTTGAAAGTTGTAATGTTTCTTTTAAATGTACGATATGAATGTAACTCCAAAACATTTTATATTTAGCCAGTATTTTGTTTTTTTTTTTTTTGTTCAGAAACCATGCAAATAGTTTAACCGTTTCGACCGTGAATTCTGAAAAACATAAATCCCGTTTTTTTAAGTACTGCTATATTAAAATGTTATTTATACCTCTCATATCTACTACTCAGTAAGGTCTCTAACTTTAATAGAAAAAGATCTGAAGTATATCTTACCAAGTCACACCCGTTTTGATTAGTGGAAATACAGGCTCCTAGTGAGGCTAGTAACGCATATAGTTTCAGAGATATGGACTTCAAACTAAAAATTAGGAATAGAATTCTAATCACTGAACTAAAAATAACTGTAAAACTCATAGTTCGAACACAAATTGCTTTCTGTATTCACAAATTCACAAAGATATTTATTTTCACGTGAAAATCCAGTCGCAAATAATACAGTTAGGTCCGATTGGGTGACCTTTGAAATAGCCGTTGAAAGTTTTTCAATTTATAGAAAAAAAATGCACCAGTCAACAATTAACAGTGACGTTGTCGGTATTTGCTTAGTTGAATTTTTGAACCCAATGGATTTATTTGTTTAATTTAGTTCAATTTTTTTTGCTTTTTTTGTTATCCTTGGATTTGAAAAAATGTTTGTATGCAATTTCATGGAAACGTGTACGAAAAATACTGAATCAAAAAAAATACCTAATAATAAAAATCAACGTAACATAATGAAATACAAAAAAATAAGTTTAAGAATAAAAATTATTTATTTCCATATACAGATTATTAAAATAAAGTACAAATATCTTATTACAAAATAATATACAGTAAATTAATCATGCAATAAAATAAAATCAAAGAAAGATGAACAGTAGCAGTAAGAACACCGTGAAAAAACCTGTATGCCTGAGCGTTCTCCATAATCTTCTCAATAAGTTCTCCAGTTCAGCGTGGTGAACTCAGGCCTACTTCCTTCTCATAGTGAGAGGATATATAGTCACCAACGGGTTACAGACATAGAAAAACAAATCTTTTCCCTTATGTTCCCAAAAAATTCATCCATGGCTACCCGTTTAACACTCAGTTGAAATGTCTCTACCATGCTCTAAACAAGACACTCAGACGCGTCACCTTGCGTCCCTTCTAAATCACTATAAAATCTTCATAAACTCATAAGACAGTAACATCAAAATGCTGGAATAAGTTGGAAAAAATCCGAGAATGCGACCACAAGCTGTGAAGTTTATGACGGTCCGAGATCTGTTTTCCGTAGTGTGACAATATTGAAAGTTCAATGTGGGACACTCCCAAAAGAAATGTAAAATTTGAGATATTTCCAAAACGTAATTTTGTCGAGACAGCAGAGTTACATATTATTTAAATAAATTATGTGATGTGGACATGAACTGACATGATGGACTAGTCTATTTCAGTCACATTTCAGTTGGATCACTTTGGTAATCATTCTCAATTCATAAATGTCCAGTTTATTAGTATTGCGATATGAAATTAGACATAGAGATTTTATAGATTGAAATAGATTGACAGCATATCAAAAATGGAACTCCAAAAAGATTTTACCACTGTTATTCAAGTGGAATAGAATAATAACACAAAATTAAATCTGATCTTTATTTTACTAAGCCCCGGTGAGCTGCAATCACCTTATTTGGTATCTGTAGTTTACCACAGCACACTATTAATATTTTTCGTTTGATGGTTTTTCTTAAATCACTAGTCACTAAAGTCTGTCTCTGTCAGGATCCTTCGCAACTATACCAAGCAGTCACCCTAACTCTCGTCATATAACGCCACGATTTCGGCAAAATTTTTACTTTTATACCGTCGTAAACCATTCTGTTGCATAATGTAATTCTCTGTGTTCGGTGGTGAAAAGTGATCCGACCCTCAATTTGAAAGACAATGAAATTAAAAAAATAACAGTAACACATTGAAATAATTTTCGTAATGCGCTATTAACATGTCATGTCATTAATAATCATATTCCATAGTAAGTCCAAATGCTAACAATACATACCCAAATTATGCGTTTAAGAAAAATTAAAAGCCAACACCTTGTAACAAAATCTTTCCTCACATACACCGTCATTCACGAAGATACATGACTGAGTGTTTTCTATCATTTTTAAAGACATATAAAACGATGCCTGTAATTGGCTCACGTGTATATAAATTATAATGTATGTTTGAACTATGGCCTCTCAGTCTGAGAATAGACTCTGGATTTAGCCACTAGTGGATTGCAAAAAAATTTTATCGTTTTTCATATCGATAGGACGTAAAAATAATTTTAATCGAATGCTCTAACTCCCATAACAGTCAAGCAGAAACTAGGCAAAACTGCGAAAGCTGAACTCCAAAAACTCAGTCAGATTCTCAGCTCACTTCATAACGAACAAAACAAGCAAAAATAAATTTTCCAGTTCAAATGAACGACCGAGATTAAAAGTTTTGAAACAATACAATCATTTGTTCCGCTCACGAATTACGAGAAGATGTTTTGTTGCCATCATTAACAGAAGTGTTCTTGTTCATAATTTTTGTAGAAAAGCGCCCATAGCCCCGTTGTCTGTAGATCGAAGGTTGTAGCTAACAACAGAACACGTCACGCGCGTCACACCGAGACTGGCCAATCGGAAGACGTATCCTCAAACGCGCTATCAAAGTTCCATAGAATTTGTGCATATATACAAATGGTCCGAAGTTAGCGTTGGGTCCGCGGTCCCCAGGCAGTGACATCGCCTGGTGGGTGATCTCCCCTTTTCCTCCAAATAGGTGATTACAAGCGCGACTCTTTCTTAGTGTGCGGGGTGTGACCAATAAGCTAGTCTCCGGTCACCGACACGTAGTTTAAAATAAGAACTCGCGTTTTGTTTTTCTATGTCGACGGTTGGCAAAGCTAATCTCATTGGTCAGTTTCATTACCCCTCGCACCCCGCATACCATGGCATAGCAGTCGGCCTCTATCAAGTAACGTTAGGTGCAGAAAGCTTAAGATGCTTTAAATCATCTTGGTGCTCAGCGCTTTCTGTGATAGGAGACCTTAGCGCTACAGCAGCAACCACAGTAGCATTGTAAAGCAGCGTGTTTTCCATATCTTGTATTTCGGCTGGGAAAATAATTATCGTTGTCATAAATACTTTGTTTGAGGCGAACATCTTAGTTCTCAGTCAGTCAGTAACCCATTAATGACCCACTACAGGGTCGGGTCTCCTCTCACAATGAGAGGGATGTAGACCTTAGTCCACCACGCTGGCCTACTGCGGGTTAGTGGACTTAGTTCTCATAAGTAGCAAACTATCCGCATACAAAATCAGATAGGATTTCTTCTCTATTTGAGGTTCAATGCGGTTGCTTGGACTAAAATGATCACCTAACATCAAGTGGCCTGTCCGTTCGCTACTCAATTACTATAAAATGTTATCACTATAAAACCCCTTTTCCCCCAGCAACAAGAAATTTGGTTCCTTCATCCTCACTGAAGCCATCAAAAAGCTTAAAAAGTCTCTCCGATTCGGTAGTAAAATATTTTATAGGCCTAAAAATAACTTGATTGTATTCTGTAAACAAACTTGGGATGCCTTTTGTATAAGACTTCGATTCTTCGAGTGATCTGTAAAGGGTTGTTGTTCAAGTGTTAGATTTTTTTTGTCTTTTGAGGAAATAATATTATCAATGGAATTGCTTTTGTACTTCTGTTTGAATTGATCTTCTGCGCTTTACGTATTCTCAGAAACGCTTTCCACTTAGCTTATGTTTCTTTGTTTTAATTTAAATTAAACAGGGTCTTAAAAAACAAATTTATTTTTTCCATTACCTTTTACTCGCTTCGTCTCGAATTCGATACGTTATACGTTAAGTATGAAAGTTCATGCAGCCTTATTGGTTTGAGTGAAATAATAAAGCAGCCATGCTCATATAAACCCAGTGACGTATGAACTCTATCAAAACCAAAGTTTTATAATTTCTCTAAGCATCACACACGACAAATGAGACACAAATCACATCGCACGTCAAAGTTACACCCCTCTATTTGCGTCGGAGGTGAATTATAACGAAGAAACTGCAAAAGAAATTGATGATCGGTCACTTAGTTAAATTGATTCGCCCGCAGGATACTATCAGTGGTGATCTGGGAGTGATATTTCACTCTGAACCAGTCATCAATTCCAAGCAACAGGTGGAATATACGGATACGTTTTACTTTAGAACGTTTAAGGGTATGTATTAAGCAATGATTAAATAAAAAAAATTACCTGGGAATGTATTATTATTTTTGAGTCGTGGGTATAATTGTCATGAATATGAAAGAATTAATGAATTTAATTATGAAACTTGCAATTAAAATTAGGAAAAAATGCAATTTAAGTAAATAAGTTGAAATTTAATTTTCAGTCTTCAATTTTAGAATCTGTGAGATTTGTAAATTGTAATGTACATGTACCATTTATGACATTTGTAAATTTTAATGTAGGTACTAAGATTTGTAAATTTTAATGAAGGATCTGTGAGATTTGTAAATTTTAAAGTACAATCTGTGAAATTTGAAAATTTTTGATAAAAACGGTGCGATCCGTATTTTTTTATTTTCGCTGCGACATTTGTAAAAATATACGGACGTCACGTAAAAAAGGTTCACATAAAAATCCAAATATAAATAACTTTTTTCCTGTTTCATGTCGATAAAAAAGTCACAACATAAAACTTGCAAGTAAGCAAATTTGACGGAGGCCCATCCTCCCTTCTCCCGTGGGATCGAAGAATTCGCGGATTCGTTTTTCTGTAACGCAAAACGACAAACTGAAAAAATATTTTTTTTTAAGTTTTTTTTTTGCAAAATATATTAAAAACCTGTTGACAATCTTTACCTTGTCGTTGGTGAACTTTCTTTACTATTGATATATTATACGGGTTTGTCGGTTTATCTCCTGTAAAATTGTAATCGTTAATCATTAAATTTAGCAATAGGCAAAATTAATATTTTTGCTAAAAACTATTAGGCACCGCATGTCATAATTTCTACAAAGAAACAATTCAGTCAAAGCATTAAGATAAGACCGCCATTTGAGCAATGTCCTATTTTTTGCTTATTACTGATTCTATCTGTTTCTTTCTATGTGAATGTACAATAAAGAGTTTAAATAAATAAATAAGGTGAGAAGGAAAGGAAAAAGAAAAAGAAAACATCATGATTGGTTTCGAACTAGTGACCGTAAGATATAAGATGTAAACTCACAGTAAGATGAGCTCTAAACTAATATGATGAAGTGGTCTGTACTAGCGTAGATTTCGCGCTCGTTACCCTGTGGATGAGACTTGTTTGTCTAATGTGTTGTCTGAAAGCATTCGCCTAGCATGAGGCGTCTATTTGGTTACGTAGTCGTTGGTTTTTCTATTCTGAGGCCCTAAAATAGCTTTACCGTTCCGCTGTGTTACCTCATGCAAAAAATTATACACCACGTGAAGTCGAATCGACAAGTGGTTTCCAGTTGGCGTGTTTCGAAGCGGGATAGAGCGGAATAAGCTGAAGTGGTAGAATTTTATTTATTTTACCAACTACAATCGTTAGGGAGCGAAAATTTCTGGAAACAGCCGTAGTGTTTGGAAATTTTATGTTTATTCATCCGTTTGTTTATATTTTATTTCGAAATCTTGCTCTTGTCGTAATTACCATGTCGCACACAAAAGTTAACGAAAACGTCATTGCGTACGTTTTGTCGCATGTCAGTGCGTGTTTCAATTGAACAACTGCATAGAGCCATGTTTTTAAATTTGGTCATTTGGTTGTTTGGTTGGTTCTGGCAAGTTGGACAAGGGAGCTAAAACGAGGTTCGGGTTCAAGTCCTGATGTCATGCACCGATGACTTTTGTAAATTACGTGCAATAAAAAATTTAATGTTGCCTACCGTAACGATTCCTCATAACCATTACCCGACTTTGCGGTAGGTCACCAACAGACTGGAGACAGCACGCCAATGTGTGTACATAAATCTACTTATTTCACATTTACAAAGACGACGGTAGTACTCAATTTTCGTACGAACTGCAATAACTCTTCCAGCTATTAGATAATAATCTTAGAACCAACTCAGTCAAGGCACGTCTCAAATCAGTCAGATGAACGTGACTTTCGATATCCACTGTTATAGGTACCTGTTTTGTGCAAAATTTCTGCTAATACTCACGCTTTAGCACCTTCAAAATACGACGTGAGCTTTCTATTGAGATATTTTCCAAAAGCTGACATAACTATGGCTCTAAGGCGGATATAGAAATTCCTATTCAAAAACGCTTTTCAGTGGACTGCTCGTGTCAGGTAAAGTAACGTCAAATTGTCCTCTTTTTCAAATTAGAAAATGTTTATGTCAATAACAATATTCTTTATTTCTTTCCTTCTAAAGTCTATTTATTGATACCCGTCATTATTATGACGAGCTCTAATCTGATAATTTATTGAATTATTCATATTATTATTATTCGTACCAGCGTGGCGCTTTGATTCGACGTTGCGTTGATGTAGAATTCCCATTACTAAAACGGGTAAAACGTTCTCATTTTAGTTCAAAAAAGCGCCAGGCTTGGGCTTTTTACTGATGGTCCTACTTGCGTTGTATTTTTAAATTTATATCTGTAAATAATAATACTGAATAATACTTTATTTATGAATAGATTCACCGTAGTGGACAGATATGCCAGTAACCCATTAATGACCCACTACAGGGTCGGGTCTCCTTCTCGTAATGAGTGGGATGTAGGTCTTAGTCCACCACGCTGGCCTACTGCGGGTTGATGGATAGACAGGACAGATATAAACTTGGAGAAATAAATTTGGGGCTGCATACTTTATTGGAAACTTCTCATTTAACTCAGTAGGTAGAAGAAAGTTAAGAGAGGTAAATAACAGCAATCACAACTTACCATCAGGTGCAAATATGACTGGTGGAGTGGCGACTTCCTCCAGTCATCAAGAGATGGCGCCACACGATCCTGAATCACGCTATCGAAGTTTTCTACATCGCTGGCATATATACAAAACTCCGACATGACGTAATCGGAGCACGGCCGCTTCCCGGCATGATCACCTAGCCTGATGGGAGGACTCCCTTTGTGAAACTGGTTGAACACTTAATTGTTAAATGTAATGGAACGCAACCATTTTAGTTTAAAAAACAAAAACGAATCTAGCAACATTATGGTACTTCCGCTCTCTTCCCTTTTTTCGCTCGTACGTTGCAAGTGACATTTGTTAAATAAAGATCTCAAGTTGTATCCGAGCCTTTTCAATTTAATTACCACAATCACGCTAATTTTCCTTCATGGTAGCAGAGCGTGGTTCCGTGTGGTACTGTTGGAAATATTAGAAAAGTGCAAATTCAACTTCTGTTGGCGGAATACTTACGGTGGTAACCGGTGACCGGATTTTAAGGTTATATCTACAACGTGTTACGTGATATTCGTGAAAATAACCCTTTCACCGCAGTAAAATGGGCTCAAATTTGTTCAATCTCGAAAAATTGATCGGAAGAGAAAACTTCGCCACGTGGAAATTTAGTATGAAGACATATTTGGAACACGAGGACCTGTGGTGTTGTATCGAGCCACCCGATAACCTCCCTGTACCGGCAAGTAAAGATGTCAAGGCGAAAGCCAAGCTTATTTTATTACTTGATCCTCAAAATTATGTACATGTTCAAGAGTGCACGACAGCAAGGCAGGTATGGGAATGTTTACAACAAGCTTTTGATGACAATGGCCTCACGCGAAGAGTAGGTCTGTTGAAAGATTTGATAAACACGACCCTAGAATCAAGTAACAGTATAGAGGAATATGTTAGTAAAATCATGAACACTGCTCACAAACTCCGGAACATAGGATTTGATGTCAATGATGAGTGGCTCGGAACGTTGATGTTGGCCGGCTTACCCGATGAATACAAGCCCATGATAATGGGGCTCGAAAGCTCTGGCATCAAGATTAGTGCAGATTCAGTGAAATCTAAACTGATACAGGAGATTAATACTCAGAAGTCCACCGCCTTTTATTCAAATACTAAGAAATCAAAAAATTATAATCAGTCCGTCAAACAAAAGGGGCCAAGGTGCTATAATTGCAATAAGCATGGGCATTTTGCAAAGTTTTGTAAAAATGCAAAGAGAACACAAAAAAAGGAAGAAAGCTCCAGCTTTGTAGCAGCATTTTCTGCGAGTAACAAGAAAAATGTTGATAATTATTGGCTTATAGACTCAGGTGCATCCATGCACATGACGTGCAGACGCGATTGGTTGTACAACGTCACAGAGCCACCCGTGAAGACAGTGACTGTGGCAAACAGAGAGTCATTAGTTGTCGAACAAGTTGGATGCGTGGATATACACATCGGGCAAGGAAACAAAATACAAGTTAAAAATGTTCTGTTTGTTCCAGGATTGGCAGCAAACCTCCTTTCAGTCAGCACCATTGTAAAGTGTGGATATGATGTTGCATTCAACAGCAAGGGGTGTGACATAAAGAACTCAAAAGGAGAAGTTGTGTGTTCTGCAGTACTGAGCAACAATTTGTACATAATGGACACTGGTAGAGAAGTGGTCCATTTCACTTCGAGTGCTGCAAGTTCCAATGATGCATATCTATGGCATCTCCGTATGGGACACCTAAACATTTCAGATGTGAAGAAATTACCAGATTGTGTAGAAGGTGTGGCTCTGACTCCGGATAAAGGTAACGTCGTCACCTGCACTCACTGTTTTGAAGGCAAGCAAACTAGATTTCCATTTAAAAATGTAGGTTCAAGAGCGACGAGACCACTTGAACTAATACATTCCGACTTATGTGGCCCTATGGAAAATGTGACATATGGAGGTATGAAATATTTTATTACTTTCACTGATGACTTCACTCGAATGGTTCATGTGTATTTCCTGAAAGACAAATTAAATGTTCTTGAGACCTTTAAAGATTTTAAAATTAAAGTGGAGAATGAACTAAATTATAAAATTAAAATGATTCGGACCGATAATGGAAAAGAGTATTGCAATTATAATTTTGAAAAATTCTTATCTAATAATGGTATTGTTCATCAGACATCTACTCCGTATACCCCCCAGCACAACGGCCTGGCAGAACGAATGAATAGGACGCTAGTTGAACGAGCAAGGTGCATGTTGTTTTATGCCAACTTGGAGAAGAAATTATGGGCTGAAGCTTTAGCAACTGCTGCATATATTGTGAACCGGTCCCCGACAAAGTCTCTGGAAGGTAAAACACCCTATGAATTGTGGAAAGGTAAGAAACCTAATTTATCACATTTAAAAATTTTTGGCTCTGTTGCTATGGTACATGTACCAAAAGAGAAACGACAAAAATGGGATAAAAAATCAGAGAAAATGATATTAGTGGGTTATTGTGATCACTCG
The DNA here is from genome assembly GCA_905147235.1 of Erynnis tages. NCBI lineage: Eukaryota > Metazoa > Arthropoda > Insecta > Lepidoptera > Hesperiidae > Erynnis > Erynnis tages. The sequence continues at coordinate 13,734,198 of LR990073.1, read as the reverse complement.
AAGGGGTACCGTTTGATGAATCCTATTACACATAAAATAATAAAAAGTAGAGATGTTCATTTCATTGAGAAGTATAATGAAAATGTTAATATACCCATTCCATGTGATATTAGTCCAGACAAAGAGAGTCAGTCTGTTGGAAGTAGCTCCGCTCCGCCTGTTACCAGTGGTATGCAAGAAAGCACTTGCACCCAGGGGTCATTGAAGAGAGACTTGAATACAATCACAAGTAATAGTGAAGACTCAAGTGATTATAACACAGATACTGGGGAACTAGATGAAACTTACTATCCTCCCGTTAATGTGAGACAGGATTATAATAGCAATGTTACAGTAAGGTCACTGAGGCCACGTAACATACAATATAAGGAAGATAAAAAGAGTTATATGTGCTTTTTAACAAACTTGACTGATCCACAGACTGTTGAAGAAGCCCTGTCATCTCCACAAGCCAGTGAATGGAAAAAGGCCATGCAGGAAGAATATAGTTCTTTGATGAAAAATGAAACATGGAGCTTGACAGATTTACCTCCAGGAAAAAGGGCTTTGCCCTGTAAATGGGTGTTCAAAACGAAAACCGACCAGAGTGGAAATATAGTACGCTATAAGTCAAGACTTGTCATAAAAGGCTATGCACAGAAACGGGGCACTGACTATGAAGAAATATTCTCACCAGTTGTTAGGTATACAACTATCAGGTATTTATTTGCTTTGGCAGCCAGATATGGGTTGCAAATTGATCAAATGGATGCTGTTTCAGCCTTTCTCCAGGGTGAAATTGATAAAGAAATTTACATGCAACAGCCAGAACAATTTAGAGAAGGATCACAAGTGTGTAAACTTCATAAATCCATATATGGTCTCAAGCAGGCAAGTAGATTGTGGAATACCAAACTGAAGAGTGCTTTAAATGAGCTGGGATTGGAACAGTCAAAAACAGATCCATGTGTCTATTATGATGCTGAGAAAAGTACATTTATTGCTGTTTGGGTTGATGATCTAATAATACTCACTGCTCAGGAGTCAAGAAAAATATTATTGAAGGAAAAATTAAAACAATACTTTGAAATGAAAGATATTGGCCCAGCAAGTCAATGTGTAGGTCTACATATTACCCGAGATGGTGAAAAAGTAATGATAGATCAAGAAAAGTACATAAAGGAAATTTTGGAGAGGTTCAGAATGTCTGACTGCAAACCAGTAAAAACACCATTTGAAGTAGGTATGAAATTTAATGAAGAAAATGAGGATGAAGAGATTGACTGTCCTTATCAGCAAGCTATTGGTTCCTTGTTGTATGTGGCTCAAGGCACTCGACCAGATATCGCTTTTGCTGTGAATACATTGAGCAGATTTAACAAAAAACCTAATGCTACACACTGGGCGGCAGTGAAGAGAATCTTTAGATATCTGCAAGGTACAAAAAACTTAAAGTTGGTTTACACCAGAGATGGTAATGAAGAAATCACAGGGTACTGTGATGCGGATTGGGCCAGCGACGTGCGAGATCGCAGATCATGCACTGGGTATTTATTTACATTGCAGGGCGGTGCTATATCCTGGCGGTCGCATAAGCAGCAGACTGTCGCGCTGTCGACGGCTGAACGGAGTACATGGCGATGTCATCCGCGGCGCAGGAGGCTCTGTGGTTGCGGCAGCTGCACGGCGAACTCTGTCAACCGCTTAACGACCCGCTCATCATCTTCAGCGATAACCAGAGTGCAATAAGACTGACTACAAATGATTGTTATTTACCTAGGTCCAAACATATAGATATTCGTTATCACTTTTTAAAGAGCCATGTAACTAATCTAAAAATTAAATTCTTGTATTTAAAGGGTGAAGAAATGATAGCTGATAATTTAACTAAGGGCACTACTGCTGATAAGCATTTGTATTGTATAACTAATATGGGGTTGTGTTCCTAGAGAGAGGGTTAGGCATTTATATTGTGTAGTTAAACAAAAATGAGGTTGTGTTCCAAGGGAGGGTGTTAAATGTAATGGAACGCAACCATTTTAGTTTAAAAAACAAAAACGAATCTAGCAACATTATGGTACTTCCGCTCTCTTCCCTTTTTTCGCTCGTACGTTGCAAGTGACATTTGTTAAATAAAGATCTCAAGTTGTATCCGAGCCTTTTCAATTTAATTACCACAATCACGCTAATTTTCCTTCATTAATAAATAACATATGAACTTGGGATAAATTATATTTATAGTGTAATTTCGAAGCTGCTGTAATTAAAAATTCAGTATACTTCTACTTTTTTGAATTCTAGAACTGGTCAATTGTAAAATCGCAAGTGCCACCCTCTTATAACAATAAAGATTGTCTCAAAGATGATTACTGTAAGAGATGAAAGCGTTCAAATTGAAAGGAAAAGAAGAGAAACTTTCAAACAGTTCGCTCATTCATGGCCGAAGCTAAAAAGGCTGCGTTGCTGTTTCAAGCGCTGCGATTAAAAAAGATTCAAGAATGAATGGATTCGTCGATAGCAAAAGTTTAAGCTTCGCCCGGCTGAGAGTGGCTTGTTGAAGTGATCGAAAGTTGAATTAAAAAGTGCATAGCCTGCAGAAAATTCTCGATCGCCAGAATTGGGACGAGTAGAGTACTTGGCTACATTTTGAGCCTTTTTCGAATCGTTATTTTAGCGTCAAGTGAGCAATCAGATTACGTTAAGTGGTCATGGCAGTCCATTTTTTCCTTAGACGAGCAGTCCATTTTTTCCTTGGAGGAGGGAAGAAGGAGAGAAGGAGGAGTTCGAACTCCTATTGATTGGCCGCGACCCTTTATGTCCCACTGTTGGGCAAGGGTAGAGACCCGGGGGAGAGCAACAGAGTAACACAATAGGGGAAGACCTGAAGCATACTCCACCACGCTGCTCCAATGCGGATTGGGGGAGAAACGGGCCAACAAACACAGAAGCGCGCATTTAATTCGCCACCAGCGGTCACCCATCCAGGTACAGACCGCGCCCGACGTTGCTTAACTTTTTCGATATTTTATGATCTCCTCAAGCAGCGGGGATATGCGCACTATAAATATGAAGTACTATTTTGTTCTATTTACATAATTATAGCCGTATCCTTACATGCGTTTCTCTTTCAAAAGTAGTAGTAAAAGGCCTTCAAAGTCGCGGAAACGCTCATAAATATTGCCCCCCCATCGGTCATACGTTCAAAGGTATACATGCCATGACGTCACTTGATGGATCGTCTTTGATGTTGCATCATGCATAATTTGAAGGTAATAAGCGTTTATGCTCCTACAAAAGAAAATTAAGTGGCATAACTTGTACCGGAAGCGTTATTAACGCCGTTTATATTTCGCGGTTATGAAAATAATTTCACAAGGGTTTAAGGAAAATATAATAGAAAAGTAAAGAAGCCTTTATAATTTGACTAACGATAAATTAATGTGTAGCTTAAATGATTTAGTTTCATGCGGAAAGTCCCCTAGTAATAGTAATACAGTATGTGCGCATAAAAAAAAAGTTATGTGCGATTTATAAAATTAAATATCACCTGCTGTTACGGTGAAGGAAAACATCGTGAGGAAACCTGCATGCCTGAGAGTTCACAAAAAAAATGTTCTCAAAGGCATGTGAAGTCCACCAACCCGCAGTAGGCCAGCGTGGTGGACGGCGGCCTACATCCCTCTCATTGTGAGAGGAGACCCGACCCTGTACTAGGTCATTAATGGGTTAAAACAATATGTGCGCATAGCCCCGCTGCTGAGTATAGATCGCAAGCAACTGAAAAAGTTAAGCAAACCGGTCAGTACCTGGATGGGTGACCGCTAGTGGCAAACTGAAATTCGCACTCCCAGGCTTTGGAGGACATGCTTAGCCTGTCTTCTTATCGATAGCAGTCGCTAAAACTTTTTGGAGGCCCTTTGACGGTTTGACTCGACATGGGTTGGCTATTAGCCCGTTTCTCCACCAATCCGCATTTAGGCCAGCGTGGTGGACTGAGGCCCACATCCTTCATATTGTAAGAGGAAACCGCAGTTGATCATTAATGGGTCAGACATATCAAGTCACTCGAACCCGAGAATAAATGAGTACATGTACATATAAATTACTGCTAAAACCCCCAATTTCACAAAATCGACAATTAACCGAAACGTCACTGAATTTTTAATTACTTAGGCAATTGTCTGGGGATCTTGAAATAGTCGCAAAGATACCGTGTCCAAATTCAGCTGGTAATGGACCTGTACAACCATGACCAAGTAACGATTTGAAATCTGGAAAAACAATGAGGATATACCAGTGACGCACGGGTGTAGTTTTAACTCATCATTGTACATAAGAATAATAATGTGGTTGGGAACAGCTGTAGCTGTTGAGAGGCGCTTGTAATCACCGCACATATAGTTGCTGTCACGAGTGGTGAGCACAACTTTCATTGGTCGGTTTGACATTGACTGCGCTGCGGTGCACACGATTGGTTCGTCAGTCGTCAGCTGGTCAGTGTGCGTCGTCTATTGGTCCAGCGCGTTTTTTCGGCTGCTGTACATTGGCCGAAAGTATACAATATCCCTACCACTGATAATCTGTGCTCACGACTCATGACGGTTACTATACCACCTCAAGCTCGTCTTATGTAGCGGTGGAACTCCTCATGATTGATCTGATTGGTCTTTCTCCAATGGTCTTTCTCTAATAATCCGCGTGATTGATCTTTCTCTAATGTCCGATTGTCACAAATAAGCCCTAAAGAACAAAATAGGCTAAGAAAAGATAATAATTTTAGGTATTGATTGTAAATTTATACAAAGCACCGTAACGATTCACCGTCGTCATTTTGTAACGATTCGAAAACCAATAATTCCTCATTCCATTTAACACTTCAGTACCTCAAGTTAAATTTTAAGCGAGTAAATGGTGTGCCTTTATCGTTCGCTAGTACCTATCAGACAAGTAGGTAATTAAATAAATGAAACAATTTGGCGTCGAGCTCTCAGAAGGGCGGTTTGAGGGAGGTTTTGGAGCAAAAATTAAATTTGTGCCCGTTGGGTACAAAATAAATTCGCAGCTGGTGTAAATGTGACGGGGTTGATCAAAGTCACACAGTGTATCGTTTTATATGTAGATTCATCGTATGAGTTCTCGCCAATTATTTTTTTTTTTCATGTACGAGTACGAGTACCTACTAACATGTCGCGGTTGGTTCCCGCTGGTGTATACAAGATACACCTTCTACGTTCAAATTATGTATCGTGTATGTTATTTACGAGATGAAAACACATTTAAATAATGTCAATTTTTTTAATTGTTTACCTTCAAATTTCTGTCCTAAAAATTACTATAATATCAGTTGACTTATACTTAGGAGGTATCGAAATATTAAAAGGAGTATAGACCAGTAAGTAATGAAGATAACAAGTAAATTAAACGACATCTAAGAGCCAGTGAACGGCTACCTGTCAAATACATGACCAGACATGGGTTTTTGTACCTACATTGATGCGCCGAGTTAGGGACTCACTAACCCCTAAGTGGTGGACACGGCGCGCGCTCAAGTAAGACCGGTATCGATTTTTGGCAAATTTTAAATGTATTTCACCACGTCTGCCCTTTTGATATTTGAAAATATATTATGAATATTATTAACGGAAAATAATAATGGCAGACCATTGTCGCGCAGTTTACACTAGGGCAGACTAGTTTTGAAACTTTAAATGGCTATAGTTTGGAATGTTACTTGTCGAGTTGTTTGCGTGCTCTTTTTATTCTAAGGTCAGTACCTGCTTTATGCCCACTGTTGGGTACTGGTCTCTCCCAACAGGGGGAGGCCTGGAGCATATTCCACCACGCAGCTCCAATGTGGGTCAAAAATTGGTCGCAGCCGGCCAATAAAATTTTGCAACGAAACTACGACACTGAAAACTCACAAACACCGACGATTTATCTCAGAAATCTAAATATAAACAAAGCCGTACACATCAGCACATAATTAACATGCTTATTCTAGGAAGTGGCTTCCCAAAAAGTACGTAAAGGACGATCCCAAGGGAGAGAACAAGCGCGCGATATTCTCACCGCGCTTTGATGTTCCCCGCACCGTGGTTATCGAGTTTGCTCTTCGAACGACTACATACTAAGAGTTATATTTGCTTCATTCATTAGTTACCTACATATAACGTGACGCTGAGTACCAAAGCACAAAAACGAGGTTTGAATAATACCCACGGGAACGAGGCTGCGAGTAGAAGCTGGTCTCTATATACTGTTTGAAACTGACATAATAATATTTTATTATGTCTGCAATATATATAGCGGTGATAGCCCAGTGGCTTAGAAATCGACTTCGAATCGAGGGGTCCGGGTTCGAATCCCAGTGGCACGCACCAATGACTTTGTAAAAAAAGTTATGTGCGCTTTATAAAATTAAATATCACCTGCTGTTACGGCGAAGGAAAACATCGTGAGGAAACCTGAGAGTTCACAAAAAAAATGTTCTCAAAGGTATGTGAAGTCAACCCGCAGTAGGCCAGCGTGGTGGACTAAGGCCTACATCCCTCTCATTACGAGAAGGAGACCCGACCCTGTAGTGGGTCATTAATGGGTTACTGGCATGTCTGCGATACCAAAGAAGCTATATTATTATCTACCTTACCTACAAAACCTTACCTACCTACTGTCGTTACAATATCTTCCACGCAACTAAGTTCGCTTAAAAATAAATGGGTTGCGGTAGACCATAAGACTAGAGTCATAACTTAAAGGTTATCGTACACCGTAGGTATTTTGTTAGAGTTCAGGTAAAATTCTATATGCGGAGATTATATTCGATTCTTTACTAGACATTTTGGTCGCCATGTCATGTTGCGAAAGTGATGCATCCTTACGCCATGACATTCCACTAAAAAGTGAAGTTACTTTTGGTACGAAATAATCAGAGGTATTACCGCTTAAATCTCGCTTTATTTGCAAGAATGAGGTGTACACAATTTGGTCTTATAATAACATCTCAACTCATATTCTGCCTAGTAAGGTATGCAAATGATTTTATAAAATATAAAGATTAGAAAATAGGATTGTACATTGTTTAATTTTAATTTTTACGACCTGAGTGGCGCAGTGGTTAAGACGCCGGTGCGCTGCGCGGAGGGTCCTGGGTTCGATTCCCAGCGGTCGGTGCAGAGATTTGAATGATGAGTTTAAATTTCTGTTTCTGGTCTGGGTGTGTGTGTTCTTGTCTTGTATGTGTCCATGGCACCCACGACACAGGTAATCCTAGTGTGGGGCTATGAGTGTGAAGCGTTATTATTATTAATCTTATTCTAATCAGTCCTTTTTGACATTTTTATTTATTACTAACATTTTATTTAACATTAACATTTATCCGAAATACATTATAATACACATTTTAAAAGGTCATTTAATTTAAATTCGATGTCAGATTAATTATAATTACTATTTAATGTCAGTGTACGCTCACTAGTCGTGAACGTCGTAATATCCCGACATGGCGAACATGGCACGATTTCCCGCTGTCGGCTATGGCCGTCTATGGCAGTGAAAAGGTTAAACGTGCCATTTTCCGGAACTATCATTTGGATTTTAATATTGGTACGAAAGACACATTTACGAGAAAAGTTGTAGGCTACTTTTTACTGTAGAAGAGTGTACGTTTGTTTGGTCTTTTTTCACTTAGAAAAAGGGCGAATTCAAGTGACTTTCTTATAGATTAGCTATTGCTACATTTAAAAAATATTTATTCTTAAGAACAAAGCCTCGAAGTCGGCTAGTTATTTACAACATTGCATGCTATAGGTATACAAGAGCCCTTACTATTCTTGGGTCGATCAAGGACAAAGGCTCGCTTCACTTAACTGTTGAGGCGACAAAGAAAAATTTCGAGGTGATTAAGTCCCTTGTACCATCCAGAATCCCTTACTCGTCCGAAACCCGAACGCGAGGGACACAGTAATATAATTACTATGGAATCGTACCTTTTGCGGGCAAGGTTATACAATTTCATGGGATCTTTAATTGCATGGGATTTTACTGTCGGAGTTGGCATTTTTAATTATGGTGTATTGTATTTTTGTTGGTTAAAAACCCCTATTAAATAAGCAACCGCTTTTTGGTGGTCCAAACCTGTGCCCACTACAGGGTCGGGTCTCCTCTCACAATGAGAGGGATGTAGGCCTTAGTTCACCAAGCTGGCCTACTGCGGGTTGGTGGACTTTACATACCTTTGACGTTGAGAACCTTTTTTCTGAACTCTCAGGCATGCAGGTTTCCTCACGATGTTTTCCTTCACCGTAACAGCAGGTGATATTTAATTTTAAATAAGGCGCACATAATGTTTTTTACAAAGTCATCGGTGCATACCACTGGGATTTGAACCCGGACCACACGATTCGAGGTCGAATTCTAAGCCACTAGGCTATAAAGAGACCCACCCGGCAGTGGGTTATTAATAAGTTATAGACATGCAAGAGCTAACTTTGTAGAGTGAAACATTTTGCTCATGCGATGCGAATAATACAGTATTAAAATTAATATCTGTTCCAAATTGGCGATTTCAATTAGGCAATTTTCACATGCGAATGCGATTAAAGATACGCGGAAATTACGACGTGAATGCAGTTGGAAATTCGAAACAAATTGAAATGTACCGACGTTAAATCATATTATTTACAACGCATGCGCTCATGACCGGATTACTGTTTAATGAGAATTTACGTGCGCAGGGAAAGGAACTTATAGTTTTTTCAATGATATTTTCAATTTAACGATTTAATACGATTTAATGAAATAAAAATTAAATTAAATATCACCTGCTGTTACGGTGAAGGAAAACATCGTGAGGAAATCTGCATGCCTGAGAGTTCACAAACAAAATGTTCTCAAAAGGTATGTGAAGTCCACCAACCCGCAGTAGTGGTGCGTGGTGGACTAAGGCCTACATCTCTCTCATTACGAGAAGGAGACCCGACCCTGTAGTGGGTCATTAATGGGTAATTGAAAGACTAGTGTTTTTTTAAGTGGTAGAGCCATATTCAAGCAGCTTAAAGGGTAGTACGGTTGCCGGGGATACTTTATTTGATAAAGACAAAGACGAAACGTTTATTTGCACAAATATAGGTATAGAGTATTTACAAATTATTTAGATCAATCTATATTTACCATTTTTAAGAATGCCAAATTAAGGAGATAGGATTAATAAACATGAAAGTTCATAAATAACTTAATTCCATTAAATTTAAATTTGATTTCATATACACTACTTAGCGTGTAGCATTGTACCCACGCTTCACGTACTAATATAAGACAATATTAATAATATTTTACGAAACAAAGCATAGCGAGGGAGAGAAAAATTAGAAACCTTTCGAGAATCTCATTAGTCAGTTGGTGGGTGCGTGCGGCGTCGGACGTGAGTGGGTTTGCCATTATTTCCTCTAATGGGAATTGGGTAAATGAGGCCTGGAGTTTCTGCTGATAACAACGGAATCTTTGTCACGTATTTTTGTGACAGGTTATCTAAGGAGTTTAGTGAAATATCGCCGGGGGAATGAATTGCGCGTGACTTTCACTTTAAACATTTCTTTGGTTGAAAGAGCGATGGTTTGAGATACGATCTTTGTATGTAATCTAAAAACGGTTTTTAGCTTAGCAGTTCCGTAACGCGTTTAGAGTATCTGCAGTATTAATAATTAATTGAACTCGAACTGAATCAATGCATGAGACCTAGTGTTTATCTGCAGATAAAATAAATTTGATCAATGTAATATTCAAAAGTAACAAAATCTCGAATTCTATCCACCGTCTAGACTTGTAGGAATCTTCTACAATCGTTTTAACGATTATTTCGTGTAGTACATGGGTGTTTTCCCTTCATAGTTGGCAATGCTAAACTTACTTACCTCCTAAATATCAAGTACCTATCGTCTGCTACTGTACTTAACTGTTCACTGCGTTTATTTCTATAAATTAATTAATCAAACCGCCACACATCGTTCGGTAAAAGCACCAATCATTAATTTTCCTAACCTTTCCTTAACACAGACAAGAACACGGCGACAAAAATATAAATAACAATAAACACAACAGATTCAATATGAACGACATTGTGTATCTCCTTTGATTCATAGCTCCCAGTTAGCGAGTGCTAGTTCTAAATCAATTTGGAGCAAGTTTTTGCTCGGGGCAATATCGACGCCCATAAATCTGGACAGTTTCTGGCGGGCCTTGGAGTCATATTTACTATGCGCCTATATAGGAAACTTTAATGGCGTGTTGGAGGACGTTACATCTTCATCTGTTACCTATTTATTCGCGGCATTCTTGAAAAATAACATGGTCTTTTTTATTATGAACTACAGACTGACAAAGGCGTTGCTTTGCTATATATTTCTTATCATGTCAGTTAATTTGGCCCCGATGTAAACTCAAGGTCTAAGCAGTGAGCTGGCTATATACGCTAAATAATAACACTAAATTCATGTTTCTACGATGAAACGTTTTGTTGTTAATAAGTTCAGACGAGGACGATATAGACCAATTCGTTACGATTTAAAGACGTTTCACGTCAAAAAGTAACCCAGTTTTCTAAACAAACCGTCCATAGCTCATTACAGGCGAAGCGCGTCGTCCGACCTCACGCGCGCTCCTCCCAACAGACTAATGAGATTTGAGACGAACAAATAACTTCGGTTTGTGGAAATGGAATCGCGGAGAGACGTCTTGGACTTTGGACCCACATTTTTGATGTTTCTGTTTTGGTAAAAATAACTGTCAAGTTATGATTACTGATAAACGTGTTGAGAATCTGTAATGTCTTTCTTATGGTCATTCCTATAGATGTTTTCTTTTTTTTTCTTTTTTTATAGTATAATAAAGGGCATGCAGGCCACGGGCATGTTGAGTGGTCTTGGTAGGTTGGTTGCGGACATCCATGGAGGATGTCCGCAACGTCATATAGAGTTGTGAAGAAGTTGTGCTTTGCTACTCATCAAGACAAAGATATTCGCCTTAAATTAAGTATCACCGGCAACCTCCCCGAAAACGATTCATGAAAAACAACTGCTTTACGACGGGTTATAGGGAAAATGTACCCAGCCATAGCCACACATTGCCACTTCAGCTTGCTAGTCTTCAATGCTATGCCACTTTGATCCTTAACGTCCTTGCAATTTTTCCGATTTCATGAAAAACAACCTGCTTTACGACGGGTTATAGGGAAAATGTGCCCAGCCATAGCCACACATTGCCACTTCAGCTTGCTAGTCTTCAGTGCTATGCCACTGGTCCTTAACGTCCTTGCAATTTTTCCGATTTCATGAAAAACAACCTGCTTTACGACGGGTTATAGGGCAAATGTGCCCAGCCATAGCCACACATTGCCACTTCAGCTTGCTAGTCTTCAGTGCTATGCCTCTTTGGTCCTTAACGTCCTTGCAATTTTTATTTAATTATCTTTCTTTTCAAATCGAACGAAGCAAAATCAGAAATGATGAAATCCGTAGACGAAGGTGACCGACATAGCTCTCAGAGTTTGCAAATTAAAGTGGCAAAGGGCTGGGTCCTCGAATGGCGACCAGGTTTAGGCAAAAGGAGCACAGGTCACCCTCCTACCAGGTGGACTGATGACCTGAAGAAGGCAACGTTGGATTCAGAGGGTGGAGTGGCGCCGGTTAGGGGAGGCGCATGTCCAGCAGTGGACTGCTAAGGGCTGAAAGGAAGGAAGGATTTTTCGAAAGGAACGTCTCCATTTTATTTTCAAAAATGAATTTCCTCAATTTTCCCCGTATTTAATAGTTGTTTCCCGTTAGACCGAGCAGGATAGGGCGGTCACCGGTATCCCTAGGGCGGCGTAAATAGTCTCCCGGAATGTAATTACTGAGGGAAATTGTCCTTTTTCAAAGGGTGTGATGTAAAATTTTATGCTCCATGTTTACGTGTAAGCAATTAAGAGAGGTTCCGTGTACTCCGTGTGGTGCGTAGATATTTAGTTTTGGGTTCATTGTAGTTAACACCTACTAAAGTAAATTTTATGTTATGTTAATGCGTTGTGTTTTATGCCGGTTTCAATAATCTATTTACAGATATTGTCAGTAACCCATTAATGACCCTCTACAGAGTCGGGTCTCCTCTCACAATGAAAGGGATATAGGCCTTAGTCAACCACGCTGATGGACTTCACATGCCTCTGAGAACATTTTTTTGTGAACTCTTGGCCATGCAGGTTTCCTCACGATGTTTTAACAGCAGGTGATATTTAATTTTATAAAGCGCACCATAGTAACAAACTTTGTTTTATAAAGTCATTGGGATTCGAACCCGGACCCCTCGATTAAGAGATCGACTTCTAAGCCACAGTGCTATCACCGCTGTTACAAATATAAATCGCTGTAATTTAGTTAACAATTGAATCACATGGCAGGGTGCTGAAAAAAGCTTTTCTTAGGATCTTGATCGCGGAAGAATGCGGAAGCGTACCCGTGGCTCCGACTACAAGCGGCGGAGAATGGAACACCGGGGGTTTTAGCCGGTAAGAGTCCAGCACAACCCTCGGTCAGCCCCGATCCGATACAGGGTAACCATGATGGATTCCCCACGCAAAAAAAAGGCTGAGACTTGAGCTCTTGCCCTAGAAAATTCAACCAGAATTCCAACGACGTCGCCAACACAAAGCCGTGTTAGAGTCGATACGACTTTGAATTTCTGACTCTGCGGCTAACATACCTCCTCAAACCGAAGTGCAGGGTACAAGAAATTGCTGTATTCACGGCTTATTAAGATGACAGCGATACCTCCCTTGTTAAATCACAATGGTTCTGTTATCTGTAGGCAATATTATTATCTTTAATTTAGACTTATTATAATTAGAATTTAAACTTATTACTAATTTAGTTTGCCTGAAAAAGATCACGGTAAGTGATAAGACATCCTTTAGAATACCTTTTGTGTGTTTCTTGTTGTAATTATTTATTATTATCTAAATGAACTTTTCATGTTTAACACTGAGATACTAAACATAACACTGAGATTTCCAGTCTCTTAGGTGACATGGCTACATGTCACTCTGCTACTCAGTAGGTCAGTACCTCAGTACCAGGATGTAGTCCACCATGCTGGCCTACTTAGTGCAGGTCGGTGGACGTACTTCATATGCTGTTTAAATAAATATCACCTGCTGTAAGGGTGATATAAACCTACATACCCGAGAATTTTCCATTATGGTCTTAAAGGTAGTAACTCCAATTTTATTTATTTGTATGTTGAAATGCATCAACACGCATTAGGTCACCGTGGTGGACTAAGGCCTACATCCTGCTCATTGTGAGTGGAGCCCCGACCCTGCAGTGGGTCACTAATGAATTACACACTGAGAAAATTTCACCGCAAAGATATCCGTGCTTCTTAAAAACGGCAAAACAGAATAACTTATGTCCCACATAATACCTATGTACATACATTTAAATTGAACTTCACAAGGTAATATGTTTACATTAAACAAATTACATAAAGTTGTACAGTTAAATGAATTTATCACCATTGCGACTTCATAGTGGGTAAGTTAATTCTACATTAGAGAATAATTCCCGGTCCCATAGTCAGCGGCACTTACAACGTTTCGGGGTAATTACTATGGTTAATTGTTTTAGTTATTTATGGTGTTTTTATTGTGGTAAAAGTACAGATGGATGAGGAGAAATCAGCATAGGTCTATAGTTAACTATACTTTGCCCACGGTTACGTCCGCGTGGGTTTTAGAACTTGGTTCAGAGAAGGACTAAAAGTATTCTATACTAGCAGTGCCCGCGACTTCGTCTGCATTGAATTCTAAATAAAAGTACCTTATTATATCAGCTATCTGCCAGTGAAAGTCCCGTCAAAATCGGTCGAGCCGTTCCAGAGATTAGCCGGCACAAATAGACAGACATATTTATTTTTATATTACAAACAGACACTCCAATTTTATTTATTTGTATAGATGTTAATCCAAGTTATAAACTACATGCTATAAAATAAATTTATAAGGTTTTAAAATACAATTCTTCGAAAACTGTTTTGCCGAATGTGCCTGAAACAGCAACAAAACATCCATCCATCCATCCATCCATCCTGACAAATCTTCACATTTTTGGATTGGATTTTGTTTCATAGTAATTGAGTAGCAATCAGGCATGCCGGCCACCTGCAGTAGAGTAGGACAGAAATAGGACAAGTTGAAATCCGATCTGAGATGTAATTGGATGGATAATTGGATTGGATTAGTTGGATGCGGACGTCCATGGGCTGCAGCGACCACTTAACATCAGGAGTCTGCATTCCCTTTTACTATTCAATTACTAAACAAAAATTTTATCAAGCTATAAGGAAACGAACAGTAGATACATCCCAAAGAAAAACGAAACCACTGGAAGAACGGCGTCATACTCCATTTACTCCGTTTCCACCTTCAGCAGCAAACAAAGTGGAGCAGTTACCATAACCATAAACAATATGCCTACCGTATCGGGATCGCTTCATTTTGGGACGGCGCCAAGTAAATGATGGGAGGGTTATTTATTTCGTGGAAACGTATCGAGAAGCTAGCAAAAGGTTGACAGGCAACCAGCTCTTTAGAAGCTAAGGCAGGCTGGAAGAGCATTCTTTATAGGCAAGTTGTGTTAAGTGCCTGTTTTTACCGACTTCAAAAAAGGAGGTTATCAATTCGACACGTATGTATGTGTTGGTCTATTACAACTTCTAAACAAGAGTACCAAATTTCATGGGTGTATGTATGTATGTATGTAGATATGTTTGTCCTTGCATATCTCCGAAACTAAATACTAATCAGAACTAAATAGATACGTAAATCATACACAGCTTACTACACAGGAGTCCACAGTGTAATAACAAATAGAGGTAAAAGATTTTTAGAGGAGTTAAACAATTTAAAATCAAATTTTTGTGTGGAGTGAAAGATAATTGAATCCTTATCGTTAGACATAATAATACTAACAAATATTTATTACCTACGGGATGACATTAGTTCGAAATTTTACAGTGCATTACTGCCAATTCACGGTTATTATGTTTCATTAATATTATTAAACATTGAAAGAGTGTTAATTAAAAATAAAGCAATTTTTGTGATAATTTATCTAATGCTTTATTAATTTTTTAACTCTTCTAAAAATCCTTTTTCCTCTGTTGATTATTACACTGTGCATTTTCGTCTGGTAAGCTGTGTATGTGTGCGTTTCGTTTCGGAACTGCTAAAACTCAGACTAAGGGTAGGTACTGCCGCCTTCCTTGGGTCCTCTTTCGATCTCTTTTAATAATATCATTAACTAAAAGGAGTAATTTATGTAAATGGAAAGAGAGTTATAGTGTTACAACTGAATGACGACGTAAAAAAACAACTAAAAATCATTCTCACGTACGAGTATCTACATGTCGCTACAAATATAACTTCCGCAGTTGAAATAGAACAACTGAAATATTCAGAGTTCCGACCAGTGCCAACTCTGCCTCGCCGCAACTGAAATATGTATGAAATATAAGTTTTTGAATAAATTTTACACCGGCACCCTTTATTGAGTTGAAATCGAATAACGTAGAGATAGATAATTATTATAATGTAGTCTGTTGTGTGTAGTAGATGTAACTCGGTTTTTACCGAATTCAAAAAAGGAGGTTATCAATTCGACACGTATTATAATATGTATGTAATATTCTCAAAACTGCACAATTTTTTTACAATTATGTTGGTCTATTACGACTTCCAAACAAGAATACCAAATTTCATGGGTGTATGTATGTATGTATGTATGTATGTATGTATGTAGATATGTTTGTTCTTGCATATCTCCGAAACTAAGTGACGGATCGTGTTTGTTCTTTTTTTGTTTGTTTGCATTTTGTTCAACTTAAGGAATAGCAAAAGTTTCGTCAAAATCGGTCCAGTAGTTTCCGTGATATGAGTGAAGTGAGATATTTGAATGATGGTTTAAATTGGTGTTTCTGGTCTGGGTGTGTGTGTTCTAATTTTATTATGACACACCCACGATACAAGGAATCCTAGTGTACCCCATGCAGTATAAGTGTGTAGTAATTATTTATTCGTTCAGCCATATATAGAAATTTCTACAAATTTTATCGCATTATTTTCAGATTTTCGCACCTTTCTTGGACTTATACAAACACATCAAAACTAAAATGAGCTAATCGGTCTAGCCGTTTTTTTAGTTTTAGCGTGACTAAACGAACAGCGATTCATCCTACTATATTATTATACTTACTATTATAAATGCGAATGATTGTGAGTATGGATTGATATTTGGTACTCTTTCACGCAAACACTGCTGAACAGATTTGGATGAAATTTGGTACACAGATAGATCATAACCTGGATTAACGTATAGGATACTTTTTATCCCTCTCTGTACCAAGGTCTACATCCACGCGGACGACGCCGCGGGCCCAGTCTAGTTTTTATTACATACGATAGATTTACCCAATTAATAGAATTTTAAGACCATTGGTTTGTTTGTCGGCTCTCTGGTATAATACACAACCTACACAAGCAATCAATAGAAACTGCCCAACTATTACAATTTCCGCCTCACTGATCCGGGAGCGATCCACTTCAAAGTGTTCCAAGTATAATGCCTCGCTTTGGGTCGGATGATTGATTACGCAAGATCTAAGGCAGATTAGATAGTGCTTACTATATTAATTATAGCTGTACTCATTTAGCTAATTTAACGTGATGTTTTAAACATATTCGACACGGTGTCAGTAACGCATTAATGACAGGGTCGGGTCTCCTCTCACAATGAGAGGGATGTAGGCCTCAGTCCACCACTGGCCTACTACTAAATTAAATATCACCTGCTGTTACGGTGAAGGAAAATATCGTGAAAACTGCATGCGTGAGAGTTCACAAAAAAATTTTCTCCAAGGCATGTGAAGTCCACCAACTCGCATTAGGCCAGCGTGGACTAAGGCCTGGATTGAGTCAATGGGTTAGTGACAGATGAAGCTAGTTATAATACACTGCAACGTTATTATACTCCAAGGGCCGCAACTATTATTTAGTCAATCGACACATTGAGCCCTCGGACAATGAAGTTGAAGCCAAATGGCGTAATCAATCAACTGAAGGATCCAACCACAAGGATATTTCCTCGTTATGGCGTGTTTTGTGTCCATTAGAAATCAATTAGCTATTCAACATTGTCTTGTAGGCTCAACACCAATATTGTGTAGGAGTAATGTCTTTGAAATTTATAAATTCCCTTACTTTGAGCCCTTAGCAATCCAATGCTGGACATGCCTCCCCTAATCGACGCCACTCCACCCGGTCCTGGGCCCTCTGAATCCAACGGTTTCCCGCTGCCTTCTTCAGGTCATCGGTCCACCTGGTCGGAGGGCGGCCTGTGCTCCCTTTGCCTGGGCGTGGTCGCTATTCGATAGCGGTGACAGCCCAGTGGCTTAGAATTCGACCTTGAATCGAGGGGTCCGGGTTCGAATCCCAGTGGCACGCACCAATGACTTTGTAAAAAAGTTATGTGCGCTTTATAAAATTAAATATCACCTGCTGTTACGGTGAAGGGAAACAACGTGAGGAAACCTGCATGCCTGAGAGTTCACAAAAAAAATGTTCTCAAACGGTATGTGAAGTCCACCAACCCGCAGTAGGCCAGCGTGGTGGACTAAGGCCTACATCCCCCTCATTACGAGAAGGAGACCCGACCCTGTAGTGGGTTATTGATGGGTAATGGGGGGTCGCCATTCGAGGACCTTTTTCCCCATCGGTTGTCAGTCCTGCGAACGATGTGGCCAGCCCATTGCCACTTTAATTAGCAGACTTTGAAAGTTATGTGGGTCACCTTCGTTCTTCTACGGATTTCATCATTTCTGATTCATTCATTCACTATAATATGCATAGATTTTTTTTGTGATTTTTTTTAAAGATTAGTTTAATTGTTTTTTTCGTAACGAAGACAAGCAAACAAAAAATCAAACCCTCTTCAAAAATTATCCTCTTTATGTTAGTGAAGACATTGTATCTTTATTCTAACTCCTCTGTGATTCCTCTAGTATGTATAAAAGATCAATGTTCGATATAATAAGTAGGTATTTACAATTTTATGACTTAAGCCATGAAACACAAACGAGGTGTGGCAAACCAACCGCGATATTCATATGAGAACATCCAATATTTTTGAATGTTTATTCGTCGCTGTATTCACGAAATTGGAACCTCGAAGCAAACCAGGTTTCCAATATTCACGTCCTCAATATCATCCCCCATCGTCTCCGTTTTGTTCTAAATGAACAATTTACAATATGGAACGAATACTTTTGTAAGGCATGCTTGAATGTATCCTTGGAAATACTTGACGACCTGAGTGGCGCAGTGGTTAAGACGCCGCCGCTGCGCCGGTGTGCTGCGCGGAGGGTCCTGGGTTCCATTCCCAGCAAAGCAGAGATTTGAATGATGAGTTTAAATTTTTGATTCTGGTCTGGGTGTGTGTTCTTGTCTTGTGTGTATCCATGGCACCCACTACACAGGGAATCCTATATTAAGTTATAACCAGTTGCGCACCAAATTTCATCCATAAGCTTAGTTATTCTTGCATGAAAGGGAAACAAACATCGATCCATCCATTTTCACAAAATTACGCATTAATAAATAGTAGATATTAGGATTTAATTTTTTTTTTATTTGCAGAACTCTAAACGTGCATAATAAAAAATCACAACTAACCTATATTTGTGCAACAAAACGTGTCTGTTACTTTTTTCTTTATTTCAATATGGATTTTGAAATTCTTTCAGTATCTTTACTAAAGCTGTCTTAACCTTTGACTTACAGCACCAAGGCTAGCAAGGGTAACTTAAAACATTATAAGCACTTTTCTTAAAATTATATCCGAGAAGAGTATTCGCTTCATAAATTTCTATTGTCCTGTGAGAATACTTTGCAAAATCGTCAAAAGAGAGCCCTTAGCAAATTGTTGTAGAGTCGTCTAAACCTTGAATACTTTTTAGGGTTCCCTTTACTGTCTGCGGACTGCGGTATAAAGTAACTCTATCCACTTAGCTGCCCTGTGAGTCACATGTGATCCTCTCTTTTAGCCCTTCGCCCGCATCCAATCTCAAATTGAGTTAAAAACATCGGGTGGGGCTGTGTCGGTGCACACGGTCGTTGACTTTAACGTGCAACGTCTATATCGGGGTCGTTTACCGCCGCCCCGCCCGGCTCCGGTGCAAACCTAAGGTCTGAGCAGCGAGCTGACTGTATACGCTAAAGAATGGCACTAAATTCATGTTTCTAAGATGAATCGTTTTGTAGTTATTAAGGTCAGACGATATAGACCAAATCGTTACGGTTCGGTTTTCTAGCATGGTACCCTACGAACTAATTTAACTCTAAATAAAGTTCCACCATTTTGTTTCATAAGGAACCCAGCTGTTCAATTGCGGCAGGAACATGACTGTTTTCGGTAAACGATTTAGGATTTAGATATCGTATCGAATAAAAGATCCCAGGCCAAAAAATAAAATTCTCGACGATAATATCAAAAAGGTAAATGTCACGATTTAACCCTTAGTAGAGTTTCTTTGTTCGTATCACCGCACCGTGAAACATTTTCACGTTAGATCTGTGTTTTGTGATCCTCAAAATCGGATGAATGAAAATAGATATATTTCTGAATGACGATCTTAAATGTAATATAAATAAAACTTCGTTTAGGCGTTTTCTATACGTGTACTGTAAGAAAGAGTTCGGAGCTCGTCAGCGGTTGCTGCAGATGGCTGAAGCTGCGACCTTCACGGTCCATTCAAGAGCTGGGACTGGCCAAGCGGAGGGAGAAAAAGAAGAACTAGGATGTTGATAATAAATATGTAATGTTCTATGGTGCAGTAAAGGACCCAATAAAGGAACACACGTGACAGCTATCGTGTGTGTCAATATCGCCCCATTGCCATATCATCTGTCCTGGCACA
The DNA here is from genome assembly GCA_905147235.1 of Erynnis tages. NCBI lineage: Eukaryota > Metazoa > Arthropoda > Insecta > Lepidoptera > Hesperiidae > Erynnis > Erynnis tages. The sequence goes on along the minus strand of LR990073.1, from coordinate 13,714,224 downwards.
AATTTTAATTGTCTACTTGTAAGCTACGAGTAATACGCATATCTCAGCAAAATATTCTTATACTACGAGGGCGATCGTATAAGAAGTAAAGAGACTCGTAATTTCGCCAATGCTTTGGGGTCTCATCCCAAGGACAGCAATTTGACTTTACCATAAAAATGTTAGCCACTCTCACATAGAAAAACATCCATTTGGAGATATTCAAGAAGCCTGAACCGAGACTAAGTCGCCACATCCCGTACGTGACGCAAACGTACGCGTTTTTGATTTATAGACCTTGTAATCCTTTTCCAGAAGGCAATATTAAGTAAAGATTCTTGTTGTGAAAAAATCTTGTCACTTGGATGATATACGGCTCTTCGTATGAAAAAAAATTAGGAACAATAATAATACGTGATATTTTTCTCGATTCATTTCATTCAAGTCTCTTACATTTATTGCAAATAATATAATTGTTGTTGGAAAGATAAATGTAGATTTCAGTTGTTGTTTAGTTTGTTACTGATGAGTGAAGTGGCAACTTAAGCGACAAACAGTAGATATTTGAGTAGCTACTACTTAATTTTCAATTAAAATTTCCGCCCTCATTTACCGGCCACCACGCTGGCCTACTGCGCGTTGGTGGACTTCACATACTTTTAAGAACATTATCTTGTGAACTCTCAGGCATGCAGGTTTCCTCACGATGTTTTTTTCACTATAACAGCAGGTGCTATTTTATTTTGTAAAGCGCACATAACTTTGTTTTGGTGCTTTGGTGCGTGCCTGGGATTTGAACCTGTTCCAGGCTAAGAGGTCAAATTCAAAACCACTGGGCTATCACCGCTTAGATAGATTTCGCCCTTTACGAGTTAAATTTTGCAAAAAATAACGAATTGTATAAATTTCACTCTTATAAGTCAAGTCGTTTTAAGGGTTTTGTTAAGGCAGTAGGTAAAAGAGTACCTTTCCGCTATATGTAGTTTACAGTGTGTTCGGGCATATCAACAGGATCTGAATTTTTAGACCCCCTAAATACGTTAGTCGATAAAATAAGTTATTATTATTTCATGTCCTTAATTACGCTATAATTAAATGACCAAACAATTTATTAGTAGGTACTCGTATAAGTATCTATAGACAATGATTTTTCCGCTAAGTCTTACACAGATATCTATTAACATCCTAATCCTTCCTTATGTCATAGTAGATAAGAAACGTACCTAATGGTGCAAAATACATTAACTTTTATGTAAAAGGACAATCACGGACCCTAATGCAAATATTAATTGCAATTCAGCGTAAAGGGTCTATCATTTTATGTTGGGAAATGGTTATAGGTGCTACAAACTTTTAGTATTGTTATGGGAAATGAGATTTTTGTCTCGGGCGAGATTACCGTTAGCGCTGGGTCCTGATTCTGTATGACCATTCACACTCGTATCGCGCGATGTCGTGTCTTACCCGCGATAAAAAGTCAAAAAAGGGTAAAGTCAAATATCGTTCCTTGTCGTGCCGAGTTCATGAATTGACGTACGGTTTGATGTCACACGATATCGTCACGATATCTTTTGGGTCATACAGAATCAGGCCCCTGTGCGCAGTGCCCCGTTCCTTGAGTAGATAAGCCATCGAAAAAGTTGAGCAACGTCGGGCGCGGTCAGTACCTGCATGTGTGACACTATAGCAGTCGATAAACCTTGTCGGAGACCCTACGGGCGGTTTGAAAATATTTGTCACGAGTCTGTTGGCCACTAGCCCGTTTCTCCACCAATCCGCATTGGAGCAGCGTGGTGGAGTATGCTCCAGATCATCCCTTGATGTGTTAAAAGAGTGCTGGAAGTTTTTTCCACCCGCTTTTTTCTCCCAGTCTACGATACGTTTTGCCTGAAGGGCGATCAAAGCGGATTAATGTGGAATATATTTATAATAATTCATAATTTTATGATGTTCATAAAGTGTGCACAAATTGTAGGTACCTAATAATGAATAAAAGCTTTTGTCTTTTGACTTTTGTGGGGAGAGACCCGTGCCCAGCAGTGGGCCGTAAAAGGTTTGCATGAATATTCATGCATGAATGACATACGGGCAATCCACACGCAGCCTTCATCCTTAGGTAACAGTCCGATTTATATTTAAGACGTTTTTCGATACAACTGCTGTTTTTCTTTTGCCTTTCTTTTCTATTTTTTTTTTCTTCGCAAGCGAAAACAAAATCGCGAACCTTTTTCCACGAGCGGATTATTTTAAGCAGATTTGTCCTTTTAGAGATGTATTCGATACTTTGTTGATATTTTTTTGGGGTACGGGTTACGAATACTTTTGTAAAATAAGCGAAGATAATGCGAGGGTTAACTCTTTTCTTGGCTTTGTTTTTGTTTTTATTTGCGCGTGTAACCTACGTTTTCAGTACTTTTAGAGAAACAATTGTACCTACCTAACGGAGCGATACCTATAGTATAATGTTACAATCATCAATAACTCCCCTTCTATCTCGGACAGTTAACTGGCAGATAATCAATCTGATCGTGACATTATCGGTGTCCCTACTATTAATTTGTATAATTATACGACGATGCATTATGGAACCGATAACTTCATAAGATGAATCTCTACAAATAGTACAAACATATTGTTGTACCTACGACTCAAAACCTTGTATGAATAATAACACGGTTATGTAAATAGGAATTATTGTACAATACATTACAATAGTTCTTTATTGCACAACAAAGTGAAGTGTTAAAAAAAACGAAGTGTGTGAAGTGTTAAAAAAGCAGGATAAAAACAATTAATTAAAAGTACAACATTAGAATTATTCCTTCCATGTAGAAATATCACACAAAAACTAACTAACGAATACCTGGTGACTTCCGAATCTTATATTAGAAACAATAACAAAAAAATTATATTTATCACAACCACTTATTACGTAGGTAGTCTAAAACGGCAATCCGTTCAGAAACGTGGAAGGAAAACATAAAAATAAAAATATCTAGATGTTATGATCAATAGTTCCATTTCAATAAAAGTGCTACGCTAACATTTATCCTCTAGTGACATATTCAGGAAGTGTCTAAAGTGCCTTAGTGGATGTCACATAAGTGCTATCACTTCACTTATCAATAGGAATTTTCTCTTACGTATTGGGAACAGTCGGCGTGGGAGCTTTTGGCTCAAATACAAAGCGATCAGCTTTTGAATTTCGGTAATTTTATTTAATCGCCTGGCGTTTATTTATAGCAATGATAATAATGAACGGTTGCTATTATTAAACTACAGGCATTTTAAATTGAAAGCACAAAGAGAATTACAAACACCTAATACTTTACCTTAAAGTTAAGAATACCTAATTTGAGGTATACCTACCTTTTCTATTATAGAATACAAATTCTAACTTATAAAAGTGGAAAAACAGTGAGGTTGCTTTTATCAATATTGAAATTTTTACAGCCTTCGTAAAGGTATCTAACTGGCGTTTGGGGAGCTGTTTTCGGAGTCTTCGAGAGTTCAGGTAAAGTGCTAATGGCACCCTTGACAGTGTTTTACCGTATGAGGTTCTTTGTATGAATTTGATAGAATTTCATTCCAAGGTTCCTTTGAATTAGGTACCTTAAAAATACCTTAAATTAAAACTTTAAGAACGAAATAATTCTTAAAGATAATCTAGGTTTCCTACTAAAATATTTTTCATGTTAAATGGTTACAGCCCTTTTTTTCCTGACAGCTGAAATCCCAGATGATAAAGGAAGGACTTCCTCCATACCATCTGCTTTAACACATGGGAACATCGCACCACATTTTATTTGATAGAAGTTATGTATCACACTAGTTCCCGCCTAAATAAAAGCGACAACAATAAACGTCCCCTCGTCAGTTGTTCCCTGAGAGGTCCTGGGTTCGATTCCCAGCGAAGCAAAGGTTAGAACGATGAATTTAAATTTCTTTTTCTGGTTGGTTGTGTGTTGTGTAAACTAGTGTAGCATATGTCCATGGCATCCACGACGAAATCCATGCGGTCGTAAGTCTGAAGTCGTTTATTTATTTATATTTTTATCCAATACTTGCATTACTTTTCTCATTTACGGATGGCATTGCCATTAATTAGTTTATCGACACCTGACACTGTTTGTTGTGAATTAGCAGCATTTAGTTTGCGTAAACACGACAGCGGCATAATTCATAACACAATTAGTCATCTCTCGGTTTCAAACGTGATTAGGTAAGCACTAAGACAAATTAGCAGTGATAGCCCAGTGGCTATGAATTCGGCTCCTTGCGCGAGGGACCTGGTTCAAACTCCAGTGACACGCTCCAATGACTTTCTCAAAAAGTACCTAATGACAGCTTTATAAAAATAATTATCATCTGCTGTAACGGTGATGGAAAACATCATGAGTGAATCTACATGCCTGAGAGTTCTTCATATTGTTGTTAAAGGCATGTGAAGTCCATTGTTCAGCAATAGGCTAGCGTGGACTAAAGCCTGCATCCTTCCAATAATATAAGGAAACCTGATCCTGCAGTCGGTTATTAATTAGTTATAGACAAACACTAAGCAGCATACAGCTATGATATAACTCTAAGGCTCTACCAGCTAATAAAATTGGTTATTACCAAAATGTATTCAAAAGATAAATTATACTGAAATGTTAACTACCTATTCTCTGTGTATATCAGATCTAATTACATCTAATCTCGTTGGCAAGCTGGAGATAGAAGCATTGATAGTAGCCACAGATGATCAGTAGATACCCTGGAGATATCGTAGTAAGGCAATTAGAGTAATAGCTTTGACTCTCTGTTATTATTCAGAGGCACCTGTTGCATTAAATTGGACTGATAGGATGCAAGACTAGTACAATCATAACTGTCTTGGTTCAGTTATTTCATCAATAGATAGGTACTATTATCTGGTTCTATTACTTATTATTTAAAAATACGGATAAGTTTTTGTGTGGATGAAGATTATTTTGTGACTGTATATTAGTAAACTATATTAAAAAAGAGTTCGGCTACCCTGGAAAGCGAGCATGCCTAATTGCCTATGTTTAAACTGGTGTCGATACGGAGAAACGTTACCTCGTAGCTTGAACTCAATATTCTCGTATCTATATGTTTTATAATATGAAAATAACTCTAATTAAACACTTTGACGAAATCACTAAACAAAGATATCTGGCCAAAATAATAACACTATCTATATTTTTATTTTTGCTATCTTCCTTTTTTATCTTTTCTCTCTTTCCCTATTCTCTACTTTGCCTAAAGGTAGACTGATTGAGAATTCTTTGACCAGCATTATGTTCGCTTTTTATATCATCGATTTGTATGGAAAAATGGAGATTAAATAAATAAATAACACATTAAATCACTGAGCGAGGTCACTAATGGCTGCGTATTTTTGGTCAAGCCGGGTTGCTTCCTACATCCCGTCATTAATCAATTCACGCATTAATCCGTCGCCTCCCGACATTAGTCAAAATTCATTAGTCCCGGCCATAGATTAAATCAAAAAGGATACGCTTACTTGTATCAATCAAAAAGTTAGTCCGACTCAACTAATGTAACTTACACACACACGCCTATAAATGAAGTGTCAATCGGGCGAGCTAGACAGAGCGGTAAGTTTTATCATTAGCGGGAGCGAGCCGGAGAGTGCCGCGTCATCTCGCGCGCGACCCTCTCGCTCACACATAGATCTAATTGTATTGCTATCCTTTCTTGATAAAAATGGCGAACTACATTAAAATTTAAAACCATCAGTGATTTTGAAGAAAAATTAAATTTAAGTGTACTTACGAATGAAAAGAGATGCCGTGGAATTTGTTTTTCGTTATTGAGCTATTTGTGCACCTTTTAAAAGCACACGAAGGCATTGTTTTATATTTTTAAACACAAAAAATCTGCGATTATTGTGTTCTAAGCGCACATGTAGTTCAACAGCTAGCCAAATTGCGACTAAAGTGAAATTGTGTGCATGGACCTAATTTTAGGTGCGCACTCATGAGAGTGCCGTATCTTTCCTTTTTGATTTAATCTGAGGTCCCGGCCAAGGGTTGTAGTGTGATCATTAATTTGCGCCTCAACCCAAATCCCTGGCAGATTTGCCAAGTTAATCCCTGTAGCTCATGCATTCATCTTGCCTCGATGGCTCACGGGTGGAGCGAATAAGCATCGCGATAAGCGCAACGACACGATCATTTTACTGTACCCTCGGTATTTAGGAGAAAATGTTAACGTGATAAGCGGTAATAGCTTTGTGGCTTACAATTCGGTCTCACTCTGGAGCGGTACGTGTTCCTTGCTGAATAGGACAGCAGTATAGCTTTATCGCATTAATTTAGGTCCTGTGCGTTTTACAAAATTAAATGCCACCTGCTGTAATAGTGAAGTAAAAAATTATGGATAGTGATTAACAGATATAAAAGAGGTTAAGAGCACAGGCGAAACCAAATTCTGAAGTAAATTATCTAAATGTGAGAGCATAAATAATGTATTAAAGCGCCTGACAAAACATTTACTTCTATTCGCTTAAAAAAAACAGTGCTAAGTTTTTTAACCAAGCGTTAAAATACATGGAACCTCTCTATTTATTTTCGCTCATTGCCTAGGTAACAGACGCTACGCCGGCCACAAATTCGTCAGCAAACACTAATATTGACATAAGTAATGGATCCCTTCAAGACGCGCAGACGTTTCTCCCTCAGGTAAGATATTTTTTTAACGATTCTATTAACGTTTTTCCAGATAAATTAAACTTATTTTCTACTGATTGACTGTTATTCAATACTAAAAATAGTGTATCTTAAATGTTTCAAAAACCTAACAGGTAAGGAATTGAACACAGGACCGTGCAGTGTAACAATGTCTTAACCACTGCACCCAAGTCGTCAAATAATGCCTACCTATTCAGCACTCAAGTCCAAATTTAAAATCCTCAGTAGCACGAATAAAAGTACATCATACAGTCGAATTGAGACCCTTTCCTTCATTCTCATTCTTCAGAGAAAACATCTTGAGGAAAACTGTATGCCTGAGCGTTTTCCATAATTCCCTTAAAGGCATGTGAAGTCCACCAACCACATTAGGCCAGCGTGGTGGACTCAGGACTACGTCCTTTACTCTACCACCTAAATAAGTACTAACCGCTTACAACTGTATTTTATGTGTGCGTCAAAATATGGGTTTATAGCATGATGAGGGAATTTATTCTATGCTTTCATACCAAGCTCTCTAATGGAAGTATTCACATTTCAAAATCTAACAAAAAAGAGCCGAAAATCCGATAAAATCCAGTTATTTCACTGATTACCCCAAAACACTTAGCTAAAGCAAGATTTATTACTTACTCTCTATAAGGTAAATGTAATTGCGGGGTGTAAGAAAACAATTAGTGCCATCTTCCCTCGAAGTGGAAGTAAAATAATTGTTTAAAAATCTTGCAATAAACGTAACGTTATAATTATAATAAATTAAAGAAAATGAAAAAAATAAACCCTATTTAACGTAAAACGTACAATAAAATAATATAACCGTTATATTATAACGTATAAACGTATAATATAATATCCGTAGCTTATAAAAATCTGTCAATTCTTTTATTTATTTATTAGTACGATAAAACCATTATAACCAACATTATTTGCCACCTATTTAAAAAAAAACATACCTAACAATTTGAGCATAACTTAACAAAACAATACCAACATACTATTACTCATATTACTTATACTGGTACATTTAGTTCTGTTAATTAATCAATCCACCGAACAAAATTCCAAACGACTGATTATTAACCGAAATTTCATAGTTATTTAACTGAAAACAGTGTAATAATTTGGTTTATAATTTCGTTCTAATAACGCTGACAGCGTAATTAAACAGATACCTCTGATATTGAAGTGTGGTTAATTGTGTAAACCAATTAAATTTAATTGCAAACCAACGACTATTATGTGTTTAGTTCCCTGCGACCGCTAGAGGGGTTGTTTTGGTTATTAAATATATTTTGGCTGCGATATTGGAATAATATTGCTGTTATAAATTATTTGACCAGGTACATTACGCACCTCGGTGGTTCGCTAATTGTGTGAAATAATTTGCGTTACTTGTGGAAGTATTTTTTTTTATTTTTACTACACTTTTTCCGAGGTTCTGCCGTGTGGATTTTAGAACTTGGTCCAGAGGTCGACGCCAAACCGCCCGGTCCTGGCCTTCTGAATCCAACGGTTTCCCGCTGTCTTCTTCAGGTCATCAGTCCACCTGGTCGGAGGGCGGCCTGTGCTCCTTTTGCCTAAACGTGGTCGCCATTCGAGGACCTTTTTCCCCATCGGTTGTCAGTCCTGCGAACGATGTGGCCAGCCCATTGTCACTTTAATTTGCAAACTCTGAGAGCTATGTCGGTTACCTTCGTTCTTCTACGGATTTCATCATTTCTCACTCTGTCACGCAACAACTATTCAATGCAAATAAATGATCTTTATCTTTGACCTATAGAACCGTGGTTCATTGGTATCAATATTTGCGACATGATCGTTAAGGGCACTGGCGCGGTCTTTTGGCAGCCTCTCGGGCTTCGGCCGCCAAATTGTCATGTAATGTCAAAAGCCAACTAGACTTCAATATGACAGCGCTTGTGGTGTAGAAGTTCGGGTGGAATGAAAACAATGAATCAGTTAAGGCAACGAACGTGCTGTCTATGAACACTGCCTATCGTGAAAGTATTTGTTAGTAAACTTCAGTCATTAGTATGCCAAATGTATTATGCCAAGTGTTTTGACATTTTTCTATACTAATGGCAGCTCGAAACGATGACCACAAAACTGCGTAAGTTCATGCTCGAGCACAGGTCAAACCTGTCTGATAAAATTGCTGCTTTTATTATTATGTAGGTATAAAAAGGGTATTAATTGAAATTCAAACATGATTTTCGAAGCAAAAATTGAAAAATAATGTTACAAGGGTATTTATCTAATTGCTTCTTTTAAGCCGATTCATCTAGAATGTAAAAATTGGAATAATTTTAATGCAATATTTTCATCGTTACAGGATCCAGAAATTTCGCCTCAAAAGCAGGTACTTACTTACTTAAAAGTCAAATCAAAATATCTTCCACGTTTAAAGTATGACTGGCAAGAAATATTAATACTTAAAATTGATTGAGTCCGCAATTTTTAACTATTGCAGTCTCAAAGAAAATATTTTCATAGAAATTCCTCTTATTTGACATTCCCGGGATTTTTTTCTGCTAAGCTTGGTTCGCTGCAGAAAAGCTATATTCCTTATTTTCAAGATAATAAAAGCTGCATTACCTAGAAAGCTACCGTGCTTGCATTTCGTATTTATTAATTTAAGACGGTCGCAAAGTCTAATTACAAATACCGCGGATATTTTGATTGCTAAATATTTTCTATAAATATAATTCGAATTTAAAGGTTTACAATCTGAATTGGGTATTGTCTGGTTTTAACCGTCGTAGATCTAGCAAACGTTGTCGTTAGCTACTAGTGGGGACCGCGTCAAAACAAATAAAAGGTATCAGTCGTGAGCACAATTTTCATTGGTCGGTTTGACATTGACTGCGCTGCGGTTCACGCGATTGGTTCGCCAGTCGACGTCAGTGTATGTCGTCTATTGGTCTAGCACGGTTCTTCGGCTGCTGTACATTGGCCGAAAGTGTAAAATATCCCTACCACTGATCATCTGTGCTCACGACTCATGACGGTTATTATATTATGGGACGAATCCCTACTCGATGGTCGGACAATCTGCTTAGGGCGGGAAGCAGCTGGATGAGAAAATCCCAAAGATTGTACTTAGTGGCAGGCCTTGGGAGAGGCCTATGCCTAGCAGCATCCATCGGCTGAATAGAGACGTTGTCTTCGCCGGTCAAATTGTCATCGAAGGGGACCGGCGGTTTAAAGTGTGTATTTACGGTCACCCATCCAGGTACTGACCGCGCCCGATGTTGCTTAATTTTAAGGATCGCTTGCGAACTTCTACTGCTTCTACTACTGAAGTAGTAAGTTATTTTCCTTGTTTTGCAATTAACAAAAATTCTATTTCTACTGACTGACTTATCAGAGCTACGGCCCATCAATCAATCCGGGGTTATCCTCAGCTCAGTGTCAAACATAATCACGTTAATCATAGCAGTAAACCTTAACTGCATAATTTCCTTGCGGTCACACCTGCGAGGCGGCCTTGGGAAGGCTTATTACACGGTTTGTTGTTTTGGAGGAACCGAGTCGTCGGAAATTAGCTAATAGAGCGCGCCGAATCAGACAATATTACCTACATCTGATTCTGACAATGGATCTTATGTAGGAGTATGAGCTAATTCACGGAGTTGCCGCATATAATAATTATTGCTCTTGAGAGTAGGTAACGTGCGTAAGGGTATTTTTGTCTTAACGATAACTTAATTAAAGATCCTAACTACATTTTGTAGTGACCATATTAATATTAAAAATCTTTTATGTTGTAAAAAAAATTTATTGACTTGGCCATCGCATGAAAACAAAATGTAGACACTCGTATGTATCTCACAAGAAATACAATAGGCGTGTTATATTAAATTGAATTGTTAAATGCAATTGCCAAGTCAATCTATTTATTGGTACAACTCTATACATATATTTTTTTAATCTGTTGATCTAAGAAACAGTTATTGCAGTCAAAAATTAAAATCAATAAATACGAGAGCTCTGTAACCTACAAAATAAAGAATGTAAACGTCCTCAAGCTTCTGATCTTGGCGGAAAAAAATCCAATTAGCGCGGGGTTATGCCAAGCTAAAGGAATTACATTGAAAATATTTCCTTTGAGTACCTATAATATTTAAAGATGGTGAACTCAAAAAATGTACAGTATTAAATTTTTTTTGAACTGAGTTTACAAGACCGAAGAACGGCCTCTAAGATGGTCCTGCTTTGTTCTGCTACCTTTAGTATACATATAAATATACAAATTTTCAAGTTTCAAACGTTCTAAATATAAAAAGCGGTGATAGCCCAGTGGCTTAGAATTCGACCTCGAATCGAGGGGTCCGGGTTCGAATCCCAGTGGCACGCACCAATGACTTTGTAAAAAAGTTATGTGCGCTTTATAAAATTAAATATCATCTGCTGTTACGGTGAAGGAAAACATCGTGAGGAAACCTGCATGCCCGAGAGTTCACAAAAAAAATTCTCAAAGGTATGTGAAGTCCACCAACCCGCAGTAGGCCAGCGTGGTGGACGGCGGCCTACATCCCTCTCATTGCGAGAAGGAACCCGACCCTGTAGTGGGTCATTAACGGGTTACTGGCAAATATTAAAATATCTTTTTAAATGTAATGATTTTCCAATTAATTGTGCTACATTTGCGTTTTCCTAGAACAAACCGCGCGATACTCGGACGTATGACTACAGACCGCACGGTATTCGTTTAATGCGCCTCCCGTTTCCATTGTTGTACACGACACGTTATTGTTTACGTTATAATAATGTCTGCTAAACGCTTTATAAAATCTTCTAGTTTAATATTTAAGAAATATAACTTTATCGTTTATGAACCATTTTAATTTATTTAAATTGTATTTATATTTCTTTGCAACAATCCGCACACGTGGAACTTGTTTTGGTATGGACCCACCACCCTCCCTTATCTCTCTGAGTAGGTATAGACCATAACAACTTATTCCAATAGTACACGACACGTGTTTCGCCCCAAAACGGAGCATCATCAGGTGATGTGGACTCTACAACGGTTGGTTGTAGAACTCAGCAACCAAAAGAAAGCAAAGAAATATAAATACAACTTAAATAACAATGGATTTTCGCAAAGTAACGCCTGATACAATATATTATTTTAATTTATTTTGTAGCCAGGTATCTACATGAAAATCAGCAGTGTTCCACTTAGCTCGCTTAGATGTTATTTATCGTCGGAGCTGTCATGAGTATGACAATCCTAATGATATTTCTGAAACACCATTCACCTTAAAAATATGCTTTTTTACCTTACACACAGAGACTACGTTTATCAGATTGGAGTTCCATCTTTCTTCGGTTTTCAAGATCAGATCAACTCGACACTAAGTACTAAACTGTAATATTGTATTGTCATCAGTTTTAAAGTTAGTGAAACTAGGATACAGAGATTCCTTTACGTACATATTGTATAGATACGGGCGAATCTTAAATCGGGCATGTAAAAAGAAAAGAAAATTACTTACACAGTTAGCAACAGATGATTAATTTATAAGAACAATGGAGACAAACCACACACATGCAAATAAATTCTTCGTTGAGTTGAATCTGTTTTGCTGAGAATAAAATAACTTTACTCGACCAACAAGGAGGGTTCCGTTTGTGTTTGCCAACTTACTGTTAGAAAGACGTAAGGCTACTAAGAATTATAGCTGTGACTCGGGAGATTATAAAAGCGGCGATAGCCCTGTGGCCAAGAATTTGGCATCTTGTTAGGGTTTCTTTAAAATGTTGTGTGCGCTTTATGAAATTTAATATAACTTGCTGTAACGGTGAAGGAAACCATAGTGTGATTTCGGGCGGGTTTCTGCATTTCTGAGAATTCACAATTTATTTTTTCAAAGGCATGTGAAGTTCACCAGCCCGCAACAGGCCAGCGTGGTGGACTGAGACTTTTTGGATGTTTGGTACTACCTAATTTGTTTTTAAAGCAGAATCTCTTGGCAACCAAAGAAAGCAAATAGACAAAGAAATATCCTCCGTTTCTACGAAAGTAGGAATGGCTATCCATAGCCGGTGATGTAATTGAAACTCAATGATAATGTGGTCATATTGTGACGTTTTTATTTACTAAAGAGGATAGTCATAAACTATACAGAACCAGCAGTTTCTCTAAGTTGTGTTTTACCCGATACATTGCAAGTCGTCGGCACTCTCCGTTACTAGTAGCTGCGGTTACAACTTCAGGGAATTTGCATTTTCTAGCTTTTGTTCAGCGAGTCAGCTGAATATGCAAGCTTGCTGAATTAGATGAGGGTTAAGCGATGTCGTATTTATCTGGCGTATTTATTAATAATTTCGTGAAGAAACCTGTTCGTTTGAGAGTTCTCGATAGTGTTCTTCAACAGACAAATGGTGTATAGTTTTAAAAGTAGAGATTAATTAAATGCAAAAACTGTATGTTTTCCGAATGTCTCATTAATGATATACATCAGAGTCGGATCTCCTCTCACAATGAGAAGGGTGGCTTTATTCCACCACGCCAAAGCGGGTTGGTGGACTTCACATGCCTTTGAGTACTTTTTTTGTGAACTCTCAGGCATGCAGGTTTACTTACAATGTTTTCCTCCACCGTAGGTACATTATCATGAAGTATATTGTGAGCAGCGGTGATAGCCCAGTGGCTTAGAATTCGACCTCGAATCGAGGGCTCCGGGTTCGAATCCCAGTGGCACGCACCAATGACTTTGTAATAAAAGTAGAACACGGGGTTCGTAGTTGATCCCAGATCTGATGACGCTTATCGTGATGATGTAAACCAAGGTATATGAGATCAATTCACATGAATGGCTCTTCTTATATCGTTCACAAACGCGCCGAAATCGAAGCAAATAACAAACAAACACTCCAATTCCGTTAATGTGTGTTAATTTACAGATTGATCCAGTATATCCGAACCAAGGTCTCGGATCCAGTGTAAAGCTACGTCTCAATTAAAGAATTTATTGTGAACGTTTGCTTTGCAGGGTACATACCTAGGCATCGGTCCCGTTTGTTATTGACACTTGTAGATAGCAGACGTCTTAACATCTTAACAACAACAACAACAACAATGTAACAAACCTTAGTTTGTCGAAAGTCCTATGATTTTGAAAACATCAACAAACAACAACAACAACAAGGCCTCTCTGCTCTAGGCCTCTCCCTGTTGTGGGGAGAGAACCGTTGACAATGTTGGTATATATTTTTTATGTCCCAATGTAGTGTATTTGTATAATATGTTTTTTTTTTTAATCTATTTATGTAGACACAGTAAAAATACATAAGAATGAAAAATAACTAGAACAGTTTGTACAAGGGCACTACTTATTCCACATTAAAATATCTTCCAGTAGACCCACTGGTGGAAAATTAATTTAGTGAAGGCAAACTTAGTGCGTACTTAAATACTGTCAAAAATGTTAAAGATACATACATATATACATACATACATACATACATACATACATACATACACACATACAATTAATATATGATACTAATAATTAATTACCCAGCGAGAAGTAGTATTCTTTGACACGTTTTTTGACGTTTTGATAAGGCTGGCAGAAAAAATAATAGTAGCAGTGATTCATCGAAGTAATAATAAAAAAATCTTTCACTTATCATAAAACATACTAGGTATTTTTCTTTCTTTCTTCTTTTTTTTTTCTTCTTTTCTTTATATTTCTAACCTGCTCTCTCTCTTTCGAGTAAATCGTAAATCGCTCTATTTTGAACGGAGTACAACACATAATATACCTATTCAGAGAGCAGGAAAATCTACTTAACTCCGTCGGGTAAGTGATACAATGATTGCTGACACAGCTTTGATTCTATCTATTTATATTTCTTTCGTTTTTTTTATAAACATAATATTATAGTTTTCTGCGACATTTCCAATGAAATAATCTTATTGTTAAAATATTTGTGATTTGCTTTTTTTTGCTTGTGTCTCTTTCATAGTAATTGATTAGCAAATGGTTATTCAGGCTACCTCATGTTGAGTGGTCACTGCAGCCCATGGACTGCAGTGAGGTTGTATGCGGGTGCTTTGTTGCTCACGAAGACTAAGGTGTTAGCCTCTAATAAAGTATCCCCAGCAACCATACCTCCCCAGCCGAAACACAAGACGTGAAGAACATGCTGCTTTACGACGGGTTATGACGGCCCGTGAGCTACTATGACTCTTTCTGCTAATAAGTGTTGACAAAATTCACTCTCACAGTACGTTGCTAATCGAATCTAAGATCCTCCGAGTAGCGCTAACCACTGCGCCATAACCGCCTAACATCAAACTCATCTAATATCAAACTCGTAATTATCACGACTTCTGTATAATTGGAAACATATGCAAATGGTATTGCTAGCGTTAATACCGTGCTTACGCTGTAATCGACAATTATTATCGATTCGCCATCGAGTCGCTTGCGCGTAGACCTGGGCCCGTGCCAACACCGAAACTTGAATACATCTGACAATTTAGAGAAATTTTATGTACCATAATATCACCATTTTTTAAGCGATGAACAAACTTTCAATTCAATACTTTTGAAATTATGTCAAAAATTTTGAGATCTACCGAAAGTGACAAATGTGGCAATTATGTTAGTCAGAATGAAACCATTAAGATACGTTTATGACTCAATTTTTTCAGTAGACTCTATTGTTATAGCGCCCGTTCTCAGATTATGTAATCTTATAGATTATTTTATATGCCAGCAATATGTAGAAAACATCGATAGCGTGATTCAGGATACTCGTGGCGCCATCTCTTGACCAATGGCGAAAGACGCCACAGAACCATTCTTACTCAGACCAAGACTGAATTAAAATGGGAAGGTGTGGAAAAATCTTTATTTTGAGGCGAGAACCCAATCCACGTGGATATCAATAATCCACACACGATCTAACACTGGATTTCTATCAAATTTGAGGGTAAAAACTATCCAATTACTTACATCTAAAACAAAATTTCCTGTACAAAATAGATTACGTACAGCCTTGAAAACAGCTTCCGTTTTATTTTCCTTGTAATTCCTTTCCTCTGCAGCCACAATCTCTTGCGCGAATTTATGATGGTTAATTACTCAGGCTAATTAGGTTATTTAGTTTGTAGTTTTTATTTATAGTGTAAGCTGTTAAATACCCAGTGGCTAAGAATTTCGCCTCGGAATTAAATAATTTATTCAGATTGTCAATAATCCATTAATGACCTACTACAGTGTCGGGTCTCCGTCTCGCAATGAGACGGATGTAGGCCTTAGTCCACCACGCTGGCCTACTGCGGGTTGGTGGACTTCACATACTTTTGAGAACATTTTTTTTTGTGAAATCTCAGGCCTGCAGGTTTCCTCACGATGTTTTCCTTCACCGTAACAGCAGGTGATATTCAATTTTATAAAGCGCACATAACTTTTTTACAAAGTCATTGGTGCGTGCCACTGGGATTCGAACCCGGACCCCTCGATTCGAGGTCGAATTCTAAGCCACTGGGCTATTACCGCTCTTATTAAGATTAATTGGAGATAATTATTACGAATAACTGATTTTTTTTAAATTTGACCTTGAACTCACGACGCCCAGACCAGATTATAAGTGACTTTTGAGAACCACACTAGGATTCCGTGTCGTGGGCGCCATGGAAACACACAAGACAAGAACAAAACACACCAGACCAGAAACAGAAATTCAAATTCATCATTCAAATCTCTGCTCTGCTGGAATCGAACCCAGGATCCTCCGCGCAGCGCACCGGTGTCTCAACCACTGCGCCACTCCGGTCGTTATGTATGACCCTTCAAACGGTCGCATCGGTCATGTCTAAAATACGTAATTATTAATATTAATGTATCCAGTTCATTTCCTTGATTAATCCGTATCAATCAAGATTGATGATTTTCATTCAAATTCAAATATGACGGAATATTAATGTACTGTCTTGCTCTGATCCGGAATTAAGGTCAAGTCGTATTTAAATGTTTCGACCGTATCCTTCGGAGTTTAGAGCAGTGAGCGAACTGTGTTTTTTGAATAGTTGTGAATTAATGAGTAGACAAGTGGGGCAGTGGCTGAGAATTCGAACTCGAATCGAGGGGTCCGGTTTTGAATCCCAGTGGCACGCACCAATGACAGTATAAAAAGTTATGTGCGCTTTATAAAATTAAATATCGCCTGCTGTTACGGTGAAGGAAAACATCGTAAGGAAACCTGCATGCCTGAGAGTTCACAAAAAAATGTTCTTTAAGGTATGTGAAGTCCACCAACCCGCAGTAGACCAGCGTGATGGTCTAAGGCCTTCATCCCTCTCCTTGTGAGAGGCGACCCGACCAGTAGTGGGTCATTAATGGGTTACTGACAAGTAGGCAAGTAAACTTTAATCAAAGCAGAGGTTTAATTCTTCATGTGTGGGATTGACCTGTGGTCTGGTGGGTAGCGATCCTAGCTACTACGCCGGCGGTCGTGGGTTCGATTCCCACCCAGAAAAGATATTTGTGGGAAGAGCAATACTGTTTGTTCTGTGTCTCTATTTTAATTTTAATTTTGTTATAACCTTCGTTAATTAACATTCAAATTATTTTGTCATTCCCTTACAATGAAAAAGAAACTTTAAATATTAAACTTAAGTACCTACTTAATTTAATCCTACTTGATTTCTTTCTTATATGTGAAAAGTTTTAAATGCCCTTATGTGATACCTATATCTGTTTTATCAAATTCGTATTTAGCTGTAAGTTTTAATTGAATAAATAAATAAACTACCAACTATCTTTTATACAAAACCGAAAAAACTTCGCATTACACCCAGACGCCAATGGGCATAAAATGAATACCGTAAGCACTGTAATATCAAATTGCAGAGCCACCCGGAAATAAAAAAGACGATATTACGTCCAAGAATATCTGCCCGATTTTCATAATGGTCCTACACAGCTGTCCGTTGAGATGCCAATATAGCTAAATGAAATTAAAGCCACCGTCAGACAAAATAATTTTAAAAAATTAAACCAACATCTAAAAAGTACGAAATAAAATTTGCTACATACCTACTTTAAGCTTCTTTGAGGTTAATGTTTTTGTATTAAGTATTTTGTTTAAGATAAATTTTGACACCAACCTCAAAGAAATAGTAGGCCTTAAGAAGTCGGTTTAAATTTTTTTAATTATTTTTTTTTCCATTTTTTGTAAATTATTTAACATTTTTGCTGTTTACATTTTAGTCAAATAAATTTTTTTTATTAAAAACTTAAAATCGCCTTATTTCATCACCAGCTTCTAGTCATGTGAGCCACGGGCGTCAAAATATCAGAGCGAAGAGCCATGTCTCTACTGTTGGTTTGCTTTCAATAAGTACTAGTAATAAGTACTTACTTTAAGTGTCAACCAATTCCGCACTAGGCCGGCATCGTGGACTAGAGCCTACGTCCTACTAGTTTGAGAGGAGACTCGAGAAAGACAAAAGACAAAAACAAAAACATTTACACAAAAAGTTCCTTTTGTATACATATACAGATACTTTATCCATGAACGCCGTACATATTTCCAAGGGAGGGCTCGAAAGCCAAGGGTCGCAACCCTTATATCTGATCATGGTACAGGTGTACCGCTCAGAGATGACCGCATAGTGCTCAGAGTTATTTTCTGATATAGTAACAGTCTTCTAAGCGTTATTCCCGTTGGTACATTTCACAGGTAAATTTTGTTCATGGGCTTGTAGTCTATAGTGGATTACATACAGACTATTTTAAAGCCTACTAAAACGTTAACATTTTGCTCATCTTCGTAGCTTATCTTTAGCAGTCTGACTGCCACAACGCTGCTGTTTCTCAATTACATTGAAAATTGTTGATGTTATAAAATCGTGTCACGAGCGAACAAATGCGAGTTTCAATAGCGATTATTAAAATTTATAATTGATTTCGAAGCAAGTTAAGTCCTTTCCTTTTGGTATATTGTTTCATTAATTGAATTGCTACAGTTTACTTAAAGCAATTCATATACTACACGTACATAGTATATGCGGAGCGGTGAATTATAAATTAAATATCACCTGCTGTTACGGTGAAGGAAAACATCGTGAGGAAATCTGCTTGCCTGAGAGTTCAAAAAAATGTTCTCAAAGGTGTGTGACGTCTGCCAACCCGTGGACTGTGGACTAAGGCCTACAAACCCTCTCATTGTGAGAGGAGACCCGACGTAGTAGTGGGTCATCTATGGGTCACTGACAGTACGTGTAGCGGCGTGTACCTGCAGCAACATGAGCGCGCCTCACATGAATGCTGACCACGCATCACGACGCAAGCAGCGAATAAAGTAAATATACGTCACACGTATCGCACCGAGATTGGCCAATCGGAAGACAAATCCTCAAACGCGCCATCAAAGTTCCATAGAATGTTTTCAAGCCCATAAGTCCTCCGACAAGGTTTAACGACTGCTATCTTATCGATAACAACCGGGACGAATAGCTGACGTGCCGTCCAAACCACGGAAACGCGCATTTAATTTGCGATCTACTCAAGCATCGTGTACCTACTAATTTTCTACCTTCTTAATGAGCAATATATTAATATCAAAAATCACAGA
This sequence comes from Erynnis tages, assembly GCA_905147235.1. Lineage (NCBI taxonomy): Eukaryota > Metazoa > Arthropoda > Insecta > Lepidoptera > Hesperiidae > Erynnis > Erynnis tages. Next base: position 13,694,926 of record LR990073.1, on the reverse strand, counting down.
AGTAACAAACTAGTACAGCTCTTACTCCCAAAACTCTTTTAATTAAGGAAACTCGTGGGAAGGGGGCGAATTAGTTTGTTCCTAACTTCTGAATAGGAAGCAATGAAAACAGCCATAAAAAGAACTGCCCTAATTACACCCGAACCCTCTGTTTAGGATATTAACTGCGGAGTTATTACCGGGATTACAGGATTGCATGCTTCTTTATTGTCTTTGTAGTGTATGTACTTTGTGTAACTGTTATGTGACTATTGCACTGTGTAAGTAAAATTCTGTCAAAGTAACCCCGTGTCGTAAGGTAGCGGTGATAGCCCAGTGGCTTAGAATTCGACCTCGAATCGAGGGGTCCGGGTTCGAATCCCAGTGGCACGCACCAATGACTTTGTAAAAAAGTTATGTGCGCTTTATAAAAATTAAATATCACCTGCTGTTACGGTGAAGGAAAACATCGTGAGGAAACCTGCATGCCTGAGAGTTCAGAAAAAAGAAGTTCTCAAAGGCATGTGAAGTCCACCAACCCGCACTAGGCCAGCGTGGTGGACGGCGGCCTACATCCTTCTCATTGTGAGAGGAGACCCGACCCTGTAGTGGGTCATTAATGGGTTACTGACAACCCCGTGTCCTATTTGCCAAAATTTTCTAGTAAGACAACGTCATTGTATACATTTGTTGCTTATCAGTGTCACGTTCAGTTGGCTGTAACCCATTAATGACCCACTGCATGATCGGGTCTCCTCCCCTAATGAGTAGGCATGTGAAGTCCCGCAATAGGCCAGCGTGGAGGACTTAGGCCTACATCCTTCTCATTTTGAGAGGAGACCCGACCCACAGTGGGTCATTAATGAGTTACAGACAGACGGCAATAGCTACCATGAAGTATAGTATATCCACTCCAAACCCAGGCGATTAATAGAAATTCAATCCAAATAAACCTTGCCAATAAAGGGGTTTATCTTGAAGCGCTCGGGAATGGATTAAAAGAACTATCGACGGAAGCGGTTATTTGGATGCAAATGGCCGAATAGTTGCTCGGGGGTTTTGCGTTTTTTGCTCCTGTAGCAGAGTGGGCGCAGATTTGCAACTTAAAGGTTTAGCGTGGAGATTCGTAGAACGTTATTTTTAACTTCTGTTAAATAAGCAGTGGTGATGCACTATGATTAATAATTAGGCCTCTTGATGCTTCTCTAACACCCGTTTCTCCGCCAATCTGCGTTGAAGTAGCGGGTTGAGTATGCTCCTAGCCTCCCTTGAGGAGAGAGATCCGTGCCCAGCATTGGGCCTGCAAACTGGGCCTTGTGGCCTACTGCAGGTTCCAGTATCATCTGCCTGTAAACCATTAGCGACTCATCACATCAATTCAACTAGCTGTAAAAAAATAATTTAAAAAAATTAAACCGACATCAAAAAAGTATGAAATAAAATTTGTTACATACTTTAGGCCTACTATTTTTTGAGGTTTGTGCCAATATTTAACAATAGAAACAAAATACTGAATACTAAGCTATACGAACATACTTACATACATATACGTACATACATACATACACCCAAGAAATTTGATATTCGTGTTTGGAAGCCGTAATAGACCAACATAAAATTGTGCCGTTCTGAGAATATTACACACGAGTATCTACATACGTGTCGAATTGATAACCTCCTTTTTTGAACGGTAAAAAGAGAATTCATTAAAAGGTCGCCAACAAAATAGGATAGTGAAAACTTTAAAATAATAAAACAGAAGTGCAAGAACTTAGCTCAGCTGAGTTCCGATTCGGCATCCTACCCAGCTGCGAGTGAGCGATGAACTTTCTGGAACTATGGCCATCGAGCGCGGAACTGTCGCCGAATGAACTAGTTTAGACTTGGGCTCTTAATCTCAGCAGTTGAATGCAGGCTGAAGAAGATGAGAGGATAATAAAAAGTTTCTTTTGTAAGATTTTACATAGGTAAATATAATTTTTGTGAGAATCGAGTATAATATCGAGTTGTGTAGTGTGTTGAGCAGTGGCGTAACTATAGCAGGGCTGGCGAAATGGCAAAAAAGAAAGAAACTAAAAGAAATTAAGAAAGTACTGGATGGGGCCAATGAATTAGCCCCGGATGGTTTAGTTACGCCATTGTGTGTGAGGTAAGTTTAATAATTTATTTGTGGTTTTTACCTCAGTCCATGAGTTTACTTGAGCCCATGGCTTCGAAATCCAAAAAAATTAGAAATAAATCTATTATACATATAACTACATCCAACTTCTTAATGATGTTCGTCTCAAACGAAGTATCCCCGGCAACCACGCCTCCCCAACCGAACCACAAGACATGAAGAACATGCTGCTTTACGACGGGTTAAGATTCCTCGGCGAACGAGCTACTATTACTGTTATGTCATGTCAGTACCCATTAATGACCCACTACAGGGTCGGGTCTCCTCTCACAGTGAGAAGGATGTAGGCCTTAGTCCACCACGCTGGCCTACTGCGGGTTGGTGGACTTCGCATGCCTTTGAGAACATTTTTTTGTGAACTCTCAGGCATACAGGTTTCCTCACGATGTTTTCCTTCACCGTAACAGCAGGTGATATTTAATTTCATAAATCGCACATAACTTTTATTACAAAGTCATTGGTGCGTGCCACTGGGATTCGAACCCGGATCCCTCGATTCGAGGTCGAATTCTAAGCCACTGGGCTATCACCGTTGCTACTGTTATATTTTTAGTTAATTTTAAAATCATTTTCTTCGATGTTATTGTAAGACACAACTTCGTTTCACAAGAGACGAATAACGATGCATTAGATGCGATCAATAGTGAAAGAGCTTTTCTACCATTGCATAAAATTTATAGTTCCGTTTCAAGGAACAAATTTGAACTGTCGCCAGTAATTTATAAAACTCTCGAGGCTAAGTATAGCTTGGCTGACTTCTGAAGAATGGTCGCTGAAAAGGTGGAATAAGTGGAAAATAAGAAAGATATATGTAGGTTACACCATGTATAGTTGTTGAAGATGAGTCCTCAAATAAAGATCTGGAAATACGTAGAACATTTGCTTCCAAGTTATAAAGATCTGAAAAGGCCGAGGACATGCATTTCTAAATTCATGTTAGAACTATGAAACGGTACAGTTGTCTAGGCGTCACATGTGCTTAAAATCGTGATAAAACGTTACTTTAATTAATATTGCTTCTTTATTATCAAGAGTGTCGAGTTCCACTTCAGTTTCTCACCCCTCCTCCAATGGTTCTGTTATTTAATTATCTTTCGCAGGATCTAGTATACTCGTATACTTCGCTGTGAAGCAATTAAAGTATATTACTTCCATTACTTTAATATCCTCTATTAATATAGAAGCTTCGAATGATTTACGCTGTCATCAAATAATATTACGGAAATAATCGCAGAAGAAATTTTCCCGACATCCCCATTTTACATAACTAACCAATTTCTACAACTATCAGGTAGGTACTTATCAAAATAAACGTCCTCATGTAATTACAATTTCAAATAACTTCTGACACCTTCGGCGTCTTGTTCAGTCGCGATTTTTGTACGATTTTTACAAGACTTCAGAGGTTACATTAAAAAATCCTGGAAAACTGGAAAGTTACAGTTATTGGCAACAACACTACCAAATGGGTTTCTCCTCACAACGGGGGGAGGCCTGGAGCATACTGCATGGGCCACCAACAAGGTTTAACGACTGCCATCGTATCGATAACAACCGGGACCGATGGCTTAAAGTACCATCCTAAGCACGGAAGCGCGCATTTGATTCGTTTCTAGCAATCACCCATCCAGGTACTGACCACGCCCGACGCTGCTTAACTTTTTCGATCGCTTGCGGTCTAGTCGCAGCGGGGCTGTGCGCGCTTTAGCCCACGATACCAATCGCAATTCAGACGCAATAGTGTGTCCGCCCTAAAGCCTTCCCGCAGGTGTTGCCGCGGCGTGCGAACGATAGGAAAATCTCGGTTCCCACTTTAAAATTGCAATTTTTACCAATGACCTCCGGAAATCGTTTAGTTTTACGATTTTTGCCGCGCTAATGAGATTCGGCATAATTCGGTGCAGTGCGCGGAATGCTAACGACACTGCATTATTATTCTATTCCATTTTTATATTAGGTATAAATTAACAAAAGGGCGTGAATGTACCTGATAAAGCTATTACTGTTGCTTTTGAGTTGTGAAACCTTCGCGAATTGCTAATGCGACTGGTCCGCATTTCGGTGACATTGTCTGGTGGCTAGGGCTATAACCCTACTAATAATATCACTATTATCATAGTTAAATATGTTGTTGCAAGTGCTATTTTTGGTTTTGATGCCATCATGCATCATCATTAGGTTAATGCGACAAGGTTCAAGCCTATTAGAAATTGGCGGGGGTTATAGCACAAATCAAAATCCAAAAATTTCAAAATCTTTTATTCATTTACTATTAACTTTTTCTGTAAAACTTATAGATATTATATTTTTTTCAGGATTTAAATAATGTAGGTACTACAAAGAGGTAAAAATGCGGTGACAATATAAAATGATCGTTACATTTTCTTAGTAGAACAGCGGAAACGGTTCTGTTACATAAAATGGCAAGGCTGTTACACAAACATGCAGATTTTTACATGAAGCTCAATCGACGATGCGTCTCTATTTGCGTACCTACAGCGCGTCCCGGGAGCCATTATCGTAACTTACGTTACGTCTTTTTGGAGAATATTGCTATGATTCACTGAGATGTCAAAATTTACCGTCGTACCTTCTCGTTTGAATGATGTTTTATCTTTTTATTATTTATTAATTAAAGTTCCTGAACCCCACTTCATCGTCATTGCTATGATTCACTGTGACATCAATGTGGTTACTAATATAAGGAAAGGAAAATTAAATGAAATTTTGTTGTTTAGTTATTTTTTTGTCTATAATTTTTTTATAATAAATAAGATAATTTAATGTTTATGTATGCATTTAAATACAGATTAAAAACTACTTTACAACATACATTTAAATTACACAGATTAAAAATATGACAAAGCGACGTTTGCTGAGTGAAGTAGTAATATTATAAACCTAAAAGTGTTTTCTCTATCTCTAGAACAACCTTAACAAGCGTTTTTCAAAAGAAATTTGAAACAACTTAAAGGTAATAAGGGTTAAATTTTGTAAGGTATTTCCTTACACCCTACTTCTATATTACGCAAGCAAAGTCGCAGGCACTATCTTGTCATTTAGGAAGGCTTTGTGCCCTGTACGACGATGCGTCTTTATTTTGGCTCTAAGCTCGGGCGCGACGTAATCGTAAGTTATTGTTACGCCATAAGGTGAATATTGCAATAGGTTGCTAAAATAACGTAACATATCTCAACCTTTTTTTTTTCGTATAGAAAACTGGAACGCATTTATAGCTAATACACGTCGCTGGCCACATCGTTCGCAAGACTAACAACAAGACCGAGCGATAATATATGATAAATAACTTTTAAAGTTATTAAACGTTTACAGTTAGTAATATTTATGATAAATAACTTTTAAAGTTAACTCGCCACTGGGGTTCGCACCCGAAACTCTCGTGTAACAGACCAGAATCGTAGCCACTGGGCTATCACCGCTATAAATTACTCACTAAATGATTATTTGAAATTTCCGTGTTGCAAAGGGGAGAGAAATCACCTGTAATGTGACAGTGCGTCTTTATTACTGCATATGAAGCGCCTGGAACCCATTATCGTTACTTATCGTTAAGCCTTTATGGATAACTAACTTACGGCATCGTTCGTTCACCTTGAACGTCATAAAAATAATGTAAACTAGATGTCCCGGCACGCTTCGTTCTACCAAAATATATTTTTTTCTTTTTCCACGCATTCTTTTCAGATTTTCTCACCGTTTAAACCTTTTTTGGACTCACACAAACATTTCAATACCAAAATAAGCCCAATCGGTCCAGCCGTTCTCGAGTTTTAGCGAGACTAACGAACAGCGAATCATTTTTATTATTCTTATATGTAGAGTAGATGTCTGAACGAAAAAAATTATAAATAATTGGGTTTCCGGTTTTAATTATCTGTTATGGAGCCCTATTGGTATTGTATACCAATTCTTAGTATTTTTTATCACACTCATAGCCCCACACTAGCATTCCCTGTATCATGGGTGCTATGGACATACACAAGACAAGAACACAACACACCCAGACCAGAAACAAAAATTCAAATCCAATGCTAACTGGTAAATAAATATTATTCATATCTTGAAAGACATAAATAAAAACTACATTGACATATTATTATGACACATGACGGTTTGTACTATAAATAGTGCTACATTTTTCAACGTGCGACACGTATTTCAACCCGGATATCCGGGTAAACATCATCCCCGTGCTTATTCACTCGATAAATTCCGTCAAAAAGCTCTTTTTATCCGGATATGAGATTTTAAATTTTATATTTTTCCATTTCCTTTCATGTGATGAGTTTTCGTACGATTCGGTAGCGTTGGTCCATAATGTAGTGTTTTTACATAATATTATATTTTTAAGTTTTAGTGGCTTTTTCGATGTCATACTCGTAGAATGTAGACGAATCACTACATTATCCTTTATTATACGTAAAGCGAAAATTTTTGTACCAATGACTTCACATGCCTTTAACATTTTTTTTTTTTGAAAATTTCAGGCATGCCAGTATTCACAAAATGTTTCCTTCACCGTTTCAGCAATTGATATTTTAAATGAAATAAAAATCATTTATTTGCACGAATATGGGTTAGTTATTGGTTTTACAGGGCATTTTGATCAATCCATATTCACCTTCTCAGGTATCCAAATTATGAAGTCATATTACCATTTTAATTATATAAACCACACATAACTTTTTTAAGAAATTTAATAGGATTCAAACCCGGACTACTCGTGCAAGTGACCGAATTCTTAGACAAAGGGTTATCACCGTTTATATACCATTGTCTTACGCTACCTTAAAGTAAGAGTATGTAGATACTTTCCTAGCTCCACTACAGTTGTACCAAACATTCAGCATTATAATAAACCTTTTAGCGTAGCCTCAAATGAATTTTAATAGTTCCCCATCCGGTAAACCGGTTAACGGATAAGAACACACAGCGCGTTATTGCTTCCATTATCACACCGCACCTCGCTTCCGTTAACCGGGCGAACCGGATAAGCGGATATTAAAGCAGAATTTCCGAGAAACAATAGTTAAGTTAAGTTCAAAGACTTCTACAGACAGAGTGACACTATCTAGCGGAAAAGTTGTCAGTTACCCATTAATGACCCACTACAGGGTCGGGTCTCCTCTCACAATGAGATGTAGGCCGCCGTCCACCACGCTAGCCTGGTAGACTTCACATGCCTTGGAGAAAATTATTTATTATTATTTAGTGAATAATCACTAAATAGCGACAAGACAGAATTTTTGCTAAAATAAAAGTGACCAAAAAATAAAAAGGCTACAGGCTAGTTAGATGTCTCATTTTAGATATCTTGACTGTCTATCTAGACATTTTGAAATCTCAGTTAAGCTTTAAGACACCGTGAAACCCGCATATATACATACTGTGCCAGTATACGGTATTCAAATTTTCATTTGTGAACAACAGATGTGTCTAATGTGGTCTTAATGAACATTCACAAATTAAACGTATGTTGCCTCGCCTCGTACGATCCCACATTTGTCTTCGAGGTATAAGAACTTTAATTACACCCTTATTATGAGAGAACTCGTTCATTTAGTTAATAATAAGAAAATTATTAAATGCAGCGGTGATAGCCCAGTGGCTTAGAATTCTACCTCGAATCGAGGGGTCCGGGTTCGAATCCCAGTGGCACGCACCAATGACTTTGTAATAAAAGTTATGTGCGATTTATAAAATTAAATATCACCTGCTGTTACGGTGAAGGAAAACATCGTGAGGAAACCTGCATGCCTGAGAGTTCACAAAAAAAAATGTTCTCAAAGGCATGTGAAGTCCACCAACCCGCAGTAGGCCAGCGTGGTGGACTAAGGCCTACATCCCTCTCATTGTGAGAGGAGACCCGATCCTGTAGTGGGTCATTAATGGGTACTGACAAGAAAATTACTACAAACATTTTGTAAAGCTAAGTTTTATTCGGGTCTGAAGAGGTCGATGAGAGCAACATACCCTCGCACAATCTGAGATAGGATTTCTATCTTAAAGATGGACGTCAACGTAAAACGTAAGATAAAAGTCCTACAGTCTATAGACTTCCATGTCTACAATCCGCAGTATCCACTTAACATCATTGTACATGTCCACTTACTCGTATCATTCATAGACAATAAAAAGTGAGCAAAATTACCACTGTAAAAATCACTAATATCCCCTAATTTAGCTTAAATAAAGCTGCTAGGGCAAATCACCTTTTCCTATTACGTATATCCAGATAAGACTGCTTAAATGGTTACATTATCGTTTCCAAGATTACAAAAATCACTAATGGCCTCATAATTACTTAATTTAGCCTAAATAAAGCCGTTGCCAGCCATCTTCGTAATACGTATTTCCTATAACGTATATCCGGATAAGACAATAGGCGCTGCTTACGTTATTGTTTCTCTCGTGTTACCAAGATTTCAATAATCACTAAAAACCTCTTACTTACCTAATTTTGCCTTTATAAAGCAGGCACCAGCAATCTCCTTAGCGAGTGTTTCCTATATTGTACGAGTATATCCGGATAAGACTGTACAGGCGCTGCTTACATTATCGTTTCGCCCGTGTTCCCGCCATCTGGGTACCGGATAAGACGCAAATGCATTAAAACGTTGTACTAAGGGGTGCATTTACATTTTGGACAAGGACATGGCTTTCCTATAACGTTCATCGGGATAACTCTTTATTCATATATCTACGAGCACGTTACGTTACCGACCCTGTCAGGCAGTATCCACATCACTGAAAAAGTTGGATCGAGTCATACAAAATATGAACCTAACGCTTGCCGGTACAGACGAAACCAGTGCTGATCCGTATAGTAATAACACCTATAGATACTGGATGAAAGAATATTTTTTGTTTTCCCTGGCACGTGTCTGACATTCTACGTGCTAGAAGATGTGAATAGAACTTAGCGCATGTTTCCTATAACGAATATCCGGATAAGTCTGCACAGCGCTGCTTACATTATCGTTTCGCCCGTGTTCCGGCAGGGAACCGGATAAGACGGAAATGCATTAAAGCGTTGTACTACGAGGTGCATTTACATTTTGGACAAGAACGTCTCTTTGAGCGTCGTTTTGAATAATGTGTTTCTATTTACACAGCATTATTCTCAGACAAACACCAGAGTAATTTAGCGCTTCACAAACTATGCTATTTTTTGAATATACAATAGTTTCCTTTGAAGTTCGGTTAGAAAAATTGGATAGTTTGTTAACTTTAACGCATCATAAACATAATATTAAAGTAGAGGTCATAATGTTTGAGATTTTTTTAACTTTTTTCTCAATATAAGAAGATACATTCAGATAAATAAAATTTGTCGGTGAGATTTCTAGCGATTTACAAAAACAAATATACTATAAATTATCTAAAATGGATGCGAATTTTAAATTTTTATCGGTAACCGCATAACCGGAACGTGCATGTGCTAGTGATTTCCAATATTACCGCATTGCCTTTCACTAACCAGTTAAACCGGATAAAACGGATGTGCATTAAAGCTCGCTCGAGGAAAATAAGGAAATCCGAAGAAATATTCTAGGATTTCCCACTGAAGCCTCCTTACATTTGGTAAGCTTGATTTCCAACGAAATTTATTACTTCTTATCGTATAAATTAGATTTAGGAATAGACTTCATTTTTGTCTTCTTTCTACATTATAAATACAAAAGTTTATGAGGATGAATGGATAGATATATGTATCTGCCTTTCATGAAAAGGGTTGAACAGATTTCAATGATGTTTTATACAGGTATAGAACGGGAAGTAAATGGATTAATAAAATGTACGTATACTGTCAATCGCTCCCTAAAATAGAACAAGAGCCATGATAAGCCTTAACTAGAAATCTTTGTATTGGAAACTGCCGTTCATGGAAAGTTCTCGGGTTATACGTCATGAGTTAGTATAAAAAGTTATCAATGGAATGGAACTGTTGAATTATAAATCGTGAAAGTACGATAGGACCATTGTCTCACCACCGTGATGGACCTACATTTATGACCTTAAACTTCTCTAGCCTTAGAAATAGATAGATCTAAAAAACAACAACAACTAAATCAAAAATCCAAACAAAATTTGAATCTGAAAACTCAAAATGTTAACCTTATTGAACTACGACTGAAATTTTGAAATTCATTCAACATTTATAAATAAATCTAAAGAACTTTCCGACACACTCGAAGGTAAAATTATACCCGAAACATCGGTAATTGACGACAATTTGCGAAAAGGCTTGATACAAACGAGACCCTGAATTAAATTGCGATCCTACGGTTGTGAACCACGGGTTCCTTATATTTAAATATCCGGTTTAAATTTCTTTTATGTTATCCGGTTTTGATAATAGTTTCATTTAATTATATTTTCAAAATCGGTATCAGTAGACAGTTATGTCATATAATATCCAAAATATTAAATTTTATACTTTGTGTAGCAAACGGGCATGCATGCCACCTGTTAATTGACACATAGTCGTTTATGGGTGCTTTGATAATCGTAAGGACAAAGATACTTATTTGCCTTATTTAAGACCTCAGATATTATTTCTATCCTGATAGAAAAAAGATAGATAGATGTCTATTAAATTTGAAGTTGGACGTGGGTGTTCCTAGGCTTCAGTGACCATTAAGTTTCATAACAAAGGGGTCATTAATTAATTTAGTATATAGAAAAGTTTATTTAATTTCTCCACGGATCCCTGAAACGGAAAGTCGTTTGTTTATGCACAAAGTTAGCGCTTTTTCGGATTAATCTCATGGAAAAACTTTAGCGCTATGCCTAGGTACTTATTTCACATTTAGTACCGTTCGGGTTCTTTCTTTTAGCGCTGTATTAAAATAAATGAATGGAGTGTTAAAATGTATGCAGAAAACTGAATACTAGTTTTGTTGAACTACATTGTATGTACAGCGGTGATAGCCCAGTGGCTTAGAATTCGACCTCGAATCGAGGGGTCCGGGTTCGAATCCCAGTGGCACGCACCAATGACTTTGTAAAAAGTCATGTGCGCTTTATAAAATTAAATATCACCTGCTGTTACGGTGAAGGAAACCATCGTGAGGACACCTGCATGCCTGAGAGTTCACAAAAAAAAATCTCAAAGGCATGTGAAGTCCACCAACCCGCAGTAGGGCAGCGTGGTGGACGGCGGCCTACATCCCTCTCATTGTGAGAGGAGAACCGACCCTGTAGTGGGTCATTAATGGGTTACTGACAATCAGGGCAAAGGTTTTGAGTGCGCTGTAAGTGTGAAGCGCTTAAAACTTACCTACTAATGAGACGTGCATGAACACTGTCATCACAGTATTCATAAAAACGCAATGATTCAAGACTATTTCTTTCATCATTGAGTAAACAGTCATTAGTAGGAATGTCATATGTCAGTCTGCCTTGACATCTTCCAGTACTAATGGCGGCTCGATACGATTACTATACTGCGTTAGTTCATGCTCGAGCTGTCGTGAGCATGAGAACTACCGTCAAAGTATTCGTACGGTAAACGTCAGTCATTAGTATGTCATATGTCAGTCCGTCTGACATCTTCCCATACTAATGGCTCACGACCTCACGTTAAACTATTCTTATTGCTTCGCCTATACTACTATAGTATTCATGCTCGCAACAGACATCTGCATAGCAACCTACTAGTTCGTACTAATACCACGATTTGTTCGTGCGTTAACCGTAAATCACTCCAATGCAAAAACCATTTTAAGCTCGGTTTCTTCACAATTAATTTTCCGGAGAAATGTTCCTGACTGCTGAGAGAACCACTCTAATTTAAAAGTCGGCTTAAAATGTTGCCAAGTTTTCAGTTTTTATAATAATTAGTATGAATTCTGAAATGCTAGTTATTTACCGTCTGTTTATGTTAAGGCTGTCACAAGTCGCGCGTTAACTCAACGAATAAAATATTATAATATTATTTATTCTTTCGACAATGAAAAGCTAACGTTGCTACGAATATATTTTTTGGTAGGTGACCATTCTATGGTAATTCGCAACGAGCTACTTCGTCCGGTTCGTTCTTCATGTCTTGTCCTGGGGAGGTATGGTTACCATGGTTACCGGTGATACTTTATTTAAGGCGAACATCTCAGTCCTTGTGAGTAACAAAGAGTCCGCGTACAACCTCGGAGACTTTTTTCTCAATTTGAAGTTGAATGCAAGCGTCCACGGGTTGCAGCGACCACTTAATGTCAGCTATTCTGCCTGTCCTTTTGCTACTCAATTACTATATAAACATTCCCCAAACAAAATACAAAACCCGAAGAACTCACCTACTCGAAATTCTTTGTATTCTTCGTGAAACAATCACAAACGAGTCCATTTACATCATAATACGTGTATTATGATACCCTCCGCGCATACTGTCAACACGGGCGTCCAATCTCGGCTATTTGCACTTCTGATGGCTTTTCACACCTACTCTCTATGTTTGGACGACCACTGATTTGGTTACCGTTTGTATTGCTGTGTCAATATTACGAAAATTCTAGGAATTCTAAGTTTGGGCTGTGTCTAGATGATTTTATGTATAAATAATTGATTTAACAACTATACCTCCGAGATTCGAGATCTACTCAAGAAGCGCGCATAGCCTGACACTGACGCTGGTTTCCCCACGAACCTGGTTCCTTCACCGTTACAGTAAGTGATATTCAATTTTATTTAATTCAATTGCCTTATATTAAATTGCCTTCTAAATTTAGTGTCAGTTTCATTCGATGAATGAGAGCCCTTCAGTCTAAACAAACCCTCGCGCCAACAGCGCCATACGCCGGTCTGAGTCAACCGCCGATAGCCGGCAGCGCTAACGGGATTACGTAACTGAATTAGCAGCCTGCGAGCCGCTGAGGAACTGCCAGTGATAATAGAAAGCTAGAATCAGAATTTACACTGAGACCTTTGGTGCAGGAGGTAAGGATTAAGACAGAATTAAAAATTGAGGGTGCTGGATGGAGAATTTATTCGTGTCGAGACCTTTGGTGAATTTTAAGACGTTAATTCTTATACAGAAACTAAAAGGGTACGTATAACACTGTTGATAGGGATAATACATAGTATAAATGAAAAAAAGCCAACATCGAAATCGGTTCTTGGGTGTGTAAGCACCAAGTCAGCTAATTCACCCTGTACTAAACTTGTTGACTAGTGAACGTGAATTGATAAAAAATTGACGTTCATGTTAAGATTTGTGAAGGAATTCCTTCACTTGTAAGAAGTTGATTCGAACAGAATCATCAGTGTCAGATAAAATTGCCTTCCAAACTTTATGCAAGTAACACTTAGCACAAGAATAATCGATCAATGAAAGCCCTTCGGCCCGTCACCCTATGCCATAAGCCGGTCTGAATCAACAGCCGATAGTCGGCAGCGCTAACGGGATTATGTACGTAACTGAATTAGCAGCCTGCGAGCCGCTGAGGAACTGCGGTGTGAGATAATAGAGTGCTAGAATCAGAATCAATTGAGGTTAAAATCTTTGGTAAGTAGTGAAAACATTAATTCGAATAGGGATACAGAGAGGTGTAGCTTTATGGTGACAGAGTGGTCGTGGCATTATGGTGACAACTGGTTAGTCGTCACAGTTGTTTTGTTCGACAGCAGCTCACGCGATCCTTCGCCACCGGCTTCTATTGCTGGCATTACGGCAACACTGGGCAATGGAGCATGCATCGCGTGGTAGATTTTATTAGGTCTGTCTAGCGTGTAAGGGATCTGCCACGTGACCTTTTTCCTTGCGATTGCAATGACTATTTAAGATCAAATGGTCCGCATATCAGTTTGCTACATTTTTTGTAACCTGCTGCTATAAATTTACTGCCAAAAATGTTATACCTAATTCCCTTAGGACCCAGAACTCTTAATCTACAGCCTCTTCAAGTACTCCAAAGGAACTTTGTTAATAAAACGAAGAATTTTCGTCTCAAATTATATCTACAATCAGATCAAACTACCATCGACCCTTTGAAGTTCGATTTTCTTTTATATTACAGCGCAATTTGTTTGAACCAGTGGCGGATATTGGGCGTTCCGTCGGATCACCTAAACGGATTAGAACCCCAGGGGTGGGGCTAAAGTGATTATGGGGGCCAAATAATAGAACCCAAGTGTCTGGACCAATTCTGACGATTTGACTAAAGGGAAAGTCGGGGTGCTTTTTATGTTTTTTGTGCTACAAGCTCCAACTACCGACTTCGGCTGAATCTAGACCAGGAGAATAAATGTACCTTAAATGATAAACACGACTAGTCGATTGTCATGTCATGTCAGTACCCATTAATGACCCACTACAGGGTCGGGTCTCCTCTCACAATGAGAAGGATGTAGGCCTTAGTCCACCACGCTGGCCTACTGCGGGTTGGTGGACTTCGCATGCCTTTGAGAACATTTTTTTTTTGTGAACTCTCAGGCATGCAGGTTTCCTCACGATGTTTTCCTTCACCGTAACAGCAGGTGATATTTAATTTCATAAATCGCACATAACTTTTATTACAAAGTCATTGGTGCATGCCACTGGGATTCGAACCCGGATCCCTCGATTCGAGGTCGAATTCTAAGCCACTGGGCTATCACCGCTGCTAGTCGATTAACGACCTCCAATTTCGGGTAAGGTCTCCTCTCACAATGAGAGGTATGTAGACTAGGATTAGTAACATGTTAGCGACTTGGCATGTGAACCATTTCAACTCCTCAAATAAGAACTTTTCATTTTCCTGTCTAAACAAACTTTTTGTGGTAAATTTTATAACAGGTCTAATTCTCCAGGTGCGAGCATTTTGTTAATGTTCATCGCACTGTTCACGTTTAGACGTAACGAGGAGGGAACTCAACAAACAACACTCATAAATATACTAAGTAATTGCTGTAACACTCATTAACAACAACACTAAATAGTTACTACAACACACATAACAAATACAAGGATAAAAGAAAAAAAAATTAAACCAACCTTAAAGAATTATGAAATAAAATTTGTTACTAAATTACTTTAGGCTTACTATTTCTTGAAGTTGTTTATTTGAAATTGTTAAATTTTGGCACCGATCTTAAATATAGTAAGCCAAAATTGTTATTTCATAATTCTTTGAGGTCGGTTTAATTTTTGATTTTTTTTTTTTGGTGGGAAATGCTGTCATGTCACTTTCTGTTGATACTTGTACAGTTCTACAAATCAACAGATTTCCCCAACATTTTTTTCCCAAGTGTTCGGGTAATTTTCTTTCTGTGGTGTGTCTAAAACGCTTCTCCTCTTCTTATTTTTAGAACCAAAAAAAACTTTTACATATTCTCTAGCAAAATATCACTCCGTCTGTCCTTGGATACGTTACAAAATAATTGGAGACTTGAAGCCTTCAACGACACTCAAACGATAACATGGAAATCTCCCCAAAACAATGCGTAAACAGAATAATTCCATGTGCAAATCACAGTTGGTTTAGTGGCCATAAACACACGCAACTTATGAACGCTAAACTGACATATCCAGTCATTCAGTTAGGGTTGTCCATTTCACTCCAGGGTGGACGTGAATAGTATTTATAAAACCGATACTTCAATGTTCTCTGTGCTTTAAACATGTCAAGCTGAATGTCAATTAATAAATGCTTCACACTCATAGTCAAGCTAGGATTATCTGTGTCGTGGGTGCCATGGACATACACAAGACATGAATAGACACTCCCAGACCAGAACCAGAAATTTAATGTCACCATTCAAATATTTGCTCCGCTGGGAATCGAACCTAGAACTCTGTGATAGTAGAACGCCCGACTTTTTCTTTTGGTACCATTGTCCGTTAGTTCGGTGTAGTTACAGCCCTATTCCTCATTTCAATAAAATCATTCATTACGTGTACACTCGCTCACCGAAACACATCTAAAAGTGGGGTTGACTATAATTAATGGCATGATGCTAAATGACCATTGTTTGTAAGCGCCGTATTTATTATGAGGATTTGTTCCGGGTTAAACGAGAATGACATAATTAAAGACTTGTGTATGATCAGAGGGAATGACACTATGTCATGTCAGTAACCCATTAATGACCCACTACAGGGTGGGGTCTCCCTGTAGTGGGTCATTAATGTCACAATGAGAGGGACACAATGAGAGGGATGTAGGCCGCCGTCCACCACGCTGGCCTACTGCGGTTGTTAGAGACGCTTTGCGTGGCACAGTGGTTAAGACACAGGTGCTCTCGGTTGAGGGTCCTAGATTCCATTGCCAGTGGAGCAGAAATATGAAAGATGACATCATTACAATGATGAGTATAAATTTCTGTTGCTGGTGTACTGTTGGCTTGTGTGTGTGTTTCCATGGCAACCACAACACACAGGCAATAGGATTACATGTGTGTCGTGTGGGGCTATTAGTGTGAATCGTTTAATTTAATATCAATTAACTTACCGTACCATATCACATACCATATCTATACGTGTTCATAGTCAAAATATAACGTCTTGGAAATAAATTTCTACAAATACGCTAGTATGCCAATTAAAAAGACAAATTAAACGAATATTGACGCTATTAACAAAACTGGAACCGTAAGGAACTATAACAAGTTCGCAATGAATTTGAATCTGCTTCCTAAAATAAATCCGGTATCCTTGAGAAATGTAGATCAGTTACGAACATTGGGACGAGTGTCATTTTATCGATGAATTTGCTTAACACTGCCTGTCCAATTAATAGACACAATAGTTAAACAATGGGTATGAGTCACTAGAGAAATAAGAAGAGAAGAAAGAAAAGAAAAGAATGCGTTTATTGTTGACTGTTACACGAGAAAGATTTTACTTGATTCTGTATGACCCAAAGATTTCGTGCCGATATCGTGTGACATCAAACCGTACGTCATTTCATGAACTCGGCACGACAAAGAACCTTAATATCTATTGTACAAGGCACACAATAGATTGTCACGATTATTTACTTTTAAGCCTTTTGTGACTTTTTATCACGAGTAAGACAAGACATTGCCACGACACGAATGAATGGTCGTACAGAATCAGGGCCCAGATTCAATATCTTGCAATGTTGTATGGTGACATCCCAACTAAACCGGTCTATCTTGACGGATTCTTGCAAAAAATCGGTCTCACTCATCAATTCCTAAAGCATGACCAACCAGTTCTACTGTACGCATGATGAGGTATGCTACTGGTTCGTTACATAAATTATGTAACAAGTTGACCGTGTCATCGCAGACGTGTTATGGACATTTGACATGCGTAAACCTTCCGTGAAGTCTGTGTCTAGCTTCTTTTCAAAACGAATTTTGAAAGAGATGTAATTTTTTAAATTAACTAGACTGGCCCGCTGGTGTTGTGGTTGTTGTTTTAACCCATTAATGACCCACTACAGGGTCGGGTCTCCTCTCACAATGAGAGGGATGTAGACCTTAGTCCACCACGCTGGCCTACTGCGGGTTGGTGGACTTCACATGCCTTTGAGAACATTTTTTTTTGTGAACTCTCAGGCATGCAGGTTTTCTCACGATGTTTTCCTTCACCGTAACAGCAGGTGATATTTAATTTTTTAATCGCACATAACTTTTTTTTTTACAAAGTCATTGGTGCGTGCCACTGGGATTCGAACCCGGACCCCTCGATTCGAGGTCGAATTCTAAGCCACTGGGCTATCAACGCTGTTGTGGTAAGCGACCCTAACTACTATTTCTAAATACTGCATGTAAGGCAGAAGTGAACAGTAAAACCTTTCTTGAAGTCGGTAAAAATGTATGAGAATTGACGCGCAAATCTCGCACTTCATTATTTTCCTCCAGTTTTCTCGGTGAAGACGAAATTTCGTTGTAATACCGAATTATGCGATCTCAAACACTCGTCCGACCGTTTGCCCAATTCTCAATATTGACCGAACCAATATTGGGAACGGGAGATAAATCCAGCAGAGCTGTACTCGCTATGATTACACAGCGGATAACAATATTTAATAGCTTTTTGATATATAAGGATAGATACGTAGCAATCTCCCCGTTAGATTTGGAAACATCTTTTTGTATATGATAGATTATAATAAGCTACTTCTTAGAATATCATAAGCTACTTTTTGAAGAGTTTGTTTGTTGAGTTTGTTCGTCTTTATTTGATAGAGAGAGAGAGAAGTCTGCCGGGTTTGATAGTTGTTTCTAAATAAGACCCGACGACCTGGCGACCCTAGAGGCGCAGTGGTGAAGACACCGGTGTGCTGCACGGAGGGTCCTAGGTTTGATGACACAGAGAATCGTTGTTTGTGGCGTTATTTCTAAATACTGCATGTGAAGAAGCAGTAAACAGTCAAATTTATGAATGAAAAACAATTTCATTTAAGGACAACAAAAATCAATGTGGGTCTTATCTTTACCTTGTACCCACATTGAAATGGCATTGACTGAAAAGATTACGTGCCGAAAAATATTTACTGAAAATAAATTATAAGTTAAAATTTGCTATTCCAATTGATAAGAGGAGGAAGTTAGGATGATATAAAAATATTAGTTTTTATTTCTTGCACAAAGAAAACTAGGCAAATGGGTACCTAACCTGACAGAAAATTCGCCAAAAAAGTGTCCAAAGTACGTTCTTAAATGTTTTAATGAACTTTTAATTACCTGTAAACTAAATATAATTATATTGTAATTAAAATTTTCAGTACCTACCTACCTAAGATTTATCCCCCTAGGTATAGACAAAGGTTCAAACTCATACATACACATACATTTTTAACACTTTTGTAACACTTTTTGTTTTATGTATTTAATATAAATGCATATTGAAAGTAGAATATTTTAAATTCAAAATTATTGCCAGAGAATGGTGTTCACAATATTACAGACGATCATGCATTCTGCCACATCAAGACGTGCAATAATAGGGCTATTTTTGTTCATAAAATTATACTTATTAACTAATTATTTTTACATTAAAAATTCATAATTAGTTAAATTCCTATGACATTTAAAAATACATATTATTCAGATTTATACAATTATAAAGGTAATTAAATAATAATTACATGTCAAAACAATATTTATAAATTATATTAGTAGTTATTAGTATAGTATAGTTCCAATTTAATATGTCGTACGTACTATTAATTTGTTCGAATTTCATCACTCTTTGTTAGTAATACGAGTACCTCACTCTAATAAAATACATATTATAATATAATATTATAGTTTCAAATATATTAATTCGCCCTCAAACATCTGAGCAGGCTGTCACGTGTTGTCTCATTACTTGCTAATTGCCGCTTGCTATTACATTACCCGTGCGCAGGTTTCATTACTGAAATCTAAATTTATTGTATTCACGTCAACCTAAGGAGTAGGTTCAGTGTGTGTACACGAAATATGTCTGCGATAAAGGTCTAGTAATGTCTAAATGAGTTTTTGTTACATTATACGCGCGCATTATACTTGGTTCGCTGTATGAGAAATGGATGCAGCTAATAGTAGAAATATTTTTTTATGTATTTTGCAAATTACAATGTATTACAATATGTGTATGTTATGTATGTAATATATTAATGGGGGGCACGGCAGTGCCCCGCTAAGTCGAGCAAAAAAGCGGCACGGCCGTACCATCCTTTTCTCGTAGCAATTCAGGCCATTTTCAATCCCCTATAACTTCGTTGTGGATAAAACTAGAAGCCTGAGTTTTTAGTACCCAGGCAGGTATTGTATAAACTCGGTATATTTTAAATTTCATTTAATTTGAACAAGGAGATTAATAATTTTATAACTGGTAAAAGTTTCATGATTTTGTCACTCACTCACGATCATCAAAACTCTAAGGCACTTCTAGGAAACATAGAAGCTTCAAATTTAGAATACAATTAGTGTCTTATGTATGAGTCGAGGAAAAACTAAAAAAGTCAAATCAATCTATGGATTGCAGATACCTTGTGGAATGACTCCAAACGTGATATTTTAATGGAAATTAGACATTCATTAATTAAAGGCTTTGGTATATCCGTTGGACTTGCCTTCTTCATTTCTTTGTGAAAATGTTGTCTCACTAATTTTAATAATATTATCTCCGTTTTCTAAAATCTCAAATAATATTTTGATACCATGCAAGATAAAACGAAAACTCTGAATAGTTATCATAGCTTCATGCTAAAAGATATTAAATTTTGTACCAACAGCTAATAGGGTTTCGTATTCATTTTCAATTAACACCTCAGAGCCCCGAAAATCTTTCTAAATTATCTCTAGGATTTCGTGTTATGATGTTGATATAAACGTATTTATTATCACTTTACGTTACAATTTTATTTTGTTGTGTAATAAATTTAATGATTTTTACAATATTTATTTAAGCTTTCTCGCTTACTTTAATTCTTAATTCCTCCCCAACGAAAACACAAGATGAGAAGAATATGCTGCTTTACGGCGGATTAAAAAGGTGGCTGTTAGAAATTTATAGTATTAGTAGTAGTTTATATCTCCCCTGGTAAGCTAAGATGGCTCTACCATCAGTAAAAATTAACATAGATCATCTAATCTTAAACTGAACGCCCCTTTAGGATACCTACCGTTACCTAACATGCAAAGTACGAGTAACAAGTTTAGTACAATTTAATCTTCCAGTATTATATTACTTATCACGTATCAATGCTGTTTTTTGCATACATGACTGTCTTTACCTATTAATACAGAGCATATCGATCGATGTCATTCCATGTTCCATGTGGTTGGCCAACTCTGTTGCACTTAACTGTTTTTTAATCCCCGCATTGAAAACCATACCTTATCCCTCAAACATAGGGTCCGCTTTCAATTGACTCAATTTCCAATTTGTTGCGAATTTACATTCCAGTATCGGAAACTCGATGGATTTTAATAAAAATTGTAGATGTTCTTTTTACTACTCATATTGCTTGATTTAAACGGATCCAGATATCGAACGATGACAGTGAATATAAAAAGAACAGACAAACAGCAAAATGGACCACCCAATATTAAGTGGTTACCGTCGCGGGGAGTCACCAGTACGTTGTCAACTTTGAAGTAGAGATCTTTGCCTTCTGGCTTCTAAGCCTGATTAGTTAGTAATAAAGCTGATTTACGTAACCATAAACCACATACGTTTCTAGATCATTCTTCTGAGCCACAAGTCTATAAATCAAACTCGTTAACATGATAATTATCTATTTAATTGATTTACTTTGTTGTGACGGCGTAATAGTTATTACACATTGTTTTTTGTGCTTTATGTATGTACCTGCGCTAATTGTTTACTACTGTTTACGTCTAACAATACGACGTTATTTTGATTTCTGGTGTGTTGGTTTGAATTCAAAGTACCTATTAATTATGTAGGTACCTTACGTTGAGCCTATAACCAAGTTGGCTGGTTACCAAAGAACATAATAGCAATCCGTTGGATTAAAAAGGCAAGACAGAGGGACGGACAGCGGACGAATTTACTAGGCCTCCAAACCTTATTTCCAATGTCTGTTTCCCCACAGTTGGTTTCCCCATTCACGTTTCCCCACACCTTGTTTCTTCACGCAATAAGAGCCTCTCTGGGAAAACTTGCAGTTTTAGGTGTTAAAGCTAGCAAAACTTAGTATTCCGAAGTACATAATATTATTATCTCTGATTTTTAATTGATTGTTTTTAAAATCTGAATGAAACAAAGGAGGCTGTCATTTTCCAATCAACTTCATTAGCACAATGTCGTGTACTGACATCCGAGTCAACGACAATTAGTCTGAAAGAATCGATTCCCACGCTTTTTGCACTTTTTGTCCGAAGCGTGATTCCAAACACGAGACCTGGTTAGTCAATCAACACCTTGAGATATTCCTTGTCTGCAATTTGTACCGGATTTAGATGATCTATCTTCTCGCCTTTCCCCTTCTATATCAAGTCCCGTTCTATATCTAGCCGTCGAGATATACCATAAAGATGCAAAATTGTGTAAAATTCTTCTGCTTAAGATTCTTAAAATTTGTAGTCCTTTTAGCTTATATCTTCGGGCCAGTATAGCGTTATAGCGTATGATAAAATGCACTTTACTACGATGTGGAGAAAATTTAGCCAAAATCATTTACGTCATTTCATTAGGTCCTGTGTTCACTGTAATTTGCAAACTACTCAAAGTTTGTAAATTGCTATTATTATGCTATGCTATTACAGTTTGGTTACCTTCGTTCTTCTCCGGTATTCGTCGTTTCGAACACTAAAGACCATAAAGATATAAAATTTTGTAAAATTCTTCTGCTCAAGGAGATTTGAAATTTGCATTTGTTTATCTCTGTATTTCGTCGTTTTAGACTCTAAAGCGGTGATAGCCCAGTGGCTTAGAATTCGACCTCGAATCGAGGGGTCCGGGTTCGAATCCCAGTGACGCACCAATGACTTTATAAAAAAGTTATGTGCGCTTTATAAAATTAAATATCACCTGCTGTTGCCGTGAAGGAAAACATCGTGAGGAAACCTGCATGCCTGAGAGTTCACAAAAAAATGTTCTCAAAGGTATGTGAAGTCCACCAACGGGCAGTAGTGGTGCGTGGTGGACGGCGGCCTACATCCCTCTCATTACGAGAAGGAGACCCGACCCTGTAGTGGGTCATTAATCGGTTACTGGCAAGACTCTGTCGAGACCATAAAGATGTAAAATTTTGTTCTGTTCAAGGTTCCTAAAATTTGTATTCCTTTTAGCTAACATCGTCGGGTCAGTATACTGTAGCTATAGCTTATGATGCACTTTACCTACTACGACGTGGAATAAAGTAGCCGGAATCTGTACCGAGTTTAATGGTCATTTCCTCATTTTCTTGCCGTTCTTGCGACCCACATACGTAACTAGTGTAGTGTGCTGAAGTAGTAATTGATATCACCTTCGTTTTCGGTTCCATTTGCTATGACATACGAAGCAAGTAGGTTGTGACAAGAATTTCGTTCAAGTTTCGAATCGCTATAACAATAGATTCTGTCCTACGGAATATTTATAGTAACTTTACGGATAATTTAGATAGGTAATATGCTTATACTTATGTAGGTATATGAACATTGAACATTTATACTCTTTTGCGATTAAAGAGGCGAGATGTTTCATCTCTTAAACTACCTGTTGATAATCATAAAAATTAAATAATTTTAACGACAAATTGGGAGTGAATTATTTATCCCCTAAATTAATTCCAAAACGTTATACTTTAGCTTTTCACGGCATATCTTGGAAAAAAAATGCTTTAAAGGAAGTATCTTCCATCTCTACAAATAATCATTACTTACTCATACTTAATAAGTATTCCCCATTACTACTAACAGACATAATAATCAATAACTCGCCATACCAACACGAAATCACAAAGACGACGAAAATCGAACAACATTAGGATTCCTTTTAATAAATTCATTACCTACTTAGTAAGTCATTCTCGCAAACGACGGTCATTTGTTTTCAAAGCGTGTAATCGTTCACTGCAGGAGTGAAGTTCAATAACAAATAGTAAAAACGAATGACGTTCTAAGTCAATAAGCGACAATAGTATGGCATTGAGTCGTTTAATTTATTCGTCTCGCAAG
Organism: Erynnis tages; assembly: GCA_905147235.1. Classification (NCBI taxonomy): domain Eukaryota; kingdom Metazoa; phylum Arthropoda; class Insecta; order Lepidoptera; family Hesperiidae; genus Erynnis; species Erynnis tages. Next base: position 13,671,183 of record LR990073.1, on the reverse strand, counting down.
GCTCATCGCTTCTTATTTAAACCTGATTTGTTAAAGTGCTTACGTATTGGATTGGATTTTTTATACAAACGGGAAACGGCCACCTGTGCCACCGTCAAAGTATTCGTACGGAAAACGTCAGACGAAAGAGTTAAGCAACGTCGGGCGCGGTTAGTACCTGGATGGGTGACCGCTAGTGCAAGTTACACGCGCTTCCGTGCTTCAGAGGGCACGTTAAGCCGTCGGTCCCCGGTTGTCATCGATACCATAGCAGTCGTTAAACCTTGTCGGAGGCCCCCAGGAGGGTCTTCAGCGCGTTTTCGCTTAGAAATGCCCTTTTCACATTTTTCTTGATGAACCCCTTGCCAAAGTCCCGTGGAAACACCTCGGGCGGAAGACTGTGTGTCTGCTAGATCTCTTACATATTTAAAGGATATGAATGTGTCGAAAAAAATATGTGTTTTGCGAGGTATCTAGAAGCCTACCCGTGACGCAGAAAATTTTACTTTTTTTACTCTTTGATTATTTATTAGGTAGGTATGTCTTTCTTCCGTCTCCTCTCAAATCTACAATTAAAAACTTTGTATCTAATGATTAAATTCTAAACTAATTCCGACACGTTCCAGTATACTTGGGCAAGTTGAACGATACTTGCGCAAATTTCTTTTGACAGACATTCCAGTTTGAACCTGTACAAGTATATTGGAATGTGTGTCATTACCATTATAGTATCATTGTGGAATAGGCAATCCGATATTGTATCGGATAATGCCCACTCGCTGTAGCGCAGTACTTCCGATGCATAGTTGACTTCACATGATTTAGAGTGCATTCGTCACTGACTACCTGCGTCAAGATGAACTATAATATTCTGCAGTCTTGCATCAATACATTACTTTATACGTGACTGTATTTCCGTGTCTTATTTTTTGTTAATAATGTGTTTTTGCATGAGGTTGCACTTCCGTTTTCGGAATAACGTTAGTCACTTCAGTTTCTCTTTGCTAATGACTTTACGTAAAATATCATTTATAACTCCTTAGTGTAGGCCTTAGTCCACCACGCTGGCCTACTGCGGGTTGGTGGACTTCACATGATTTAGAGTGCATTACTCTCAGGCCTTCTAGTTTCCTCATGAAATTTTCCTTCGCCGTAACAGTAGCTGATACATATTTAATTTGGTAAAACGTATCTCAATTTAATACAGAAACAGATTTCGGGAAACTGTATTATTTTTTTTTATTAATTTAAGACTTTTAAATAAAAATTAATGCCAAGATGTTTACCAAATAAGACAATAAAAATGAACTGTAGCGATGGACATTGGTCGCATCGTGTGATTGGACAGAGGCGAGTGTTCGCACGCTACAAAGTGCGAGCTACTCGTATGTTTACGGATATTTCATATCGGTTTCATGTCTCTGAATCACCTGATACCAAAGATTTTTTTGTGGACGGCGGCCTACATCCCTCTCATTGTGAGAGGAGACCCGACCCTGTAGTGGGACATTAATGGGTTACTGACAAATAATTAATTAAAAAGGTGCTAATTTTGTGCGATGCCATTCTATCTTGACATAAAACATTTTGCCCACTAATTAGAACGTTCTGGAGTCCTCTCACGCATGCTGGTTTCCGCACGATGTTTTCCTTCGCCGTTTCAGCAAATTATATTATATATTTAATTTTTGTAAAATTATATATCAATAATTATTATTAAATAATAGCTTTCGTACATGATATCGAAGGTTCACGATATCGTCTATTTTACGAACGAGATAATTATTATGGATAATGAAGTCCATACATTTAAACGAGACTCGTATTACAAATTACAATAATCGTGTACCTACAGCTTACGTTTTATGGGTTCTTCCGTGAATTTATTCTGCAATAAAATTATACTAAAGCAAGTAGGTACTTTACTTACTTAATTGTAATTGATCACGACATACTAAGATAACATCTTCAGTGGAGAATAACAAGGTGTTACACAATGTCCTTACACTTGTAACTGGCTCTCTAATCAGTAAATTATCTGTGGAAAAAACTCAAGAATATCTATTGAGAAAAATACATATTGTACATACAAAAACATACATATAAAACCTATTTTTGGGTTGACTGGCTGGCTGCAACTGTTTCATTGCCCACTGTTGGGCAACTCTCTCCGCACAACATGGACGACTGGAGCATACCCAACAACGCTGCTCCAATACGGATTAGTGGAGACACGGGCTACACATTTCCTACCGAAACACAAGACAGAACAGCTGCTTTAGACCTTGTAATAACTGGCTATCGTAACACGACAAAACTGACGGACTTGACAAACCAATGCGACAAAATTTTAATACAAGTCTTTGAAAGGAACAACTAGCAACCAATTAAAACAATTGGCACAGATATTCGACAAATGGACCAAATGACATTGTCGTACGACAAACTTGACGCGAACGACCCATTTTGTCGTCGATCCACTTGGCAATTGGAAGTAGCGCTGGGTAATGACGCTGGGTTGGCGCAAGGTACCTGGGCGAGTTTTAAGACTTGCTTTTCTTTAAGCGAGGTACCTGGGCGAGTTTTAAGACTTGCTTTTCTCTAAGCGAGGTACCTGGGCGAGTTTTAAGACTTGCTTTTCTCTAAGCGAGGTACCTGGGCGAGTTTTAAGACTTGCTTTTCTCTAAGCGAGGTACCTGGGCGAGTTTTAAGACTTGCTTTTCTTTAAGCGAGGTACCTGGGCGAGTTTTAAGACTTGCTTTTCTCTAAGCGAGGTACCTGGGCGAGTTTTAAGACTTGCTTTTCTCTAAGCGAGGTACCTGGGCGAGTTTTAAGACTTGCTTTTCTCTAAGCGAGGTACCTGGGCGTGTTTTAAGACTTGCTTTTCTCTAAGCGAGGTACCTGGGCGAGTTTTAAGACTTGCTTTTCTTTAAGCGAGGTACCTGGGCGAGTTTTAAGACTTGCTTTTCTCTAAGCGAGGTACCTGGGCGAGTTTTAAGACTTGCTTTTCTCTAAGCGAGGTACCTGGGCGAGTTTTAAGACTTGCTTTTCTCTAAGCGAGGTACCTGGGCGAGTTTCAAGACTTGCTTTTCTCTAAGCGAGGGTCCCGGTGACTTCTAAGGCTTCTTTTCTTTTAGAGAAGTACCTGGGCTAGTTCCAAGATTGTTTTTTCTTTTAGCGAGGTACCCACGCGAGTTCCAAGACTGGCATTTCTTTCAGCGGTGGAGCGGCGTGGTAACAGCAAGTGACCATATCGCTGGTTTCGCAGAAACACTGAATAACCCATCGAACGGTTACGCGTCGACGCGCGAATACCTACTGGAGGGAGAGAATTTCAATTCTAGCGAAACATACATTCATTATGCATTTCATGTTCTGTGCCTATACTTATAGATGTGAACGGTGATAGCCCAGTGGGTAAAATTCTGTTTCCTACTCAGAGACCTCAAGTTCAAATCCCGGGAGGCAGGCATTATTTGTGTTGTCAAAACCTGCTGTCAATTTGAAGAAAAAATGCAATACACCATCCATTTAATTGAGCAATGTGCAATTGACCCGACGCTACATTGGGTCACTTATTTGATGCAAACACATTTAACTTTCTCAGTCACTGCACTGGCATGTATCGAGACCTTTTGAGTAGGAGAATAAATTCTTAGCCACGAAAGTCAATATTGAATAGAATATATTAGTAGAAGCCTAAAACTGCGATCAATTTTCTCCAATTTCCTACGATGTCAAATGCAACATTCCTTGTGTGAAGTGAAGTGAGTCCGCTAATTACTTAAACGGTCATTGCCAATATTAATCACGGCACCAGTGCGATCATTTAAGTAGATAAAATAAGAATGTTTTGCTAATGTAGTTTATGCAAGTGTAATGCAAATTCAGTGTTTGACTACTATTGACTACGAGCCAATTAAGATAAGAGAATTAACGATTATTTAATGAAAATAGTTTGGCTTCAAACATTTAATGGCCGACTGATAGATACGGGTCTCTCTCCGCAACAGAAGGAGGCTTGGAGCATACTCCACCACGCTGCTCCAATGCGGATTGGTGGAGAAACGGGTTTATAACCCGTCGAATTTTGTCGAATGTTTTCAAACCGCGCCCATAGGGCTTCCAACAAGGCTTAACGACTGCTACCTGGTAACCGACGGCTTAACGTGCCCTCCGAAGCACGGAAACACGCATTTATGGCCACTAACGGTCACCCATCCAGGTACTGACCGCGTCCGACGTTGCTTAACTTTTTCAACCGCTGGCGATCTACTGAAGGAACCAGCCCCGCTGCTTGAGTAGATGATGTGAGTGATGATGAGTAGTTGATGCCCGCTTCAAGAGGGTTATATCAAGATAAACTCACCGGTCAGCTACAACGATCCGCAAGCTTAATTTTCCATAATACATATGTATTATCAAAGGCTGAAACCAACTAGGATGAAACCAGCATAATGGACGAAGAACAGTGATAGCCCAGTGGCTTAGAATTCGACCTCGAATCGAGGGGTCTGGGTTCGGATCCCAGTGGCACGCACCATATGTAAAAAAAAGTTATGTGCGCTTCATAAAATTAAATATCACCTGCTGCTACGTTGAAGGAAAACATCGTGAGGAAACCTGCATGCCTTAGAGGGCCTCGTATTCAGACGACCCAGGGCCGGGTGGAGTGGCGTCGATTAGGGAAGGCCCATGTCCAGCAGTGGACTACCAATGGCTGAAAGAAAGGAAGGAATGGACTAAGACCTACAATATTCTCACTGTGAGAGGAGACCCGATCTTGCAGTAGGTCACAGTTGTACGATTTCACTTATTAATTCGGACATTCGTGACATATCTACACCTGTATTCAGCATGTGGTGTATGTTCATTGCACATGTAGGTACAAGTGATTCAATATATGTACAAACAGTGGCCACTGTTTGCCGTGCCCACTCGGAAGCAATTTGACGCTTGATTGAAACAAACTAATTAATTCGTCCTAGTCACTCGGAGCTGACGTTGCGCGTTGTTTTGAAGTATAATTTGAAGCTGTTAGAAAAACAAACAGAATTGATCGCATCACGGAGCGTAGTGCGTCCAATGCAGTCCAGTGCGTTGTATAGAAAACCCATCTACGCGCGTACACGCAGACGCGTTTTGCCCAAAACGCTTACATACAACGCTAGATCACGCATTCCCGCGCTACGCTGCGTGATGCGGTGCAGTGTGGTAAACTCCTAAGTTTAGAACAGTATTTTCTAGTTACCCTATGCGGGCATACAATGATTATTTATATTACATAACTGTATGATTACCTACTTAATTTAATACTTAATTTTACATTTTATGGCAATTGTATTATATTTAATGGCGAATTTAACTCTTGCTATAGTTGCCGTCACGAGTGGTGAGCAGAACTTTCATTGGTCGGTTTGACATTGACTGCGCTGCGGTGCACACGATTGGTTCCACAAACGTCAGTTCGTCAGTGTGCGTCGTCTATTGGTCCAGCACGTTTTTTCGGCTGCTGTACATTGGCCGATAGTATACAATATCCCTACCACTGATAATCTGTGCTCACGACTCATGACGGTTACTACATAGGTACGTACGTACACGCTCTATTCGCATAATTATTTCCTTTTTTTTTACATAACCACACTGAGAAGCTTTACGAAAGGCACGAGTGAGGTTATTTTCGTCTCATGTCACCATGGTCAATGTACGCGACACGACCTGCGTTACCGGTTCCACGAATTCATAAGATAAGAAAGGAGAGATGTTTATTTTATTTTGACTGCACTTTGCTTGTTGAATAAGTTTCGTCTTTATTTTTTCAGCGAATGCCAAACAATGAATAAGATAAGCCTAGGTACTTTTGTATTACTATTATAATTGCGAAAATTTGTAAGAATTGATTGGATGTATGGATTTTTGTTCCTCTTTTACATAAAACAACTGGACATTTCGCATAAAATTCGATATATATATATATTTATTTATTTATGTATATAAAGTTTTTATTTATACCCGGATTAACACACACACACACAGTAGTTTTAAGAAAAGTTAATAATGATCTAGAATGTTTTGGGGACTCAATGCTGGGCTCGTATGTCTGTTTACTGGTTTAACACAATGAAATAAACCTAAGAAAAGAAAAGAAAAGAAAAGAAAAAAGAAAAAAAAAGAAAGGAATGCGTTGATTGTTGACTATTAAAAAAATTATAATAAGTTAAGAACAGTCTACCCTATGCGGGCATACAATAATTATGTCTTTTACAACTAATACTTAATTTTACATTATACTTATGTCAAAATAAGTTATGATCTTTGTTTAGCAGTGCAATTATTTATTTATTTTAATATTAAGTAGTTATTTATTTAGTTTTTACTATTAGTAGTTATAAAGTATTTACTAAGTAGGAATCAAACGATTTTTCCAAAAAACATTTTTTTCCACTATTTTTTTCCCCACCCTTCATAATTGGGCACTAGTTCTTTCAATACCTAGAACCTTGTCGGTCGAAGCCAAGGCCAGGTTATAAAAATACCGCTGACAAAGCCGTAAAAGTGTTACATAACTGCCTACTACCTACTACCTACTACGTAACCTACTATAACTACCAACTATGTTATTTCAGCTGTTTCAGCGCAGCGGCGACAGTTTATTTTTATATTTAGCGGGAAATATGAGAACGTCGCTGTTTGAACGAAAATCTGCTAGGTATCCAGTACCCTTAGTCTGAGTTTTCCTCCAGGAGTGATATTGAATGCCTCACAGATTTTTCAAAATATCTTCACGTTCCCAAAATGTTTACTTAACTGTCAGTAACCCATTAATGACCCACTACAGGGTCGGGTCTCCTCTCACAATGTGTGGGATGTAGGCCTTAGTCCACCACGCTGGCCTACTGCGGGTTGGTGGACTTCACATGCCTTTGAGAGCATTTTTTTTGTGAACTCTCAGGAATGCAGGTTTCCTCACGATGTTTTCCTTCACCGTAACAACAGGTGATATTTAATTTTATAAATCGCACATAACTTTTTTTACAAAGTCATTATTGCGTGCCACTGGGGTTCGAACCCGGACCCCTCCATTCGAGGTCGAATTCTAAGCCACTGGGCTATCACCGCTTATGTTTACTTAACTGTTTCCCATCAAATCCGTAAAATACCAATAAAACAGACAACAAAATAAGACCATTACAATGTTCCCAATCAAACTGTGAATTTATTTTCTATTATATCAAAATCAACACTGCTTTGATGAACTTTGATAGGCTAGCGTTATGTTTACATATCAAAACCAATGTTTATACATAAACGTTGGTAGTAGGTATTTGAAATTTCGATTGATATTTACTTTTTAACCCCGACGCCAAAAGGGGTGTTATAAGTTTGTCGTGTCTGTCTGCATTGTCTGTGGCACCGTAGCTCCCGAACGGATGAAGCGATTTCAATTTAGTTTTTTTGTATGAAAGGTGAGTTACGGGCGAGTGTCTTAATGAAAATCGGTTGAGTCGTTTAAAAGTTGTGGGGGGTGAATGTAGGGAAATATAACCGAATGTCTACAAATAATATAATCGAGTGGGGTCTCAAATGAAAGCGCATCACGTGCACATTACAAAATAATATGTTCAATGAAAATCGGTTGAACGCTAAAAAAACTCTGGGGGTAAAGGTGGGGAAAATACCCAATATCTGCAAATATATTGTGTCGGTGGTTTTTTTTTTTTTTAATTTTTAATTTAATATATTATTACAGTGTATAGTTGAATAACTCCAATGTTTGTACTTTCGATGGTAGAGACATACCTAGAAGCTTGCCTCTTAGCCCGTCGTAAAGCAGCATGTTCTTCATGTGTTGTGTTGGCTGAGGAGGCATGGTTGCCGGGGATACTTTATTTGAGGCGAACATCTTCGTGAGTAGCAAAGCACCCGCATACAACAGTAACTTCAGACATGATTTCTTCTCTGTTTGAGGTTTTATTTACGCATTCGTGGGCTGCAATGACCACTTAACATCAGGTTGCCTTCAGGCACTTAAAAAAACATTGTAAAAATGTAGGGGAGAGCGGTGCCTGCCGGGTCAGCTCGTTAAAAAATTCATTAAATTTATAAAACAGTATGCACTATCGCGGCCGATTTAATTTGTTTCAACGAGCCAATGTCAATATTTGTCGCGCTGTAATATTTATACCGGGAGCATTTTAAATAAATCGGCTTGCTTTGCAATTAGCGCGTGGTTATTCCACCGGCCACAATATGGACCGTTTGCGCAACCAATACTAATAATGTCAATATTTGTATTACTTGGAAACTGGCAATAATATTTAGAAAAAGGAATTTGTTGTATTCTACTGGAACTGGCACTTTTCTACTACGCTATCCACTTGGTTAGAATTTATTTGGCCGCATTGAACGATATTTGGTGCTCAAATTCAAATGTTTTTATTCATTATCAGGTAAGTATAGTTTATGCATACTTAATGAACGTATTACTTGTAACATGAATTTACGCAGTTTCATAATTATAGTGATCGTATCGAGCTGCCATTAGGATGGGAAGATGTCAGACAAACTTACATTATATGCCATAATCAGGACCGACGTTTACTATACGAATACTTTCATGATAGGCGACAGTGACCACTTATCATCAGGTGGTAATTCTTGGTGGTAGGTAATTGCCTGTTTTTTTTTAATGTGATGTGTTGTAACTAGTCAATGAACACTAAATATTCTTTCAATAAGTATGACTGGACCACGGCAGTCATTTACATTAAATCGTCGTAGGTATTTAGCAACACTTATGTCATGATGTGAGTCTAGAATTAACAAATAAACAAGCTACTGACGAATGCTTTTGTCTTTTTTACGTTCGACATTGATACAGAGGTATAAACTGACTCGTAATAAAATTAATTTCGATCTAAACCGAATCTCGAATGCTAATTCTAGGAACGTCGAATATAACTATTATATTAGCATATGAACTATCCTTTTACAAGATGAAGTGATATAAGTATTGTGTATAAAAGATTGAAAAAGTTACACCTAAATATATCAGTGCAGATAAACTATAGTTACGTTTTTCGTATTTTCCTAATATGAATGTTAACAATCATGATAATTTATGTTTCTCATGTAAGTGAATATTGTAATTCTTTTTGAGAAATAAATATTCTTTAACCTCAAATGAATATGTTATAAATTGATTTATATTCGTTCTCACGACCTAAATGTCGAAGTGGTTGGGACGCCGATGCGCTATTCGGAGGGTCTTGGGTTCGATTCCTAGCAGTGCAGAGATTTAAATCTAGTCTAGTCTGAGCGTGTATGTATGTTCTTGTCTTGTGTGTGCCCATGGCACCCACGACACGGGGAATTCTGTGGCGCTATGAATATGGAGTGTTATATGGTGAGTATGTTGAATTACCCACGGCTGCAATAACATCGGATTGCATATGTTGTTGTTTGGTACGAGTATATAAAAAGGTTAAAGCAGCCAATCACTTAATCATAGAGTCTTCTAGTAATAAATCTTATTAGTATGTACTATGTGCCCAAGGTACCAGTCTAACCTGGCTTCACGCAGCCTTGAACTTTAGACCGTAATCTTCGCGTGTGTTGCGACTAAGTGCATCTATTTAAGGCTTCTTATACACCAACTGTTATTTTTCTACAAGGCTTTCTTAGTTGTGTATAATAAATCTTCACATTTTGTTAAACTTTTTTTTCTAATTTCAATAGTTGATAGAAGACGCGTCATCTGCTGCTGGTCTGCTTTCCCCTGCCTTCCCCTTTTTCCCCTTCTTGCTCGTGTCAATAGGCGACGGTGACCACTTACTTATATAAAAAAACTATACATATAAATGGTAAAATTGTCTTAATTAAGTTCACAACTCCTTTGTGAGTGAACACTGATATTCAATTCCATAGATAAGTAGTAATGATTAAATGCAATAGAATTAACATTGATTGCTGATATAATCACAATAATATTTGTTTATACGAATTACAAATTAAACTAAATGAAATATTTCTTTCAAAATTCGTATGTGAACATACTGAACATTTAACAAAAAACCGTTAGTTATTTCCTAGAATACATACTTTCTTCGATACCTAACCAAGTTACTGGTCGAGTATCATAGAATCTACGACGCGTTATTATGTCAACAATAACGATTATTAATAATTGAGTAGGTTTGCCGACAGTCATTTTGGCGTTTCAATCCTAAAAAAATCATCATAATAATTAACAAAATAATAATTTATTAATAATTACACACATTTCGACTTTTGTTAAATATTAAATAATAAGCTGTAAATCATTAAATTTAAGGAATAATGTTAAAGGTAAATCCTTATATGTATATACCTTTAAATCCTGTCTAGATTTCTCTAGCGTAAACAAAACGCAAAACCACGACAATTTTAGACACAACAATTTTACTTGATGATTTCACTGGCTCGTGTAATCGGCCGTTAGTATTGTTGAGAACTTACATACTTATTCAAAAATTGTGCAACACAAATAAATAAAAATGATAATTTTATCAATTCATTGCTTGCACGATTTAATAGGATGTTGCAATACGTATCGAGAAGTCGCAATGAAAATAATGCTACGCAATTGTTTCCGATAAGTCCACCACTTCAACTACGAGTATCTAAGTTCGAGACTGAACACACTGTATGACTTTTAAGTAATGATTGTATGTTATAACAATAAATGAATAGATTCAATCTTTCATCTACGAGACTATTAAACACCCGTCTTGTGGAATATTTTTCTATTTTTGGACAGAATTCTAATGATGGAATTTATTTTTCTTCACAAACGTGCAAAATTATACAAATTCCTCATGAGCAGAACGAAGATACTGTATATTCCCTGGGGACCGGCTTATCTTAATCTCCGAGAAAATTGTCTCCTCAGCAACGCTACCTGTTACAAAATTAAACTTTTGGGTGAAAATTAATTTTCCGACAAAATTTTCGTTGAAAGATAAAACTATAAAATACCGTATTTTTTTTTTTATAGAATAGATATTATATTTTTTTATAAAAGTAGAGCAAGCAAACAGACAGACGGGCCACCCGACGGTAATTGGTCACCGTCGCCTACTGACACGAGCAACACCAGGGGGTTTGCCAGTGCGTTACCGGCTTGAACTTGTTCAAAATGGATTTTACCGACTTCAAAAAAGGAGGTTATCAATTCGACACGTATGTATGTAATATTAACGGAACTGCACAATCATTACACATGTTGGTCTATTACGGCTTCCATACAAGTATACCAAATTTCATGGGTGTATCTATGTATGTATGTAGATATGTATGTCCTCGCATATCCCCGAAACTAATTGACTTTGTTTGCATTTTGTTCAACTTAGGGAATGGTAAAAGTTTCATAAAATCGGTCCAGTAGTTTCCGTGATATGGACTTAAAAATAAAAATTACGAAAAGAAATTAAAAAAAATGAAACCGATATCAAAAAAGGTTGAAATTTTGTTGGTTAGATACTTGGTGGGTTATATCAGCCAATTAGGACGGGCCCTTCTTAATGTAGGTATGATTCTGGAAAAATCCACATGATAATGCATTCGTCATATGATAATATATGACGCAATGTAACCGAATATTCTTAAGCTATCCTAAAACTAATTATAATAACGATCCTTTTTGGTTTTGATACGAGGATCCATTGCTATTATAAAAACACATTGTTTGCAAATATACTCGTAATTTATATTTTCCAACGTCCTTCCAAGGAAACCTCTTTAAATTATGAATACACGGTAAATAATAAGTTAACTAATGATTTTCTGATAAAATACAGTGTGTCCCAGGATAAATGCAACCCCGAAAGAGGGTGAAACTGGACCAAAAATTATCGACGAAAAAATAGAAAAAAAAATTAAAAAAGAAAAACAATTTTGTACAACAAAAGCGATTTCTTTCAAAGTAGTGGGTCGATTTCGTTGAAATAAAAAACAATATTACGTCAAATACTTGGCAGTGAGGATAGAATAGCACGCAGCTCTCAAAACAACATCTATCATGGCCTAAACTTTGACATTTGTAACAAAAATGAATTTTTTTGGCAATAATTTTCAGTAATTTCATTATTATTCAAAATTATCCCGGTATAACTGGGATTTTTTTACTTTTCATTAAGCTGTAGATCGAAATAAACATTAGGTTTTTCTGATATTTTATAGGATCACAGGCCGGATTATAGAGTTATGTTAACAAATTACAATTTTGCTGCATCAAGAATACCTATAACCTTATCTACTACTAATAGCGAGAGTCACTACTCTACTACTGTAGAGCTTAGCTATGTATCTCTACTTATGTACTCGTATCTTTATTGTTGTTTAAAAACTGTTGTTACATCCGCAAGAAACTATTTTACTAATTAATTTATTTTAAACTTTTTACTGATCAACTCTAAACTGAACATAATAATAATAAATAAAATTAATTTATCCTTTATCACATCTTCAAATAACTTTTCTTAAAACTTTTCCGCAAATAAGAAATGATTTCGTATCAAGCCTTTTTAGAGTAAAATTTTTGCTACTGCCCAGTCTCTTAAACATTTAACCAAATTCTTGTTTTCCCGGAAGTATCAAAACATCATCACTAAGATAAACTCTTTGCCTGTCCAATAATTAGATACCTTAGTTAAACAATGTGTATCACATATGACTCACTATACAGCGAAGTGGTTAATGTAGACGCTAACATATCCGTTCTTGGAGTCGAAGATTCTATGTAGGTGTTATGTGTCGATTGTCACATACGTCCTACGACAACTACCGGTATAAACAAACCGCACACAATCCTCCATTGTTCGAAGCCGGCCAGCCAAGCACCGCGATCTGTATTCATACAATGCCCCTACCATTAAATAGAGAACGCTCCACGCATGCCAACACGCAACAAAACGCAATGGACTTTAAAAAATATTTATTACAATACTGTTTTATAAATACATGCTTATTCTAGATCACTTAGGGTTGGACTTCGTTCAGTTCGTTGGCCTCGCTCGCGTCGCCGTGGGGGATGGAGTTATCCTTCTCCGTCACGTCCTCCCTGTCGGACGACGTCGTCGGCTCTCTCCTGTCGTCGTCGATAGTCGTCGGCACATTGGTGGTCGCCTCCGCCTTGTCGGTGTTGGCCGTCTCGGGGATCTCAGGCGCTTCAGGAGCTACGGTCTCGAGCGTGTCCGGCTTGTCAGTGCTCTGAGGTGCCCCTCTAAGGAACGGCTCCTCCGTTTCGGTGATCGGAACCTCCACCTTTTCCGGGCGGGCTTTGTCACCGTCTCCCTTCAGCGGCACGACGATCTCGAGGAACCCGTTGGAGTACAGCAAGGCGGAAGCGTCAGCCGCGCTGGCGTTGACAGGCAACGAATACGTGTGGAAGAACTTACTGGCGAAGTGGTCGTGGTCGCTGTCCTTCGCCTCGTGCGAGCCCTCGATGTTGATGAAGTCGCTGGTGATGATCACTTTCAAATCGTCCTTCTTGTAGTTTTTCACGTTCACAATCACACGGAACCTGTTCTCGTCGTACTCTATCCGGGGTCCGATGTCGGCGAAGCTCGGGAACAGTTTCCAGAGGGGTGCGAAGAAGGTGTCGAGGGACGGGAAGGACCACCAGGAGGGTCCGTCGTCGAAGTCGGCCTCCGTGAGGGTTGTTATCGGGCGGGGGACGAAGGGGTCGTCGGCGGGGTAGGCGGCGACGGCGGCCACCAGCGCGAGCGCAGCGAACATTCGCGACGAATTCATGTTTTGTTGACGTGCGCAGTAGCGTGCAGTGTTAGGGGAACTGCCGGCGGCGCGGGAGTCGGAGGCTATATAGGAAGGGAGGGGGGCGCGCGGTGAGCGCATCGCTCATGACGGCATCGCGCGATGTGGAACGCAGAGCGGGCGATACATACAAAGTATAGACAGTCATTGCTGCTTGTCTCTGAGAGGCAAGTTTTTATTCATTGTATGATAACCATTTTTTTTTGCACAGCTGCGTTACAGTGAGGCTGAGCGCAGCGGGCTCTTTGGCCTCTATCTCAAAAACGGTTGAGCGTATGAAGAAATATTTGGAACAAAATTCGTCGCAAATTTTGTACTCTTGTAGAGCTTTACTGAATGTTAACATACAGGATCCGAGATACTCGTGATAAACTGATTTTAGTGATTTTTGACGTAGAATAACTCGAGGCTTTTTTGTGACTTTTGAGACAACTCTTAGATTAAAAATCACCAAAATGAAGCTGTTTACGAGTTAAGTTGTTTAAGCTGTTATCCAATCATTCCGAGGTGAAACTCTAAGGCTGTTTAGTGCATACTACCTTGATATGTTATTTTATGTGTGTGTGCAATACAAATATTGTGAGTTTATGTAGAATCCATGATTTTACAGTTGTGGTAAATCCGCCTCTAAGATAATTAGAATACTAAAAATGTAAACAAAAAATTGAGAGTTGTCAAGGGACACCCGGAAGGAACGAAGTTCATGACGTAAATGACATTGTCATGAACTTCAGTCATTGTCATTTACGTCATGACCTACGTCATGACAGCAAAAAAGTGTCGTGACAACTTTTCGTAAGATTTTTTTCCGTCTAGCCCCCTTTCACAACGCGCGATAAGGAACTTCGTTCCAAAAAAAAGAACGATCATAATCCGTCAGAGATATGCGAGGACAAACATATCTACGTACATACATTCATAATATGTACATACATACATACACCTATGACATTTGGTATACTTGTTTGGAAGCCGTAATAGACCAACATGTAAATATTGTGCAGTTACGTCATTATTACATAATTATGTAGGTACATGTTTCGAATTGATAACTTCCTTTTTTGAAGTCGGTTCAAAAGGCATTAATATTACCGAACATGTCACGTCTCTGTGATACTTATTCTATGAGAAAATGACACGTGACCTCCGAAGGCCGGCTTCTAGAGCTCTCTTAGCGAAATTATCTAATTTTTCTTCCTCACGAATCGAGCCTTATCTACTACGTGAGGTAGAGCTTAGCCATGTATCTGTTTGTTTGGAAATTGCTCTATTATCGGCGAGGAACATTTAGCGATTGCTAGTAATAGGTTTTAATTGGCAATAATAAGTCTTTAATTGTCATGATTTGCATGCTAGATTAGGCAGAACACATTGCACATACTCGTAATATACGATCACATTCTGCTAACTTTTACAAAATTTTCTTGGAAAATGATTTGTTTTTTACTTTTTTATAACAAGTTTTTTTTAATCAAGTATAAATTTACAATATTTATTGTTGCCGTCAAATCCTTTAATTGCCTCACTGTCCAGTCTCCCGAAATATTAACTACATTAAATGAGAAGAAAATATTGACTAGTGCGATGTCACAACTAACCCAGCCAGTAGGATAGTAGATTAATGCTCATGTTTTATTGTTTCAAATTTAAAAAAGCAGAATAACGATGTACGTTAAAATTAATCTTGGTTTCTTAAGAAAAAAATTAGCTTCGATTTTCCTTAGTTATATTTCAGTTACAACAATTTATTTTCGACAGCCTGCATTCCCAAACCTTGATATCGTTATAATCGCAACGTAAGCGATAAAAAATAATAACTTATAGTCTAATCTTAGAACGTGTGACAGACATTTTTCATTCAAATAGAATATAACAATTATGCGAGAGTTGCATTTTGTAAATGTTGATAACGACGTGATGTTTTATTGTTTATACTTAAATTTCCCTTAGTCATGTACTCGTACCTACCCTTTGTACAAACTTTAACGCATGTTCCATCCATCTGATCATAGATTTATTATCAGTCAGTAACCCTTTAATGACCCACTACAGGATTGGGTTTCCTCTCACAATGAGAGGGATGTAGGCCGCCGTCCACAATACTAGCCTACTGGGTTGGTGGACTTCACATACCTTTGAGAACATTTTTTTGTGAACTCTCTGGCAAGCAGGTTTCTTCACGATGTTTTCCTTCACCATAACAGGAGGCGATATTTAATTTAATAAAGCACACATAGGTTTTTGTTTTAAAGTCTAGCGTGCCACTGGGATTCGAGCCCGGACCCCTCGATTCGAGGTCGAATTCTAAGCCACTGGGCTATCACCGCTCATGTTTAGTTTTATTATTTGGATAATTTAATATGTGGATGGTTGTTTATTTAGAACCACCTACTTAAAGATTTATCAGAGCTCGCCCGGGGAAGTACCGTCACCGTCCTAAATCATCTTTGCACGAACTTCACATTAGTATCTTGATACGATTAACCGACCCAAGACATGTTATTATGTTATGTTTTTTCCTTTCTCGTTACTTCGGAAAATTTTGCGGCGCCAATCGATATTTTTCTTGCTAACACGGTTGACTGGTAGAGATTACCACTAGGTAATCCACTACAGGGTCGGGTCTCCTCTCGCAATGAGAGGGATGTAGACCGCCGTCCACAACACTAGCCTACTGGATGTTGGTGGACTTCACATGCCTATGGGAACATTTTTTTTGTGAACTCTCAGGCATGCAGGTTTCCTCGCGATGTTTTCCTTCACCGTAACAGTAGGTGATATTTAATTTTATAAAGCGCATTAACTTTTTTTACAGTTACATTAACTTTTTTGACGACCCAAGTGGCGCAGTGATTAAGGTACCGGTGCGCTGCGCGGAAGGTCCTGGGTTCGATTCCCAGCAGAGCAGAGATTTGAATGATGAATTTGAATTTCTGTTTCTGGTCTGGGTGTGTTGTGTTGTTGTTTCATGTGTGTCCATGGCACCCACGACACAGGGAATCCTAGTGTGGGGCTATGAGTGTGAAGCGTTATTATTATTATTGGTGCGTGCTACTGGGTTCGAACCCGGATCCCTTGATTCGAGGTCGAATTCTATGCCACTGGGCTATCACCACTTCGCAACGATTGTTATTAGTTATACAATCTTGTTATATTATTATATAAATCAGACTGCACCTACTTCTTACGACTATGCGTCATACTAACATACCTGGTGGTCGTTTTCCTAAAAGAATAATAAGACTTTCATGAGTAATTAAATTGCTTAGTCATGTTTTGACTAGAACTGAAACAATGACTTGCTAAGCGAATGACAAATATTTTGTGAGGCGGTAAAATGTGTTTTTCTATGTACAAATATTCCTTGTTTGCATACATTTGATCAAGCCTAAAGTCCCTTTCTTGGGAATTGCAAGGGAAAAGTTATTACTTTGTGTAATATCTGTGACGACCTGAGTGGCGCAGTGGTTAAGACGCCGGAGCGCCGCGCGGAGGGTCCTGGGTTCGATTCTCAGTAGAACAGGATTTGAATGATGAGTTTAAATTTCTGTTTCTGGTCTGGGTGTGTGTATTCTTGTCTTGTGTGTGTCCATGGCACCCACGATACAGGGAATCCTAGTGTGGGGCTATGTGTGTGAAGCGTTATTTATTTATTTAATATCTCTACAAAACCACAAGTCGGGGGTGAGATTAGTTCAGGACTTGGACCATAGATATAATATGAGGTAGATCGGCTGTCAAATGAAAGAGGCGAAACCAAAAATGTACACGTCAAGTAGTGATTTCTACGGTCAAATTCGATATTGTTCACTTAATTTTTAAGAACATTGGTATGATTAATTGATTCTACGGATCGGGTATGTTTGATTGTAACGCTTAAAATTAAAATAAGTAACAATTAAACAAACATTTTTTTAAATTAATTTATAATTTAATGAATTCTTACGCATTCCAAATATTAATGTGATCCAATACCATGACTTTTTAACATAAACCAAACATACTTGTGGGCAAAATTGATAATAATGTGAGTTTAAACTAAGCACTGCACAAATTAACATTAAATAAGTTTTTGAAAAATCCAAAAATTTTTTTTTTCAGTAGCTCTTAGGCTAAGCGGTGATAGTCCAGTGGCTTAGAATTCGACCTCGAATCAAGGGGTCTGGGCTCGAATCCCAGTGGCACGCACCAATGACTTCGTAAAAAAAGTTATGTGCGCTTTATAAAAAAAAATATCACCCGCTGTTACGCTGAAGGAAAATATCGTGAGGAAACCTGCATGCCTGAGAGTTCACAAAAAAAATGTTCTCAATGGTATGTGAAGTCCACCAGCCCGCAGTAGGCCAGCGTGTTGGACTAAGGCCTACATCCCTCTCATTGTGAGAAGGAGACCCGACCCTGTAGTGGGTCATTAATGGGTTACCAACTGAAGGATATAAGCTCCTGTATAAATATCGAATCACTTGTCAGATAAAACTACTTTCAGTGAAATGAAAATGCGTTTGTTTCGTAGGAGAATACTATGACCTAATAACTTTTATCTAGCTAATTGAGTAGTCGTGTTGAGTTGGATAGTCGTTCATTCAGCCGCAGAATCGACTGATTGGCACCTGTGAATCATCCTTGAGAGTGATATGCTGTTCGGATGGATTTGATTTATTATTTTGGTCTGGGCTTTTCCAAGTTTTTCTTTGTTTACAAGCAATTTGACTAAATCGTGCGTTAGAGGATTGGTTTTAAATGTCTTGTTTTGGTTGTTAACAACTATGTATTTAATTTTTTTACTTCTAGGTACCTATATAGTCCAATCGGCACCCGCAGTAGGGCAGCGTGGTGGACGGCGGTCTACACCCCTCTCATTGTGAGAGGAGACCCGACCCTGTAGTGGGTCATTAATAGGTTACTGACAAATAAGTTTGATATGGTTAATAGTTAAATCTATTTTTAGGTTTTTGTGTAAGTAGGTATGTACCTATAGGTATTTGTAATTAGATAACCAGTATAGATATATATAGTAATATAACTAGTAATAGTGTTTCAATTCATATAGGTACTTACTTCTAAGAAATACCTTATCGATTCATAATTGGCACGACTGAGATCGTATTTCTATGTTGATGCACATTTTCCTGTTGAAATGACTCATTCTGCGTTGTTAGATGTTTAGAGTTTTATGTCTTTGTTGATAAGACAAAGTAGTTCGAATTTTCCCGTTTTTGGTTTAAGATGACTACATATTTTTTCAATTACCTATTTGTTTTTAGGCCAAAACTAGTAATGCATTGCCTAAAATAAAACATATTTACAACTATTTCATTAAATTTCCATGGTGTTAAGTTAAAGTTTTTTTTTCATTTGTTTTATGTGGAGTAAGTACTATCTACTTTCAGAAATACAGATATTTAAGGAAAAGAAACCGGATTCGAATCCCAGTGGCGCACACAAATAACCTACCCACCGCACCTGCTGTCTATAAAAGCCGAAACATTGTTTATTTGCGTTTAGCAAAACCTTGGAATAACCTTATCAAAATCGTTTTTATATCGCGTCAAATACTCAGAATCATAATTTGTTATTCCAATATAATGGTTTTGTCGTTTAGCGGGAATCCAATAGTTTATTTTTACGACAAATACACAGGTCGAACATTGATCTTTGAACCGTGTAAGTACACATTTAAGTCCACCAACGGGCAGTAGTGGTGCGTGGTGGACGGCGGCCTACATCCCTCTCATTGTGAGAGGAGACCCGACCCTGTAGTGGGCCATTAATGGGTTACTGAAAAGTACACATACAGTTGACAAACAAGTTTATTGTCATTTTTCGGGGCAATTACTTTTAAATAGAAGTCTCCTATGGCCTCTAAATAAAAAATAAGCGGGTAAAAACCGTTTCGTGAGGTCTGGTGAGGTGCCCGGTGCAGGCACTAATGACTTTTCGTTTTCTAAGTTATACAGAAATCGAAGGTCGACTGACTGAGTCTGTAAGTGGATAAATTGCTGAGGATAAGGCGATCGCCTAAAAGTTTCTTTGGCTAATACCAGCGAGAAAGTACTCTCTGCGTTAGTTATTCGATGTTTTGCGTCTTCATAAGACTCACATTTCTGAAGCAGACCAGGAAGTAATGATTACCAAAAAATCTTGTTTGACGATTCATTTTATGGAGTTACGCCATTTTTCGGCCGAATCCAAAGTTTTCCTAGCTTTTTTAATGTTTGTTTACTCGTATATTCTCAATTTTCGAAGATAAACGAATAATAACTACTTCTAATAGAAACTCGTGCGATGTTTGCCTTCACTGTTACAGCAGAGGTGATATTTAATTTTATAAAGCGCACATACTTCTGTTTCTAGTCCACTGGGCTATCACAGCTCGGATGAGACATAAAAATCATAGCTCCATGCAACCATTCCCAGCATTATCACAGTATAAAGACATTAATATCTCTTACTGTAGCCTTATCTTCCCATAGTGAGTTAGGTCAGACACACGGGTATTGTAGGTTGAATTATCTGGTCTGACGTCAAAGATAAACTAATGTTGTTATAATGGTAACAATCGACGGTCACGGCGCCGTTGCGTCACTTGCATGACCGGCCATGAATCACGAGCGATTCATTATTGTACAAAAACGTATGGTAAATTCTAGAGACTTCTATGGAATCAGTAAGGCGATTAACACGCTGCCCCGCAACATGCAGCGTAGTGCGGTGCGTGTCCATTAGTACAGAAAACGCATCCACGCGCGTACATGCAGATTTTTTTTGTGTTGGACTGTGCTTGTTTTCTTTTCTTATAAATGGAAATACTTGTCTACATACAACGCTAGATCACGCATTCCCGCGCTATGCTGCGTGATGCGGAGCGGTGTTTTAATCGCCTAAGGAAGTTACACTAAAATGATGTAAACAGAAAATGTAGAAATTGGTGTGACTAGCTATAGAAAGACACTGGGTTGATGCACTCATTTTTCGTATTCCTCTTGAATAACAATGCACCCCAAATGATCTCTGATAGGATTTATATCCTGTGGCGTTATTTAAGTGTTGTATTATGTACTCGTACGTTATTGGATTGAACCGATGGTTTAACTGACTCTTTCAGACAGCCAAACTTATCGCGACAATATTCGTATGAGGACATTTCGGCATTGGTCTATTGCGTCACCAAGTATTTATTGCAGAAACACAAAAAGTTTCAAGTGGTCGCTCAATATTAAAAATATCACGTAAAGTATGGCAACGCAGGCGAAGCTTGTCGTGATAAAATCCTTTAAATATGGCTTCAGCATTAATAACGTAGGTAATTAGTTAACCTAATAAAAACTTATCCAACATAGTTAACTCATGAAATCATTAACGATGTAGGTACTTAGTAATGTAAAGCGCAAAGGTAATAAAAAAATATTTTATAAGTAGGTACGAGTACGTGGTTATTTTTATATGGGTTGAAACTTTGAAGCCTAGTTTGTTATTTATTATGACTAGATGGATACGATAAAAACTGTTGCAAGGAATGCTCGTTTATTTTATTTTTTTGCGTTTTGTTTCCGTTTCATTTCCATAATAGCATCAGCTGCATCTTTATACAAAACACCGCAATTTATCTTAATGTTTACCAGCTTTATTCGTTTTGTAATAATGATGATGATCGATCAAAAACCCGATTAAACATTCAACAAAACAATCGATTAAACAATTACACGCGCAGTGAATATCACTGGGTCGCATAAAGTCAGCAAATTTAAATAAATAATCCCAATTATTTATATGCTACCCATATTTTTATTTACATTTATTTAAACAACACATATTACGCAAAACAAAAAAGGTAAAATAAACATTTTATTCAAATCCGACGATCACATCAAATGGCACTTCAAAACATCTAATTTTAGTCTCACAAAACTTTCCAGAACTAAACTAACAAAGGAGTGAAGTGAGCCTTGCAAGGGTAGTAAATACTTCCAGCATTCCACCCTACTTTCAGAGATCGCCAAGATCCTTTTGAGGAATGTGAACTCTCTGAAATAGTTCCTGTAGCTTTTCACTATTAAGGCAATAGCCTGTAACAACGCTATCGTCACCGAAAGATTTGTTTACGGCGTTATCAATCTTATTACTGTCTCGTAAGGCTCCAATTTCTCTGTCAGGGGACGGGTTCTTACCTTTGTTTTGGTTTCGAACAGGTTTCCCTGAAAATTGACCAGTATTCAGGCATGTTGGACTAGCGTATGGATTTTCGTTAGTACCGCAAACAGCTTGTACGAGAGACTCGAGAGCCATTTGGTCTTGTATCCTCCGTTGTACAGCCGTAGCTTGCATGGATGCAACGATTTCTTTATATTTATTTTCCAGTTTTTCTAACGCTGAGGCTAACACGACTTGGTTTTCATCGGTCACCTCATTCACAATTTGAGTTCTCTGTTTGATAAACTGCAATTTCAATGAACATTCTGCTAGGTGCTTTTCGCGTTGCAGTGTAGCTATTTTGGCTTCATATGCTTTGACCATCTTATTTTTATTTCTTTCCATTTTGCTTAACCTTTTTTCCAACTCATGACTCCTATATCTTATGCTTTCGGTACTATTTTCAGCGGAATAATCGATGAACTTATTTAATACGGACACTTGATGATTTTTTATGTCTTCAAGTTGCCGTTTAAGGTGTAATATTTCTTCCTCTTTGACTTTTAATTCATTTTCTTTTTCAGCAATTATATTATCTTTAGTTTGAGTTAAGTTTTCGATCTCTTCTTTTGTATCATTTTGTAGTTGGATAATTTGTTTTTCGTGATCTATCTTTAATTCATTTAATTTACTTTCGTAACCATCTTTAATTTCTTCTCGAATACTAGTCTTAAGTTTTATTATCTCCAACTTATGTTGAGCAATTATTTCTTCTATTTCATGTTGTTTCATTTCATCTAAATGGTCAAGTTTATCTTGCAGGCAACTAACAGTTTCTATTAAACTATTTCTGGAAGATTGAACTTCTTGTAGCTTACATTTTAATGATGTCAATGTTGTATTACTATTTTGATTTAAACTATATGTGATTGTTGCATTATCTATCTTCAAAACACTGTCTTCAAGTGAATCATCTACAGTACGTTTGTTCTTAGCTTCTTCTCGTAATAATACAAGTTCGTTTTGCAAGTAAATGTTTTGTTTTCTAATTTCTCTTAATTTCATGATTAAATTGTTTGCTTTGCAATTATAATTTTCATCAAAATCATTAGTGTTTGCCAAATGTGAAGATGAGCATGGCTGTTCATTTAATTTACGATTTATCTGATACACGTTTTCTTCGCAAGGACCAACCATATTCAAATCGCAGTGAGAACAGCTGGTTTCTTTGTTTTTATGTTCATCAAATCTACTGCTATTAGTATGGATTCGCGATGGACTTCGATTATGGAAAAGATACTTAGTATGAGCACTTTCTGAGTCTATCACCACGCATTCAACTTCATTACAGGAACCATCGCTGCTTTCATCATCTGGTAACATTGGTAGCTCACCTGATGGAGGAAGTTTCACAAAGGGCTCATCCAGAACCCCTTTAGCTATTTGATAACACAAAGCAAAAACATATTTATTCCGCAAAACTTTTTCGTTTTCTTCACAAGCCGATAGTTTTTGAATCCAAGCGTTACATATATCAATCACATCTAGATCGAGTAACTGACACAGATACGGTCGTAAAATTTGTAGATGTCTCCGAAATTCACCGTCTAAATTTGCTTCGGTTTTGTGGTCCATTTTTATAAATAATTTTCCCTTGAAAATTGAAACAAAGTTGTCTTGTAAATTCTGTCACAAAAGTAAACGTCACAAGAATATTTTTTATTTAAAAGCCGTTTACAGTCGGCATTGAAAAGGTAACCTATTCCTGATGATTTCTTGACGATTCCTTTTAATTTTTAAAACGGAACTGTTCAATATATTAAAAGACTGAATAAAAATCCAATTAGTCGTATTTAAAAACTGTAACATTGAAAACTAGTTATAATTTGTTACAAATTCTGCTAGGTACTTGCGAAGCGCGCATAGACCCGCAGCTTGAGTATTGAGTGTACGCATACGAAAGCGATCGAAAAAGTTAAGCAACGTCGGGCGCGGTCAGTACCTGGATGGGTGAGCGCACGGTGAGCGCTCGTGGCGAATCAATACCGCGCTTCCTTACTTCGGAGGGCACGTTAAGTCGTTGGTCGCGGATGTATAGAGTTGCCCGTTTCTCCACCAGTCCGCATTGGTTCAGTGGAGTATGCGTCAAGCTTGTTGGGGAAAGACCCACGCTCAGCTGTGGGCTGTAAAAGGGTTACAAATACCTTCAGGCAAGTAGCAATAGGTTGGTGCCAAAATTTAAGAATAGAAACAAAAATACTTGATACTAAAGACACCAACCTCAAATAATAGATAGTAGGCCTAAAGTATGTAAGAAATTTTATTTCATACTTTTTTGATGTCGGTTTAATTTTTTTTTTCTTCGTAATTTTTAGTTTTAAGCTCATATCACGGAAACCACTTGACCTATTTTGATGAAACTTTCACCATTCCCTAAGTTGAACAAAATGCAAACAAACAAAAAAAGAACGAACACGATCCGTCAATTAGTTTCGGAGATATGCGAAGACAAACTTATCTACATACATACGAGTACATACAGACATACACCCACGAAATTTGGTATACTTGTTTGGAAGCCGTAATAGACCAACATGTGTAATGATTGTGCAGTTCCGTTAATATCACTTACATACGTGTCGAATTGATTACCTCCTTTTTTGAAGTCGGTAAAAGTACATACAAAATTCCCTTTTCCAGTAAATCCACTCAGCCGGCTAGTTTGTCGAACATTTTCAATGTCGGCCGATAATATTATACCGAGGACATAACCATAATGGACGTGGGATTGAATTTTTCTTGTAAATCCACTGATTCCCTCGAGAGTTCACCTTTGGGCTGGCGGTCGCGACTTGGTAGCCTGTAATCCGATTTTCAAAGAAACTTATCATTGAGGGTGCGTTCCACTTAGCGTTCACAAGGATCACGCTCACGACCGCAGTTTTTCCCGTTCCACTTACTAGTGACCGTTACTGTCATAAACTCGTAAGAACTGCGTCGAGTTTGGCAAAGATTTATAATTGATTTGATTGACAATTGAATTGACAACTAATTGACAACGATCACTTTAACCCACCTTTTTAGATGGGTCGTCGTTACCTTCTCGTGAGCGTGTCATTACGTCGTAAATGACGTTTTCGTCACGATCACAACGATTATGTGGAACGTCTAAAGGAGCATTTTGATCGTCGTGGGCGCTTGATGGAACGCACCCTGATTTGGTTTCAAACGGTGTTATAGTTACTTGTTATACAGAAAGGAGGAAAGCTAGAAATAGCAAAAGAGCGTGCAGGTTAAAATTCGAAGTGGTTACTGCAAAACATGTTAACGGTAAATAGAAAAGAAATATGAATTAGACAGAGAGAGATTTAAGAACCCCTCATGTGGCAAATAAAACCACATATTTTGTGGTCTCAGTTGGGTTCTGATTCAAATTAGAAGATTATATTTTTTTAATTTAACTACATTTTTTGCTAACCCTACCTAAACGATTCGAAATAGCGGTTATGTCGTCACAAAATGGCCGAAAGTCATTCCTATTCTTAATTTGATCGCATAGTACTCCTCTTGCCGAGACCCGGTCGCCATTTGAGGACCTTTTTTTCTCCGTTTTCTTCTAGCAAATAAATATAATTCCTACGTATAAATGTTCGGACGACAAGTCTCTTACTGGCTACGTGATCGTTTTCTGTAATGTGTTGTAAATGACAGGTGTTTTGTAGTAGCTGTCATTGTCAAAAGCACATGGGACTGGGTTGTTACTGACAACTTCGAGAAACTATGTAACATGTTTCTCGGCCTAGGCATCATTGTAAGTACTTGATGTAAAGTTCTTGATAGAATACTTAAGCACATGTTTTTAATGTTTCATTTAAAGAAGAAAAATGCTACTTTTTTAATTTGCACGTGAGTGACAAACGGGCATGATCACCTATGCTATGCGGTCACTGGAACCCGTGGCCGTCTCAAACTCAAACGGGAAAGAAATTCTATCGTATGTGGTTGCATTGCTTTACTAGATTGCTACTCTAAGCACCACGAATTACTTGTCGATTGTCGCCTCAAATAAAGTATGTACTATGTCCACTTTCTAAACGAAACTATGACGAAGAACATGCTGCTTCACGGTAGGTTAACAAGTTAACAGGATCAATGCTGATTTCGAGGAAAAGAAATACATAGAATTCCCCGCGGTTTGAAAACTTCGTCGATTATCTTTGTTTTGTATCGTCTACTGGGTTTAAAATTAAAAATTAATATTCATCTTAAAAAACTTAGCACCCTGCGATGGCTGCAAAAGTTTCTTTCTAGAAAGTTCAACAGTCCAGTTAAATTTTTTATAGCTTCGATCGGGAATTTTCATCGGCAAAGTTCGGCTGAGACCGCTGTCGTAAGTAAGCTATAAAGATAAAATTACTTTAAAGCCGACATAAAAATAATCTGGGCTGTTCCTTGCTGGGACGAGCGTCACTGATTGTTGGTCTTTATTTCGTGAATCATAGAATTCAAATTCGTCTGACAATACAAGCAATGTTTGTGTGCAAATTGGTAAAAGCATTTATTTCGGCCCTAAACATGACAATTGGATTTAAGTGCGTACAACATAAAACATTATTTATTTGACGAAATATTAACTGTTTAAATATTTAGATAGATTAGAAAGATAAACTACCTAGTCTCCTGGCATAGAAGAAAAAAGAAGAAAGATAGAACGGCTATAGATCAGAGGCCTACAGTGGGCCATGAAAGAGTTGCCATGTTCGCAAGAAATGCTTTTGATTTGCAATTCATAACTGAAGCTACTCGTAGATGAAAACCTGATGAAAATCTTATGCAGTCAGTAAATAGAGCAACATAAGTTACCCGCATCAGCGCGTCACCGGGAGCATTAAGTTTACGACGTCGTTGGCTGCACGTCTGAAGTCTAAATGACCCGCGCGCCCGATATCACGCTTACTGCCAAAACCATCACGGTTTACTACTAGAACCATCACTTACCTAATCTTTTACTACAAGAACCTGATAATCTTACCTAAATAAAATAATACTCTTACAAAGTTTTTTAAAAGGCCTACTTTAAGCGGCAACGCACTGGTGACTCTCCGGGGGCTGAGTCTACTATTGCAATTGAGTCTCTTTTTGGTTTCATAATAGATGACTAATTTTCAAAATCTCTTCTATGATATTCAGAAGTTTCTATTATGTCTAAAATATATCATATTTCTGAAGAAAATTAAGGTTTTTGTGCAATAAAAGTACATTTAAATTTTAAGTTTCAAATTCATTCCAAAACGCTCGCCGGTGTCATGGCGTCTGTCATTGCGTTACGGCTCAGTAAAAAATGCAGAGATCGCGTATAATATACGCTTAAACGAAACCAAATGACTTTTACTGAGACGTGACGTAAATTGACGTAATTCGATCTGATGGGTGTTTAAGCTATCATGGCGGATTGTTGTATTTTGTAGATTTATTTAAACAAATAAATTATTAATCTTGATAATAATAAGAGAATAAATAAACGTTTGAAAATCTTTGAATCCTATTTCATTAGATCAGATACATATTTTGGCGATACTTGATTACTGTCATCATGCCCATTATCATAATTTAGGCAGACTGATGACATTCCGCTGCTGTTTTATTGGTGCACAATGGCTGTAATGTTTGAATTTGGTCATTTTAACACTTTGACATGATGTGAAAAAGATTGAATTAGGATGTTTCATAATATATCAGAATATAAGGTTTAACGTAGATGTTTAAGGAATTGCCTGAAGCTAATAGCTGCTTTTACTTAAGCTGCTAAGAAAACAGTAGCAATGTCATGTTCGTAAAACCAAGGGATAAAAATAAACCTTTTACGAGAGTTACTTTTATGAGAGTCAATAACAACGAAATGTTTGCCTAATGCGGGGTTTTCACTTACTATCCTGGCTTGTTTTAGCGAAACAAACAGATAACCTGTCTCCAGGCCAAGGAAAAATTTATCTACTGTTGGCGAGATTTTCGTATTATAGTTATTTACTCTTACTTTTCCAAGCGGTGGTAGCCCAGTGGCTAAGAAGTCGGCCTCTTATTCGAGAGGTCCGGGTCTGAATCCCAGTAGCACACCAATAATTTTGTTAAAAAAGTTATGCGCGTTTTACAAAATTAAACATCACTAGCTGTAACGGTGAAGGAAAATATCGCGACAAAACCTGCATGCCTTTACAAAACTCGAAGGGCTATCCCAATTTGAAAATCGACGCATTTTCTTTTTGTTCCTCTAACAAGTTTTATCATTATACACGATTTGAGATAAACTTAAACTAATGGCCTAAGACGTATCTTGCGACACACCAGTGACAAAGCAGTACCTACCGTTTAAAGTTTGCTCAAACTAATAAATCGCTTGTCTCCGCAATAAGAACAAGACATTATACAAGCATAAAAGAAGTGTGGGAAACAAAGTGACTAATTTGTTAGAGAACTTGTTACGTATTACGCTAAACGTATTAAAAATTATGAATTTATTCAGTACATTAGCTTCTCGTGACCACCAAGTTAAAAAATTGATAGATAATTTTATAACTTACTATCTGACGCCGCAAACGTTGTTTTGCCATATAAGTTAACGAGCGTTAAATATCGACTTTTAAAAAATAGGGGTTGGTGATATAAGGGTGAAATTTTAGGGTTGTATGTATTTTTACTGCCACATTATTAAAAAATAAAAATAAAAGATTCATCCAAAAAATAAAAATGTTAGGTGTGGACAACCCTTATCACTTAGGGGTATGAAAAATAGACAGTAGCCGATTCTCAGACCGACTGAATATGCTCATAAAATTTCATAAAAATCGGTCTAGCCGTTTTGGAGGAGTATGGTAACTAAAACTGTGACATGAGAATTTTATATAAAACTTATAATATTTTTAGGTATTTTAGCTTTTGCGGTAGCTACTTCCAGTTGTAATTTTCTACAATTATGCAACGATTAATAACGTGTGTACGTTTTTAAGTGTTATGCGATGATTGACATAATATGAATAAATTGTTTCTTTCTCTCTTCATAATTTACAATACAACTATTTCATGCTCATTAGAATTAGCTCGTCTTCATTATTATTTCATCATTACATTCCGTATAGTTTTTACAGTGTTAATTTAATTTAAGCTTGATTATAACAGATTTTTCATTTTTCAAAATCCGGTTGTAACTTACCTCTTGGTTGGACGACTACACAATAAAACCACGTCACTAATTTCAAAATTTTCAAGTGTCTAATACCCTATATAAATTCTTATTTTAACATATTTTTTGTGTGTAGATACGCCAAAAATAAGTGTAAGTAAGTATAACGAAGTGGCTAATTTGTTAGGGACGACATGCCTTGCTAAAATGTATCAACTGAACTACAGCAATCGCCACCATCTTGTACAGCACTTTCGTTAACAAATTGCTCTCACCTAACAGATGCATTGTTTTTGTAAGAATAACCGACATTTTCTTCGGTTACATCACTCTGCGTTGTGTCTAATAATATCTAATAGAGATTTTTTTGGAATTCCCCATCATTAAAAGGATATATCGACGGTTCCCGGGCTATTTGTATTAAGCGACATTTTGTAAACTTTACACCAGAGCAGTTTAAAGTTTTGATTTTTGAAAAAAAATTCATAACTTCCGCAATTTGTAAAATTTTAGAAAAAGATGGATATTTATTGATAAGGTTACATAGTCTGCATAATCTGATTAGGTTTTTTTTCTGATATTCCTATTATTAACGAAGTTAGATGTCGTTTAATACAAAATAACCCTTTTATTTTATTTTTTTGTTCCAGGCTAAATGTATTAACCGCCTCCAATTAGTATTTTTTGTTCCTGGCTAACTGACTTATCCGCCTAGGTTTGTTAATTCTTGCTCCAGGTTAAATGACCTAACCACCTAGAAATGAAAATAATAGCTCCAGGCTAAATGCATTAAATTGAAGATTTGTTTTTACTAATTTGTTTCTAATCGTGCCTGAGTAATGAAGTTTACTGAAATGGGCGGTTAAAACATTTTTGAATTTAAAGGTACCTAGGAATTATTATCTTGTCAACAATCTCCCGGGTGCGCTCAAGGGCCTCTTTCTTTACCATGACGGCTTCACAGAAGGAGACCACTGCCTTCCAGTCTGTTTTCTCCGCCAGCATCTTTGCTACAATTGCAGACGGAGCGAAGTTAACCCCAATTTGGCTAACCAAGGCGGAACGCTCATATTCCCATGCAGGACACGCTTCAAGGGTGTCCTGAGCGTCGTCCTGATCTCCATCACAGTGGTAGCAATGGGGTTTTTCTTCCCGTCCAATCCGACACAAATGCTCACCAAAGCAGCCATGCGCGGTGACAGTCGGAACGTAACACTACCCTCCCATCCAGGCGTCAAAATTGGGCAGAATTGTTCCAACAGCTCTTTGACCTGCATGCTTCTCCTCCAGACGTTGGCGCCATTCAGTCCAAGCCCGTCTATGTGCCTGCTTTCGCAGAAGACTTGGTTCATCGTTATTTTCTCGTTGGGAGAATTGCACGACTTTGCAGGTAAATCTTGTCATCCATGTCCGCCAAGATGTCGAGGGGTGGAAAGCATGTCAGGATTGTTGCCGCTTCAAAGGATATCTAACTCTCAATCCTGCAATGTGTTCAGACCACCAGTATACTTCTTTTCTATTAGAGGCCCTACATCGGGGCATCGCTACGTCACATATAGATGTCATTACTTCCCGTACCCAGACTGATTCATTCTCGGGATCAGAAAAGGTCAGGGTTTCTGCTCAAAATCCAGCGTGAGCGGTGATAACCCAGTGGCTTAGAATTCGACCTCCCTCGAATCGAGGGGTCCGGGTTCGAATCCCAGTGGCACGCACCAATGACTTTGTAAAAAAGTTATGTGCGCTTTATAAAAAAAAAATTGAATATCGCCTGCTGTTACGGTGAAGGAAAACATCGTGAGGAAACCTGCATGCCTGAGAGTTCACAAAAAAAAAAATGTTTTCAAAGGTATGTGAAGTCCATCAACCCGCAGTAGGCCAGCGTGGTGGACTAAGGCCTACATCCCTCTCATTACGAGAAGGAGACCCGACCCTGTAGTGGGTCATTAATGGGTTACTGGCAAGCTGTTTAACAGACCATCGTCGTGCTTGACCAACGTGTCTGTTATTAGGGGGTCGCAATGTCACAGCGAACATGATGTAGCGACGGTCGGATAGACTTACTAACTCTTCTGCGACTCTCCATCCCGATATCATTTGAAGCCCATGTCAAATCCACAATTGACTCCCCCTGCTACCGTACGCAGGTACTTATGAATCCAGTGTTGACAAGCCGAAGGTCCAACCCTGTCGCCCACATTTGGATAACTTCTCCTCTTCTGTTTCCCCTTGTGTCACCCCATGCTTTTGAGCGAGCATTAAAATCACCCAGCACTATAATAGGGCGTGGTAGGCATCTACGGGTAAAAACTGCGAGTCTATCTAGGTATGCTTCATAGGCACCAATTCCACAGTTGGGAGATACGAGTATGTAGCAGAGTATCTACAAATGCGAGAGGTCCCCACTCCACCTGCCTAATCCTGCCCTCCATCAATGAGGGAGTACGAAGGGTATCTCTTTCCACCCCAGTAAATGGCAACAGAGCCATCGATATCCCCGAACCAAAGAGGATGTTTCGGCACATCGTACGGCTTTGCCACCACTGCCATGGCAATCGACCAC
Source organism: Erynnis tages (assembly GCA_905147235.1). Classification (NCBI taxonomy): domain Eukaryota; kingdom Metazoa; phylum Arthropoda; class Insecta; order Lepidoptera; family Hesperiidae; genus Erynnis; species Erynnis tages. The sequence goes on along the minus strand of LR990073.1, from coordinate 13,639,519 downwards.
TCCGCACAGGACCTTAACAATAAAGCTTGAGCCCCGCGGCAGTGATTCAGATTGCCCTGGAACACCCGAAATCCTGTGAATTCTAAATCTCCATTGCTTCTTCAGTCGTTAGTTGACTTTCTATGTCAATCCTGAGATGGGTTAGAAGAATCCTGAGAACTTCCAGCCAAGCTCTTGCTCAAGGCGGAGTACATTTTTACCTCGCATTCGGTGGTCTGCAGGTAGGCCAATGTCAGCACATACGGTACATTTAGGTGACTTAGCTGAGCATTCCCTAGCTTTGTGATCGTCACCTTTTTCACCGCACATTTAGCAGCGAGAACTTCTGTCCACAGAGCTCGTGCATTGTTGTCGCACGTGTCCAAACTCCAAACATCGGAAGCACTGCAGCTTGCGTGGTGCTAGTACTTGAACTCTTGCCCTGATCGCCCTGACAGTTTTTTAACTGGAGTGAGTGGACAACGAGCCCATACCATTCCCAGTGCGGTAGGGTGAAACGAATATCGCCAACTTTTATGTCCTCCAAGGGCAACCGCAGGTCCGCAATCGCTGCCATAATTTCCTGGCGGCTTACGGATTCCACCAAATTAAATATTCTTATTTCTCCGGTTTTAGTGGGATGGGCAATTTTGACATCCATGTCCCCGAGCGCCCCACGTAGAATGTCCGCCTTTTGTAGAATTTCAGACCCCTTAAATTTCTAAAACTAGTCGCCCTGTTATTAGACGCCCTTATTAGATGGATGCGCCGCCAGCGCGCCCTTGCTAAAACCAATGTTTTAACCGACGCCTCAATAGTCAATCCATAGTCAAGTTTGATTGTATTAAGTGTATACTGCTATTATTAAATTTGTTTGAAGTACTAAAATTTTGTTTTTGTAGTGACTGTAGCGACAGTGCTAGTTTAATAAAATATTAAGGAACATGGGTTTATTCGCCACATCTAGCAAATTCAAGTATCTAGCTAATTGTATTAAGCGACATTCTTACGTATTTATGAGGTAAAGCTAATTGTATGAAGTGACATTCTAATGTATTTATAAGGTAAAGCTAATTGTATGAAGTGACATTCTTATGTATTTATAAGGTAAAGCTAATTGTATGAAGTGACATTCTTATGTATTTATAAGGTAAAGCTAATTGAATGAAGCGACATTTCAAAATATTTATCAGGTGAGGCTATTTGGTTTAAATAACTCTCTGGTATTTCATAGTATAGCTTAAGTACACAGTGCCTAAATTTGTCAAAATTTTGTGTCGGTTCATACATCGTAGTGCAAAATGGGCTCCAAAAATGCCATTGTATTAAGCGACAAAAAAGTGCTCAGATCGTCACCAAACCCCGCTCAATCGACGCGGAAAAATTCGCTGATTCCGAATATGTATATAACTCAATTTCGCCCAAAATGTCGCTTAATACAAATAGCCCGGGAACCGTCGATATTATTCCAACCTCGATTTCAGCGTAATAAAAATTGAAAGCCATAGTAGCCAATTGAAGTTGTATTATCAGATAATAATTGTTTTTACCTGAGCCATTGCTGTATTGAATTAATTTTTTAATATTCAAAGAAACTGTCAAAAAAGAAAGCCCTAAAAATTTTTGGTTTCTATTCCCATCACTCGTTTTATACTCGTATCAATGATCCTTTTTAAATGTTTGCAAGCACAGATTTATTTTTCCTACAGTTTTAACACAATATTTATTATAACACAATATTCAAAAAATCATAAACCAACGTAAAAGAAGTTTAAGTATAACAAACTGGCAAATTTGTTGATGAGGGCATGTATCACTAAAATATATCAAATGAATTTCCACTGAGCTATCGAGGTAATTGCCGCCATCTTGTACAGCACTTTCGTTTACAAATTGCTCGTAATTATTTATCCGATGCATTGTTTTTGTAAGAATAAGCGACATTACTTCAACTACACCAGTCTGCTTTGTATCTAATCTTCACGTCAATTCTTCATGTCTTGTTAGCTGTTTCTTTTATGAAAATATACCACGTTTTACGGTGCTAACTTTGTAGATATCCCAATATTTATACCCTTTTTAGCTAAGGAGCTCGTTTAAAACTCTGCAACAAATTATGATCTCATTACTTGAAATGTAGTTTACTTAGGTCTTAGCGAAAGTCTTAGAATCCTAAACAAACGGCGAATTTAATAAATATTGAAATGATTTAGGTAAGTATGCAAAATAATGAATTAACTTTTATGCTCTTTCAAGACAATTGAGAAGAGTAATTAGCTTTTTTATCTTTATGAATCAAATTCTGAAGACAACCAGTTACAGATACTAATACCGATTCATTTTTAAATAGGTACTAGCGAATCAATACATTGATTTTTATATAAAGATAGACAAGTCTCTACCGCTGTTTGTTATTCTCTCTCTAAAATTCGAGAGGAGCTGAGCTGAACTGAATGACGTTATTTTAATGTGTGTGAAAATTTAAAAAAATAAAAGAATGCAGGTCTAATTTAAAAAATCTAATGTGTTTGTTATTTTGTCCTTCTTAAACAGTCGTCGTTCTTTATTTGGAAGAGCGAAGTCTACCAGGGCATCTAGTTAAAATATTGACAAATGTTCTTGTCACAACAGTACCACCCTACATCATTACCAGTAAAGTTACATGCATTATCATCCTAAATGCTTAGCGACACGGTTTTAATGTCACCTTACCCTCAATCAACTATGAACCTTATACCTAGGTGATAAGATACAAACTTCAATGCCAGATGCTTCTGTACTGCTGAGCACGATAATTGGTACTTGACGCTGGTCACGCTGGTGAACCAAATTTGTTGAGGACACATGGCCCCCGTGTGCAAGAGTTATGTTTAACAAATTGCACTCAGATAGATGACTGACGGACACTGCGGTGCATGCAGTTGTTATGTTTATTGCCGGTAACCCATTAATGACCCTCTACAGGGTCGGGTCTCCTTCTCGTAATGAGAGGGATGTAGGCCGCCGTCCACCACGCACCACTACTGCGGGTTGGTGGACGTACCTTTGAGAACATTTTTTTTGTGAACTCTCAGGCATGTAGGTTTCCTCACGATGTTTTCCTTCACCGTAACAGCAGGTGATATTTTATTTTATAAAGCGCACATAACTTTTTTACAAAGTCATTGGTGCGTGCCACTGGGATTACAACCCGGACCTCTCGATTCGAGGTCGAATTCTAAGCCACTGGGCTATCACCGCTATGTTATGTTTATTATGGCTCTATAATTATTTTATCATTCATCTTTAGCTAAGGGACATCTCTCTGAGACGTCGAATCCAGCAATGAATTGGGAACAATGGTCATAATTTTGATCGATAACGTTTGTGTATAGAAGAAAACTATTTTGTTAAAAATTAGTTTGCCGTACCTATGTCATCACTTTCCAGGATTCGTTCCTTATTAGTGACACTACCGAATGGTGTAAACCGAATAATGTACATGGTGTGATTTTTTTTTTTCAAAATTAATGGACCCGATTCTTGGCTAGGCATATTAATTTTTCAAAAACCCAAAGATGCAGTTTTTCATTAAAATCGGTCCCCAGAATCCTTTAAGCATTTCTCGCTATTCCTCGCAGTTTCGGATTTCCACATCCACGCACACTTGAAAAAATACTTGAAATAACCCGCAGATATGTAGCGATGTAGCGTGATTCAGGATCGTGTGGCGTCATCTTGGATGGTTGATCGCTAGTGGCGAATTACATGCGCGCTTCCATGCTTCGGAGGGCACGTAAGGCGTGATCTCTAGTGGCGAGTTACATGCATCCGTCCGAGCTTCAGAGGCTATGTTGAAGTCCCGGTTGTTGCAAAAAGATAAGTCATTAAACCCTAGACCTATGGGCGGTTTGAAAGACATCCGACGCGGGTTGGCCAAAAGTTGGTCAGTGAAAGAATTTATAACGAATACCTTTTTCCCTTTAACCTAATGTAAGGATCTTGCTCCTTCACAGCGGAAGCAATCTCTATTAAACTCCTCGCGAAGATTTGACCAAAACGGCAAACCGGCAATAAAACCCAATCTCACCCGCAGTTATAACTGACGAGTTATTACACGGTCCGGCAACTCTCAAACGCGGTGAGCTTGTAAGAGCCGTTTCTTCCGAGCATGACTGTGTTTGATCTGTTTGTAACGTAAAGGATACACGGGCGCTCCGGAAAACCGCAGGCTGGGTACCTACTTGGAAAAATGTATTGCGTACGATGTTCGTACTCAATGACACTAGCAAAAGGTCGGCGTTTTCATTCGCCTTCATACGATCCTTAATATTGCTGACGCTACCATGATTTGGGTCAAATTTGACCCAGTATAATAAAATAACACTAGGCAGTCTTCGCTCTGTTAAAATAATTTTGCCTTTCATTCAAACTTATTATACTTACTTTGAATTATTTTATTTTTAGTTATTTTTGTCCGAAACTTTCACCACAAATTCTGTTCACCTCTCCTACTAATGCGAAAATCCAAATAACTTCAATTTGTTAGCTACGATTGAGAAGCTCTAACTATGAAAAACCGGCACTCGATTCCATTATTTGTCAGTAACCCATTAATGACCCACTACAGGGTCGCGTATCTCGCGTGCGCCTCTCACAATGAGAGGGATGTAGGCCTTAGTCCACCACGCTGGCCTACTGCGGGTTGGTGGATTCCATTATTTAGTTAGAACTATGTAACTCTTTCCCTTCCCACCCTCCGCTACCTTCTATAGTTCTATACTATAGTACTTTTTTTCACAATTCACATCTTAGCATAACTTAGGTTACTTCACGAAAATCCATGTTGCCGAAATAATAGTCTTAACAAATCTTCCTAGGTTTAGAATAAACAACACGAAACACATAAAATTTAAAAAAGCGTTAGTCCATTTTCTTTACGATTATTACATAAGTAAATGCAAATTATATGACTTCCTTCCGTATTGCAGCAGGTAAAAACTTTTTGTGCATATAAATCAAATAATTATTTTACGACGTAAGTGCATAATAATAAAATTTATAATGGCACTCAGTTATTACCTACGGACCATTAGGATAATAGTTTTATTACTATAATTTATTACTTTATATAAACTAGAGTAGGTAAGGTACTCTGAAATTTTCGAAGTTTGGTGATGTAATTATTTTATTACTTTACAACTGATTAAAAATGAATTATAACTTCTTCTTCTTCTTCCGGCGATTCTTACAGCGGACTTTTTTTCCCGATCAATCCATAGTCCATAGTCAATCAAAAACGTTATCTCAAAAATCAAAAATAACTTACAAATTGACCCAAGTGCCTTATAAAACGTAATAGCAACATCAATCACTCTGCTCTAATGAAACACTTAAAAAATTAATTTCTTCTTCAAAATCCATTGGTTTTATTTATTTATCTTTTAAATACACGCCTTGTTTTGTCATTAGAACAGTTAGGCTGAATCATTGTCGTAATACGAGTACATCATAACAAAATACGTAGATATACATAGTTAAGTGGTTCTTGATACGTAATAACGTTAAAAGTTTAAAAGATTCCGTTACATACATAAATGGATACAAGGGAAGCTAATATAAGGCGTAAAAAATAGGCATTCATTCAAACGAATTAATATGAAATGTTGACGGTTAATACTTATGCCTGCATGGCCGCCATATTTGTGGCTTTGTTCACATAAATACGGCTTAGTCATGATAAATTGCTTTCCTACGCAAGAGCGTTGCAATGGGCATACAAAATCGGTTCACTTTTCAGGCTTTTTTTTCTGAACCTTTTTAAGCGCCTTTTCAATTTTAATAGCAAAAGAGATCAACATAAACCTTGCTCTTTAGACCTAGATCTTTTAGAGATCTTGTAAGTTTATGAGGTCGTATTCAAAATAATTTTACAATTTTAATAACTCGGAATACTTATATATTTTGTGTTATAATACCTTATTTGCATAATATTCGGTGGTCTTACAGGAGAGTTGGTTTGCCGCACTGTGAGCCAAGTGTTAAGCCGTCCCAAGCTGCAACATTGTTCTAGCACAAAAGTGGAGAAGCCCTAACTGGTTTTGGCAAAGGTAGATCCCACAGCTGGCAAGGCCTTAATCCCTGGGGTGGAGCCGAGCTCCGATTACGTATTCTGGAGTTTTATATAGGGTCAGCGATGTAAAAAAAGCTTTGATAGCGTGATTCAGGGCACATTTCCTGCGAGAAAAGATGCTAGCACTATTATTATAGTAGGTACGTTATTTCAGCAAAAACATAATAAAGAAGATACCTTCTACTCGATATATTGCACTAATAATTTATAAGAAATGACTACCTACGAACTAGACCTAAATCAGAAAGCATAGAATCAAAGTTACGTAGCGGAATTCTGACAGATTTACATCAACATATTTTCGCAAAAGAAAAGCTGAAAAAAACAAGAAAATTGCAACCGCGCCAAATTTAGCACGGATTTGGCGAAGTTGCTCGCATAGTCTGAGAGCAAAACCTTTAATTTAAGCATGCACTAGTCGACAGCCGTCCGGCCTTATAAATAGGCAAATTCACAGTACCTACACGCTCACACATGATAGTTTTTATTCCGGAACTCCCACGGGCACATGAACTATGCAAGTAAAACCCTGGGACTGTCTATCTTTAAAACCACGCAAGGATTTGGGAGAAATTTGGTATGAAGACAACAACTACAATTGATACGTTGTATAAATCTTTGCTGCTATTTCGTTTGGGCGTGCAAGTAAGCTCATTTTGTAAGGTCCTCTGGCGGGCAACAATGGCTCTCATAATCTCATTTACATCAATTATCTATATCAATTATTTCCACCGCCATCCAAGCTTACTGTTGTGAGTTATACCTTTTCGGAACAAGCGTACGGCATATCCATAGAACACAGAATACTAAATATCCCTAACCAAGCTTTCTTAATTCACTCGTCAAATATGTTTGTCTTCCGTTCGTCCGAATTACGTCTTTCCTCAATCCCGCGATGAGTTTCGGTTTCGGATACCGATATAGCAAGAAATTTTTGTAACGGTCAGTTTAATAATTATTTTTAAAGTAGAACTGCTCGCATTTCACTCTCCTTACATTAATTATACTAACATTTTAGTTGACTTTTTTATAATAAGTGTTTATTTTCTTCCATATTTACCCTCCGTAAAGCAACATGTTCTTCATGTCTTATGTTTCGGCTCCCTTTGTATTCGTTCAAGTCGCTTGTATACCTACGTACATACGTTCACGCACAAACAATCCCGACCTCTAAAATACGAACAGACACTCCAATTTTATTTATTTGTATAGATAATGCTAAGCTACTGATAAGACGGTTTATACACGTCTCTACCAATTCACGTACCGAATTTCATTATTTTTTAGACACTAAAGAGTATCGAAATGTACCTACAGCATGACAAGTTTCTTCAGCACACCGCTGCTGTACAAATTTACTAGTATTATACGATAAAACTCCTGTCTACGAAGATTTGACAGCTTCGGGAAGAGAATCTTTAAATAAAACCAGCGTCGAACATAAGTTTGAAGTGCTCACCCCTCGCAATAAAGTTAGCCGAAAGACTCACTCACTCACAAAGACGCACGTCATCAAAAACACATCGGCTGTATGACCCATCTGTTCTGGTTCTGTCTCGCGGCAGTACGTGACTGGGTTAAGGTAGGCACAAATGTGTGCCTCTAAGAGGTGTTTGAGGAACCCTTCCCGCACGCCTATTAAAGTATAGCCAGTTCTTTATACTCGTACTTGTTCTATTTGGTAAATAATGTTGGCACTACTTTTTGTTGGATACAAGTCTTATTTTGCTTCGTAAAACTAAATATCACTTACTGTAACGGTGAAGGAATACCTACATCAAGAAACCTGCATGCCTGAGAGTTCTCAAACACATCTCAAAGGCATTTTAAGTCATCCCCGCACTAGGTCATCATGGTGGACTGAGGCCTGCCTCTTTCTCATTCTGAGAGGAGACCCGACCCTGTAGTTGTCATCGATGAGTTACAATCTGTGCTCACGAATAGGATTGATGAGGAAGAAGTTATGAGAACGAGGAAGAAGAAGAGGAAGTATCAAGCACTATTTAAGAAGATGAGGATATATTCATGAGGAAGAGGATAAGGAATAGGAAAAGGAACGGTTTGAGTAAGGGTAATAGAGTAAAAACTATATAAATAAATAGGCTGGCTAGGGTATCCTAGTGATTCCCTTTGACGTGTGAACCATGGACACACAGAATTCCTCATAAATTTTTCCTAATTGAAAAGGAAGCGAAAAAGGATGAGGAATTTTTCAACTTACCCTAAGAGGAAGCGGAAGATGAAGTTAGTGAAAGTGCCAAAAAATACGTAATTTCCTCATTAAGAGGATGAGGAATCCTCATCAACACTACTCACGACACGTGGCGGACTACACCTGAGGACCATCAGTTTGTGTCAGGCTTCAAGATAGACGCAATTCAATTTGTTTTACCTTCACTACCTATTCGTAATGTTGTAGAAAAAAGTAACGGCTCGTAAATCTTTACGAGATGTCATTCAAAAGCGATTACAAAACACTTTTATGGGTTCGCGGTTTCTATTCGACGTACGTACACTGTTTGGATATCATTTTTCTTTAATGGCATGTCAACATTAAAGGGTTTTAAAGGCATTTTAAAGAACGTTAGTATTTCAGTAAATAATAAATCGTTTTGCTCGTTTTATTGCCAATATTCCTCAAAGTAAATTGCACTCATAAAAGCAAAAACCTTTGTATAGCTTATATTTCTTTCATTTTAGTCTCAATAAGGCCGATAAGGGCAGAAATAGATTAAACTTCGGACCGAGTTAGCGGGAAAGTTATTGGGTGTACATTTTCACACGGCGGGAAAGAATTTCCTGCGACGGGAAGCTTACGGCACGTCTTGTTAATTCCCAATTTTTATTAAATTGGAATTCAGAGGATACCCTTTTTACATAGACGTTTTACTTCTTATACTTTCTTTCTTTCGTTTCGTTTAAAGGATTTTGCGAACGGATTACTATAGAAATTTTGTCGAAAGTACATGTATTGTCTACGTGTACAGACGGAGAGTTCCTTCATTCGACTAGCGATTTTTTCTACTCGGTATTTGGGTTCGATTCCCAGCGAAGCTAAATTTGTAACAATAAGATAAAATTTCAATTTCTGGTTTGTGAGTGATTCATAACACTCACATCACAGCTTTTTTTAAAATGACTAACCATAACAAGGTTGCCATAATCTTCTTTGACCCATTAATGACCCACTACAGGTTACCCACTACACTACAGGTCTTCTCTCACAATGAGAAGTAAACCTTAGTCCACCACGCTGGCGTAAATCGGGTTGGTGGACTCCACATGCCTTTGAGAACTTTTTTGTGAACTCTCAGGCACGCAGGTTTATCTATAGGAGACCCGACCCTGCAGTGGGTCATTAATGGGTTACTGACTGACTTACAACAAGTGGTATTTAATTTATAACCACCACTTGGTAAAGTGTCTGTGGTCACCACATTAAGTGGTCAGACGGCCCTTCTACGAATTCAGCTAACTAAAGTTAACGTTTCGTTCGTGCGAATCAATAAAGCCGGTTAAATAAACATCTCTATTAATATTCCACGAGTTTGAGGGAAGTTGGTGATTTACGGACTATCTGTTAAAAACTTTCCCCTATTGAACGTGAATAGTTGATTAAGTGCTAAGTCTTTGGCTTGGAAGGAGATAAGCCAAGAGTAATGACGTCAAGATGTCTAAAATTGCCGAAATTGTAGAGTATTTCAAGTTTATTCCAAACTTTTATTATATTGAAAACCTGGCAAAATCCGTGTTTGTCTCACCTGCACTATTTCGGTATTAGGTTGGGTGCTTGTTATAAAAAATAAGCTGTGTATTTCAATGCTATGTTATGTAGTAAACTTAAAACACATTGATACATTTATTAATGGGTTATGTTCTCGTGGGTATCTTAGTTGAATGTAATGAAATTTTTCCGCCCGCATTTTTCTCCCACTCTACGTTTTGCGAGGGGCGATCAAAGCATGTAAGCATTTATTATATGTATGACGTTCATAATGAATAAAAGCTTTTGACTTTTGATTTAAATGTATGTAATATTCTTTATCACATTCCAAACATAAACTGAACATCCTATGTTCTAGTATCTACTTTATAAGTACATATAGGTGATCATAACGAAACGCAACATCAACAGCTTAATAGTTGACAGCGATTATTAAGTTTTAATCTTAAACCGTCAAGTTTACCAAAATCCAACTTTAGGAGTCTGTCAGAGTCTTATTCTAATTAGTTAGCATCACTATGATTGCGCGTTTCCATTGCACTCATCCGTTATCCGGAAAATAAAATAAAAAGTCTCATAGTCCGGAGCTCAATGTCCTCACTGAAATGTACTTTTTACCCCATTTGAATTCGAAATGGTACATTTATATACAGAATTTTTGAAAAAGTAAAATGCAAATGATCGAACCACTAGCAGTGTCTCCCAGTCAGTTATGCGACACATAAATCTAAAGAAATTAATAAGTAAGTATGTCTGCAAAAAGAGCACAGGCCTCTCCTACCAGGTGGACTGATGACCTGAAGAAGACAGCGGGAAACCGTGGGATTCAGAGGGCCCAGGACCGGGCGGAGTGGCGTCGATTAGGGGAGGCCCATGTCCAGCAGTGGACTACCAAGGGCTGAAAGGAAGGAAGATGCTGCGACCCTTTTTATCCCACTGTTACGCACGGGTCTTTTTCCGCAACGGGGGAGGCCTCTACCACACCTCTCTAATGCAAATTGGTGGAGAAACTTTTGTGAAGAAAATTTTTCGTGTGCATCCGTCAATCATCGGACAGCAGTGTGCAACGGGAACGCGACGCAAGTTTTCTGACTCCGGGGAAATTACTCCTTTAGGCCGAGAACATTTCCGTCATCCGGCATTTTGATGAGACCGACTCAATTAGACAACTTTGCTCCGCTCAGCAATGTCTTGGAAGCCATCACGTTCTGTCAGAGACCTTATAGATGATGACTTATGGAGATTGATGATGAGTTGCCGAGTAAAGCTCTGTTCATATCTACAGTGTTCTACAGATAGGGAGCGTGGCGGACACAACACGTAACACACAAACAACACACAATATATTTTTTCATACAAGGTACGAGTATATTGGTGTATGTATATTGTCCTAATGACCTAAGTAGCGTAGTGGTTAAGATGCCGGAGCGCTGCGCGGAAGTTCCTGGGTTCGATTCCCAGCAGAGCAGTGATTTGAATGATGAATTTGAATTTCTGTTGAAATGGTTTGAATTTGGTCTGGGTGTGTTGTGTTGTTGTCTTGTGTGTGTCCATGGCGCCCACGACACAGGGAATCCTAGTGTGGGGCTGTGAGTGTATTTATTGTATGTGTCGCCGTTCCTTCATGGCAATGATGACTTACTGAGTAAAGCCCTATTCATATTTACATATTTTTATGCAAGACATATACAGGTTTAGCCCCCTTCAGGTGGAATAATTTTGTATAGGGAGGTTTCACGGGACTGTGACATGCGGTTCCTCAAGAGGTGTAAAACGTCCTGGCGACCCTCCTGGTGTTGCCGGTATCCATTGGCACCAGTGACCACTTACGTTTAAGTGACCCGGTTGCTTCTGGTTGTCTTTGTTGAATTCGCATCCACTAAACCGCAACAGAACGTGTCAAGGGCCGGCACGAGTTTTACTGTGCAAACAAGTGTTAGGTTCATTTTTGTTTGGCATGATCCTGTACCCTTAGTCTGAGTTTTAGCGATACAGAAACGAAACGTTTGTGCGTTTCGTTTCGGATAGATACGTAATTCATACACAGCTTACTACACAGGCGTCCACAGTGTAATAACCAATAGAGGTAAAAGATTTTTAGAGAAGTTAAAAAATTTAAAATCAAATTTTTGTATGGAGTGAAAGATATGAATACTTATCGTTAGACATTATAAAACTAACAAATATTTAATACCTACGGGATACTATTAGATAGAATATTTACAGTGCATTACGGCCAATTCACGGTTATTATGTTTCATTAATATTATTAAACATTGAAAGAGTGTTAATTAAAAATAAAGCAATTTTTGTGATGATTTATCTAATGCTTTATTATTTTTTAACTCTTCTAAAAGTCTTATACCTCTGTTGGTTATTACACTGTGCATTTTCGTCTGGTAAGCTGTGCATGTGTGCGTTTCGTTTCGGAACTGCTAAAACTCAGACTAAGGGTACTGTTCTCCTAGCACCGTCTGTCAATTCCACGACAAATGGTATTATAGTTGGCGAACAGTTTTCGTCTGACGAGATCGGCCACATTCAATGTTGGTAGATGTGAAAAGACCTTAAAGCGAGAACTTTGACGGATTGCTTTGGGGGTATCGTTTGCAATTTGTAATTCGCTTCGTATTTATAAACAGGCTCCCAATATTTCAGGGATTGGTTCAATTTAAACAAATTGTTAGTCTTCAGTCTTTCGATAAATAAAAGGCTTAAAATAAATAAAGGCTTAAAATACAATTTCTGTTCACGAGCTCTTCCGCGTTGTTAGTGGATATCGAAAAAATGCATATACTTTACGAGGCTTTAATTAAATCTTAATTAAGTTTTAGGTTACCTCAAAGAATATATTTTATTCAACGTTAGCTTGCAAATTAAAGAAGATAAAAAAATGTTGGCCCAAATTGAAATAAACAGTCATGATCTTTCAACGCGGTTTACCAAAAGCCTTACCTCAATGCTTTGACTGAATTGTTTCTTGACATGCAGTGTCTATAGGTTTTGTGGTCGATGCCTACCACTAACCAACCGTGCTCACGACTCGGGCACTACTCGTATATCAGCGCACAATTCCATTATACAAATGAAATTGGCAGCATCCGGTTATCTACCCCCAATCTCGCGCCTTCCGCTCGCTGTTGTCAGTTCTTAATTAATTTAATTATTAATTAGTATAATGGAGTTTGGGAGTCAGCAACGTAGTTTGAAAGTCAGTCTCTTGCTTCAATGAATTCGGATTCAAAACTCCTATTCGATTCGATTTTTCCTCCTTTTTGGATTCGATTCGATTTTTTTGTTCGCATTTTCATATTATGATGTTCACGTGATTCTTGCAAGAACAACGTGTTTATTCGTAAGACTGATTTATAAGACTCACGATGGTTGCTATACCTATGAGTTAAATAGGATTCCCACTGTATTCCCACTTACAGTTTATTTTATATTTCAAGTTTCAAGTAAGTTTATATTTCACGGAATTCCTCAACCAAGATGTGAAGAATATGCTGTTTCACGACGGGTTATTGTGCGGGTCCACCCTACAAAATTTGGACTGTCTAGCACTTTCCAAACCAAATCTACAAGGAGGAAAAAATATGACGAAACACTGATAATTTATTGTATCAGGCGTTACTTTGCGGAAATTCATTGTTATTTAATTTGTACCTACTTATTTAAACAATTCTTTGCAAAAATCCGCAAACGTGGTATTTTGTTATGTACCCACCACCCTCCCTTATCTCCAGGTAGGTATACAGTTCTAGTTTTCAAATCGGTTCCCGGACTCCTTTCAGTATTTTTCGCTATTCCTCATAATAGTTTCTGATTCCTCCATCCACGAACACTTGAAAAGTTCACCCTGTATATCATCACAACATATTCAAATAGCACACGACACGTGTTTCGCTCCAAAACAGAGCATCATCAGGCGATGTGGACTCTACAACGGTTTTAAAGAAATATAAATTCAAATTAAAGAAACACTGATAAATATAGGTAGTGAGCTGCGTTTCATTTATTCTCCCATGGGGATTTAAACAGACAAATTGTTTCCGGCCAAATGACCTCAATACTACATGAAACTCATTCGAACCCCCATTAGTCCGTCGACCGCCGCAGAAACTAGTTCAGGAACTGATTCTTTGACCCTCCCACAAAGCCGGAATGTACACAAATTAAACCCTTCTAATTTGTGACTTGGCGAGAAAATGTCCTCGGCTTTTCCTGTGTATAATTTAAAAAAATTAGTTCATCAACCAGCGATGGATCTCGTTTAACTCTCGATGTCAATTCATAAGTTAAAAAATACGATACACGACGTAATTGTAATCCTAGCGACCATTTGAAATTTTTTGGCACTTTTTTGGCTTATTTTGTGTAAAAATAGAACAGTTCGTTAAATCTTCTTTAAAACAAAAGAACGAACTGTATAAAACCATCAACAAAGTACATAAACACAGTTAAAAGTCCGCAATAAAATAAATCTAAAGCGCGGTCTACCTCGTAAAAGCTAGTTCTCACTATAGCAGAGTGCGCGGCGCCGAGACAAAGTGAGTTTCTCTGAAACACCACAGGAGAAATAAAATTCCACAAGAATAATAAGGAAGCATAAAGTAAAAATAAACTTAAGAGTGATATAAATTGCTTAATTTTCTACTACTACTATTATTATTACGACTATACCGCGGTCGCGATCTACGAAGAAATTCGTACATCGACCTTTATCTACCTATCTCTGTCACTCTTGCGTGAATAGTTCAGTGGTCACTGCTACAGTCCATGAACACCCACATCCAACCTCACATAAAGAAGAAAACATGTCTGAGGTTGCATGTGGGTGCTTTGCCACGCATGCAGCTAAGACTCTCAAACATAATTACGCCAGACATTTCACGAGTTGTTTTTTTGCCTTCTGTATCATAAGAAAACAATATTTTAAAAAATTAAACCGACTTCAAAAAAGTGTGAAACAAAATTTGTTACATACTTACTCGTACTTACTTTGTATTTTTTGAGGTTGGTGTTTTTGTATCAAGTATTTTGTTTGTATTTATCATACAAGTACATCGTGTCGAATTGATACCCTCCATTTTTGAAGTCGGTTAAAAACTTTTCTTCCTCTTATTTATCTTACTTTTCTTTCCCCGCGCAAACAATATTGGCCTACCCTAGCGGTGGCTCTATCTTTTGTGTGCGAGTTAAATCGCTGTCTGAAAAGGCTCATTCAATAAAGGCACCTTCCCTACCTGCGCACCCTCGTCACTTTGAGGCTGTTCCTGACTCTCAACCACGATATCCTTCTTTTATTTTAATACAGAGATATAGAAATAACACTAATAATAGCCGACAAGGGAGGAATATAGGTGAATTTCTATTTAAATCTGAAATAAAAAAACGAAATTATACAACTTACGAATCATGACAGTTTTTATTTCAACATCACCTTTCCTCTTTTTTCCCTCTGTGCCAGCCAGTCCTGGCTCTTGAATCGTGAAGACTGTGGCTTCAGCCATCTACAGCAACAGCCTAGTGTGTTGTATAAAAAAACTAGCTTGCTTTATGGTATAATGAATAAAGTTGGTTACAAACTATTTTAGTCTGCGTTGCTCCTGTTATGAACAATAAACCCGTATTCTTGCGGTAGCTGTATCTTTTGTGTGCGAGTTAAATCGCTGTCTGAAAAGGCTCATTCAATAAAGGCTCCTTCCCTACCTGCGCACCCTCGTCACTTTGAGGCTGTTCCTTATTCTCACTACACACGTGTTTGATTTATATCCTTCTTTCCCTTTTTTGGAAGATATAGAAATAATACTAATAAAACCTAACATAGGTGGAGACGAATTTATTTACAGGAGGTGCTTTCTTATGTCGCTTTTAGTAGTATAATTGTCTTGTGTTTCTTATAAGTTGCTAGTTTTTTCTTATAGACCTATTAGTAGCTACGCACCCACATACAACTCAGATAGAATTTCTACCCTATTTGAGATTAGATATGGACGTCCATGGGGTGACGACCACTTAACATTAGGTAGACTACATTCCCGCTAGTTAACTGTTGAGTAACAAAAACTAGAACCCACCTTCCTTCCTTTCAGCTTGGTAGTCCACTGCTGGACATGGGCCTCCTAATCGACACTACTCCACTCACACTGCGACATAGTTGACGTGACGTTCAGTTCGTACGTGAACACACTAAATTCTCTCTTCATCTTCACACGTCCTCGACATCCCTTTGCGTCAAGCTGTCACGCACTGTTTTCGTTTCAGCTAATATTTTCCATATCATCCTAACATCTGAACTGCAAAGGGCCATCACTGCCCGATCCTATTCAAGTATTAGTTAATAAACGGCCTGTCATCCCTTGTCAGAACTTTAGCCAATAGTTTACTCCCCATAGATTCCGGGTATTTGCGTGTCTCAGCTGAGTGTATTGTATTTGTACTCTGAGTTAGTTTAAAGACGGAACTCGACAAGATTATATTGAAGAGGATACAGGCTTAGGTTATTAGCCATAGCATGGAAGAATGCGGGTGTACCCGTGGAACACGTCACTTAGACCTATATTGTTCCGTAGAATTAATATTACAAAACATAGCAGCTGTTTGCTTTACTAAACGAAATATCATAAGCGAATACCAGTAGTTGGGGGTTGCCGCGAAACTAGTTGCGACCCGCAACTTGCTGACTGCTGCGGCTTGGAGCCACTGGGGACCGATGCCCACTGTACAACTTACAATTCACATGTATTACATTACTCGTATTGCGGTGATAGCCCAGTGGCTTAGAATTCGACCTCCAATTGAGGGGTCCGGGTTTGAAACCCAGTGGCTCCCACCAATGGTTTGGTAAAAAAAAGTTATGTGCGCTTTATAAAATTAAATATCATCTGCTGTTACGGTGAAGGAAGGAAAACATCGTGAGGAAACCCGCATGCCTGAGAGTTCACAAAAAAAAATCTCAAAGGAATGTGAAGTCCACCAACCCGCAGTAGGCCAGCGTGGTAGACTAAGGCCTACATCCCTCTCATTATGAGAGGAGACCCGACAATGTAGTGGGTCACTAATGTTTTACTAACAACAACAACCGTCAATAAGCAAGGGCCTAACAGAGCCGTGGCCCTTTACGGTAAGCCTAATCCACAAGCGAAGACTCAATAGAGAGAGCTATGCTCGGTATATCTCTACGTTACGGAGTAAGAAATTATGAAATCTTTAGAAGAATGATGGTGACCGACATAGCTCGTGTGCAAATCAAAGTAGCAATGGAGTGGCCACATCGTTCGCAGGACTGAAAATCGACAGGGGAGAAAGAGTCTCGAATGGCGACCACGTTTAGGCAAAAGGAGCGCAGGCCGATCTCCGCCCAGGTGCGCTGATGACCTGAGAAAGACAGTGGGAAACCGTTGGATTAGGAGAGTCCAGAGAGGGATTAGAGAGATCCAGCAGTAGGTACACCTACCACCTACCAAGTACTGGTAAGAAGGAAGAAAGGATATGCAAAAAACTCCAAATTGGATGATTTTTCGAGAGAAGCATCTATGCAGCCGGTTAATCCATGGTTAAGAAAATATCAACCCCTTCAGTGGGTACAGTCCTCCAAACTTTATCGCCGGCCTGTAAGCTAGTATTAATAGTTGTGTAGACCGCCACTTGCGTGGACCGCTGTCACAATACACATAGCTACAGAAGGCGTGCTTCATATTATTCGTGCTCAAGCAACGTTTAATTCTGCCGTTACATCTATACAGGGTGTTTGGCTTCGAACTAGCGATAATAAGGGCATAAAATAGACAAAATTCATCGACAAAACACCCCCCATTTACATATGCGTCTAGCCCTCCTCGTTTTGAAATGGCAGCTATTTGAATTTTGTTTATTTTTTTATATTTTCGATTTCTCTGGACCTGAATGTTCTACAGAAATAAAAAAGGTGTTGTTTTATAGATAATATTACCACGTCAAGGCAGACTGTCAAACGACATACTAATGACTGACGATTACTACACGACTACATAATGTTCTACTTCTTGACTATATAATATTCATACTCACGGCTCTGTATTCTCGGTGTTTTGTGTTAGTACACTCTGAGTTATAATATACTCAATTTAACAGACGTTATTAGCTGTATTCTCAGAGCGACTTAGGAAGTTAGATTATCTACAAAGTTGGTAAGTTCTATATTGTAGCATTAAACGTTAAAGACGGCGAGGCCTTAAGAGCATAGTTGGATCAACAGAAAACTTTACCATAGCATTTGAATCATTGTTTGTTTTTATTAAAGTGAATAAAACAATTGAACACACCATAATGAACTTTGGCGTACAATGTGGTGGTGTGCTTTACACTCGCGAAATCTGAAATCCGGTAGTCTTCATCGTATAGAGAAACTATTAGGAATAGCGAAAAACACTCAAAGGAATCTGGAACCCGATTTTTATGTAAACTAAAACTGCATCATTGGATTGTTGAAAAATTAAATCGCCCAGCACGGAATTGAACCCGTTGATTTTGAAATAAAATCACGACCTGTATTATTACATCATTCGATAGTGTCACTAATAAGGAACAAATTAGACATATTATAATATGTCTAGTTTATTTGAATGAATAATTTTGTTCCCCGAAATTCAGTTTACTTCGAATTTAAACCCTGTTGAAAATCATAGTCTAATGTAGTTTGATTATATTTTATCCTATAGAAGCTTGTATCCTACTTACTCGGATTATTGAAGCCTCATGGCTCAACGCATTGGCGCCTTTGAGAACATTAAGGATATCTCCCAGGCATGCAGGTTTCCTCACTTAGAAAAGTTACTGGTGCGTGCCACTAGGAATCGAATTCCGACATCTTGATTAAGACAGAATTACTGGCAACTAAAGTAAAGCCAGTAAAGAGCGGTGATAGCCCAGTGGCTTAGAATTCGCCCTCGAACCGAGGGGTCCGGGTTCGAATCCCAGTGGCACGCACCAATGACTTTGTAAGTCATGTGCGCTTTATAAAATATCCGACCCTGTAGTGGGTCGTTAATGGGTTACTCACAAGTAGGATTATTTAATCCTGGACTTATAAAGTCTTCGGATCCTAACCTATAACCTTTATATATTTATTGACATTGCTTTGTGTTTATACTTTTATCAAATTGGTGGTGTTTTGTGTGTTTTGTTCTTTATCTATAATTTATTCATTTTGTTCATTTCGTTAAAAAATATCTATTTTATAATCTTGGGATAATCTACTCCCTCAGTCAGAAACAGTAAGAGGTATTGACATTTTGTGCACTGGCTAAGATTATTTACGTAATATTTTCTAAGGCTTTATTCCGTCTCCATTGTCGACTTTTCCAAGCATTTTAAGCTTTGTGCCTTAAATAACCGAGGTTTTTACAACAAAGAGTCTTATCTGTATAAAAGTAGACGTTTTATTTAGCGCTAATAATTCTGTAAGAAAACAAATTTAGCATCAAATTCGTAGTCCTTAAAGTCCATAATCAATTAAGACGGTAGAGTATTTCAGGTAGAGCCATATAACTCGCTCGGGCAGGTGCCTTACCGTCAGCCTCTTAACCCGTCGTAAAGCAGCACGTTCTTCATGTCTTGTGTTTCGTCTGGGGAGGTATGGTTGCTGGAGATACTTTATTTGCTATTAACTTAGTG
Organism: Erynnis tages; assembly: GCA_905147235.1. Classification (NCBI taxonomy): domain Eukaryota; kingdom Metazoa; phylum Arthropoda; class Insecta; order Lepidoptera; family Hesperiidae; genus Erynnis; species Erynnis tages. The sequence goes on along the minus strand of LR990073.1, from coordinate 13,620,047 downwards.
ATCATGAATAGCAAAGCACCCGCATACAATCTCAGATAGGATTTCATCTCTCGTTGAGGGCGAGAGAGTGGTTTTCTATGTGTCCCATGGGCTGCTGCAGTGTTAACATCATCATCAAAAATAAAGGTTTTTGTGCAATAAATGTACATTTCAATTTTAAGTTTCAAATTCATTCCAAAACGATCGCTCGTGTCGTGGCGTCTGTCATTGCGACACGGCTCAGTAAAAAAATGCCAGATCGCATATGATATGCTTACGAAAAAAATGACGTTTACTGAGACGTGACGTAAATTGACGTCATTCGATCTGATGGGTGTTTAAGGTATCATGGCGGATTGTTGTATTTTGTAGTTTTATTTTAACAAATAATTTATTAATCTCGACATTATTAAGAGAATAAATAAATGTTTCGAAATCTTTGAATCCTATTTCATTAGATCAGATAAATATTTTGGCGATACTTGATTACTGTCATCATGCCTATTGCTATAAAAAATAGTTTTCCGCTCAGCGCGATATTAGAGTGACTGTATGTGTTCCGGGCAATATATATATATATATACCTACCTGTAACGTAACGTAGATATAAATTTTCCCTTTTCTTGTTCTTGTGCTTGTGTCAATTTAAATGAGAGTTTCGTGGGGCGACGTTGTTACATCTAGTCAATATATGTCTTACAGGGGAACTTCTCTAAGCCCTTTATAATGAGGCTCGGGGGAGCCGCGACTCCCTTCAATTTGTCCCTTACAAAAAACGTATTTCGTTAAAGCGATATTTATTAACTTTGTAACATAAAGGCTGGTGCTGAGCACGTTTTCAAACGTTTCAAGACTGTCACAATGAGAGGGATGTAGGCCTTAGTCCACCACGCTGGCCTACTGCGGGTCGGTGGACTTCACATACCTTTGAGAACATTTTTGTTGTGAACTCTCAGGCATGCAGGTTTCCTCACGATGTTTACCTTCACCGTAACAGCAGGTGATATTTAATTTTATAAAGTGATATCTACTACTACTATAGATTTGAAAGTTTATAAGGATGGATAGATGTTTGTTCCTCTTTCACGCATAAACGGCTAAACAGATTTCGATGAAATTCGGTACACCGATAGATTAAAACCTGGACTAACGAATTAAAGATACTTCTTAGGTCGTCAAAAATAAAGTCGCGGGCGGAAGTTAATATAAAATAACTAGAGAAAAAGTAAAGACTCTTAAACCGTTGCGTTTCCTTATACAAATAAAGAAACTTTGCATATAATTTCAAAGACACGCGCTCTGTATAATGACATCATCATCAATTCAATGAGATATAGCCGTGACGCAATAAAGGAGCTTATAAAAACCCCTTAAATCTGTTAGGGACCTTACTTTGCACGTGAATTATGCAGCCGTCATAAACCGAAATGAAAGCGAGCGGGAAATCTGCGGCTTAAATTCAAAGAAATCAGCGGATTCGCAACCAGTAAGCTGAAATGTGTCTGGCATTAGACAGCTTTTAACTGAAGCAAACGAGCGTTTAAGCGATCAACACACTGCCCCGCATCACGCAGCGTGGTGCGTGGCGCGTCCATTTGTATATAAAACGCATCCACGGCAGATGCTATCACTATAAAATTTTCTGTTCTTTGTATTCGTTATTTTCTACATTAGTGAAAGTAGCCGTCATATTCCATGCCTCATAAGTAGGTACGGAGTACAGATACAGATTCAATACTATTAGTAATAAAGAGTACTTGTTAAGAATAGTAAGTTGAAAGATATTTTTTTAATCTGGATCAAACTATCGGATCATCAGACGTACCTATAGCTGTTTCTACCGTAAAGTGAATAAAATTTCTTATTTGACTTTTCCACTTTTGCTCATAACTTACACCACACTATGTCACATTCTATAGCCATTTAGCACAAGTTACAGCAACGTTATTAGCTTTTTCTGTTTGTTCGTGGACAATTTTTATTCTGAGCATTGCAAATGCTCCACGCACTTAAATAACGTCTCTCTACAACTCTTTATTACATTGAACGTGACTGTGATTTTTTGCTTTTCGGCTACCGTTATAATTATGTTGTTGTTTTTATTATTTTTGGTTTCATTTTCTTCGGGCCTGATCTGCTCATAATTAAATTAAGTCTTTATCATATTTATTTTGTTCGAGTCTGATGAATGAATGGTCTACTAACAAATAACTAACTACACTCAGTTTATAATTAAATATGTTGGTAGAGGTGACGGATTACTAAATAGTCATATGGCAGCAATTCCCACCAAAATAAAAGCAACCTAAAATAAAAAACGCAAATTTTAGTGTCCCATGATAACCTGATACTCCACAACTGGTCTTATATTATATCTTTGGATTACACTTATGTCGCTTCAGCGTATAACTTGCACCACACCGCCAGAGCTACAGCCCCAGCCAGCAAGTTACAGCCCCGTTATTAGCTTTTTCTGTTTTCGGCGAACATTTTTAATGCACTGCCGTGTGAGATGACTGTGTGTTGACAGCCGGCTTAGTGGTTTCTTGTTTTGGGATTCTGCTGTACCTGCGAACAGATATTGTATCGCAATTTTTATAAATTCACTCCATGAAAGCTTTGTCAAAAATAGTAAATATTTTTTTAAGTTCGACTTACTAATTGTTGTAGGGTCACAATAATTTGTAACAACTTTATACTTTAGATATACTTTTTCTTTTTCCTCAGCCCTCTCCTCAGCCAGTTACTTCCCGCTACCTTAGGTCATCACTAAACTTGCACTATATCAATTTGTGCAAATAAACTTGTTTCTTCCTGTCTTTTTTCTTTTAAGATCAGCCCTAGCTGTAACGTCGTGTGAGGCCCTTAAAGCGAATAATACCAGCATTTCACCCTATTATCTAAGTTATAAATAGGCCTTTGTAAATAGAAAATAACAGTACAAAGGGACATAACAATACCGTTACGTTGCGGAGGCGGTTTAACAACTCTCTAACAAGTTTGTAAGTTAAATAAAATTTAACGGCTCTCCTGTTAAGAGACACACGGATATCTCCTTTGAGGAATATGCTCTTATCTTCTCTTTATAAATAAATAAATAACGTCTCACACACTTGGCTCCACACTAGGATTCCCTGTGTCGTGGGCGCCATGGACACACACAAGACAAGAACACAACACACCAGACCCGAAACAGAAATTCAAATTCATCATTCAAATCTTTGCTCTGCTGGAATCCAGGACATTCCACGCACCGGTGTATTGACCACTGAGCCACTTGGGTCGTCGTATGTAATGGCTGCAACCCTTTTATGGCCCACTGTTGGGTATAGGTCTTGTAATACAACAGGGGGAGGCCTGGAGCATACTCCACCACGCTGCTCCAATGTGGATGGTGGAAAAACGGAAATTTATTGACCGCGCCCGACGTTGCGTCTCTTCAATCGCTTGCGATCTTCTCAAGCAGCGGGGCTATGCGCTCTTCATACATTATTTATTACAATATTGTCGACGAACGGCCTGAATAAGACAGCGGGAAACCGTTGGATACAAAGGGTCCACGATCGGGCAGAGTGATGTCGATTAGAGGAGGCCCAAGTCCAGCAGTGGATTTAAAAGAGCTGAAAGGAATAAGGAAAAGAGGCCCTTTTGCAATGATCACCCACAAACACACACACACACACACATGTTTAGTTTGTATAACCTTATGTAAAATCTCGGTGTATGAGCGGGGTACCTGCGATACACGTTTTGTACCTAGTGCATGGCTCTTCCGACCTTTGTAATTGAATATGGTTTGATTGAATATAAAATATTTTTATTTTATAATACTAGCAGCCGAGCAGTTAGTCGTAAGTCAACTTAGTCGAATTTCAAAGGTCGGATTGATCGTGCGTGAACGTACGTATACGCACGAGTTGAATTCGTATGAAATCGCAACCAAACTGAGCGCGACCTAAGAGTATTTAACCCCGATTGACGTTCTCTGTGTCCGTGTGTCAGTAAGAAAGTTCACGCTATTATATGATTGCTCTCACAATATTGTAGGTTTTGGCTTCTGGTGTCTTAACTTCGCAACTTTTACGATTATAGGATTATTGGTTAAACCACTCCGCGCTGTTTTACGGGGGTCACGGTTTTCAGTACCATCCACACTTTCTGTTAAAATAAAATAGTTTGTAGTAAGTATCTCTTTGTCCAGATTTTTAATATTTTTAACCAATACGACCCCAGTGGCGCAGTGGTTAAGACACCGGTGCGCTGCGCGGAGGGTCCTGGGTTCGATTCCCAGTAGAGCAGAGATTTGAATGATGAATTTGAATTGTTGTTTCTGGTCTGGGTGTGTGTGTTGTTGTCTTGTGTGTTCATGGCACCCACGACACAGGGAATCCTAGTGTGGGGCTGTGAGTGTGAAGCGTTATTTTTTATTTTATTTTAATAGCTATGACTCTATACGTACTCGTATGACAACGTAATTGTGGTCAGGGGCCTGATTCTGTATGACCATTCACACTCGTATCGCGGCAATGTCGTGTCTTACCCGCGATAAAAAGTCAAAAAAGGTTTAAAAGTCAAATATCGTAACAATCTATTATGTGCCTTATAGAGTAGACATTAAGGTTCCTTGTCGTGCCTAGTTCATGAAATGACATACGGTTGGATGACACACGATATCGGCACGAAATCTGAATGGTCATACAGAATCAGCCCCCAGTTTAGAAAACTAAAAAACACACCTCCAGCCCACAACACGGTTAGGTTAGGCTACGTATTTGTATTTTACAATTTGTTCGATCCTAGGCATTTATGAATACTTATATCTCAATCGTCTTCATGATCAGTTCCGTTCTATTTAACATTGTTAATATCAACCATTGAGCAAAACCCTATCCAAAGCTAGTCTCCCAGATCCCATTTTTCAGAATTCTACTATAATTTTCGTCTCCAACTTCAAACTCCTTACTCTTATATTTTCATTTGCACTTCTTTTGTTCTACGTGGAAGACTGTTGTTTTTGTTTACTTCCCACTATACAGGAGTTTCGTCTGCATTTTGTTATAGCTTTTGTTCAGGAATGTTCGCTGTTGACTCTGGTTAAGCCAATTTATATGTGCTAAAATTTTCAGAGCTTTTTCTTAGCGTAGAATTTATAGTCTTATATTTACCAAGTTTATTACACTACTATACCATGTGTACTCGTATCTTACGAGTCTTGAAACATCCAGGTTTTATACTTCTATTAATGTTTAAGCTTGTTAATTTTTTACATTAACGTTTTCTTTCTTCTCCTTTTCTTGGCAAAATTACGATTTGATTCAGAACTTTCTAAGCAAGCATGGTCGTTGTGCCGTCGTTTAGGGAGGCCTTTTTGTGATGAGGAGGAAACCGAAATCATTTAATTAAAGAGGACTTTTCGAGGAAAAGAGAGATCTCCCGCCAGGCGATGTCTGCCTGGGGACCGCGGTCCGAATATTAACTTCGGACCATTTGTATAATATGTATATACAGAGATTCTATGGAACTTTGATAGCGCGTTTGAGTATACGTCTTCCGATTGGCCAGGCCATGACGCGTGTGACCTGATCTTTTGGTACTACATTCGATGCATAGAACACAGAATACTATTCTGTCTTCTATGATTCGATGCTTGCGTCGTCATGCGTGATCAGCATTTCATGTAAGGAGCGTGCTCATATTACGTTGGTATCACGCTACAGACTTTTACGGCTGTCCTTTGTGATGTCACACGCCCATGCATGTTAACGCCTTCCCTAAGTGGCTAGCTGAACTGTTAGCGCTCCCACCCTTTCCGCGACTTCTAGAAACATCTTTTAGTCTCATCACACAACAGTCCAAAAAGGAAGCGCAAAGCTTACAAGAAGAAAAGAAGTAAGGCCACGATCCCTGCCACTCTTTTCGATTACGACTTCTAGAAACCCCTTTTAGTCGCATCTTATGATAGGCAGGAGATACCGCAGCTCCTGTTCTTCTTTCCTTCTTTCTTTTACGTCCAGGAATGAATAATAAAGTACAAGAAAATAAGTAGGCGATTAACACACTGCCCCGCATCACGCAGCGTAGCGCGGGAATGCGTGATCTAGCGTTGTATGTAAGTATTCCCATTTGTATAGGCAACACGCACAGTCCGACACACAGAACACGCGTCTGCATGTACGCGCGTGGATGCGTTTTCTATACAAATGTACGAACACCCTGCAATACGCTGCGGGGCGTGTGATAATCGCCGTAGGGCTACATATTCTTACATATTTTACAGGTTCTTACATATTTTACTTACATTACTTACAGCCTCGAGGCTTAACGCTTTACGTTTAATCATTTCACGACTCACGTACGTACGTAGCATTAACTAAAATTCCGTGTGAGCGGTGTAACTCAATCATGTGGTTTGTTCGCAATTCGCTTCATATGTAGCGGTTGGGGCTTCAATTTTAAGCGAAAATGTACGATTACAGTCAGTTAATGAAATTTTATAATGCGGATAACGAGGGAAATTCAGTAATTTTAAAGGAACTACAGTTGCAAATTGTAACAACCCATCTTAACCATGAAATATAAAATTAAGTTTTAGTTATATAAGACATAATTATTGTATGCCCGCATAGGGTAGACTGTTCTAAACTTATCTTATCTTATCTTTTGTAACATCTTTCTCATGTAACAGTCAACAATAAACGTATTCTTTTCTTCTCTTTTCTTTTCTTAACCCGTCGTAAAGCAACATGTTCTTCGTGTCTTGTGTTTGGGGAGCTGTACGGAGATACTTTATTTGAGAAGGCAGTCAATGTTTTGCTGGGTATCCATGAAAATGAATGAAAATCGCACCAAAAGGGACACATAATTACACCGTGTGTAGCCGCATCGAGCGGGGACTAGTGACGGGTTTCCATTGACGTACGTCATTAAAGAACGACATGTAAACGTTTGAGGATTTTAAGAGATTTGAACGGAGAAATGCTATCCAAAGGGGGAAAGCAGCCAGCATCTTGGGTACCCTGCCGCAGGACAGTGGTTTGGACTCATTATTTTATTTATAAAATTTTATTTTTATTTATTTTTATTCTATTCCTTTTTTGTTATAAGTTACGGAGAAATTGAATGGGAATGAAAAAGCTTACACAACTTCTTAAGAAAGTTATTCGTGGCGTGCCAGTGGGATTCAAACACAGACCTCTTAAGGGACCGAATTTTTACTAAGTAGCCCAACCAATTCACCCCTAAAGAAAGCGATATAGGTAACTGTGATGTGACAAACGTTGATTTTCTTTCGTCTTTTTTCAGCCTGTCGAGTTCGCTGAAAAAGTAAATTACACCAGTTCATGTAGTGCAATGGAAACGCAATCGCGGGGAAATGTCTCTTAAAATCCAATTATGTTTTGTGAACGCGCTTGTGATACGACTACGTCTGCTTCCGAACAAACACCGCCTCTGTTGCCAGTTACCGAATATTACGAGTATAATCTACAAACAGTTACAGTACACATTATTTTTTTTATCGTTTTATACCTCATTAGAAAGCTGGATGAATAAGGAAGTTTTTAACGTATTTTGCACTTTCAATTTATTAGACTTTTTTTAAAAAACAGCCGTTATTTGTGTGAAAGTGTGTAAAAAATTTCAGAATTGTTTGCTTCTCAGGCTATAATATCAAACCTTGTGAGGTTTTTATGCATTTTTTTATTTATTATTGAAGCTACATATTATTGTCAAGTTCAATTTTATCAAGTACTTTTCTTTATTATGGCACTTTTGTTAGCCTAAAAGTGACTTTCCCTCAAATTCAATCAAACACATAGATGTACTTATTATATATAACTATATCTCGAAAACCTTTGAATTTTGGATAGAGCTTCACATGGCTTGAATGATTGCTTTTGAGCTTATCTACGAGTACATACCCTTAGCGGGAATGTAATTTCACATAATAAATCATCCTGTATACAAAACAAAACATTTGTTCACAATGATTCAATCATAATAAAATTCTCTGTTCGACCACAAGGAAAACCAATTTGATATTGTAATTTATACTATTTTCCTTCCCAAAGTCCCGAGATTATAAGCGATAGAGCGAGAGCGAATTCTAACTTTACCTCAGTGCGAAAGAGACAGCACCATCTTACACTTAATTCCCGGTTTGTTGCTGGTAATGAGCTATTATTTACCATTATCTAAATTAATTTGGGATTAAATTGTGGCATTTGAATTTATTCCGCCGTAAATTGTGTTTATGGTGTTAATTAAGGGCGCTTATCCGGATCTTTTCGCAGGAACGGTAATGAACAATTAGTTCACCATCTAAGCTTTGAGGCCCTGCAATTACCTGTATCAATTTTACATTTGTTATTGCCAAAGTATGGCTGCAACGCTTTCACTGACTTCAAAAAAGGAGGAGGTTTTATGTTCCTGATATCTCCAACTAATTGTGGACCGATTTAGGACCCTAGCCCGCCACGCTGGTCTACTGCGGGTTGGTGGACTTCACATTCCTTTGAGAACTTTTTTTTCTGAACTGCATGCATGCAGGTTTCCTCGCGATGTTTTCCTTCACCGTAAAAGCGGGTGATATTTAATTTTATAAAGCGCACATAACTTATTTCAAAGTCATTGGTAATTCAAACCCGGGATTCGAACCCGGCCCCTCGATTCGAGGTCGAATTCTAAGCCATATTTTGTTTCTATTAATTTATAATTCACCGCTATATTTTGCCACCGGTTTGCCCACATTAGGTTTTATTTATTTTTATTTATTTACTAACGCCATATGTTAGCACGAATGTAGTAACTTAGTAGTTAGTAGTAGTCTTAGTAATAAGTACTACTAACTCAATATTCATTATTGCAATGTCTTATTTATAAACGGTTTTTTGTAGGTGGTGGTTTGTGGCCAGTGTATGTGTTATTACAAGTTCCGTTGTGTCGTATTACTTAAGTTTTCTCATTCGCCAACCGGATCACTGACCGATGACTAAAAGCGCTTTCACATGGCATCTGGATCCGAATAGCATCGGATAAAAAAACTACCTCAAGTAGGGTCTGGTCCACTCGTTCGGCTGGAGACTAGACAGACAGTCGAACAGACGTGTGAAATTAATATTATTACCTATTAATATAATTGGATCTCCTGGACCCGTAAAAACATTGGAAAAAAGAAATCTGGGGCCTATGTTGTGTATTTAAAAATTGCTCATAATGCCATACGGACAACACATAGCTTACATCACAGATCAAAAATCGCTTCTAATTGTTTGATATTGTTCTACAAAGCTCGAAGCATAAAATTTGTCGACATAGATCACAACCATCTATGTTTTGAGGGTTTGAAACGTAATTGCTTAACACAACTTACGTTTCATTTATGTGACAGATGGTTGGACTTACATCGTCTTAAATTACTGACCAATCCAGTTTGCAAACTTTACGTCCGAAATCTAAAAACGTAAGAGATGCCGACAAATCGTTATTCGGATCCGAAACTTATTCGGATCGATCGCTGTGTGTCAATGACTTAACTCAATTTAGCGGCACACTACCTGAACACAGAGAGTTTTCACAGAAACTAATTTGTTTTGCTAACTCTTGCGGGTTCACAACTAAAGTTAGTTAGTTACTAAACAACTATGTAATATATGTATACCAGATATACAGGATTTTTAGCCGTGTGATAATGTTGTAAGGGATCTACTTTATACCACGCGGAATATAATATTGGTTGAATAAACTTTTTCAAATGAAATATTTCCTAGAATGAATTTAAAACACACGTCACGATTATATCGTGTCATCTTTCTACCCGCCGCCGTAGCCACCACTCGCCACTAATAATAAATATGTAAAGTATCGGCGCTAGCGGAATGCTGAATCACGCTTTTGAAGTTTTCTAAATATCCGGCGGCAAATCTCAAATTGACGCATTTGACCCCTGAGCAGAAAACACCCTTTATACAGGCTGTTCCATAAATCAGTGGACCAGCGGAAAACTGGTAATAAAAAAATCACTAAATTTCATCGTTCTAGGTCTATTGGTTTAAAAGATATAATAGTTTACATTGCTTAAAAGTATGAATTTTACTACAGTATGAAGTTTGAAAGACGCTTGTGCAAAAAAATTAGTACTATGGATCGCCTGGGAGATCTCCCCTTTTCCTCCAAAAACCTAAAATGTTATTACCACATGATTGAAGTACTTGGTACACCCAGCAGTTAATTAGAACTTGCATTAGACAACATACGCACTACACATACACTACACATATACCTACACCAAAACGCATTTACGAAGCATCAACATTTGCATACATTTTCAGCCTCTCCGCGTCCGTACCTCTAATTACTGCTAATGCAAGGCAGGAATGTGCAACCAAATAGCCAGCAACTGCATTTAGGTCGGAATGAAGTGTGTTATACCTATTATGGATATCGTTTGCTTGCCAAAAGGTTGCCGATCTCTGATCTATAAAAATCTATAATAATATAAATAACGCTTCACACTCATATCCTAGTGTGGGGCACTAGGATTCCCTGTGTCGTGGGTGCCATGGACACACACAAGACAAGAACACACACACCCAGACCAGAAACAGAAATTTAAACTAATCATTCAAATCTCTGCACCGCTGGGAATCGAACCCAGGACCCTCCGCGCAACGCACCGGCGTCTTAACCACTGCGCCACTCAGGTCGTCTATAATAAAAATGAATCGCTGTTCTTAGTCTCGCTAAAACTCGAGGCGGCTGGACCGATGGGGCTAATTTTGGTATTGAAATGTTCGTGTAACTCCGAGGAAGGTATATACGGTGAGAAAATTTGTAAAAAATGCGAGGAAAATAGAAAAAAACTTCTACTTGGCATAACGAGGTACAGAGGCCGAGTCAGTTAGTATTTTATAAACCCCAGATTTATCCAACTAGTACTTATCCTGAAAACTTTGATCCTCTAGTTTTATCTATAAATGAAGTTACCACAACGATGGGACGATGATAGATGATATGTTATTAGGCCCCAGTCACAGTGTAAAGAATATACAGTAAGGCCGCGCTCAGTATGGACGCGAATTTGTACGTATTCTAATCGCATACGCGTTGTGCGTGCGTATACATTCAGGCCCTGCCATTGAAAATCCGAGTATCGAGTATGTATCCGAGTAAAGCCTTGTCGCCCAGGTTGTTTTAACCCATTAATGACCCACTACAGGGTCGGGTCTCCTCTCACAATGAGAGGGATGTAGGCCTTAGTCCACCACGCTGGCCTACTGCGGGATAGTGGACTTCGCATGCCTTTGAGAACGTTTTTTGTTTGTGAACTCCCAGGCATGCAGGTTTCCTCGCGATGTTTTCCTTCACCGTAACAGCAGGTGATATTTAATTTTATAAATCGCACATAACTTTTTTACAAAGTCATTGGTGCGTGCCACTGGGATTCGAACCCGGACCCCTCGATTCGAGGTCGAATTCTAAGCCACTGGGCTATCACCGCTGTTGCCCTCGGATTTCGTCGGCCAGGTACTTACTGTATACTCTTCATACTGTGCCTCAGTGATTTAGATAAAACTTTATAACGAGATTACGCGATCAGATCAGCGATTAGCGGATCCAGTTTGTAAAGCCTCCGCTAATTTTAAATTGGAACTTACTCGTGGATTTGATTGTCATATTTCCATAATCTAAGCCTAAACGTATTGAATTTTCGATAGGCTTTCCTTCATTTATGTATTATTTTAGCAAAGGGAGATCTTCCACCCGGCGAGGTGCTCATGCCTGGGGAGCCGTGCTCCGATTACGTCATATCGTAGTTTTGTATATATGCCAGCGATGTAGAAAACTTCGATAGCGTGATTCAGGATCGTGTGGCGCCATCTCTGGGTGAGTGGTGGAAGTCGCCACATTATCTTATAGTATATTAATACGTGGAGCGAAAATTTTGCATTACAGCTCGCTACTGAATTTTGACACAATTAAAGCGAATTCTAATATTTCGATATAATTTGAATTTAAAGTTAAAAAAATTATGAATCGTTCCATCAGCTCGCGCCCGCAAGGGCATAGAACTTAAAAGAAGATTCAGGAAGGAACGTTATATTTGAATTGATTACACTCAGGTATCAGATTCATCACTAAAGCTTTTCTTAAGCCCACCCATTTCCAATATTTGAAGCTGATGGCAACCGCTTTTAAGGAGATTCAAATATCGCGCGAAATATTACGATAAAATCAATGCCGTTCAATAAGACTCTCGGCGAAATATTGGCCAGTATATACTAACGGTTTATAAAATTAAACCAGCTGCCCGCGACTTTGTCCGCGTGGAATTCTAAAATAAAAGAAGCCTAAGTTACTCCTTATTGCATCAGCTATCTGCCAGTGAAAGCCCCGTCAAAATTGGTCCAATCGTTCTAGTGATAAGCCGGAACAAACATGCAGACAAAAATTGTAAAAAATGTTATTTTGGTATTGTATCGTGTAGACACACTCAAATTTTATTTATTTGTATATCACTGGCTGTAACCATGAAAACATCGTGAGGAAACCTGCATACCCGAGAGTAAAAAATCCACGTTTTATTGGAAATAAGAACTAAAGTGACACATTCATACAATCATTGGTACCGGGCACTGAGAGCGCAATGGTCCGGATATTGCTTCGGAATCTCCGGCACAATAAGTAAGTCACGTTCACTGCAGTTTCATTGCATAAAATAATGGTTTTCTACTGGTGTGTGCATAAAAACGCATTTGCAAAACAAAATCTTTAATTGCATGGTTGAAAATTTTAATTGTATTTCATCAAATGCTTTGTAAAATAGGTTTAATGCCAACCCATATTCGTGGCGTAAAAAAATTCCGACAATTAATTTAAAGAAATGAAAAAATATATACTGCAATTTGGTATATTATTGGAAATAAATATAGGTCCTGTACGAGTAGATACGGAAAAACAGAGCTGAAAAAGTTTTAATATTATTGTTATTTTAAAGGTTATATTTATTTAAAGAATAGGTTATGAAAGAGCCTGATGTATAGGCCTTGAAGGAGGGCCGACTCTTTATATGGTGTTTCTGGTAGAAGATAAGGTTTATTATTTTGGTATTTTATTTATTGTTATATTAAAAAAAGGATCCGCATTTAATATTTCAAGATTGTATGATAATAATTATGCTTGAATAATATTATGTTTAATAATTGTTTATAAATAAGATTAAGGCGTTTTATAGAATGACTTATAATGGGTATTAGAATATAAAAGTTCTTAAAAATGTTTGTAGTTTTTTTTAACAAATTGTCATTTTGTTTATTTATTTTATTTATTTATTTATTTATTTTTACTTTAATTAATACGGTACAAACCAATTACATTAATTAAAGGACATCACAATCATACTTCTCGCTCACAAAACTTCAAGCATACCGACAATATTTCCTTCCATCCATCCGCAAACAAATCACACTCAGGGTAAGTCTCCAGGAGAGCATTGAACGCTCTAAGCGTACGAGGAACCGGCGAATGAGAGCGCGCGACAGTTCGCGAGGGGTACAAAGCGAACAATTTGTGCCGGCGACCCCGCAGATAATTATCTGGTACGAATAAGCGACATAGCTCGCCATTTAAGTCTGAGGCGTCGATCTTAGAATGCAAAATTTTGCATGCTGTGACCATTTGTTGGTATTGCCTTCTGACTTCCAAGGAATTGTAACCTAAGGAACCCAAGAGGAAATTAGTAGGGTATAGGTATGGATAATAGCCATTCACTCTTTTATAAAGGTACCTTAAAAATATTTTCTGAATTTTTTCGAGGATTAGCGCATATGTTTTCTCGTATGGGTTCCAGATACAGGCGCTTGTTTCTAGCTTTGATCGTACCAGAGCATTAAATACGACACTAATGACGTCAGAGCGTTGAAAATCTTTCACACTCCGAAGAACGAATCCTAGTCGTCTATGCGACTCCTTAGCCAGTGCCATTACGTGGTCATGAAACGACAGCTTGGGGTCAAATATCACACCGAGATCCTTTATGGAGTTGGCTCGACTGATTATTTGATTGTCGATTTGGTAATCGAAGTTGATGGGATGCCACTTCCGTCCAAATGTCATCACGGAACATTTCTGGTGGTTAAATTCCATTTTGTTGTCGACACTCCACTTGTGAACTGCATCGACATCTCTTTGCAGATCCATGCATTCGGACACTGACTTTACCTCACGATAAACCTTTAAGTCGTCTGCATATAGTAAGCATTTGGAGTGTTTGATGACATTTGGTAGATCATTCACCATCAACAGGAATAACAAGGGACCGAGAATTGAGCCCTGACTCACTCCGGAGCGCGTATGATAGGGTTGGGACTCGTATATACCAAACCTGACGTATTGTTGCCGATCGCGAAGGTAGTCAGCGAGTAGTCGCAGAAGACTTGGAGCGAAACCAATGTTGGCAAGCTTTACGAGCAAGATATCATTATTGACCCTATCGAACGCCTTCCGGAAGTCAAAATACAAGACGTCCACTTGACACCCTTTGTCTAGGCGCACCGAGATGTATTCGACCAGAGTTAAAAGATTGCTGTCCACCGATCTTTTACACCTAAATCCATGCTGCTCGTTACAAAGATACCCAGACACTTGGGAGTAGATGTAATTATGCAGTACATTCTCGAAAACTTTTGCGGGTGAGGATAAAATTGCAATTGGTCTATATTCTTCGACCAAAGATCTACATGGGCCTTTAGGTATTGGAGTCACTCTAGAAACTTTCCATTCGGCAGGATAAATTCCGCTTCTCAATGCAAGATTGAATATGTGGCAAAGCGGAATACAAAGTGATCTTTTGGAGCTTTTAATTATATTAGGTGGTAATTTGTCTGGACCAATAGAACTGCGGGGCTTCAGCTTGTTTATTGCAACCATAACGTCAGCTGAAGTAATTTCCGTCAAGTTAACGATGTGACTGTTACAGCAAGTATCTAGTACTACCGCATTGTCTACGTCCAGTGTCGGGGTGTCAGCTAAGAACACACTTGAAAAATACTCCGCAAACGCCTCCGCTGCTTCTGGTCCGTGAAACACAGTACCTTGGTGTTGGATAGAGGGTTGAAAACCACCCTTGGACCTCATAGCCGAAAGATGTTGCCAAAATTTAAAGGGATTTAATTTGATACAGTTTTCTACGGAATTTATATATTCACCGTAGGCAAGATTGGTGCGATATTTAAGGTCAGCTCTTAGATCGGAAAATTTTCTATAATCTTCATCTGAATTTGAACGCTTCCAAACTGTATGTAATTTTAATTTGCGTCTGCAGTCTTGAATAATGTCTTTCGTAAACCAAACTGGATATCGCCTATTGGAGCTCAATTTTCTCGACTTTTTAGGCATACAATTATCAAAAATTTGGTAGATGATGTTATAGAAATTTTGACATGCACTGTGTACATCTTCCGATTTCAGGACACTGCACCATGCAATATCTGATAGCAAGTTAGACAAGAGTTCATAATCTAACTTCTTAAAATTCCAGTCTTTTGCTGGGTCAATATTACTTGGTGCAATGCAATCAGGTTCAATAGCTAAGTTTAATTCTATGTGAATATCTAGAGGTGGATGGTAGGCATCAGGTGAAACTATCCCATCCATGGCATCCACGGTAACTTTATGTGTATTTTCGCTGTCCCGGAGCAATACCACATCTAACATACCTCCATGCAAATTAGGCACTACATTCATCTCGCGCAAACTACAAAATGACATAAAGTAACAATAATAATTATTAATGTTTACAGAAGCACTTTTAAGGTTTAGATCACCCAATATTAACACTTGGCCGCACAGTAAATGTATAAAGCTTTCAACTTTTGTGAACCAGTTAATATAATCACTATCTGTAGCACTTGGTTTCATATATATTACGCACATAAATATTGGGCGACCGTGCCAGGTGAAACTCGCCCAGAGGTCTTCTCCGTTACTCGTCTCAAGTTCCCGCCGCCGTCGCAACGTAATAGGTGATCGCGCTGCTAATAGGACTCCCCCACAAGCAGTTAGCCTATCCCGGCGTAAAATGTTCCAGTCCCCACTGATAAGCTCACCGTCCTCAACAGAGTCATCAAGAAAGGTTTCTGTAACTGCAATTATGTTATGTGATGACATGCCAATGTTGTTACGCCATGTCCTTAGTTTTGTTTTAAGGCCTCGGACGTTTTGGTAGAAGAAATTGAGTGCACCGGTACGAAAACGTTTGTTCTGGCCAGCTGTTAATGTAGTCGGCCTACAAGGCCGCTTGGTTCCGAAAGGGCTCTCGGTTATTGGCAGTTCTTTGTAACTCAACTGGCTTTTTATAATTAACCCATGTCTTTAACCTAGCGTTAATCGGCCATACTTTTGTGGACAAGCAGGTTTCGAAGTATGCAACAGGGACACCCAACTTATATGACTTGTAATTTCCTTTAGGGTTCAGCTCTTCCACTGTACATGTTCCGATGGGGCATAATTGGCAGAGGTACTGACGTATCTCATCAGCATTGGAGGCCATGTTCCAGAGATGTATGTATTTACAGGGCTCGACTGCCTTTAGTGACGTTACTTCAGGACCAGCGGTACCGGACAGAGATACAGGCCTGTTTCGTTTCTTCGATTCGACTCGTTTTTGGTTGCCACTATTCATGTTGGGTGGAACTAACGCAGGTCCAGCTGTGTGTACAACGTCGTCTGTTAAGTCTTTAGCTGGTTTGGGTGTAGGTTGCTCAGCCGGGCCATGCAAGCGTTGGGTGTTGGAATTTGGGTTGGTGTGCTTGGTTTTAATTATATTTGCTTTAGGTTTTTTGCTTACTTGAGATGGAGGACTAACCAGAATATTTTTTTCGCATACAGGCGTCGCTGCTGCAACCTCAGGCGATTGGAGAGATACAGTTGGTAGTTCACGGGTTTGTGGGCTGTAGTGTATAATAGTAGCTTCATTTTTAGTACAAACTGGACACTTATGAAGCTCTCCATGAAGGGCTTCGATGTGGGCAGCATAGCTCTCAAACTTTTCCTCGTACTTAGATAAGAGGGATATGGCGTGACTAAGCTGGTCTTTTAAGGCCACCATTTCCGCTCGCAGGGAGCCCATTTCATCCGATAGTTTGGGAGAAACTTCATGAGTTTCAGTATTAACAATAGCTATTTTCTTGCGGTGCGTAACATTAGGGTCGCGTTGTTTCTTTAATGCGCCAACTGGTGTCGAGCTATTGTCTCCACCTTTTTTATTTGCGCAGCAACATTCAGGACATACCCATGTACCAGTGCCTATATCCGTGAGCTTTTTACCGCCAGTGCAAAGAACATGGAAAGTTTTACGACAGTCATTGAGCGTGCACTGCAAGCCATCGTCAGAGTCGAGTATCGCACAGTAGCAAGCGGCGCAGTTCATATTGCAATAGAGCGCTAAAGCGCTTGGCACTCTGATTGAGTAAAGCGGCCTCGAAGCAGTAGCGAGTATTCAGTGTCGTGCAGCGAACAATGACTCACCTAGGACGGGCGGCATCAACGCGCTCACTGCGAGTTGTCGTAGGTCAGGGAGGAAACCGTTTTTAACTAAATTTTGAATAGAAATTGCTTAATATCTCCGGCGTTTTCACTCCAATTTACTTCGGATAAACGTTAATATACGAGTTAATGAATAAGTCACACAATGATATAAGTTTTGCTGCGGTTGAAGCACTTTAGACCACTTTAACTTTAAAATAACTTCGGAGCAAACGAACGTGATGTTGCTAAGTTGCGAGCGTACGATGTTATACTGTTATATTTGTTGTTTGTAAAATAAATAGGACAGGAGATATTATCAAAAACTACTACGCTGCTACGATATACGATGCGTCTTGGCACACGTCTTGGCAAAAGGAGCACAGGCCACCCTTCGACCTGGTAGACCGACGACTTGAAGATAACAGGAGGAAACTGTTGGATTCAAAGGGCCCAGAATCATGGAGTGGCGTTGATAAGGAAGGGCCATGTCCAGCAGTGTACTACAAAGAGCTGAAAGGACGAAGGAAGGAAGGATTCGTTTATAACTACAACAGCATTTTGTAATTTAAACTAGGTATATTGTAATAAATCACAGCGATGCAATTCGCGGTGGAAATATAACGTTATGCATTTGCATACAATCTCAGTGCGCCTCGGGGGACGTGACATAGGAGCGGGCGACTTGCGATCTGAAGTTGTTCCGGATATTGCTTTAAACAATGGAGGAGTCACGTCCTATGCCACTGCATAATTTACGTTGCACTCTTGCATTATTGTTGTTACTCATTCACCGATCATCAAAATTCGGCACTTCTAGCAAACAAAATGTTAGCAAATACTGCCCAATATCTATGTACACACTTTACTCCATACTTCTTTCATTTCAGCCCTTCGTAATCCACTGCTCCTGAGCCCTCTGAATCTAAAGGACTACGTAAAGAAGTGGATAAGAATTCGACCACGAATCGAGGGGTCCGGGTTCGAATCCCAGTGGCACGCACCAATCACTTTGTAAAAAAGTTATGTGCGCTTTATAAAATTAAATATCACCCGCTGTTACGGTGAAAGAAAACATCGTGAGGAAACCTGCATGCCTGAGAGTTCACAAAAAAGATTGTTCTCAAAGGTATGTGAAGTCCACCGACCCGCAGTAGGCCAGCATGGTGGACGGCGGCCTACATCCTTCTCATTGTGAGAGGAGACCTGACCCTGTAGTGGGTCATTAATTTGTTACTGACAAAAGATTACTTCCTGCCATTTACTCCGCATTTACACCGCAAGTACAACACTCCTATGAGTTCAGTTCCAATTTACCACATTCACTACAAGTGCAGCTCTCAAGATGTCAAAAAACCATAATGACCCTTTTCAAAATTGCACAGTTCCACGTGTGCGGATTGTTGCAAACAAATATAAATACAACTTAAATAACATTTAAGTTGTATGTTGTGCATCACTGACCGATTTGTCCTAAATGATCCTCGTTAACCACACCATCACTAGTTGTATAACAAATTGCATAAAAACGATAACCTTTATTTTTATCTCGCGAACTCTGGTCGGGCCGGCGTCGGTGCCGGTAGGTGTGGAAGCGAGCCATACATTTTCATACGTGTTTGCTTCCTCGCAGCGGCACGGCACCGGCGCCGGCACCGGTGACACAACACTTATATTTGTCTATCATCACTGTTTGTTTAAAATCAAGGAATACTGTTGTTTATTTACGTATTAAGAGAGCGGGACTACGCTTTGCGCCGCTTACTTACACAATATTATTGACACTGGAACAATGTAACTTTTTTCTCTTTGAATTCTTTCCTCATTCTGGGAGCATAAAATAAAGATACAGAGCGCCAGGTCCCTTTACGAGCTGACGTGATAATCTTTTGTTATTAAGTAAGGGGAGTATTAAAATAAAATCAATGTTAATTTTTAACATTTATTTTTAGTTTACACAGTGTTAGTAGTAGTACCTACGAGTATATCTGTACACACATTTTATTCATTCTTTTTTAAATCACTACGAACGGCGTTGCCGAATTTAATAGCACTGCTGCCCACCACTTTGCCGGCTTCTTTGGCGATGTCGCCAACTGGCGCGGCGGGTCCAACGCCTGAGATACCGCCACTTTGGGGGATACTGGCCGAGGGCCAACCAAACGGGTTATTACCCGTAGGAAAGTTGCCGGTTCTGCAGCCACCGGGGCATTGACAGCACACCAAGTTACACGTACCAATTCCACAGCAACCGGAGAAGGGCGCATACTTGCCGTCGTCACAAATAAAGCCAAGGCTCACGCTGTCGTGAGCTTTACAGCAGTCTTTTGTGAAGTAATCCAAACAAAATGCTTTTTGACAACACGCCACCAATACGAATGCAAAGATTATCATGCAAGACTTCATGATTATTGCTAGCAGGAAGGCTCCGGACTTGTACAGCAGCAAAATTAGACTATTTACAACTTTAATTTACTGCGTTTATATACAGGTGTTGGGTTATCGTTGCAAACGATCCCGGATCTTGACAAAAATAAAAATAACCCCGTTTACTCGACAAGGAGGGGTCAAAGGTCGTGCTCAGTGGGTTTTCTCCGGGAGTGCCGGCAGAAGTGAAAACTTACGAGTATAAGATATATTTTCTTGGTAATTCCGACGACAGTTCAATTAGTTCAACGTAAACACAATTCAGTTTCTCTGTAAGAAAAGAAACGACATTTAAAGCATTATTAATGTCGTTTAATAATCGCAATGTCGAATCCAAAATCACAATAGGTAATTATAATTTAGCTTTTTCTATAACAAAATACACTTATTATTTATGAATGTTTCCTTTTGACAGTTTCCATAGTCACCTTGACTTTCTATATGCTTCTATAGCTGCGTCTCGTAACGGTGTCGGGAGTCCAGAGATTTTATCTCATCTAAAAATATGCGTACCGCGCTAAAAGAAGTTTTCACTTCAAAAAACTTTCACGGTACATTCATACAGCCTGGTGACTGACGGACAGACAGACGGACGGACATCTTAGTAGTAGAGTCCCGTTTTACCATTAGTGTACGAAACCTTAGTACAGAGCTTGTTGTTGTTTTAACCCATTAATGACCCACTACAGGGTCGGGTCTCCTCTCACAATGAGAGGGATGTAGGCCGCCGTCCACCACGCACCACTACTGCCCGTTGCTGGACGAACATGCCGCGTGAGAACATTTTTTTTTGTGAACTCTCAGGCATGCAGGTTTCCTCGCGATGTTTTCCTTCACCAGTGATATTTAATTTTATAAATCGCACATAATTTTTTTTTTACAAAGTCATTGGTGCGTGCCACTGGGATTCGAACCCGGACCCCTCGATTCGAGGTCGAATTCTAAGCCACTGGGCTATCACCGCTGCTTTCGTACAGAGCTTAACGCTTAAAAAAGTTTGTTTATTATATGTCTATCTCTACATTACCTAAGCGTAATATAGAGATAGGCAAAAGTTTCCAATTTTTAATTCACTGCAACGCTATATTTTTGATTGCTTTTTACGCTCGTTCCGCGAGCCGAAACAATGGCAATTTGAACTAACGCTCCGGAATCAGATTATAGCAATCGCCAGAAGCTTTCAAAAGCGTCAATTTAGGGATTTACACAATGCGGCTTTAACGCGCGAAAATCGTACGCTATTACACATAAAAATGCAATTTTTTGGATAATAGAAGAGGTATGGAATGCACCTATCAGACCTGCTACTTATATATTTTTAATAGATAAGTAGCAGGTCATTATAAGTGGCCACTCCAAGTCTTCGTCACCGTGTCGTCGAAATATACGAAATATTGCTACTCATGATTGTTCTTCGAGAATGTGTCATGTCAGTAACCCATTAATGACCCACTACAGGGTCGAGTCTCCTTCTCGTAATGAGAGGGATGTAGGCCTTAGTCCACCACGCTGGCTCACTGCGGGTTGGTGGACTTCACATGCCTTTGAGAACATTTTTTTTGTGAACTCTCAGGAATGCAGGTTTCCTCACGATGTTTTCCTTCACCGTAACAGCGGGTGATATTTAATTTCATAAAGCGCACATAACTTTTTCACAAAGTCAATTCTGCGTGCCACTGAGATTCGAACCCGGACCCCTCGATTCGAGGTCGAATTCTAAGCCACTGGGCTATCACCGTCTTCGAGAATAAAACTGTATAAATCCTAGCCAACTTAGGGCAGTAAATCGCCTGTAACATTTGTATCAATTTCGATAATATAAAATCTGACTGCAATTTCCAATGAAACTGACCGACGGGTTACAAGGTACCTCCCCGGGCGCAATGATATGGCTCTACCATCTACAAAATCCTGTGTCAATACGAAGCCTAAAAGTAACAATATCATACATAAAGTACCTACGAGTACCGTAATAATTTCTCGTTATAAACATTTTCACATCGATAAACCCACACGATATGATTTTCCAAAATATTAGTAAACATGTCGAACCTTAAATCAAAATTAGTTTCGACGTAACCCAACAAGCCATTATTACCCAATATAAAAGGTGCTATTACGTGTCAATTTGATAACAACACAATTTTCCCCTATCCGGACTCCTGATCTGATGTAGCACTTGTCTTTGTAATCTTCAAAACATTATTCGTAACCGATTTTTTGTCGCCGACCTATGACGTTTATTTAATTTCCTTAAACTCGAATACAATTCCTTAGGCTTTATCCGATTTCAATATAAGAGAATGTTCTCAATTCAAATGTTTTTATTGACATTTTTCTAAAAAAGGACCGCACCTAGGGGCTAGGCTTAGGCCTACATCAGTTAATAAGTTTATATTAAGGCAGAGCTCTTAGAAACAAAATGTAAAATTAAGTTTGGTCTAATCAATGTAATTAATTTTTGCTACATTCTGACCATAATCAACGTATCTTAATTCCATCTATACATTGCCAAATGAATAAGCAAAATTAGAAAATGATTCATTAAACATAATTAATAAAATAAATCTCATTCTATTCGTTAACAACTTCATATCATAAGTATTTTATTGATAGACGTCTTTTCACTTTCCTTCAAGATACGTAATAACACCCATCAGTTGATCGGTCAGCCATTATTATTAATAACACGCATGTTATTATGTTTACGCTTAATTAACAGCCGAGGGCTCGTTAACACTTCATTCGCTAATAGAATCTGGATTACTTCATGTTTCCTAAACCCGCCTTGGAACTATACAGGATGTTTGGCTTCAAACCAGCGATAATTTAAGATCATAAAATAGACCAAATTTCATCGACAACGCACCCCCATATAGAGGTCTAGCCTCTCTGCTTTAGAATTTTGTATTAAATGTTTTGTGGGTGAGCAAGATAATTTCGATTTCTCTGGAAGTGAATATTCCACAGAGACGGGGTTGTTGGATAGATATTACCACCTATCGGATAAAAAAGAAAATGTTTTTAATTTTAAAATTTAAAAAATGTATTTTTATTGATAAAATTAATTTGGATTAATAAATAAAAAAATCTGTAAATAATAATAAATTAATAAATTAACATATTTTTTTATTTTACCAAATATGATTTTTTCTCTATGTGAGGTTGGACGTAGGCGTCCAAAGGCTGCAGTGACAACTTGACATCAGTTACTGCATGACCATTTGTTACTTTACATTACTCGGTTCCAATAAAAAATGTTAATAGTTATGGTTTTCCCATGATTCCGCTTCTCAAAGGAGGCGAGATGGAGGAATTGATTTAGAAAAAAAAACCACACCATTTACTATTACACCATTCGGTAGTGTCACTAATAACGAATGAGTTTTGGAAAGTAATACATACGGCAAACTTAAAAATAGAGATCATTTTTGACAAAATACGGTTTTGAAAGTAATGACATAAGGACTGAGCTCATTTTTAACGTAACTCCCGATGCATAAGACACCCCTGTGTTATAAGTTTGTCGTGTCCGTCTGTCCGCATTTCTGTGGCACCGTAGCTCGCGAACAGATGAAGCGATTTCAATTAAGTTTTTTTTGTATGAAACGTGAGTTACGGGTGTTCTTAGACATGTTTGATGAAAATCGGATGTATCGTTTAAGAGTTGTGAGGGGTGAAAGTGGGGAAGAATGACTGAATGTCTGCAAATATAATCGAGTGGGGTCTCAAATGAAAGCGCATCACGTGCACATTACAAAATTATATGTTCAATGAAAACCGGTTGAGCCCTGAAAAAACTGTGAGAGTAAAAGTGGGAGAAATACCCAATATCTGCAAATATACTATTGTGTCGGTGGTTTATTTTTAATTTAAATTTAATATTACTAACAAAATACGTTTATACATATTATTATGTACAAAACTAATTACTTAGCGTATTATGTCGTTTATTATAAGCAAGTCTGTGGCTAAAGCTAACCTCTAAACAATACCCACTTAGTAAATAATAGATGCATTAAGCTTTAGTGTACAATTTGCCCGTAATTAATGCATAAGGGCTTAGAGTGTATAATAATAATATAGATTTGCCTCTTATCGATGCCTGAGTTAAGGGTACGGCCACGAAACCCTAAAATGTCTGTTTACTTCATTTGCATGTTTACATTACTCATACATTCTTAACATATCAAGATTTTTATATATGTATGGTTTAGAGAGTATTTAAATCAATAAAAAATAAAAAATTTGATAGTCCTAATTCATAAAAATTAAATGTTGCAATTTATGATTTTCTTAAATTTCCTTTTGTCTATTTTTTTAAATACCCCAGTCATGGCGAGCAAAGGATACTTAAAGAAAATAAATTATCCCAATAAATGAATCATCTTTAGTTAATTCTTACTACTGCATAATACAGGTTAAACTATAGATAAACTATAAACTATAGAAGAATTAGATTGGTGATGGGCTGGCCACATCGTTCGAAGGACTGACCGACTGACAGACAACTGATTGGGAAGAAAGGTCCTTAAATGGCAACCGTGTCTAGGCAAAAGCAGTGCAGGTCACCCCCCGACCAAGTGGACTGATCAACTGAACAAGACGACGGGATTCCATTGGATTCAAAGAGCCCAAAACCGGCCGTGGCGTCGGTTAGGGAAGGCCCATGTCCAGTAGTGGACTACGAAGGTCTGAAAGAAACAGGTGAAGTCAAGTATATCTACAGGCTTTTTAAAGAGCACAGACTATCTATTGTTGCATTTTTTATCGTTCAAAATTTTTGTGCTCCGCGGCCGTACACTTCACAACCGACTTTATCAAGAGGCTTAATACTCAATTAACTAATAGAATCTCGATTATTTCCCGAAGCTTAACTACGTTCAATACGCGCTGATGTAAACATTGATGCATAGTATTGCATAGGGTTGCAGCAACGTTTATACTGCAGAAACTTTTGATTCGAATAATGACTGAGTTTTATTTTTTCCTTGTTGTTTGCAAAACTAGTTTGTGAAACAATTGTATATGAAAAAATGTGTGTAATAAAGTTGCGTAATGTGTATTAAATTTCAGGAATTTTTGGTAAGACTTACTTACTTACTTATTATCATAGACATTACACACTAGATGTTAAGAGAAAAGATGTTACAGAGCTAAGCCTCCAATTCCAAAAAGTTACCACTATAGAACCCATCATGTACGACTCACATGCACAGATAAGTACTGGTAGGATATTGTACACTTTTGGCCAATATACAGCAGTAAAAGAACACGCGCTAGACCAATAGACGACGTACACTGACTGGCGAACCAATCGCGTGAACCAACAGCGCTGTCAACGTCCAACCGACCAATAAAGATTGTGCTCACGACTCGAGCCAATTACTATAATATTACACCTTTATTGTGACTGATCTTCAGGTTATATGGGTGTTCTACGAACTAAAATCATGAACTACTTTTAAACCGAGTGGAAGAGTCGAAACATCGCTTAATTTGTGTACGAGATACCAGATTTTATTATTATGATTAGATCGGATCTCGGTATTGGATTCACACGAAACGTTGTTCATGAAACGTCGAAGCGACGCGTATGAGCGTCTTACATTTAACGGCCAATGAGCTACACGCAATGGATGTGGTAAAGTAAGCCCACAGTAAGCCAACTAGCACGAGTCGTGAGCACATTTTTTATTGGTCGGTTGGCGTTGACTGCGCTGTTGGTTTAAGCGATTGGTATTGCGCATGATCATCGACTGCAGTACAATGGCAATGATATAAAAAAATAAAAAAAATCTAACTAAAAACTGAAAAATTAATATTAGTTTAAAAAACCAAAAAAACACGCTTGTATAAAATCCAAACTGAAACGGTAAAAAACAAATTTAAATTGAGAATATAAGTAATGTGAGAGTAAATAAGAAAAAACTTAGTAAAAAAAGCGTGGGGTACTTTTTAAGATATCTCTTGATACCATGCACCCTTTAAATTATTTTTTATTTTTTTTAGTTTGGGTTTTATAAAAGCGTGTTTTTTAGTTTTTAACTATTTTTTTTTTTCAAATTCCGTCTCCATCCTTTGTGATTCCGTGCCCACTTGGTATGCAACGAGTCGTGTTCAGATGACGCCCGAGATTGGAGTTGCGAGTGATACCGAAGGAATACCTAACTTATCTCATTCCGGTCTATTTGGGGACGAGCCCACCACAGATATAGATCTAAATAGATCACGCAAATTGATAAACTTATTTTCCTTATAAAATATTTGGAAAGGTTTTGCAATACGCCACCATCGTTTCATGTGATCCGTACGTACTCCACCGTTGGTCACACGGGATGTCATATTTATCAATCCTCCAATCCTCACGTCAATAATGACTATTAATATTATTCGTACTGGCGTTTTTGATTCGGCTTCGTGTTGATGTATGTTGTATTCTTATCACTATAACGTTCAATATTTTGTCTTGAGCAGTAAAAAAGCGGCACGCTCGGTATTCATACTGATGGGCTAACTTGCGTTATCTATTTAGATATCTATTTGTGAACCCCTGTTCCCCAAAATCGACTACCTATTTTCCAAATCGATCAAATGACACGTCACGTGGTGTTTACGTCACGCCAATGTAGATCAGGTAGGACGGATTCGATTATTAGATATCGAATAGGATAGGACGATGACGGTTTGGTACTCATTTGAATAATGAGGCTGAGACGGAGGAGATATTGCTTTTTTATATATACGTGGGATGTAAAATAAAATAGAAAAATATACATAACTTCAATTTTTTTAATAATCTGTAGTATATGTTTTCCTTTAATCGTATTTGGAACGTAGTATTTGTGGGAGGTAGGAGAATATAGCTCTCTCGCTCTCTCTAAGAAAAAATGGCGGATTGTGTATAATAGTGCTCTGGTGCTCTGAAAGAATAAAATTAATTTTGAAAGCGAAATCTTTTATTTAGACCCCTACCTACATATATTTTATATCGGTAAGAAAAACTAGTCATTTAAAGGTCAATAAGAACACTGTTCACCAACCCGCATTAGATCAGCGTGGTGGACTAAGGCCTACATCCTTCGCATTGTGAGGGGAGACTTTACCTTACTGTATGTCACTTACTCGTATTGGTAACAGAGAAAGACGCTTATCATACACAAGCAATATATAGTAAAGCCCACCTTATGTGACTAGTTACATAGTCCGTTTTTTTACACTTTTGTCACGTTTGTCGAGAACTGTCGCGAACTGTTTTATTAAATGACGCTAGAACGCAAGTTTTTACAATCTACTATATGCACCAATATTTATTCCTGAATTATAATTCATGGAAAATATGCCTATTGTAAGTAACTAAAGACAAAATCAAACCAAAAGTTTATTTACAAAGTCATAACTAAAAACTACAAATCATACCCTCCTCAAACTCCTAACATACTCATACATTTAATTTCTTCCCAAATTTAAAATTTAACAACACAAAATTTCAGGCCGGAACAGATGTAAAATCCTTTCGTCTACGTCCTCATCAGTCAACTGCCCAAATGGTATCACGATAAAAAGAATAAAGAATTTCTTTAATTTAAACATTTCAAATCCGAAATCCGCTTACAGACCGCTTGTAACTAACTACTAACCGTTCTGTCAGAAGCGGATTGCGCGGGTTTTATATTTACTGGCTGGGTCTATGTCATGATCGGTAGCGAGGTTGCTTATTTAAATTCGAAATCCGCTCAGAGACCGCTTGTAACTAACTACTAACCGTTCTGTCACCAGCGGATTGCGCGGGTTTTATATTTACTGGCTTGGTCTATGTCATTACCGGTAGCGGGGTTATATGTGAAGCGAAATTTTTCGGTAGAATTTACCGGTAGAATAGCCCCCCTCTGTTGTGAGAAGAGACCCGTGCATAAAGGGTTACACCCAAATCTCTTATGACTTAACCATTACCAAAAATACCCGACCAAAAAAAATCATAACACTTGGTTAATTCCACTTTTGTCCGCTGAAATTGGAGCCGGGACGGTCGGCAAAATTAAATTTATTAAATATTTAAGGGAGATAAATGGAAAACTTGCCAGTCGTACCGTGAAGCCCCATCTTGTGGATTTGTCCGATCCACTGCAGGCTATTGTCGTTAAACGTAGCCTTTTTACTCAGAAATTGTTACGGATCTTATACAAATTTTAGTATTTGCGTACGTTTTTATGGATAGTGGAATTTTCATTTTCTTAGTGTAGAGTCATACTGGTGAATTTTTGAAGTGTACGTAGGTAGATGGGGAAATCCGAAACTATAAGAAATAGCGATAAACACTCAAAGGAGCCTGTGGACCAATTTTGATGAAAACATAAACTGCATTTTTAGATTTTTCAAAAATAAGTATATTTGATGTATGTATAGTGGTTTTGTTATACACGCACGTACAAAGATTTCATGCTAAGTAGATATTTAATTTTTTAAACATTTTATCTTTTTTGTTTTATCTTTTTGAATAAGTTTATGTGGCTATGCAAAGTAGCCACATAAACTGATGGAAAAAGATAAAACAAGGTGTAAAAGACTAATATTCGTTAGTTAAATTCCCCAAACGTTTCTCTCCTTTTCCAAACATTCTATTGAATATTCTGCACACTAGGAGGGGTCCTTCTAACCACTCAAAGCGCTGAAAAGCATGAATCGAGAGCTGAGTGCACTCAAACAGCATCAGATTGTGTTTCGCTTATTTGAGACCCTATCGAGCTCTTCGGGGCGAAGGGCACCTTTCGAGTGAATTGAATTTTTAGAAAGAAATATTGAAAAAAAACAGTTTAATTTCACAGCATTCCTTTCGCGAAAGTAAAGCCCAAATTTTTTGCAATTTCGTCAACAGAACCCACTGAAAATATTTTTGCAATGAATTTGGTTATGAAATAATAACGCAAACGCTTCCTGGGGACAGTGATTGATGGGTTCTCCTCTTGGGTCCATAAATAAGCGAACCGAGTAAAGAATTTTGAATCTATGTTTACAGCTGTGTACATGAATGTTAAAATTTGTTGGCAAAATGTTTTTAAAAATTCTTTAATTCCTTGTTGTATTTTTCTGTTTATTAAATTTTAAGTCATTAGATGCTACCTCCACAAAATTAAAACAAACTCGTCGCATCTGTACGCTTAGTTAATAACCGTCACGAGTCGTGAGCACAGATGCTTAGTGCTAGAAGTATATTGTACACTTTCGACAAATGTATAGCAGTTTTAGAACACGCACTAGACGTGACGTGACTTGCAATGACTAACGAACCAATCGCGTGAACTAACAGCACAGTAAACCGACCAATAAAAATTGCGCTCACGACTCGTGCAGACTGCAAGACCTTTCTAACTAAACAACGGATGGAGATAACTAATTAAATTGAAAATTAAAAAAAAACCCGTCACAATAACGACAATTTTCATTGAACAAATATTATTTTGTAACGTGCACGTGATGCGCTTTCATTTGAGACCCGATTATATTTGCAGACATTCGGTTATTCTTCCCCACTTTCACTCCCCACAACTTTTAAACGACTCCACCGATTTTCATCAATTTTCTAAGAACACTAGCTCGTAACTCACCCTTCATACAAAAAAACTAAATTGAAATCGCTTCATCAGCAATGCAGACAGACAGACAGACACGTCAAACTTATAACATCCCTTCTTTTGCGTCGGGGGTTAATAAGGGAGGGTGGTGGGTCCATACTAAAACAAGTTTCATGTGTGCGGATTGTTGCAAAGAAATGTAAATACAACTTAAACTATCTGGGTATATGGTGTGACCCATTAGTGTCCCACTGCGGGATCGGATCTCCTCCCACAATGTGAGGGATGAAGGCCTTGGTACTGGAGCAAACCATCCCTACTTGTAGCGCACTAGCACTATAATTTAAAGCTTAAACCGCAGACAGTAGCTTTCCAGTTGCCACACAGTATAAAACTGTACCTCTAATATCTGCGGTTTTCGTAAACATATAAACAACGAAAGATATACAATTTCGTATTTTCCTTCCTTCTATTGCAGTAGGTAATGTGGTTATCGGAGTTATTAATAACAATAACAATTATGTATTTAAACAAATTATATTCTTAATTATGCGATGTTTTGTTCTTCGTTAAGCAGTGCCGTGAGCATGAACTATCGACAAAGTATACGTACGGTAAACATCAGTGATTAGTATGTCATAGTCAGTGTAACTGAGGCACTCGTGGCACTGTATATACTCTCAATCACGTATCAACTGAATCTTTAGTTCATTTTTGGTAGCGTGAAGCAGCGTATTCTTCGGGTCTTGTGTTTTATTGGGGACGCGTGGTTAACCGTAGATAGGTACTTTTTTGAGGCAAACATCTTAGTCATCTTAGTAAGAAACAAACGACCTCGAACAGGATGTCTACAGTTGTACAGGAGCTGCGTGGTTCAGGCGGAGGCCTGAAGCATATTGGACCACGCACCTTCATTAACAGTCAATCCATGGATACATACATACATGGATATCACAACTTTTTACAGTGCAAGAACTGAGTTGCGAGACTTGGGTTTTTTTTCAAGTATTGTTTTTGATGGTATCACAGTTTTCTATAAAACATCTTCTTTCCTTTGTTGAACAATGAATATTTTCTTCTTTTCCTTCTTTTACGAATATTCATCGGCTATCGGTTCTTCGGTTTCAACTGGCTGTGACATTGGCACTGTGACTGCGTAGTATCTGATGTTGCCGCAGGTTTTCTTCGTCTCTGAGCCAATCGCTGCCTCGTATGGGAAGGTGATCTCCAACACCTTGTCCTTTAGCGTCCAAGAAGCTTCATCGACGTTCAAATTATCGGGTAACATTATCAGACGATTGAAGTATTGCTGCCCGCTCACATCTTTTCTTCGAGCGTTAATGTGAGCTGTTTTATGTATCACTTGAACGGTGAAATCGTTCGCTTTGAACTCTGGAACGCCGAATTTGAGGACATAAGAACTATTACCGTATATTTCTTTGAACTCCGTGTGTATATTCTTACAATAGTTCTCGGTCCTTTTATCTAGTAACATACCTTGATGCGCTAATTTGTAGAACGTTTGTTCTGGTATGTGACTGTTGATTTTGTGTGTTCGTTTTGGACATCCAGGACCTCGGCAAGAATTACACGAATCAGCTATGATCAAAATCAACAATATTAGTACGCGATACATGATGATCAAATAACTGAACTGTTAAAAATGTAGCTACTTTGATATATTTATTGTATGTCTTATCGTTTTCAAACTTTTCGCTAATTGGTATTTAATGAACTCATAATGGTAAGAGTTATTAACAGTGATATCTTGATATGTTATACTTCATTCGAAATCACAATCTTATCGTTTGATTTCAATCGATAACTTGTTTTCGGATGACTCCTACAGTTAAAATGCCAAAATATTTATTTATATCTTTAAAATAACAAATTAATGTTAATAAAAACGCTTTCAACAACTTGACTTGCCTAGGCTTTTTCTACCTTACATATACAGTTAGTATCTTTTCTACTCTTGAGTAGCATACGAGAAAGTAGGCAATCTTATGTTAAGTGGTGACTGCTGCCCATGGACACCCATGCGTAATTTCAAATATGGTAGAAATCCTATTTGAGGTCGTTTGTTTCTTACTAAGATGTTTGCCTCAAAAAGTATCTCTGGTAACCACGCGTCCTAAACAAAACACAAGACGCTGCTTCACGTTACAAAAAATAAACTAACTATTGATAGCATAATACATTGCTTCGAGTGCCTCAGATAGACTGACTGTGACATACTAATCACTGGTATTTACCGTACGAATACTTTTATCGGAGACCCGTTTTAGGGAGAGACTCGTGTTCATAATTTATTGTAAACAGTACCCAAAAAAAAAAGTAATTTTTATGATGATCAACTCGTATCTAATGCTTTATTAATTTTAACTCTTCTAAAAATCTTTGACCTCTAGGTATTGGGGTTATTACACTGTGCGACTCCTGTGTAGTAAGCTGTATGATTTACATAGTGGCGGCATTGCCAAATCTCAGAATTTACTATAGGAATTTTAATAGGGTTTATGCCCAAACACAATAATTAATTAGTGTCAATCATTTTAACTTTCAATTTTTATTGTCCATGTAATTCGGCAGCACAAGGGCACTCAAGCCACCTGATGTTACGTGGTCACCAGTCCATGGTCGCCGCGTCCAACCTCAAATCGAAGGTGCTTTGCCATGAGGGCCTCAGTCCCCTTAATGTTCGCCTCAACTAAAGTATTCCTGACGACCTCCATAACTCCTAACATACAAGACATGAAGAGCATCCCGCTTTACGACGGGTTTTTAGCTGTCCTTTGTTGTTTTAACCCATTAATAACCCACTAGGTCGGGTCTCCTCTCACAATGAGAGGGATGTAGGCCGCCGTCCACCACGCACCACTACTGCGGGTTGGTGGACTTCACATATCTTTGAGAACATTTTTTTTGTGAACTCTCAGGCATGCAGGTTTCCTCACGATGTTTTCCTTCACCGTAACAGCAGGTGATATTTAATTTTATAAATCGCACGTAACTTTTTTACAAAGTCATTGGTGCGTGCCACTGGGATTCGAACCCGGACCCCTCGATTCGAGGTCGAATTCTAAGCCACTGGCCTATCACAGCTGTCCTTACATGTCTCCAAACTTAACAGATAGGCTTCTGAGTTACTTGTAAACTTCAAAATTCTGATTGTAATGCTTTTTTCGAAAATGTGCCGCAAAACATTGTCTTAGTTTCATCCATCGTGTCACCTCTCCTATTATTTTTCCGTTCCACTTTCACTTCTTCTTAATATCTTAAGAATTTATTTGTCTCAAAACATAACTGAGAAATACAACTATTATTCTTACCTGTAAATAAAGTGAATCGAAGTTATAAAACATATTTAAGATTGATCGTAACCACTCCAAAGAAAGGTCCACTAAATTAACAACAAAGTATCGAAACATTGATATCGATCATTTCTAGATTGGATTTTAATTATGCTTATAACGGAACCGGAGAAACGACTACTGATGATGTCCAAAAATTACCGTTACTGCCAATTACAAGTGATTAAGCAATCAATAAATACTGGTAAGATTCCAACATCGAGCATAATCGAACAGCAGCAATTCCAGAAAGATGTATCGTCTAATACTTCTGATCGTTCTATTGAACATTGTCGACTGCAAGTCATTTTGCCGGGGCCCAGGATGCCGAGACAAAAGGCACAGGGAACGTCACCCAGAAGACACGTTCCGCAAACTGGCACACCAGCTCATCTCCATGGAGAGGAAAGTGGAAAACTTTTGCAGAGACAACATGAACATGCGCGTCCGGGAAGTATACGATACCGACTCCTACAGCCTGAAGTACACGATCCCAGAGTTCCAACCAGAGGACTTTCTGATCAAGGTGATGCATCGAGCACTCTACGTCAGCGCTGAGAGATGGGATCCTATTGGGTTGAGGAGCTTCCACGACGTCAAAATGCTACCCGATAACCTTGATTCCGAAGAAGGATCCTGGACGCTGCAAGACGGAGCTCTCGACGTTACATTCCCGTAC
Organism: Erynnis tages; assembly: GCA_905147235.1. Lineage (NCBI taxonomy): Eukaryota > Metazoa > Arthropoda > Insecta > Lepidoptera > Hesperiidae > Erynnis > Erynnis tages. The sequence goes on along the minus strand of LR990073.1, from coordinate 13,586,517 downwards.
AGAACGCCGATCGGAACTGAGAGTAAAAAGTCCTGTGGCAACAATAACATCATATCGTACGCTGTTATTACTGTTCCCATGAACCTAGAGCCTACTCCGAAAGGACAGGGGGACAAACCGGCAATAACTAACAAACCAGCAGCGGTTAACAAACCAGCCAGCGGCAACAAACCAGCAAAAGTAGAAAAACCAGCAGTCAACCCACCAGAGGAAGAAGATAACTTCAACAGCAATGGACCGGATGATGCGGACGTTCAAAATTTTTAAGTCTTGTTCTAATGCAAACGTTCCTATTAATTTAAATGCATAGTTTAATATATTGTATTAAATATAATATTTGGAGTTTAAAATAAAATAATGTAAAAATTAGTAATATGATAATATCTTCATCCCTGGCCGTGACACCTCCATATATCAGAGAGAAAAATTCCCTGTTAAACTTACTTATGTCCCCAATAACCATAAAATTGAAAATTTACAAAAACCCCCGACACAATAACGACAATTTTCATTGAACATATTATTTTGTAGTGTGCACGTGATGCGCTTTCATTTGAGACCCCACTCGATTATATTGCAGACATTCGGTTGTTCTTCCCCACTTTTACCCCCCACAACTTTTAAACGACTCAACCGATTTTCATCAAACATATCTAAGAACACTCGCCCATAACTCACCTTTCATACAAAAAAAAAACTAAATTGAAATCGCTTCATCCGTTCGCGATGTCAAACTTATAACACCCCTTCTTTTGCGTCGGGGATTAAAAATTAAAAGGTAAAGAGATAACATGGACTTTGACATTCACGTACTCGATAAGGATTTTAATAAAATATTTAAAGACAGCACCAAAAGAAAACAACATTGCTATCTAAATAAACGGGTTTTTCGAATGAGCGAACATTTATTTACAAAATTAAACAATAATATGGGCGTTCCACTGTAATAAAAACAAGCGGACATTATTATCGCTTTATCCTCTAACCGTTATAATATAAGTGGGCGTACAGCGCGCTGCATTCAGTAGTTACTACTTGAGCTGTCGTAAGATGTATCGATTGACATTCGTGTTGGGCGTGCTATGTGTAGGCGGTAGTATCGCGCATTGGGACCACGGCCACCACATGGGTCATTTTCACGGTGGCCATCGTCACGGACACGGCTGTCACCACGACCACGACGGGCAATGGGAGCACGACCAACACTTCGAAAAGCTGGCGTCCGCCGTGATCGACACCGACCAGTACTCCCAGACTGCGTGCAAGCAGCACTCCAACGTCAAAGCCCAAGAGGTGGTGGACTTCATTGGCCACAAGATCGTTTATGCCGTCGACCAGTGCAGTAGTAAGAACGTGACGGTTCAAATCAAACATAGAGTGATTTACATGCGTGCGCAGAAGCCTGGCGACGTGGCAAGCAGCTCTTACGACGTGAGGATATTACCTAAAAATTTAAATACCCAGAACGGTTCGTGGAAGTGTGATGGCGATAATTTGGAAGTGGTGGTCCCACATAAGGTGGTAGACGACAGCAAGACAGTAGAACCGTGTCTGGAAGTGAATGACAACGTCATAGAAGTACCTGAAATGCTAATTACATACAAATTTAATAAACCAGAATAACGTTAACGTTCCTATTTATGTATATTATGTTCCATGTATTAATTTCTTTAAAATTATATTATAGGACTTAAGAATACTTGTATTGTAATTTTCACCGTTCATAAAGTCAATTGTCAATGTAAGCGATATGAAAATACAATAAAAATAAACTTGCTTTTCATTCTTTCTTTGTTTTATTTTTTAATAGTCCTTCGAAGTAATTTGTATCAAAATAAACTAAAACAAAAAAACATTTTTTATTCCCTATATTTATAATAGCTTAGTTTTATACAAAAGCATCATGAGCACTATTGTCAAAGTAAGTACTAATGACTAACGTCTACCGTACGAATAGATACATACATACGTACATACGCAATAGTATTTTTTACTTTTGAATAAACCGTTAAAAATAAATAGTTATTATAATTAGAATGCTCTCGGCACTGACATATTTGTATTGTAATGCAGGGAGGTCAGAGGACAAGTCATTATCATTTCGGATATTTAGACACGGAGTAACCCCGTGTCCTTATTACCATGTCGCTCGTACGACAGCGTCATTACACTACTTTTTTAATTTTATTTATAAATGCGAATGTTTGTGAGTACGGATGGATATTTGTTACTCTTTCACGCAAAAACGGCTGAACAGATTTGGATAAAATATTTACACAGATATATCAGAACCTGGATTAACATATAGGATACTTTTTATCCCTCTCTGAACCAAGGTTTACAATCCACGACGAAGCCGCGGGCACAGTCTAGGTGCATATAATATTTTGTTACAATACAGAGTCCAGTGTTCAATTTTGTCGTGTTGATAGGTCGGCGGGTTGTCAGTAACCCATTAATAACCCACTACAGGGTCGGGTCTCCTCTTACAATGAGAGGGATGTAGGCCTTAGTCCGCCACGCTGGCCTAGTGCGGGTTGGTGGACTTCACATACCTTTGAGAACATTTTTTGTGAATTCTCAGGCATGCAGGTTTCCTCACAATGTTTTCCTTCAACGTAACAGCAGGTGATATTTAATTTTATAAAGCGCACATAACATTTTTTACAAAGTCATTGGTACGTGCCACTGGGATTTGAACCCGGACCCCTCGATTCGAGTTCGAATTCTAAGCCACTGGGCTAGTTATGTTAGCCAATAAGGACAGTACCTTAGCGATAGTAACGTCACGAGTCGTGAGCACAGATGATTAGTGTGCAGCAGAAGACGACGTGCTAGACCAATAGACGACGTACACTGACTGACGAACCAATCGCGTGAACCGACAGCGCAGTCTACGTCAAACCGACCAATAAAAGTTGTGCTCACGACTCGTGCTGACTATACCTTCGTGAGCTACGTACATGTGATGGTTCATTAATCATAATTATAATCATAAGTCTTTATGATTTGCCAGTGCCCTTTATTTATAATTGCCAGTTAAGGTGTACTAAATGAATTTCTATTATATTAAATTGAATTAAATTGATTTTAAATTTGAATTACATCATTAAATAAATAACTTAACTGGATGTCTATAATGTAATATTTATTGTTCGCCACAAAATAAAAGCCTTAGTGAGAGTACTATCAGGCATACAGTTTTCCACCAGATATTTAATTTTCCTTCGCCTTTCCAGTAGATGATATTTAATATCGTGATCTGCGATTCGATTTGGGTAATTTTGACATCGTTTTATTTATAGTCCAGCAGGAAACCTTAATCGGGTTACTATGTTTACCTTATACCATCTGTTATTTATACCATAATTGTTAAATTATCGTATACAGGATGTTTCTATAAATCTTTATACGTTATATATGACAACTAACTAAGGAGGGTAAAATCGTCAAAAAATAAAATGTTTTTTATTTTCGGGTTTTTAAAAAAAACGGTTTTTTGAATAACCCGTTTTTGTCTCAAAAGCAATAGCAATACGGAATACCAAAGAATGAAAACAAAAATCCAGAAATTCGGAAATAATGTATTAACGCCCGCGACTCCGTCCCCTTGGACCTAAAAATTTGACCCAAAGAAGTATAAAAAGCACCTACCTGTATGTAAATTGGTTATATTCTACCTGAGTACCAAATTTCATCCAACTCTGTTCAGCGGTTTTTGCTAGAAAGAGTTACAAAATCCATTCATTCAACCATCCTCACAAACTAAAAGTCCCTTTTCTGAAATGTCTGAATTAAATAAATTTAGTGAAGTAACACTATAAATAAACTCTCACCCGTTTCAAATTGATGATTTCCCTTTCCTCGAAAAGCTATATAGGTACTTATTTAAACATTCTGTAATTGTTAAAAAATATCCCAAATAAAACTATTAATATATCGAAAGTAAAACTTTCAAGTTACCTAATCTTCAAACATTTTTGTCTTACCAAAATGTACAAGTCAACTAATAATTTAGTAAAATTATACCAATCGATATTGTAGTAAATATCATAAACAAAATGACCATAAATTTTAATACACCCTATATAATAATGATGTTTGAATTAGTCACTGTAGACTTTGTAGAGCATATATATACCCTAATAACTTCTTTGTAGCAATTATAAAGGTCTTAGCTTCTCTTGCAATCGCTTCTCAGAACACTGGATTGATAAAATGTATCGGTTAATATTGTTAGCGACGCTGCTAGGAATAAGCAACTGCTGGGGAGACCACGACTGGCCTCACCACGACTACGATTGGCCTGATCACGACCACGATCCCAACGATTGGCCCGACCACGACCACCACGACTGGCCCGACCACGGTCCCAACGATTGGCCCGACCACGACCACCACGACTGGCCCGACCACGGTCCCAACGATTGGCCCGACCACGACCACCACGACTGGCCCGACCACGACCATAATCACAACGATTGGCCTCACCACGACGGAGATTGCAACCACGACAAAGCAAGCCCTCCTGGTCCAGACGACTGGCATTCGTCCCACGATCGACGCTTCCAAAAGATGTCGTCCTACATCATCAAAGCTGACAAATACGCCCAAACGTTCTGCAATCGTTCCACCAACGTGGACATCCAAGAAGTGCTCGGGATTATTCAATACCAGATCACGTACACACTACCACAGTGCACTCCCGAGAACATCAACGTGAAAATAGGCCATAGAGTACTTTACATGTACGCGCGAAAGACTCCAGCAGTTGATTCCGATAAGTTCTTCGATATGAGGATTCTGCCTGCCATGCTGAAAACAGCTGATGCTACGTGGAAGTGCGATGGTGATAAACTAACTGTTGTTATTCCTTATGACGGTGCCATTAAAACGAAAGCCGAAAGAGAGAAGACATGTCTTGCTGTAGACGAAAATGTCATCACAGTGGGTGAATTGCCGTTTAGCTATAGATTTGGAAAGTAAAAACGGTGCCTTGCTTGAACACTGTCGTTAAAGGATTCGTGTAGTTAACGTGCGTTATTAGTACGGGAAGATGTCAAACAGACTGATATAGCACATACTAATGGCTGACGTTTACCGTACGAATACTTTAACGGTAGTGTTCATGCTCGTTTAGTTGAACGAAATTGTAAGATATTAAATGTTGAAACTTGGAAAGTGTTATAAAAGACTGTTTCGAAAACTCGTCATTGTGAAAATTCATTAAATTAAAGACAATTTTTACGATCAATTAACTGTGGAAAATATTTATAATAATAACAATCAGATGTAATGCTTTTTTATGTTCGTGATTATCTTTGTTGTCATAAAAAATATTGATACTCACTTTAATTTATTTTAATTCATTTACACTTTCTCCGAATAAAAACTTGTATTTATTCTATAAAAAATTGTTTTCACGTCTTATTTTAAGGAAAAAACAAAAAACAACACATTTAAATGCCAAAAATATTTATACCATACATTTTTATTCACACGCTTTGAAATCCGATTATGACAGCTAACTTATCATACGTGAATATAATTATGATATTACACACAAATAAGATAATAGGCATGATGACAGTAATCAAGTATCGCCAAAATATTTATCTGATCTAATGAAATAGGATTCAAAGATTTGAAACATGTATTTATTCTCTTATTAATGTCGAGATTAATAATTTATTTGTTAAAATAAATCTACAAAATACAACAATCCGCCATGATAGCTAAAACACCCATCAGATCGAATTACGTCAAATTACGTCACGTCTTAGTTAACGTCATTTTTTTCGTAAGCATATTATACGCGATCTGTCATTTTTTACTGAGCCGTGGCGCAATGACAGACGCCATGACACGGGCGAGCGTTTTGGAATGAATTTGAAACTTAAAATTTAAATGTACTTTTATTACACAAAAACCTTAATTTTCTACAAAAATATGATATATTTTAGACATAATAGAAAGTTCTGAATATCATAGAAGAGTTTTTGAAAATTAGTCATCATGCCTATTATGTATAAATACCTACTTTAAAATAACAAAGGGACCACACACAAGGTAACACACATACTTTGCTAACAATATACATACATTGCATGTAAGTATTTAAAGTTATATTAATTTATTAATATCGCACAAAGAACAATTCGCACATGGCTTTCTGATCCCGAATTAAACAGTAAATCTGCGCATTCAAATTTAACACTTTATCTTTTGTTCACTGTTTGCGTAACTTTGATTCATACGAATATCGAGCCTTAAGGCAACTCCAACACTATGATCACAAAGATGAAAAGATAAGTCTTTCACCAGCATCATCCGAAGCAGGGGCAGGAGTGAAAGTAGAATTAGTTTCAGCATCAGTGGCGTCATAAGAATCTGTTGTAGTATCATACATTTCCGTCATGTCATCATATTCTACTTCATCCTCACCAAATCTGAAGCCCAACGACGCCTGTTTGACACGTATAACTCGCGTATTGATATCACCACACGAAGCTTCGAATTCCGATATGACGCTCACTTTGTACGGGATGTAGATTTCTAGCTTGCCCGAGTCATAGGTCCAAGAAGCGCGTGTCAATGACAGCATGTCTGGCAATATCCTCATGTCCACGTATGTCTTCGGGTGACGTCTGAGAATCTGCTGTGCGGACATGTAGATCACCCGATGTTTTATCTTCACTGAAATGTAGTCGACACTGCACTGGGGAATGAAGTATACTAGCTTGTACCCTTGGTCTTCGTACAATTCGCGGACGTTGCAATTCGCGTTGTCCTTGCAGAACCCTCGGAGGTACCGGTCAGCTGATATCACGTGGTTGGCAAGGCTCTGGAATTTTTTGTCGTATTTGTTGTAATGCCAGCGTCGGTGCCCATAGGAGTACCGGTACCCCGTGTCACGGTACCAGGCCTCGCCTAACCCCACAAGAATTAATATCAACAACAAACGATACATCTTTGACGAAGTTTTCTAGAATATTACTTAAAACGTAGCTTCTTCGAGTATATATGGAGATAAGAGTTGAAGTGATTATAAGTTGTTTTGACTCTATTGCTACTCATATAATAATAATTATGTTTTTACTAAAAGTTGATAGAAACGCTAGGATACCCATCATAATTTTTAATAGGAACGCTATTTAAAGTTATGATGGGTATGCACTGATTTTTGTTCTCATTTTCGAAACCTAATAAATAACCTTTAAAAAAATTTTTGGGCTTGTTGAATTTCTGTAAAAAAGAGCTCGAAATGTTAGAGTTCCAAGTACATCATCTTTACTGCAGGTTCCTCGCAAGATTGCTCGCTAAATAATACCAACCACTTTATTTCCAGTTATCGCTTAAACAAAATAACCGTCGACTACAATATTATCATTACAACGTGCGCGGGGGAAAATCCTCAGACCAACCCTGTACGTACCTATACCTATAAAGGATGACACTATACACTAAGATTACAAGGTAACAGAGGTTATCTCCTTAAACGTTATAAAAATCCCCAGTACACGATCGTCCAACGACAGATCAATACGCAAACATGTATCTTTGGTTCTTATTGTCTGTTCTCTTACATGTTGAAGCAAGTTCAATCGGTTTGTGCGGATGGAGTTTGTATGGGAGGAGTTCGTATTGTAGACCAACGGCCGCCCGCCATTACGGCCCACCCCATAACCACTACAATAGTGACGGCACCAGACCACCCATAACTCCAACCGTTGCACCGTCGACACCAAAGAACACCTTTGAAGACCTCGCGCAAAACTTATTCGTAGCAGAAGCGGCTATACAACAATACTGCCGCGACAATTCCAAGGGTGACGTCAAAGAAGTGTTCGGCATAGACTCCTACATCCTTAAATATGCATTCCAAGGATTTGATATAAAAGACGTGGCTGTTAAAATCAAGCACAGGGTCATGTACGTCACTGGTGAGAAGCCTGGCGTTTCGTTCAAAGACATGCGCATTTTACCGAAGATTGTCAATACTACGGGAGCGAATTTTGCGCTGGAGAACGATCTGCTGAAAATCTTTATACCATACAACATGGTGTTTAGAAAGGAATCGGTGCGGGACTGTGGCGAAGTAAGTGATGCTGTTATTAGCGTCCCTGGTATTATCAATAGTCCGATGGTGCTCAGGACACCAGTGAGCAAAGAAGAAATGTCTAATGGTAACAACGATGAGTTACAAATGGTATTGGACACGTTATGGGACACGACGACACCTGACATCGATATTAGAAATAATAATGTGATTTAGAAGCAATTGAAGGTTATGTTTGTACACATGTGTGTATTTTCGTAATATAAGAAGTTAGTCTTTCAAAAATGAAGTGCATTTTCGTAATAGGTATAGAAAAATATGGAAAACGTTTGAATTTCAAGCTCAATAAAAGCGTTTTTACTTATAATCTTTGATATCTTGTGTTATATTTTCTTCAGTACACTTTCAAAAAATGTATTTTTATAAATATTTTAAAATAAAGGAATATACGGATAGTACTTAATTAAAATTATGTGAATCCTTTGAGAATAAGGAACTCTTACTTAAAACTTAATTCAGGGACATAAAGAATGTTTTATGCATGAGTTGCAGACATCGGTCCATAGACATTTTCTGATGCAATCACTAAGATAAAGATTGAACTTTGCTATGAATATAAAATATCGAGCTAATTAGCCGAGCAAAGTCAATTATTATAGTTTTAAAAATTATCCAAACCAACTCTTTTTGCCATTTGGGGTAAAGATAGTACTTTAAGCGATTAAAACACTGCCCCGCATCACGCAGGGTGATACGGGAGGTGCGCGTCCATTAGTACGGAAAACGCATCCACGCGCGTACATACAGATGCGTTTACTGTGTGTTGGACTGTGCGCGTTTTCTATACAAATGGGAATACTTACATACAACGCTAGATCACGCATTCCCGCGCTACGCTGCGTGATGCGGGGCAGTGTGTTAATCGCCATATTCTATTGGGTGCTACTTCTAAGGGGGCATCCAAAAATTTACAGCGAGCGAATATCATGATTTTTTGACCCATAGCATTTTAAGAATCAACGCCATCTAGCCATAAATGTACGTATTAAATAAACGTTCGTGTTTCTCGTCCATTTTATAGTTTACAGATTATACAACAGATGGCGCAATATGTTTAACTTGGTTAACTTGGTGTTAACATCACTAGGAATAACTTTGAGGCTTCGTTAATCCCCACTTTGGAGTACAATGCTTCTAATTGAGGTTGAATATGATATGGTCTGACTCTGCAGTCAATATTAAAACCATGGAATTCTAAACACTTCTTTTATACGATAAAAATATACTAAGTATTTTTCTGTAAAGAAAGTCTGTTGTGCTTCATATGCCTTTGAATAATAAATAAATAAATAAATATTGTGGGACAACTCACACATGGCTTTCTGATCCCAGAGTAAGCTGTGAGCTTGTGTTATGGTAACCAGATGGCTGATAAACCTACATATAAGTAGGTATATTTTTAAATACATACTTAGGTATATAAATAAATTACACCCAACACAGAACAAACACTTGTGCTCATCACACAAATATTTGTCCTGGGTGGGAATGAGAAGGATGTAGGCCATAGTCCATAAAACTGTAGGAAGTGCAAACACCTACTGCACATAAATGCACTAGTGTTGAACTTGAACCATTATTGTAATAGCCCTCTTTGATACAATAACGCACCGGAAACGTAAGCGGTAGCTATTATATCCATGTAGTGAAATACGGAACTCTACAGGGATATAATAAAAGAAAAGAAAAGAAAAGAAAAGAATGCGTTTATTGTTGACTGTTACACGAGAAAGATGTTACAAAAATTATAACAAGTTAAGAACAGTCTACCCTATGCGGGCATACAATAATTATATCTTAAATAACTAATACTTAATTTTATATTATAATTATGTTAAAATAAGTTATGATCGTTTAGCAGTCCAATTATTTATTTATTTTAATATTTTTCCTAATCGAACTCGGCTATGCAATGTGCCACCCATTTCTGGGTAAAGAGAGAAAAAGCCTGAGGAAAAAACTCTCGACACAGTTTTAATTTATTAATTTATTTATTTTTGCGCGCGTTACTAAATTTTTTTTTAAAGCTGTTTATAAACATGATATTATTATATATTGTGAACTTTCTATTTCGGTTATGATAGGAGGAATCCTTATCATATCAGCATCATTTCCGAGTGTCCAAATGTCTTCACTGGCCCTTAACACTTTCCCTGTCCATTAAATAGACAATAGTTAAACAATGGTTATGAGTCACATGTGACTCACGGGACAGCAAATTGGTGAATATGTCCGATTCAACAACAAATCGACCAATATGGATAGTAATAATCAAGTACGATTCTCAAGCAACATCTGGTTTTTCAAAACAATTTAATGGTAGACTACTCTGCAGTCAGTCTCTAATAGGTTGCAAACAACTTATCCATACGATTTGTAAGAAAATCAAAGGTTAAACTAACTCCATCAAAATATACCGACTCAAATGAAGACTAATTGGTTGCCAACTTCATCAGGGTAGGTACTTTAATGCTCAAAGTGAAACAAGAAACAAAGGATTCGCCAATTGAAATAGTAGTTAAAAGACTGGACATAATTATTTGACCTTTAATTTCTAAGTATAAATATTCATAAGATCACTACTCATTACCGGATGATAACATCAACGGATACAACGACGGCTGGGTAATTAAAATCAAACAAATAACAAACCATATACAGAGTATATTAAATTTAATTTACTTTACTTGACGAATAGGCACGAATTCGACTTCGTCTTTTAAATCTACGGCGTAGGTGGTCGCTTCAACGGTGTTTTGGCGACGCGGTACTTCATTGGTTAAGAGTTCGGTTTCCTTGCCGAGGTCGCCCCTGTCCACGCCAACGTCGGCGTTTTGAGTAGCGTTGTCGGTGCCCGGTTCCATGTCTTCCCGGCTGTGGGGCGCTTGCGTCACCAGTTCCGTACTAGTCTCCGGCTTTTCGGTGAGCGGGAACTCGATCTTTAGCACCTCGCCTTCATAAAACCACTTGCCGGTCTCGTTGACACAGGTAGGCAACGTCCTCATGTCAACATACGTCTTCTCCGCGTGTTCGCCTTGCTTGTGGATCGCTTGGATCATGACCAGTCCCTTCCTTGCTTTCACCACGATGTCTTTCTCTTCGAAGCCCGCGAGCGGGATGGTGATCCTGTACACGTCGCCGTCTATGGCCTCCGTCGAGACGCTGCTCGGGAAATGCTTCACGAAGTCGTCGATGATGGAGTCTAGGCTGAACAGCTCCCGTCTCAGCTCGTCCCAGAAGCTTCGGGTGTCGAAGATGTCGTCTTGGAAGAACCGCTGATGGAGGAAGTCGTCGTGGTAGAAGGGCGATGGCGGGCCATAGCTGTGGTGGCGGTAGTGCGGCGCGGCGCTGGAGCACGCCAGCAGCCCGAGGAGCGCGAAAACGATCATGTTAACGGTTGACGATTCACTGATGCACTGGCGCGACGGTTTCTATTTATATCTCCGGACGGTGGGTCACAGTTTATCGGATCCGTACGTTCTGGACTGTGCAAACAGAGTAGAATGCTCGCTCGTTTACTTGGAACGTGGCAAATGAATAGAAATAATTACGCCCGAAGATAAGTGACACTTTGCCCTGACCGCCTGAGGTTCTGCCCCTGCCTAAGTACCTTAACAGCTTAAAAAGTTAGGTTAGCTTAAGTAGGTATAAACAATTTATTCGTTGTACCTAATATCACAGCTAATATGTTTTGACGCGGCGACTACCCGATGTAGATAATGGAAGAATGCGTTATGTTTACATTTTTTGCTTCGTTACTGCTGTTTGTGTAGTTGGTGATTATTGTGTTTATGTGTAATATTCTCTTTCATGGTCAAACACCATGGCGGAGTAATGCACATAACTATTCAATATTGTTCACGGGCGACATATTATATACCTAAAATGTTATATTATGAACCCTCGTCACAAAGTATGATTAGGCTTCCGTTGACGTTACTCGTAGCATTGAAGGTGGAAAAACTGATTTTTTAGGTGCTTTTCATTCGTAATTTTTGCTAAGTATACCTACACTATTTGTTTTTGTGTGATTTGGCGGTAAAATTTACTTTTGGATGCTTAAGGATCTTATAATCTTCAGTTATTTCAGCTTCTACAATCGTTCCGTGCTTGTTGCCCTCCTCGTGAGCATAGTAAGTTGTTCTAGGTTTGTGTTCCTAAATACAATATAATGATTATATCGTATTCAACGTGTGTTATCTACTGTACTGACACCTATGGGGAAAATTTGCCTTGGATAGGAGGAAAGGCACCTCCTAGCCCAGCTAAACTCCGGTTTAAACCCCGGAGTCATGTGAGTAACACATCGACCCACTACAGGGTCGGGTCTCCTCTCAAAATGAGAGGGATGTAGACATGTAGATCTTAGTGGCGGATTGGGGGTCACATGCCTTTGAGAAAATATTTTTGAACTCTCAGGCATGCAGGTTTCCTCACGATGTTTCCCTTCACCGTAACAGCAGGTGATATTTAATTTTATGAAGCGCACGTAACTTGCTTACAAATTCATTGGTGCCACTGAGATTCGAATCGTACCCTTCGATTCGAGGTCGAATTCTTAGCCACTGGGCTATCACCGCTTCCCCGGAGTGTTCTTTTGTATCCCAGTTTAAGCGTCCACGGGTTCCGCTTCGGGATAAATCTGAGAATAGTTCTATCTCCTTGAAAATATAATAGCATTTGTTACCGACTCCAAAAAAGCTGGTTATTTTAGTTTTAGGTCATGTCTCTAGATAATTTTTGTGCGTTAGCCTTTGTCTTGTTGATAGACAAAATCAAGTGGTTGTTTTCATAACCTCTAGCCATTGGAAATACCTAATCGCTGTTATTGAAATAAGTATACAAAACCCGGGGTTTTACGCCGAGATTGATTAATTTCGTAGGTATTGAATTGACAGAATTACTGACTGTCGGATTTTTTAGAAATACAAGCAACCAGACAGCCGGGCCACCTGATGGTAAGTGGTCACCGTCGCCTACTGACACGAGCAACACCAGGGGGGTCCCCAGTGCGTTGCGGCTTCGAAGGAGAGGTCTTTTTACTCCCTTTTTGAAGAATCCTGTCATTGTCCTACCTAAATACATCAGTCTAACTGTTCCAAAGTGTGTAGATACGTGTTTACGTGTGAGATACCTACATGTGAAGTTAATATAAGGCCTTGTTAACCGACCAAGCAACACGACAAAATTTAAACATTTAAACTCTGTATGGAGCTGTTGGAAATGTGTGCAATGACTGTCGTACGAGAAACTTTGCGTGCAACCTGTCAGTTGGCATTTAGCACATAGAGATATTCGAACATAATGTGAACTTATATTATCTAGAAACATACATAAATTATAAGCAAAATGGTATTGCGAACTGAAACAAAGCAGTTATCGATGACTCAATATTTAGGTACTTAACACTCACAATTCTTATGACTTATTTTTCTACGAAGTTCTGGAAATTTAGTTTTCGAATGACTAATAATAACGAAGTTTTTATTAAAAAGTAATACATTTGAATCAACACAACAAGAATACGATCTCAGATACGTTCTCAAATAAGACTTTTAAATTACTTTAGGTTGGACGTGGGTATTCATGGGTCGGAGTAACCCATTAATGACCCACTGCAGGATCGGGTCTCGTCTCACAATGAGAGGGATGTAGGCCTTAGTCCACCGCGCTGGCCTAGTGCGAGTTGATGGACTTCACATGCCTCTTAGAACCTTTTTTTTGTGAATTCTCAGCCATGCAGGTTTCCTCACGGTGTTTTCCTTCAACGTTACAGCAAGTGATATTTAATTTTATAAACTGCAGATAATTTTTTTTAAAGAAAGTTATTGGTGCGTGCCACTGGAATTCGAACCCGGACCCCTCGAGTAAGTGGACGAATTCTTAGCCACTGGGCTATCACCGCTCATTCACCCTTATATATTTTTATGTAACCAACATTTATACCGAAAACAGCGTGTCGTTTTGACCTATCGTAAAATAGGAATTTCGGATTTACTTACGAAATCCAATGTATTCGCTTCGAAAGCCAATCAAATTGGGCTTAGTGCATTGCAAGTCAAGCGCGATCAGAAAAAAAAAAACACAAAAAAAACAAAATGAAAACTACAATCTGCAGACTGACGTTGGTTTGAAATTGGAATACGGAACTTTAAGTTCCCGCGTTTTGGTAGGCAAAAACTGTATTTATCAGGAACACTCACATATTAAAATGTATCATTAGCCAGATTTTGGTAGAACCGTGGTAGCTCTTCCAGGGAGGTACCTTATCGCCAGTCTCTTTCGTCGTAAAGCAACATGTTCTTCATGTCTTGTGTTTCGGTTACTGAGGTATGGTTGCTGGGGATACTTTATTTGAGGCTTCGATCAACAATACACGTGTATTGTTGATCGAAGATTTGAGGCGAATATCTGTCCTATTTGAGATTGGACAACGGTGTCCATGGGCTGTGACCACTGAACATCAGGCGACCAGGTCCAGCAAGTCCGTTCCTATTCAGTTTCAATTAAATAAATAAAAAATAAGATTGCTAAAATATCTCTGATAATTTTTGTTTAATTTCATTTTAAAAGTTGTCTGAAAGAAGGTAATAACTGTCTCTCTCTCTGTCTTCGTACAAGAATTAATTTCTAGGCTTAACGCCATCTAGATTCAAACTCTGAAACTAAAATCTTATACAGTACTAGAGTTATGAAACTAGTTCTTCAAGATAAATAAAGATGACGCTCTACCTACTTTAATTGTAGAAAAAGTAATGTCAATCTCTGATTTTTGTAGGCACCGGACCGACTTTTTACCGCAATGTTGACTGGGCCTTAGTTAAAATTAAATGATAGGCTAAATGTTTTGGAATCAAATTCCAACTTTATTAACATAACCTAAGATAGAATTGTAACAGCGCCATCTTGTAACGATTGGCAGAACTACTACAAACGCATGTTACGATTTCAGGATTCAGGGTTTATAAACTTTTCTAAATTTTCTGGCGTACATATAGAGAATAGGTAAATTATTGTTTAAAATTGTACTGTATTAAATTCGTGCTTCGGAGGGCACGTTAAGCCGTCGATCCCAGTTGCTATCGATACGATAGCAGTCGTTTAACCTCGTCGGGGGCATAATGCGCGGTTTGAAAACAACCGAAACGGCTTGGCCACACCCTTCAATACAGATAAATATACTGCAATTGATTTGCTCGTAGATCGCTCGGGGAGAATCAATGAAACGCAATTAACTACCCCTGACCACCTATACCTACCCCTCAGGGCCGGATTTAGAAGTCTGGAAGCCTCGGGTCAACAAAGGAGTGGAGGCCCCTTGGTCCCAAATTATTTTCCAAATAAAATCAACAATTTTTTTCAGTCGAGTTTTCGAATAAATAATAATAATAAATTAAAAGTGCTTATCAGGGCCATTTGATATTTTGATATTTTACTGATTCCCTAATTGATGAGAACAAAATATTTATTCTAATTTCTGTTAATATTTAATGTAATCATGGTTGTACAAAGTACTGTAGGTAAAGGTAAAACACAAAAAAAAAATATGAAAGGAAAAGTTGTATACTAGTGTACTAGTCTTAATTTAATTTTTTTTCCCAAGTCTATTGTGGGGGCCCTTCTTTTGTGGAGGCCCCGGGGCTGTAGCCCTGGTTGCCCTCCCCTAAATCCGGCCCTGCTACCCCTACTTGGCTACCCCTACGTGGGCTTTATAAAATTAAATATCACTTGGAATTTGTTCTGTCGTTGCTTTGTAACTGTAGTGACGTCGACGTTGGGAGACTGCAGATATTGCTCAACGCCCCAGGGCGGGCAATCGAATATCGTGTAAATGACCGGCATGAACGAATCGAGGTATTGTTGGGTTGTCATTAACTGCTCCTCAAACTGTTCATCCACTAAGCTGGCATCAAATGTGGGCTCGTTCTGGACCATTTTGGATATTCTTCGAATGCTTATAAGGTTTCTTCCTCGTCGGCGTACCGTTGTCTATGACGTCGTCCAATAAGTCTGACATTCGTCCGAATCTCCAGCCCTATTTGTTGTTATAGTATAAAGTTATAATTATGTATGTTTCTGCTACTGATTTTTTTTTGAAAATAACACCATCTAGGAACAAGTAGCAAACCAACAAAGTTTGTAGCTTCAGGAATTCGAAACATTCAAAATTTGTCGAAACATTAAAAGAGCACAAAATTTTTCTACAAGATGATAATTAGTATAAGTTATTAAATAGTTGTTTTTGCTTGTAGTCACAAGACACAAAAACACAAAACTCAATAAAGCCCCAGATGTTTACTTTCTTAATTATAACTGGAAAATACGGCTGAAAATATTGTATTAAAAAAAATTAAATAGCAAAGTAATCTGCAGGCCGCTTGAAGGAAAATAGTCTACAGCTGGACACACAAATATTAAAGACCGAAGTATTGCGTAAAAGTGGTTTCGCCTCAACAAATCCATTTCTCTCTGATGTTACCACATCTCAGAAATACATGCAAAACAACTACAATCAAATTTTCTGTACAAGAAATACTCGAAAAAAATAATAAAAATTCGAAAAAAAACATCGATAAAATAAAATGTTTAGTATCCCTGCTACAACTTTCACAGAGTGAGAAGAAAGCCTTCTAGAACTTAGTTTTTGCTACTCTCCAAAAGATGGCGTTAGAACACAAGTTAAAAATAGCTCCTATTCTGATTGTTATTAAGATTGTTACCTGTATTGCGATTGTAAATTTATAAATTCCCGTAATTGAAAAAATAAAATAAAACTGTTAGATGATAATGCCTTTACATTGACTTTTCTGTTAATAACAAATAATTATTAACAACTATTGTTACTTTGCAAAGTATATTGTTGAGCATTTTTACTTATTTATTTTAATTAAACTAGTTTTACTTAATATGTTAAAACTGTTAACATGCTTAAAACTCAAGATATATTTCTGTGCTTAAAACCATTGACGATATTTAATTGTATCTATTTTGGGGACCTACAAAAATCAGGTATCCCTAGGAGTATAGTCAATCTAGGGCTTCACGTCTGTGGTGAGAGCTTTATTGATCGCATCTCCTGTAGCGCCATTGGTTACGGCGTTAATTTTTATTTTTCAGATGCGCGCGCCATGCGCTCTGCATTCAGCATTAAACCTTGGAAGCAACCAGTGTGTGGGTGTATCCATTAATTTTAAAAGTTATTTCACGACGGAAAATGATGATCGTCCAGGATAAACAACTCGGGTCAACTAACGAATACGAAGAAGATACTACATTGGAACTGAACGATATAGAACGCGCAAACAGTCGCAGACTAGCATTCATAAATAGAGCTAAGATTATAATTAAACATGCCACGAAGACCAATATTGATCTGCCTGAAAACGAAGACTTAGTAACATCCGACGTACTAAATAGCTTCCCTTCTTGCTACGCATGCGAGTTAGAAACTGCCATGAACGAAAATGAGATAAATCATTTACGTGAAATACAGAAGGAGTCTGAAACTGAAAACATGGATATTAATCTACAACTTGATGAAGAGAAATCTGTTGGAAATATGGAGAAAAAACTACAGTTGGAACCCTACCATGCCGCAAAAGCGGCTGATATAGAAAACATGATAAACATTTGCGAACAATACATACTTTTTTCAAACGGTATTTGTAAGACTTTTAATAATTATGAAACTATTGATGAAAACAAGATTTATTAAAATGTACCCTATACATATATCTATGTATTTTTGATGTCAAACATGACGTATGTATTGTGCATTCCTTCTGATATAATTCTTTAAATAAAATTTTCCTATTTATTAAATAAAATGTTTTGTTTTAGTTCTATTTTTATTTTCTATCAGTAATATAAAATAACTATGGTAACTTACTGTCTTTTCTGTATCCTATAGTCAGATTGCTGATCATTTTAGTTTAGTAGCAAAATATTGCCAATAAATTAATGTTAAGTGGTCACACGTAACATGAGGAAATCCATTATGGATACCCTGTATTGGATCGTGGCCGACAGAGGGTTATGCCGGACTCCTACCGGCTACCCCACGGTGTTCCGCTCTCCGCCGCTACACCGTCCAATTTTGTAAACAATCTTGGCAATAATTTTTATTGAAAAAAAGTTTAAAATTTATTTATGAAAATAAAACAAATTTATGACAATTTGTTTTTAAATCTTTATAATTAGTTGTCTGCGTTATTTTTAAATCGCAAATTAAAATAAAAAGACACGCTAAAATTGTTTACCAAATAAGACAAGTTGATGTACGTGGCCGTAGCCTTACCGTTCAATTAGACGTTTGACCGAACTCAATTCCGTAGTGAGTAATGGTAGTCTAGGGATGCCCAAAAATGGGTTGTATCGATATATCGTATCGTAACTTTGCGATTGCTAAAAATTGTGCGATTTATTTGTTTTTTAATGAAAACACGTATGTTATGACATTTTTATTAAGAATTAAGAATAAAAATATGTTCAATGACACTATTTATCATATGCTTCCGCTATGCTCCGCTATGCTTTAATAGGAATTTTCAAGTTATAAAAGTTAAAAAAAGGTCATAGTTTGATACGATACGATATTTTAAAGTGATACGATATATCGAAACGTATCGAATGGTCAAAATATCGTATTAAATATCGATATATAGTATCGTAATGGGCATCCCTATGGTAGTCGAATCTTGGCACTGGCACAATAGTCCAGTCAGTTTGAACATTTAATTCACAATAATTCCAAAAGTTTTCAAACTTCGGTCAAGTGAATGGTACATTGGGACGACAATAAATCTCATTTTGCAACCTTGTCCGCAGTCCGGAACATTGCTAAAATTGCAATTAAATTAATTTTTGCTATATGGTCGTGAAAAAAATTCCAAAAGTTCTGCAAACTTGGAGTGGTGTTAAATATATTATTTTACATCACGTGTCAAATTTGCAACCAATTTAAGTGTACGGAACATTCTTTTTTATTAAAATTAATGTTTTTCTTTATTAAACTGAAGGAAAACGTTCCAAAAGTTCTGCAAATTTGACAGATATATCGGAAAAATATACCGAACGATTGTATAAATTTGCAACCTTTTACGTTGACCGGAACATATTTATTTATAATTCTTTTTAATTCGTGGTCATTTTTTCGAGTAAGGTGGTCTCGGAATAATTACAAAAGTTTTGAAACTTGGTTGCAAACTTCGAAAACATCTATTTTGATGCATTTGCAAATTTGCAACCTCATACGCGATCCGGAACTTTATGCAATGTGCAAAAATGTAATTTTTTAATTTTATCACCTTATTACATTTTTGCAAATTGCATAAAGTTCCGGATCGCGTATGAGGTTGCAAATTTGCAAATGCATCAGAATAGATGTTTTCGAAGTTTGCAACCAAGTTTCAAAACTTTTGTAATTATTCCGAGACCACCTTACTCGAAAAAATGACCACGAATTAAAAAGAATTATAAATAAATATGTTCCGGTCAACGTAAAAGGTTGCAAATTTATACAATCGTTCGGTATATTTTTCCGATATATCTGTCAAATTTGCAGAACTTTTGGAACGTTTTCCTTCAGTTTAATAAAGAAAAACATTAATTTTAATAAAAAAGAATGTTCCGTACACTTAAATTGGTTGCAAATTTGACACGTGATGTAAAATAATATATTTAACACCACTCCAAGTTTGCAGAACTTTTGGAATTTTTTTCACGACCATATAGCAAAAATTAATTTAATTGCAATTTTAGCAATGTTCCGGACTGCGGACAAGGTTGCAAAATGAGATTTATTGTCGTCCCAATGTACCATTCACTTGACCGAAGTTTGAAAACTTTTGGAATTATTGTTAAATTTTCGATTTTTAATGTTCAAAATGACTGGACTACAAGTTTAACTGCAGAGTCAATACACTGCAGTGATATAATTCTAGACTCTGTAAATACTATAAACGTTATGTTGTAGCCCAAGAGCCGTCAGAATAAGCCAAGCCCTAAATCATGAAAGAACCATTTTTTGCGAGAAAAGTGTTTGAGGCGTTTTAAAATTTTGACCATTTTTAGTACCGATTTAAGAAATTACTAAAAATGAAGCCAGAACACCATCTAGTCAGGTGTGCGACCTCGCCAGGCGTCTCCAAAATTATTTTTTATAAAACGGAAAAAAGATGTTTAAGGCACTTTATCTATTTTATTTCTAATTAATATCTATTTTCAAAATTTTTGAGATTTGCTAAATTCCATTATCCGCCAACCAGCTTTGCTTATCTGTTTATCTTCGGATAAACACATCTTCTCAACGTAAACAACGCTTATACTATTAAAGATATGTTAAAACAAGACTTTAATTTTAGAAATGATTCTGATGATTATCCTAAAAGTTCTAGACTGCAATTTAAATCTTGGCAACACGTTACAAAGAAAATTATCTCTCCAAATAAAATGAATGTTCTACAATGTAGAATCTACATCAATGTTTACAAGCTGTTCAAAGTATGCCGGGCGTGTAAGTCACAATAATATCTATTAGATATAAATCTTAATTAATTAGTTTAGTAAGTAGGTGGCGAAATAAAACAATCATTTGGTGGATAATTTTAAGATATATATTTACAAAACTTATAATAAAGTGTTAATAGCACAACTCAGTCTTAAATTAAAAACATAATAGATTCGTACAAACAACACTATTGCAAGGTGGTTTACACAAATCAATTCAATTTTTTAGTTCTTTGGCTGCCTCAGGAGAACCTAATTGTGTCTTGATCGGACCGGTGTGTGTGATAGGAATGATCTTCTCACCAGTGGATGGCAATGCGAGAACTCTCGGCGCGGTGACGGTCAACACTCCATCTGACGACAACTTTGACTCCACAGTGTCTGGTAAACATCCTTGTGGCAACGCGTATCTCCTTACGAACTGTCTAGAAACATACCCGTGATGATCCCTCTTCTCCTCGTGTTTGCCTTCAACCACGACGTGTCCGTCGGCCACTTTCACGGTAATTTCATTCGGCGCAAAATGTTGGACGTCAATGTTCACCTGAAATTTCTCGTCGTCCGAAGAAATTTTCGTTCCTTCCAAAGCCAGTTGGTTCATAGCGTTCGCCAGCTGCTCCATGGGTCGGACGACGTTTTCCCACGGCGCAAACATGTCCTCCCATGGCTTCAGGAACTGGTTCGGGTTGAAGAATTCGGAGGGCACCATTTGGTTGAACGGCCTGAAGAAATCACGGTCCACCATGCGGAACGGATGCCGAACGTCGTACAGATACGGTAGAAGCGACATTTTTGTAAATACACTTGTTTACTTGCTTTACTCTCTCTCGGTTGAACTTAGCGCGTTTGTTTTCTTTTCAAAACTGTGACGGAGCTCCGAGCGTAGCGAGCCATTTATATACCCAGCGCAGCGCCACCTATTATCAAGTACGTGAACGTGCTGGAACATTCAAGACATCATGATGCCTGACATGACCGCTCTCGAGAAATCTACGCCAAAGTTAACTACAAAACATTCTATGTACAAACTGAGTTCCGCGCCATCTATCGGGGAGTAGCAAGTAACTTTACATATAGTTAGTGTGGTGTACCACTAGTAAACTACCACAAACAATACGCATTGGAACAGCGTGGTGGAGAATGCTCCAAGCCAAATATAATATCCATTTTACCTATTTGTAGGCATTTATTAGTGCAAGTACCTATATTATAGTAACTCCCAACAGCGGGCGATAAGAAATGTTACATTCAAATAATTCTGTGAAAATCTTTATTTTGGTTAATGGCTTGGCAATAAAATGAAAAGAGTATGAATTCGGCTGTAATAGAAAGTTAGAGTTAGCCATAGTTTATACCGTTTATACGGATAACTTGACGAATAATATTACGCGAGTCAATTGTCTTAATTTCAATATAATATTTTATGATACAGTTAATGAATGTTATGAATGTATTGATACAGTTGTAATACGAGTAGGTAGGTATGAGTTAACGTCGTCACTGGACACTAATATAAGTCGTTGACTTGATCGAGATAATAATTATTTATTATAATTGTTAATTATAATAATTTTATAACGTCTAAGTAGTGTTATGAAATGTTATTCCGAGTGCAGTGTCGGGATATCGCTGTGGTGTGGAACAGAATGGAGATTAATATCGTAATTGTTGCCGTTTTAGCTTTAATAAATGGGTAAGTTTCCTATTTTTTTATTTTTACTGCTTTACATGTGAGCAAAGATAAAAAAATAGTTCTTTCTCCGGAGTCAAACGATTTCCTTTTTGGTTGTTTGTCATTTTTTTTGGAAACAGAATAGATAAAAGTTAATTAAAATTAAAGTTAAATAAGGCTATGCGCGCTACACCATAAGAATAATTTATTTCTCTCGTACTCTCATCTTCATAGAGTGTATGGAGGCGTCGTGACTCGCAATGGGCAAGCATGCTTTCCAAAGCACTTCGCGTTCGGAGTAGCCACCGCATCGTACCAGATAGAAGGAGCCTGGAATGCATCCGGTAAGGGAATAAGAATAACTTGATCCCTCCTTTTTACCAACTTCAAAAAAGGAGGTTATCAATTCGACACGTATATATATGTAATATTCTCAGAACTGCACAATTTTTACATAATTATGTTGGTCTATTACGGCTTCCAAACAAGAATACCGAATTTCATGTATGTATGTATGTATGTCTGTATGTATTTATTTGTAAGTTATTAAATACGTATGTTTGTCCACACATATCTCCGAAACTAATTGACGGATCGTGTTCGTTCTTTTTTTGTTTGTTTGCATTTTGTGCAACTTAGGGAATGGTAAAAGTTTTATCAAAATCGGTCTAGTAGTTTCCGTGATATGGACTTCAAAAAGTATGAAATAACATGTTACATACTTTTGGCTTACTATTTTTGAGGTTTTTGAGGACGTCACAACGCTTTTGACCCTCCCCCCGGCCCCTTGTCACACTTTGTCACATTCCGGTGACACCCTCGTGTCACCGCAAAGTGGAGGCCTCCATTTACGTGTGACGTAATTTACGGATGACTTCTTAAACTGAATTCATAGACGTTATTATCGTCAACGTTTGAAGTGATATACCTTAATAACTTCCGATTCTTCTCAGGAAAGAGCGAGAGCATTTGGGACCGGTACACCCACGAGCATCCAGAGAGGGTGTTCGACCACAAGAACGCTGACGTCACGGACGACTCCTACCATCTGTTCCGGGAAGACGTGAAGCTGATTGCGGAACTGGGGGTCCAGTTATACCGCTTCTCTATATCCTGGCCGCGGATCTTGCCGACTGGGCTTAGCAAGTGAGTTTCTGGCGGAAAAATAAGCTATGAATTTGGTCGCCTAAGATTCTGTATTGTATACTGGATCAATTTTTCATGTGCGCGTGGATGAGGTAATCCGAAACTGTGGGGGATAGCGAAAAATGCTGAAAGGATTGGGATTTTAATGAAAACTAAAACTGCATCATTGGATTTTTATATCATTGAAATATTTTGGTAAGTACCAATTAAGACATATTGTAGCACTCAGTTCCCACCAAAATAAAAGCAACCTTCAAATAAAAGTCCCTAAATTTTATGTGTTCCTCATTTTATATCCTGACATTCCACCTTGACACATAAAGACATACAACACATGCACAATTTAGTAAAGTTTCCACTAAATATAAATTAAGAAGGCCCATTTGGTGATTTCAATAGCAATTCCCAAAACGGAACTCATTTATTTCTATACTTACAGCGAAATAAACGAAGACGGTGTGCGATACTACAGCGAGTTGATCGACGAGCTTCGTCGGAACAACATCCACCCTCTGGTCACAATGTACCATTGGGACCTGCCACAGAGCCTGCAGGACCTGGGCGGGTGGACCAACCCCCTCATGGCAGACTACTTCGTGGACTACGCCAGGGTATGTAACTACCATAACATTTTGGCTCCACACTCGGACACCATACAAAAACACACATACAAACCCGAAACAGAAATTGAAAATCATCGTTCTTTCAAATATCTTTAGAGTTCTTAACTAAACCGCCCTCCGGAGCACAGATGCGCGCATTTAATTCGCCACTAGCGGTCACTCATCCAGATACTGACCGCCACTGACCGCGTCCGACGTTGCTTAACTTTTCCGATCGCTCGTTATCTACTCATGATAATTGTTTACTTCAAATTCCAGGTGTTGCTAGAAGCGTTCGGGCACAAAGTGAAGGCGTGGATCACGTTCAACGAGCCGCTGTCCTTCTGCGAGGACGGCTACGGCGGCCTGGACGCGCCCGGCAGCAACTCCAGCGGGTTCGAGGACTACATGTGCGCACACAACGTACTGCGAGCGCACGGGATGGTCTACCGCATGTTTAAGAAGGACTTTGACAGGAAGAACGGTGAGTCTAATATCTTACTTGCTTCCATGTCGAACAAGCCACTGTCCTTCTGCCAGGACGGATAGCAACTCCAGCGGGTTCGAAGACTACATGTGCGCACACAACGTACTGCGAGCGCACGGGATGGTGTACCGCATGTTTAAGAAGGACTTTGACAGGAAGAACGGTGAGTTCAAACTCCAGGTGCGTGAGATCGCATTGAATGTGCTGCTGTCCTTATGCCAGGACGGATAAGAATGGATAGCACTCCAGCGGCTTCGAGGACTACATACGGCATACAGGGCATACTGCGAGCTCACGGGATGGTGTACCGCATGTTTAAGAAGGACTTTGACAGGAAGAACGGTGAGTCTAATATCTTACTTGCTTCCATGTCGAACAAGCCACTGTCCTTCTGCCAGGACGGATAGCAACTCCAGCAGGTTCGAAGACTACATGTGCGCGCACAACGTACTGCGAGCGCACGGGATGGCCTACCGCATGTTTAAGAAGGTATTTGACAAGAAGAACGGTGAGTGTAATGTCTTGGGTACTAGAGTCCACCGGGGGTTACATTACTTATCTATGGCAGAAAGAAGTAGCTTTAAAGTTAAGTAACAGTGACTGTCCCTCTGATTGGAGCAGTATGGTTCAAATTTGATGAGGCACCGTCCTTCTGTCAGGCCGGGTACATCAAGTAGAAACGTAACGGTTTTACATACTATCCAAATAGATGGCATTGTTAATGACATAATCGGCTGCATTTATTAAAGATGTTTTTGTTACAAGTTCATACTAATAACACTTATCAGTTATTGACAATCGCATAACTCGTGAACTTTGCCCCAAGTGTAAGTACCTACGTGTTATTTATCGCTAGAGTTGTTGATACTTGGCCATTTTGTTTGTTTTAACGGCGAAAACTGCTTAATTAAGCGTCTACCCAAAAATGTACTTTGGTTAGAGCTATGGCAAAATCACTTGTATGTATTATGTATTGATATGTCTGTAACCCTATAGTGAACCACTACAGAGCCGGGTCTCCTCTGATACTAAGAAAGGCTTTAGTCCACAACCTAGCATGTGAAGTCCACAGACCAATTGTGGATTCACATGCCTTTGAGACCATTCTAGATACCGCGCGTATGCAGGTTGTCTCGTGATGCATTTTTTCAATAATACAGCGAAAAATGTAATAAAACGCCCATAAATTTGAAAAATCATTGGCATGCGCCTAGTAAGCATACCTGGACCAGGAGTAAGAGGCCTCATTCATTCTCACTAGGCTATTACCGCTCTTGTATAGTTAACGTCATGAGTCGTGAGCACAGATCATCAGTGATATGGTCGATACGGATATTGTAAACTTTCGACCAATGTACAGCAGCCGAAAAAACTCGTTGGACCAACGACGCACACTAACGAACTGACGACTGACGAACCAATCGGGTGATTCGCAGCGCAGTCAATGTCAAACCGACCAATAAATATTGTGCTCACGACCTATGCCGACTACTATAGCCGCTCATGTCACATACCCCATGGCCGACCAAACTGCTTGTGACGATTACAACAGATAAAATATTATTTTACTGCCTGTTACAGCTGGTTTCATGGGAATCTCGCTCAATATGCCGTGGCCGGAGCCTGCGACTACCTCAGCGGAAGACCAGCGAGCTGCCGAGACAGCCAGGCAATTTTTCGTAAGTCTATTGGTGATTACTATAAGTATTTGGTAAGGATTTATTTAGAGGAAGCTATGGCTAACAGCTACTTGCAGACATCGTAAATAACATTTTACATTCATAGCCACACAATAGAATTTCCTTTGTCATGGCTGCTATGGATATACACAGCATCATAAACCGGATTCTTCATACAAAATCTATGGGGATTTTACGTTTTTTGTTAAGTGGTAGAGCCATTGTTATTCTAACGGGAAGGTGTCCTACCACTACCCTTTTAATCTACCGTAAAGCTGCACTGGTACTATTGTGTTTTGGTTAGGGAGGCATGATTGCCAGAGATACTCAAATTTTGGCGAACATTTCAGTCCTGAGGGGTAACTAAACTAAGCACCCACGTACAACCTCAGAGAGGAATCCTTCTCTATTTGAGGTTGGACGTGCGTGATTATGGACTGCAGTGACCACTTAAAATCAGGTGGCCTGTATGCCGTTAGCTACTCATTCCCAATAAAAACAAATATGTAAAACCATCTTCATTAACTCTACGGTCACCTATTCAAGGTTTTCTTTCAATTCTCCAAAAAAACCACGTCAATTAACTCTATGACGACGATTAAAGTGTTTTGTTCACTTCCAACAGTTCGGCTGGTTCGCTCACCCAATCTTCACAGCGAAGGGAGACTACCCGCCCGTCATGCGTCGCCGCATCGATGAGATCTCTCGACGCCAGAAGTTCCCTCGCTCCCGTCTCCCAACCTTCAGTCCTGAAGAAGTGGACTACATCCGAGGATCGGCTGACTTCCTGGGCTTGAACCACTATACTACAGTGTTAGCGACTCCGAGTAACGGCAAGATCAGCGCTCAACCGTCTTTCAATGATGATACCGGTGTATTCATGACGCAGAAGGCAGAGTGGCCCAAAAGTAATTCGAGTTGGTTGAGAGTGAGTATTATATTAGGTTTATTGATCTGCTGGATCTGGCAATATCCATCATGGATACCGTCCATCAATAAAACAGGGGTTATGCTGGATTCCTATGGGCTAAAACCCCTTCATGTTCCTCTCATCGCCCAATTGTCAGGGTCACAGGTACACTTTTGCACTATTCCGAACGGCTCAGCAAATTATAATAGCTGATGACGTCATCTAAAGATTTCTATGATAACGTCTCTGTGCTGCTCTCTTTGTTCTATCACTTCAAAATGCACACAACAGTGGGAGGCTTACAGCATTCTCCACACGCAGCTGCTACTTGGAGCACAAAAAGATATTGAAAATGATATAACGATCGAATGTCGAAAAGGTTGTCAAATGAAGACGATGGGAAACTACTGCCTTCAAATTCCCTTGTCTGTATGGTAGGTCACTAAACGAAAACGGTTTTGTTTTCCACCTATCTGTCAACTGGCGTCGCTGCTAACTCGGTAGTTAGACTTACAACCTACACCTAACAAGAAACTCCTTCTGATGAAACAAAGCTGGTTCTCGGTATCATTCGCATCGGTTTTATTTGCTTTTATAACAGTCTAAACTCCTCCTCCTGAAGCGGTGATAGCCCAGTGGCTTGGAATTCGACCTCGAATCGAGGGGTCCGGGTTCGAATCCCAGTGGCACGCACCAATGACTTTGTAAAAAAGTTACGTGCGCTTTATAAAGTTAAATATCACCTGCTGTTACGGTGAAGGAAAACATCGTGAGGAAACCTGCATGCCTGAGAGTTCACAAAAAAAAAATGTTCTCAAAGGTATGTGAAGTCCACCAACCCGCAGTAGTGGTGCGTGGTGGACTAAGGCCTACATCCCTCTCATAACGAGAAGGAGACCCGACCCTGTAGTGGGTCATTAATGGGTTACTGGCAAACTCCTCAGGTGGTGCCCTGGGGCTTCAGAAAGACGCTCAACTGGGTGAAGCGCTCCTACAACAACCCGCTGGTGATAGTGACGGAGAACGGCGTCTCCACCGGCGTAGGGCGGCGGGATCCGCGGCGCGTGCAGTACATAGCCACTTATCTTCGCGCTCTACTGGCTGCCATCAATGACGGCTGTAACGTCCATGGCTATACGTACTGGAGCCTTGTCGACAACTTCGAGTGGATGAGGGGGTTCTCGTAAGTTATGAATAACGCTTCACACTCATAGCCCCACACTAGGATTCCCTGTCGTGGGCGCCACACACACACAAGACAAGAACACAACATACCCAGACCAGAAACAGAAATTCAAATTCATCATTCGAACCTCTACTCTGCTGGGGATCGAACCCAGGACCCTCCGCGTAGCGCACCGGTGTCTTAACCACTGCGCCACTCGGGTCGTCGTTGTTGTTGTATTATTTTATGGAAATACTAGACTTTGCGCGGCTTTGTCTGCCTAGGCTACTTGGTCCAAGGAGGGATAAAATTTATCTCATAATTAATTAATAATTAATAGAATTAATCTCATAGTTAATCCAGATTTTAAACTAAACATGCCAAATTTCATCCAACTGTCCAGCTGTTTTTTGTGAGTAACAAATATCGATCCTAACCACACATTTATATTAGGAGGACAACACAGAAATGAATTGGGCAATTGAAGCTCGCCTGGAAAGGTAGGTTACTTCATTCGTGAAGTGAGATAAAAGTGAAGAATATTCTTCTCACGAATAGCAAAGCGACGGCTTACAACCACAAGGTGGGATATTTTTCTCTTTTTGAGATTGGATGCGTGACGTGACGTGTGATGCTGATATAAAAAACACCTCTGGACTCCTACGTTTTGCCTGGGGCGATCAAAGCGGATGAATGTAGAATGTATAATTATAAATGTATGACATTCATTGAGTGTGCACAAATTGTACCTAATAGTGAATAAAAGCTTTTGACTAGCTATGGACTTAGGTTTCGTTCCGCGGGGGACCCCGATCACACTTTTTTCTTGTTATAGATAAATAAAAAACATTTTTTTTTTAATAAAACATTTTTATTAAAACATTAAAGCTATTTTCATTCACTTGATAGATTAAATTTTCATTTTTCAGGGAGAGATTCGGCCTCCACGAGGTAGACTACTCGTCTCCGCAGAAGACTAGGACTCGTCGGGACTCCGCCGTATATTACAGCCGCGTGGCGCGAACTCGCTGCCTGCCGCCTGAAGACTGGGATTTGGACTTGGAAGAATAGGACTCGATGTGCGATCGAGGGGCCTGATTTTGTATGACCCAAGATTTCGTGCCGACATCACACCGTACGTCATTTCACTGAACTCGGCACGACAAGGAACCTTAATGTCTTTTCTATAAGGCACACAATAGATGACACGATATTTGACTTTTAAGCCTTTTTTACTTTTCACGGGTAAGACACGACATTGCCGCGATACGAGTGTGAATGGTCATACAGAATCAGGGGCCAGAACATTCTAGCAGGACACCCAAATGACGTTTGTCGGTAACGATCATTTACTTGAAATTGTGATTGTGCCTAGAATTAAATTTTTTACACTCGTCCTATTTGGTAAACAATCTTAGCGTCTTTTTATTTTAATTTGCGATTTAAAAATAACGCAGACACGTAATTATAAAAAAATTAAATAATTTATTTTTAAAGCAATTTTTAACTTTTTTCCAATAAAAATTAGTGCCAAGATTGTTTACCAAATTGGACAAGAGCAAAAGAGGATTGTACTTTACATTCAAATTATAAAAAAAATATTTTTTATTTTTGCAACAAAGTTGTGAATTTTAAAATTTAAGAAAACGTTTTAAATGTTTGTATAATAATACTTATAATGAATACAGTTTACTGTCTATACATTATAGATATATTTTATATTTCGGTAGCTTTTGAGAATAGTGTTATTTTATTATAATTGATGATAGTAATAAAACATTTTGTATAAGAATTGGTAAACGTAGATCTCAATCTTTTAAGCCAATTGTGTTATATTATGCACTACCTTTATTTTAAAATGATATGACTAATGAAGAACATAATAATAATATATTTTCTTGTTTTGATGTATTCATTTCACACAACTCATTTTTTTAAATTATAGTACCTATCTTTAATAATCATTAATTTAAATGATTTCAATTCCAATCTAAAATAAAACAGCAAATTCAACAAAATTCAATATTTTATTGCAGTATACATGTATGCTTTGCACTTAACCTAATATCGGAAGCGTTGCCTTCCTAAGGACACTTATTTTCGGACATAATTTACTTCGACTATTTAATACAATAAAAATATTACTACTAGTAATAAGGCAATTATACAAAAATATACCTCGTATAATGTTAACAATAATTTATGTACATTTGATTAACTTGTGCGAATAATTCACAATAATATCCCTTTACAATACTTTGTTGAGCCTCGAATTAATATCAATACATAGGATTAATATAATATCAGTTTATCTATATTTTACTAGCCTGCGACTGTGTCCACATGGATCTTACGATTGGCTACAAAGAGAAAAGTTTCATCAAAATCTCTTCAGCCTTTGCTCCATTTAATAACAACTTTTCACATATAACATAATAGGATTGCTTGTCATAGTAACCCATTAATGACCCACTGGTGGGTCGGGTCTCCTCTCGCAATGAGAGGGATGTAGGTCGCCGTCCACCACGCACCACTACTGCCCGTTGGTGGGGGAACATGCCGCGTGAGAACATTTTTTTTGTGAACTCTCAGGCATGTAGGTTTCCTCACGATGTTTTCCTTCACCGTAACAGCAGGTGATATTTAATTTTTATAAAGCGCACATAACTTTCTTACAAAGTCATTGGTGCGTGCCACTGGGATTCGAACCCGGACCCCTCGATTCGAGGTCGAATTCTAAGCCACTAGGCTATCACCGCTACATGATACTCTAATGTCTACTCTAATGAATTCACTTATTATTGTCGTCTGTGTGCATGACACACTCAGTTTATTATGGACGTGTAACAAATACATAACGTTACACAATATTTGAAGTGTGGCTTATTACCATATTAACCTGAGGTATTTCAATTGACATTTTGCCTAGTTCCTTACATTCTCGTTTACATTTTCATCTGAGTCCCGTATCGTCAGGTTGCTTTTCCTAAAAACTTGAAATCTGACCAAATCGTTACCTGAATTAAAGGAGTAACAAAACGGTTTAGGCCAGTCTGATATTTTACTCGTATATGTTATGAGGACTAAGATATATCTTAAAATGATCTATACATATACCAAATGATGTAGACATTGGGCTGCACGGTTTATGTCTTCTGACGACTAAGGTTACCCGAGGTGTGACTCGAGTTCTACGATGGTTAGTCTACAACTCGGGCATCATACGCCCCGTTCACACGGAGAATGTCGAATCCGATTTTTTGTAAGATCCGGGACAGTGGCAACAGTATTTCAATGACAGAGTTCACACGAGCATTCGGTTTTAATATCCGACAAAAAACCGAATCTCACTGAAGTTGACATCCGATGTGCGAGCAGAAACCGTTCCGACCGTTTAAGATCCGGTTTGATGGCGTAGCGCATTCAATACATGCGTTCATACGATACACGCAGGGGTTGTTTTAACCCATTAACGACCCACTACAGGGTCGGGTCTCCTCTCACAATGAGAGGGATGTAGGCCTTAGTCCACCGCGCTGGCCTACTGCGGGTTGGTGGACTTCACATGCCTTTGAGAACATTTTTTTTTTGTGAACTCTCAGGCATGCAGGTTTCCTCACGATGTTTTCCTTCACCGTAACAGCAGGTGATATTTAATTTTATAAAGCGCACATAACATTTTTTACAAAGTCATTGGTGCATGCCACTGGGATTCGAACCCGGACCCCTCGATTCGAGGTCGAATTCTAAGCCGCTGGGCTATCACCGCTGTCACGCAGGGGTAGATTCGGTTATTTGTCGGATCTTGAAACCGAACGTCGGGTCGCACGTGCTTAAGCGGTGAGGAACTGTGCGCGCTCTTGCGTTCTCACGGGATCTATACGAGGCTGTCGGACACGACAATGCAAGGTGTGCCGTGTGAATACAACATTCGGTTTCTCCAGATCCGATTAAAATACGATTCGCGAAAACGTGGCTCCGTGTGAACCTAGGGTTACTCTTTAGGTCTGAATCTATTAATCTACACGGTTGGCTTAATTTTGAGGCGTCTTAGGCCTTTTGTCTTCTGACGACTAAGGTTACCCGAGGAATGACTCGAGTAACCTTAGTCGTAGACTACGATGGTTGGTCTACGACTCAGGCATCTTACTCTTGAGGTCTGAGTCTATTAATCTACATGGTTGCCTTACGTTTGCTGTATCTTAGGCCTTTTGTCGTCTGAGGACTAAGGTTACCCGATGATTGACTCGAGTCTATCTACGATGGTTGGTCTACGACTCGGGCATCTTACTCTTGAGGTCTGAGTCTATTAATCTACATGGTTGCCTTACGTTTGCTGTATCTTAGGCCTTTTGTCGTCTGAGGACTAAGGTTACCCGAGGATTGACTCGAGTCTATCTACGATGGTTGGTCTACGACTCGGGCACCTTACTCTTGAGGTCTGAGTCTATTAATCTACACGGTTGCCTTACGTTTGCTGTATCTTAGGCCTTTTGTCGTCTGAGGACTAAGGTTACCCGATGATTGACTCGAGTCTATCTACGATGGTTGGTCTACGACTCGGGCATCTTACTCTTGAGGTCTGAGTCTATTAATCTACACGGTTGGCTTACGTTTGCTGTATCTTAGGCCTTTTGTCGTCTGAGGACTAAGGTTACTCGAATGACTCGAGTCTATCTACGATGGTTGGTCTACGACTCAGGCATCTTACTCTTGAGGTCTGAGTCTATTAATCTACACGGTTGGCTTACGTTCGCTGTATCTTAGGCCTTTTGTCTTCTGACGACTAAGGATACCCGAGATTGACTCGTGTCCATCTACGACCCACCACACACGTTCCGTTTCGTCTGTACGATAAAACTGTACAGATTAGTCGTACGTGCCACACGTCGAAGAATCGTGAGACCTGTACAGTTTTATCGCACACACGTTTCGATTATGGGTGCAGTTTGATTTCTCGTAACGTGTGTGGTAGGCGTTAGATGGTTGGTGTATCGGCATCTTAATCTCTACTCCCGAGTGTATCTACGAGTATGTACAATGTACGCGGGTGGCTTATGTCTGCGGCATCTTACACTGGCTGCAGTCCTCCATGCCGTCGCTGAACTCCTCTATCTGGAGCGTCATCTCGAAGAAGTTGTATTTCTCGTGCACCAGCCGGGTCGCCTCCTCTAGGACCTTCTGGGGACTCACGCCGCTGCCTGCAATTATATGTAATAATAATTATAAATAAGCGGTGATAGCCCAGTGGCTTAGAATTCGACCTCGAATCGAGGGGTCCGGGTTCGAATCCCAGTGGCACGCACCAATGACTTTGTGATAAAAGTTATGTGCGATTTATGAAATTAAATATCACCTGCTGTTACGGTGAAGGAAAACATCGTGAGGAAACCTGCATGCCTGAGAGTTCACAAAAAAAAAATGTTCTCAAAGCCATGTGAAGACCACCAACCCGCAGTAGGCCAGCGTGGTGGACGGCGGTCTACATCCTTCTCATTGTGAGAGGAGACCCGACCCTGTAGTGGGTCATTAATGGGTACTGACAATAATTATAAATAACAAATAACGTTTCACACTCGTAGCCCCACACTAGGATTCCCTGTGTCGTGGGCGCCACACACACATACAAGACAAGAACACACACTCAGACCAGAAACAGACATTTAAACTCATTTGAACTCTGCTCCGCTGGGAATCGAACCCAGGACCCTCCGAACAGCACCGGTGTCTTAACCACTGCGCCACCGGTCGTTTGCCTGTTATGGTTTGACGTTTCAAAGTTCAAAGATTGATTAATGAAACCCAGCCACTAGCTATGTGAAAAGAGTGAAAATTCGTACATTTTTTGCACATTTTTTTGGTTAAGATTAAATTATGAAACAACATTAATTTCTTTGGTTGCTGCAATATATTTGTACAATAAAGAGGGACTAAGGCAAAGTCTATATTGTACTGTTTATAAACACTCTACCTGTCCAATAAACAGGCACAATAGTTAAACAACGGGCACGAGAGTCACATGTGACTCACGGGACAGCGAAGTGGTCGAGTATACTCACGTATGGCTAGATGCGCGGAGAGAGCGGTCTTGTCGAGGGACAGCGCCCACATGCGCAGGTTGTGTATCCGCACCACGCCCGGCAGCGACAGGAACGTGTTGGCCACGTCCTGGGAATATAGCATATACTATATATATTATATATATATACATAAAGCGGTGATAGCCCAGTGGCTTAGAATACGACCTCGAATCGAGGGGTCCGGGTTCGAATCCCGGTGGCACGCACCGATGACTTTGTAAGAAAGTTATGTGCGCTTTATAAAATAAAATATCACCTGCTGTTACGGTGAAGGAAAACATCGTGAGGAAACCTGCATGCCTGAGAGTTCACAAAAAAAATGTTCTCACGCGGCATGTTCCCCCAGCAACGGGCAGTAGTGGTGCGTGGTGGACGGCGGCCTACATCCCTCTCATTGTGAGAGGAGACCCGACCCGCCAGTGGGTCATTAATGGGTTACTGATATACTCACACATACACATACTTTCCAAATTGGATAACTTTGAATCACAGTCCAAAGAAAAAAATTGGAGTTTTATTGTAAAATGATTATAAAGCCATTATGCGCCATTGATAAGATGAAATGACCAGTATCCATAGTTTCCGAGTCGATAAATTTCAAAATGAACAATGTTTAACTAGAGTAGACTGTACCTGACCTGAGTAGACAGTACCTGGGGCCTGATTCTGTTACGTCCCAAAAGATTTGTGTCATCAAACCGTGCGTCATTTCATGAACTCGGCACGACAAGGAACCTTAATGTCTATTCTATAAGGCACACAATAGATTGCACGATATTTGACTTTAAGCCTTTTGTGACTTTTTATCACGGGTAAGACACGACATTGCCGCGATACGAGTGTGACTGGTCATACAGAATCCGGCCCCTGGGCGACCGCTAGTGGCGAACTAAATGCCCGCTTCCATGCGTCAGGGGGCACGTTAAGCCGTCGGTCCCGGTCGCTATCGATGATTTAGCAGTCGTTAAACCTTGTCGGAGGCCCTATGGGCGGTCTGGCGAATCCAACACGGGTTCGCCACGAGACCGGGTCCCCCAATCCGCATCGGAGCAGCGTGGAGTATAATATATTGTATCAGGCGTTACTTTGCGGAAATCCATTGTTATTCAAGTTGTATTTATATTTGTTTGCAACAATCCGCACACGTGGAACTTGTTTTGGTATGGACCCACCACCCTCCCTTATCTCTCTGAGTAGGTGTATACCATCACTACTTATTCCAATAGTACACGACACGTGTTTCGCCCCAAAACGGAGCATCATCAGGTGATGTGGACTCTACAACGGTCAGCAACCAACCGTTGTAGAGTCCACATCACAAGTTGTTATGGTATACACCTACTCAGAGAGATAAGGGAGGGTGGTGGGTCCATACCAAAACAAGTTCCACGTGTGCGGATTGTTGCAAACAAATATAAATACAACTTGAATAGCGTGGAGTATGGTCCGCGCCCAGCAGTGGGGTGGGTAGGTGGGCAGGTCACCTGGAAGTCGAGGCCCCGGGGCGAGCCCTCCATGAGCACCAGCAGCGTGTCCCTGATGATGTTGCAGGTGGTGATGAGCACCAGCACCGAGAACAGGAACGTGCAGATGGGGTCCACCAGGCTCCACTCCGGCTGCAGAACGATGCAAATCTTGCATTTAACGCTTCATAACGCTTCACACTCACAGCCCCACACTAGGATTCCCTGTGTCGTGGGCGCCATGGACACACACAAGACAACAACACACACACCCAGACCAGAAACAGAAATTTACTCATCATTCAAATCTCTTCTCCGCTGGGAATCGAGCCCAGGACCCTCCGCGTAGCGCACTGGCGTCTTTACCAACTGAGCCACTCGGGTTGTCGAATAGTTTTCAACATTATTTACAACAAAATAATAATATTCATGTATGCGCAGGTGGCATGGCCTTATTACTAACTAGAGTGTGAGCGCGGCTTCGCCCGCTTGGATTTTAGAACTTGGTACAATGAAGGGTAAAACGTAATAACGGTTATTGTGACTAAACTATGATAGTTAGATATGTGCTCTCGCGGACTTTTTTGTAGATCTTAATAACTCCTACAAACCCGTAGTACATCATTATGTTCTATTGTCAATAGTTTTTGCAGCGCAAACATACATAGGTTTTCGATTCAATTTTCTTACGAATCCCTATTTTATTTTTTAATAAAATATAGCCTATAACCTTCCTCTATAAATGGACTCCCAACACTGAAAGAATTTTTGGAATCGATCCAGTAGTTCCTGAGATTAGCGCGTTCAAACAAACGGACTCTTCAGCTTTATAATATTATTAGTATAGATTTTTTAGGTGGTATAGCCATCGTGGCTCATTGGAGTGTACCTGCCAGACTCTTAAAGAGTCGTGACGCTGCATAGTCTGGTGACTGTGCTTTAGTATGGACGCACCTTCTTCCCAAACGACCTGGAAGCATATGACGCACCTTCCTCGTCAGATCCTAAAACGTCCCTGCCACAGGACACTGAGCTGTAGGTTTATGACGCACCTTCTTCATCAGATCCCAAACCACAAGGAAGCATATGACGCACCTTCCTCGTCAGATCCTAAACGTCCCTGCCACAGGACACTGAGCTGTAGGTTTATGACGCACCTTCTTCATCAGATCCCAAACCACAAGGAAGCATATGACGCACCTTCCTCGTCAGATCCTAAACGTCCCTGCCACAGGACACTGAGCTGTAGGTTTATGACGCACCTTCTTCATCAGATCCCAAACCACAAGGAAGCATATGACGCACCTTCCTCGTCAGATCCTAAACGTCCCTGCCACAGGACACTGAGCTGTAGGTTTATGACGCACCTTCTTCATCAGATCCCAAACCACAAGGATGCATATGACGCACCTTCCTCGTCAGATCCTAAACGTCCCTGCCACAGGACACTGAGCTGTAAGTTTATGACGCACCTCTATATCAGACCCCGCACGTCCCTCGCACGGGACACCCACCTGGAAGTATATGACGATGGCGGCGACGAGCACGCCGAAGCTCTGCAGGAAGTCCCCGAGCACGTGTATGAAGGCGGCGCGCACGTTGATGTTCTCCGCGCGGCCGTGCTGCTGCGGCTGCTGCTGGGAGGACGCGCTCTCCGCGTCCGACTCCGCGCGTTCCTTCTGTGGGACAACGTTTGGTGAATCAGTACGGATATAGACTACATCGCGATGGTCCACGGGTTCGTTGTCCCAGTGTGGATGGTGGACTTCACACGCCTTTGGTAACGCTACGGAGAATAGGCATGATGACTAATTTTCAAAAACTCTTCTATGATGATCATAAGTTTCTATTATTATGTCTAGAATATATCATATTTTTTCTAGAAAATTAAGGTTTTTGTGCAATAAAAGTACATTTAAATTTTAAGTTTCAAATTCATTCCAAAACGCTCGCCGGTGTCGTGGCGTCTGTCATTACGTCACGGCTCAGTAAAAAATGCAGAGAAAATTAACTATTGAAACTATGTGAAAATTTTTTGCGAAAATTTGGGAAATAAAAGCGCGCAGACTCGTAATTGCATACAAATTGGAAGTGAAAAACTGATCTTCTATTGTTTTCGCGGGCTCGCCGCTTCGCGCGCATTTGTTCCTTTTTTAAATAAAATACTTATGTCGAATGCGCGCGCCTTCATTCAGCCAGTGTCCTTTAATTAAAATAATAAGAATTTAAACATAAAATTTCTAAATTTTAATTGACAAATAATAAAGAAAAATATTGCGTCGCCAACAATATCTTCGGATTGCAATTTTTCTAATTATCCAGTTTATACAATGAATTACCTTGTTATTCAGAACAGGATTGCTGCCGCCGTGCGAATGTCCGTGGCCGCCGCCGCCGTGGCTGTGTCCGTGCTGGTGGAGCGTCAGGCCCATACTGAGAACAAATGGCACAATTATTGATTACAACGCCATCTAGTAAGCGTAGCATACGTTTGGTACAAGGTCCGAATGGTCTGTGATGGTATTTAAACACAATGTGAACCCAAACTACAAGCTCAAAAGTCACACAGTATTGTTCTCCGTGACAATGTCCAGAATAATGAAATCGTTAGAAGAACGAAAACGGGGTTGCCCTTTCCAGGACTTCTTCGTTCACTTTAATACTTTATCATTGCGGAATACGTGATTTGTAGCAAGCACTATCCGGATATAGCGGTGATAGCCCAGTGGCTTAAAATTCGACCTCGAATCGAGGGGTCCGGGTTCGAATCCCAGTGGCACGCACCAATGACTTTGTTAAAAAAAAGTTATGTGCGCTTTATAAAAATTAAACATCACCTGCTGTTACGGTGAAGGAAAACATCGTGAGGAAACCTGCATGCCTGAGAGCTCAGAAAAAAAAGTTCTTAAACGCATGTGAAGTCCACTAACTCGCACTAGGCCAGCGTGGCCACGACGGCCTACATCCCTCTCATTGTGTCAGGAGACCCGACCCTGTAGTGGGTCATTAATGGGTTACTGACTATCCGGATTTAGAAGATTAACAGTAGCCCACCCTCAGATCCAGAGGATGTCAGTTAGTCAGTTGTCATTATATTGTCACGTCACATTGTCATTTGACAACATCCGGCGCGGGTTGGCCAGTAGCCCGTTCCTCCACTGATCCGCATTGGAACAGCGTGATAGAATATGTTCCCCGGTCATAAAAGGGTTGCGCCCACTCACACGAGGTTGACGGCCACGCCCACACGCCCGTCGCCGCCCAGATCGGCAGCACCGACCAATGGCGTAACTAAACCATCCGGGGCCCGTGGTAAATTCATTGGATGGAGTCCTCAGTACTTTCTTTCTTTTTCTATAACTATAAATACAACGCCGCGGGAGAGCTATATTGTGTAGTCCGTAACCGCACTTTCAAGACAAAGTTTGGTCTAGCAAGTCATATCAGGGCTCACGCTAGACAATAGTTAAACCATACTGCCGGGGTCGCCGTCATCGAAATCGATGAGGAGGACTATATATATATACTTTCTTAATTTCTTTTAGATTTTAACTTTTGGGGCTACTTCTGGGCCCGCGGTCCGCGGCCTCTCGGTCCGGGGGCCCTTGAGCCCCGGGGCCCCTGCCACCCTACAGTCACGCCACTGGCACCGACAGTAGTCACACTCACACGAGGTTGACGGCCACGCCCACCGCGGAGGTGACCAGCATGGCGGTGGCGTCGATCTCGAACTGGCCGTAGACGACGCGCTGCACCGCCATGTACACCAGCACGCCCGTCACCACCCAGATCAGCAGCACCGACGTCAGCGCGCCGATCACCTCCGCCCGGTACCAGCCGAACGGCATCCTGGAAGCGAACCGTCAATATTGCTCTCAGAGGCGGCTAAATGAATGAATGAATACGAATACCACGAGGAATACAGAAGGATACAAGCTTCCCGCCCAGTCTATATGGAGAAGAAGGCACAAATTCTAATATTTTATAGTAAAATGCGTGAAATTCATCAAAAAACACGCTACGCTACTATAAGCATGAGTAGGTACATTAATATGCACACAGATCGCTCGTTCCCAGTGGGCACTTTGGGCAAGTGCCCAGGGCCCCGCGATCGATCAAACACAAAGTACCTAGTTCCTGTCAGATCACCAAACCATACCAATAGTTTTTACCAAAAAACTTATTTAATTCGAAGAAATCGAACCTTAATTACTGACTTCAACAGGGCCCAGTATTGCCCAGGGCCGCCAATAGGTTAAAGGCGGCCCTGTGCACACATAAACAAACATAACGTGTAGATACATTATGATAGGTGTCAAATTCAAATTCAATAAATTACGGTCAAATTTCAATAATCTTCTTGGCGATCTCTAGTTTTATTAAATGGACATAAGTCAGAAAAGTCATTGGCGATTTGAATCTGAATCAATTAAGACTAAAATCTTGTCCACCAGTGATGAATTGACAAAAGTATTACTGCATTGTATTTCTTATACAGACATGTCAAGTCGTTATGACAGCACACTATATTACAGCTTACCACAATCGGTTCAAACAGGATTTCAAACAGGACCAAAATTGACATTATTTAGTGGAAGCAGAGATGCGTCCATACTTCTGCACTTCTGTACTTCTGTACCATACTTCTGTACTTACCGCCTCGTAGCCGGCCTACTGGCCACCCACAGCGAGAACAGCGATATCATGAAACTGGCGAAGTCTGTCAGTAAATGCGCTGCGTCTGTCGCTATCGCCAGACTGTTTGATAGGTAGCCACCTGGAAACACACAGAAAGAAGTTTATTTGTTTGTTTATCCATCTGATTTTATCAGACGACAAAGCCACATCACGGTCTTAATGATTTCAGTATTAAAACTGAATGGCAAACTCGTAAACAGTAATAATGATGATCACTCATGACG
Source organism: Erynnis tages (assembly GCA_905147235.1). Taxonomy (NCBI): domain Eukaryota; kingdom Metazoa; phylum Arthropoda; class Insecta; order Lepidoptera; family Hesperiidae; genus Erynnis; species Erynnis tages. The sequence goes on along the minus strand of LR990073.1, from coordinate 13,545,765 downwards.
TTTCAATATCACACTGTCAGTTGCGGATAGAAATTCAACAATTTTGGTTGCCAATATATTGTTTTTTAAATATTGCTTTATGATGACAGATGGTTCCTGGTAACCAACTTTAATGGGGCAACCATACCCGACGGTACGGTGATGAAACCAGCCACTAATGATCAAATTAAACATATAGCTAAGAATTTTTGAATGCCAATAAACAAGTTAATCAAAAAATAAAAATATATGAGAGTTAAATGGAGTTGGGTAGTTCTGAACTTCAACTTAAAACTCAATTTTATTTTCGTATAAAAAGTGTTATATCAAATACTGCCTTTTATCAATAAAATCAAATAGGTTGTAACTTTCTTGAGAGTTCTGAGATTTACATCTGTCAAGAATGACATTTACGAATAACCTATTGAATGTCCAGACACAATAGTTAAACAATAGCAGTCGGACCACCAGTGGTTCGATGCAAATTAATAGTTTAATATTAAATTTGAAGGGGTAAAATTTAAGAATAAGGCATCCTTACCAACAATTTCTCCTATCATAAATATGACGCACAGTATACTGGCAATTATAAGTTTTCTCCGCGCCTTTTTGTCTATTTCTTCATTCCTCGATCTGTGACAATGCCCTGAAAATAAAAACAGCTTAAGTCAAACTTTCTAACAAAACTTATAATCCTATAAACCTTGGAGGTTCGGGATCTATGATGCCAAGGACACCCGCACTCTGAGGGTCTGCGCAGACGCACCACAACCACACCACAACCGCAACCACACCACAACCACACCACGTGGTCGGGTGTCAAATAGTATGAAAACTGTCACTTCCATTCACACGACCGACATTTACCGACGTGTGCTATTCATATGAGACCATAAACTGACTGCATTTTGTCACGTGGTTGTGGTGTGGTTGTGGCCCGTCTGCGCAGACCCTGAGGCGTTTCTGACTTCCAACACATCTGTTATTACTTCGGTGTTAAGAAATTACAAAACTTGTCTATGTCGTTCATAGATGCTTTTAGCGTTATGAAACAGCAATGACAATGAATCTGTAATACGACCTCAAAGTATAGGCACGTGAGACGTCGCTTACATGCATAAGTGAAGTTTAATTCCTTGGTAACAGGAAGCTTCTGTGTTTTAATCGAGACAATTTGATATGCATGTCTTAAAAGGCTTGCTATGGCGGGCACGCACTGTTATTGCATCATCGTCGTTTAATAGTGTTGTGTGTCAACTATATGCTGTGTTAGAAATTTAGACACCTCAGTTTTGATTTCAGCAAATGATTCCAACCTAAATCCTTTCTAAAAGGTTCACTCAAAGACTTATCACCAGACAGAATATCCCAGAGAAATGTAAAAGCGGCCCAACGTTTTAACTTTTTTAAAATTAAAAATAGACCAGTCTTTAAGACCACAATAAAGTTCCATTTTCCACAACGGTTTCTATGGACCAGGGTTATATCTCAAAACAATTGGTCGAGGTATGAACACTTAACTTCTTACTTTACAGGTGCTGCCATGTCGTTCTGTAAATACTTCAGTAAAAATTCAAAGCCATCGCAGGGCTATCAACAAACCTTCCTACTTCCTAATCAAGTTCACATCTCCCATCCTAGTTTCAATGGTTCAAATACTCGCGTCAGTGGTGATCTTGGTGATTGCACATCAACTGCATGATACCCTTTCGACAGCTGAGTTCTATTCGTTCGCTGCAATTCGAAGCCGAAATCTCTATAAAACAGTGGAGATGCTGCCATGTCGTACTAAATACGAAACGGTGGTCGTTTGGTGACTTACTCTTAGATCTTAAACTCTCAGATGCTGCCATATCGTCCTGCAAATCCTTCAGGGTAGCCGCTGCAGGTTCATCAACAATCCTGGGTGTCATATCGTCCTAAAATCCTTTAGCGTGCCCATCGCTGGTAGACAAACCTGAGTCTGACTTTTAAAGGCTTTTAAAGGTTGACTCACTCTCCGCTTCGCTGATGCTGCCATGGCGCTGCTCGTCCCCGTCGGCCGCGGTCTCGATGACCGCACAGCAGCCGGTGGACGGGTTGCCGTGTACGCAGAATATGACACGCCGCCCCCGCGCCGGGCTCTCTGTGCCGTACGACGCCTTCCCATCTTTGAACCTGGACGATGAAGTTAGAGGCATGAGTGTAAAGCAAGGATTACAGGTGTAACATTTATTTAAATAGCTATAATAGGTCCAGAGGGCAATGGAGAGAGCTATGCTTGGTATTTCTCTACGAGACAGAATCGGAAATGATGAAATCCGTAGAAGAACAAAGGTGACCGACATAGCTCTCAAAGTTTGCAAATTAAAGTGGCAATGGGCTGGCCACATCGTTCGCAGGACTGACAACCGATGGGGAAAAAAGGTCCTCGAATGGCGACCACGTCTAGGCAAAAGGAGCACAGGCCGCCCTCCGACCAGGTGGACTGATGACCTGAAGAAGACAGCGGGAAACCGTTGGATTCAGAGGGCCCAGGACCGGGCGGAGTGGCGTCGATTAGGGGAGGCCCATGTCCAGCAGTGGACTACTAAGGGCTGAAAGGAAGGAAGGAAGGAAGGAAGGAATAGGTCCAAACAGGCAGACGGGTCGTCTATTGGGAAATGGTCAGCTTTGTCTATTGACACGAGCAATGACAAATGAGTTGCCTGTTCGTTACCGGGTTGGGAAGAGCTCGTTTACACCCTTTTTCAAGAACGCCATTTGTATTGTTTTGAATATAATATATAGCAGAGAACAGTCGATTTGAGCAAGCGATCTCATGTTAAACCTACTGACAAACGGTAACGGAAGATAGCATCTTATAGCTGGCATCTTACAACGGTAAATGATCACGGTAAGCTTAAGGTTTCCAAGGTGACACATAAGTTAAGAATTCGTGTACAGGTGAGTATATGAATGGCACGATGATAAATTCTATTCATAAGTGACGGACGAGTGTTATTTACAATCATAAACTATCACAGAACGTGGTATTGCCAAGTGGTTCGTTTCTCGTAGGTAAACGTAAATTGCTAGCCTCAACCACAAATACCGTCGAGCTGTTATTGTTTCGCAACAGTCTGTAACAATCACCATCAGCGAAATAACGCACTTAGGTGCTCGCTATGAAAACACAGCGACATTACCGCGAGGTAACTAGGTATTGGTTATTATCTTTTGCGTTAAACGAAGTCGCGCTTCGTTTCAAATCTCATATTATGATCGTCGTACGAATCTATAGAACGACGGATTCACACGTAACGCTACCCACACGCAAAACTGTCGTGTGTCAAGTTGTTGTTGTTAGTAACCCATTAATGACCCACTACAGGGTCGGGTCTCCTTCTCGCAATGAGAGGGATGTAGGCCCCCGTCCACCACGCTGGCCTACTGCGGGTTGGTGGACTTCACATACCTTTGAGAACATTTTTTAGATAACTACATTTGATTGGGGAGGTATAGTCGTTATGGTCGTTTGGGGAGGTTAGACGGAATCATCTGTCTTCGTGTTTAGGAACACACACAGCGACGTGACGTAACTGCATGTGAGGCTGGATAAGGGTTGGTTAGCAGCTATTGCTAATAATCGTTACCATTTAATAATATTCCAGACATTTTAACCCACTATTGGAAATTATTGCATAAACCTCATTCTAACACTTCGCTGATTTAAATATGAGGACAATTGCATAGACTTTTTATGATGAGTTTTTACTTTAAGATGTTTTGTTTTGACCCCGGTTAGAAGGCTCTTGGTGTAATTAGGTTGGACTTTTTAGGAGAAATCCATGATTTTTAAACTCAACCAAATTAATAATGAAGAACAATTAACTGTTTCCTTTTTATTTTTTATATCATCGTTTTCTATTCTATCATTATCACTGACGTCGCCAGTACCTTACTAAAGAAATTATAAAATAAGTAGGTACTAAAGATTTATAGACGGTTTTTGACGATGATACCTTATCGATAGCTTATCAAGCGTCACGTGTACGGTAGTTGAAATCGAAATATGTAGCACTCGGAGGTTTATTGACCTTTCAGTATTTCATAAGCTTTTGCAGATGTTGCAGTCAGAAGGTCAAACGGTCAACATTTTTGACTTCAAAAATCTGACAAACTAAGATTTAACGTTGCACACAACAAAACTACTTTAAGTTGATTTTTTCAGTCAAAAAAGTCAGTTTTAGTTGGGGACGTTTTGATAAACAATAGTAGTGCCGAGTTCACACACAATCGATTTAACAACGTTAAAGACAGATTAAACAATTGTATTGATCTTTTGATCATGATCATATCAAAGCAATGAACAACAGTTGGCGATTCGATCTACAAGCGATTAATTATTTAATTACTGCTTTACTTAGTAGGTAATTTCGATAATGATAATCAATGGCTCGTGTCATTATGGAACGGGAGATCACCCATTGCCAAACTTTTAATGCAGGTTTCTTTACGGTGTCTTCCTTTGCGTTTACAGACGACAACTTTAACGTAAAATACCCATAACATAGAAAAAACTGGACATTTCAATAAGATAACGAATTCATAGCGACTGAACCTCACTGCTATTTTCCCTAATCTACCTTTTTAATAATATTTCCTATCTACTATTTATTGTTATATCATAAGAAGCATATTTTACAAGGTTAGGTCATTATTATCATAAGGTACAATTATAGTATTTTTTTAAACGAAACCAATGATAACAATCCAGTACAAACTTGAGAATCATAGTTACCTATAACATTTAATATTTGTTGTACTAAAACAAGCGATAAACAAATTCAATGGCAGTAAAATTACCATTATATTATTCATTATGTGTGACGAATATTTTTATTAATTGCTAGCACTAATTTATTGTAATTTTCGTATTCAAAGTACAATTCAAATTTATTCGGATTTAAACAAACAAATAAATGTTTGTGTCGCACGGGGTCTTCTTATAAAATATCGAAGGTCTGAAGCTAGCTGTGCACGCGGCTTTGCTCGCTTGTAATTCAGGACAGGGCTTGTTAACGATACCAAATTCACACTATAAATATCGTTAAATAACGTTATTTTCATAAAGTTATAATTTTAACGGTAGCAGGGGTAACGGTAGTTACCCTTGTTACCGTTAAAAGTATCGATAACAATTAACGTTAAAAGTATCGATACTTTTTTCGTTACTTAAAGCGCTGTTGCCAAACCGACGCGGCGGCGCGCGCGATGCCCCGCCGGCGCCTCACGCCGCGCGGGCCGGCCGGCCGGCGGAAAGGCAACGTCGCATCAGCTGATCAGCCAGTAGATAGATGCAAACAAACGATTTGGTTTCGCAAACGCGTGCGTCGTGTTCGGTGGCAAGTTTGGTTGATATTATTATAGTTGATTTACAGTCAAAAATTACGAAAAAAGAAAACAAATATGGGCCGTAAGAAGAAGAATACAGTGAACCGATATTTTGATATAGACGATAATAAGAAGACGTCTACTTGTTTAATATTAATGATGTAATATAATAATTAAAGCTGTAGCAAACCATATGTATTCGGTACTGAGTAACGGGTGCGCCATAAAGTACCGAGTAACGAAACGTTACTCACGAATGCATTTCGTTATTCGCATTTTTCGTATATTTCGTTTTAGTTTGCACAAGTACCGTTGATGCATATGTTAAAAAGTTTCCTGATTGTGAGTTTAACGCATTTTAATTTTAATTATTAATATTTAAATTATTAATTTTTTTTATTATTAAAATTTTTACTAAAAATGTACAAAATTGAAAATAGTAAATCTATTTCAAATTCAGTAGATTTCGTCTACAGTTTACTCGTAGTTCTAATCTTTACCTATTAAATAAGATTAACTTATGCGCGAGTCTGGTTCAAAATACGGTACAGAAAATAAATGCCTCTTACGCAGCTAAATAAGTAGCGTGTGTTTTTTAATGACATATCATAAATAACGAGTCGTCAGTCCGTCAGTAACCCATTAATGACCCACTACACTTTCCTTCACCGTAACAGCAGGTGATATTTAATTTTATAAATCGCACATAACTTTTTTACAAAGTCATTGGTGCGTGCCACTGGGATTCGAACCCGGACCCCTCGATTCGAGGTCGAATTCTAAGCCACTGGTACCAAGTAACGAGTACTAATTGTCAAAGTAACGAATACATACGGATTCGCTTTTTTTCGTTACTTTTACACCTCTAATAATAATTGATGATATTTTGTACTTGCGAAGCAAGTGTTTTTTCCAATTAAAAAAATGATATTACTCAGAAAGTTTATTAATTAGGGTTGGACTTAGTATCTCTTAGCACGAATTTGGAGGTGAAACATATTGTAGTTGATAGAGCTTTAGTCCACGATTATAATGCTACCACTCTTACTACAAGGTAATGCACCGTTTTCAAGAAAATAACGAAAAAAAATTCTAACCTGAAACGGGTAAATTACGTAAATAAAACACTAATTAGCGCTGGCATGGCGGCGGGAGGCTAAAAAGTTGGTTAGGTTAGGTTAGAACAGTTAAAACAACGCCAGAACCGAATTGTAGGCGTTTTCTCCTCTCTACCTTCAAATCACAGGATGTATGACATTTTATGTTTTCTTTCTAATCCAAAAAAAATCCAATTATTAAAAATTGATGCATCTCTTTTTTGGTCTCCTTCTTATCCCCCTTTTTTGGGTTCCCTAAACCGCCCCATCCCCTAAAATGGTAAAGTTTTAAGTTAGGTTATAATGCTTTTTTCTCCGGAACTGTGAATTACCTTGTAATGGGAGTTGTATCAGGGGTGAGGGGGCACTCCCCTCTCCCCCTTCCCCCCTCTCCCTTCCTCCCCTCGTGCTAAGGGATACTAATTTTTAGACTAAAAAGGCTAGAACCTAGAAATGACTGACTAGCGCGCATTGACTCAAATCTGCGCGCATCGAAAAATAACGAAAGAAAGAGATAGAATAAAATAACGTTACTATAACGATACTTGTAGTATGCATTTGGTATCGTTAACAAGCCCAGGCAATGGTAACATTATCACTTACCGATAAAATTATCGAAAATGTTAGGTCAGTTTAACGGTAAAAGGCCATCCAAGGTATCGTTACCAAGCATAACGTTACCTTTGCCATTAACGTTATCTTCGTCTGGCGAAAGTAACGATACCTGAATTTTAACGTTATTCAAAGCCCTGATTCAGGATAATACTCGTATTATATATGTATATATATACCTTAACTAAAGGAAAAATTATGACATTCTAATTAAACTAAACACAAGGAAAATACAAAGCCTTCGTTAAGGGACGGCGATTTCGCATTTCCATAGTTACAAACAACGTTCAACCTTGTCGTCGTTTAGGTATATTAAATTAAGTAACAGTCTAATGGGAACATAAACCAATAAATTTTGCTTCATCGTCTAGTTCAATAATCAACGCTCCTCCACCATTTTTAATGAGGGTATATTTATTACAATACTAGACTTTACCCGCGACTTCGTCCTCGATTCGATTCGATTTTTTGAACTTAGTCCAGAGGGATAAAAAGTATCCGTTATTTTAATCCTAGTTATAAACTACGTGCATACCAAATCTGTTCAGCCGTTTTTGCTTGTGAGCAAGCGGCAATATTTGTGTGTTGTGTGGAACTGTGGACACACACTGAGACACTCGCACATGTCAATCTACTAATCGACCAATTAATCAAGTAATTGGTGTCGGTAATCGAACGACCAATTAAGACGATCATTTTGTATCACATCACTTACCTCTAAGCAACTACTTTGCATATCAGTATAGGACCTTGGAGGGACGTTCATTTTACGATTAGACGTACTTCACACGTCCCAAAACGAAACAAGACATGAAGAACATGAAGAAACTATTTCGCGCCAGTAGTTTCTCCACCTACAAGATTCTCAGTACTACTGTCATTCAGCTCAATAATGTACGGCGCTCATCGATAAACCAAAGTATAATAAATTAGTATTATCCATATCGATTGCTCTTGAAGCGTGTTACGTGCAATAACATAGTAACTTTATCAATTACCTACTAACATTAATATTTATGCGTGTTACAATGTATGCTTTGCCCGTGGCCCTAGTATCTATTTTGTAGTATCTTTTACCCGCGACTTCGTCCGCATGGACCCAAGAATTTGATGAAGAATCTGTCTCCCTTCAAGCGGTGATAGCTCAGTGGCTAAGAATTCGGCCTCTTACTCGAGGGCTCCGGGTTCGAATCCCAGTGGCACGCACCAATGACTTTGTAAAAAAGTTATGTATGTGCGCTTTATAAAATTAAATATCACCTGCTGTTACGGTGAAGGAAAACATCGTGAGGCAACTTGCATGCCTGAGAGATCACAAAAAATTTGTTCTCAATCGGTATGTGAAGTCCACCAACCCGCAGTAGGCCAGCGTGGTGGACTAAGGCCTAAATCCCGGAGAGATCCGAGGAGACCCGATCCTGTAGTGGGTCATTAATGGATTACTGACATGACTGTCTCCCTTGGGAACAAACTTGGGTGACAGATAGGAATAATCCAGATTACTGGCCAGTTTCGACAATGACGACGACAACAAGGACTTGTTACTAAATACACCTAGACCGGAAATCTTTTCAGAGAAGGATTTCCATGTTATATCTTTTATTCTATCTTTTATATTTGAATTCCAGATTATTCAAAGACACAGCAAATTGGACATGACGTGGCCTATGTACCTATCCATGGTGGTTAAAAGGCAGATATATTACTATTTAAGACACCAGAAATTATTTCGTCCACAGAATTTGTATGGTAAATTTTTTATAAACATAAATAATAAATATTAAACATACGGTGTCCGCCGCGACCTAGCTACGAAGGGAGCTCCATTGGGCTATCCCGAAGCATACACATATTAAAATGTTAAACGATACTTACGAAACAATTAAAAGTAAAAAAGAAATCGGTAACCAATCACGCCTACTTATTATTCGAGTCTCGTGAACGCGTCGTTCAAAATCATATCGAAGGTTTCTTGCCACGTGGACTCTCCTACGTAACTTTGACGTGTTGAATGCTTTAAGACGTTAGATTTATCTATCAGCCTTGGAAGTTCAATGCTGAACGGTCTTTGGACGCGAATGAAACGGTTTCCCGCTGCCCCCTTAAAAATGTCAGTAGACCGATTCTGTACTCCCTTTTCTAACCTGCAATGCTATACTTTCCTATTGCCGGAACGGATTTTAGACATTGTCTGTAGGCCATTAGTGACCCACTGCGGTCTCTTCTCCCAATGAGAAGGATGTAGGCCATAGTCCACCACGCCTAATGATGGTAAACTTCACACGCATTAAGAAACATTACAGAGACTCTCAGAGGAACACGTTCCTTTAACGTTACCGCAAGTTATATTTAAGTACAGACATTATCAAGCACAAATAGTGTTAAGTAACACTCACAGCAACAGCGGCTTCGTGTCTTCGGTCATTGTCACAGACACACAAGTTTCCAAAACTCCCAGAAGCACAGAATCACAGATCGAACTCCATATTCCAACACGGAAGGAGGTCTATGATGGAAATTCGAAAATTCAATTAGTCGAGTGCATCCCGACGCGTACTAATCGATTCTATCGTACATTCGTTATCTCGGCTATCGTCAGTCGGGCGCTCCTTAGCTTATAATTTGTAGATAAGATGCGCAAATACTACCACGACGGTAAATAGGGGGAGTATTACCGTGTTTGTGGTCACCGGACGTTCGTACGTAAAATTTAACCTATTTTTATAACGCTTTTTTAACTCCACTTGTTAGTCTATAAACTGATTATTCTCTGCCTTTCTCTGTTATAAACGGATTCGATGAAAAATGAAAAGTAAAAATATATCAATACGAATTTTGGAAAGTTGAAAGGTTGACTTTTCATATGATGGTAAAATTTGACACTGTCGAATTGATCAGATGATGTCGGGATATCCTCATCTTCATCATGTGCATTGAAAAAAAAATTGTAGCATTTCTTTCTGTCAACCTAAATTCTATAACTATCTAAATCTCTTCTACGCAAGAACTATTGAACTAATTTTGTTTCATCTCTCTACTAACTATACAGAGTTACCTGTAGCTTGTACATCGGAATAACACATCAAACACTTATCATTTCTCACTGAATCCGATTAAGGTCTAAGTAGAAAAAGTCACAAAAGCTAACGTAAGAATACAATACACTAACTTTTTCTACTGTAACCGAAAAAACTAAACAAAATTTTTCTAACAACGCATTTTAGGTAACTATGCAATTACTTAGAAAAGACGCCAATAATGACACCCGCTTAAGCACACTGCCTATTTGGTACTGTCAATCACATCAATAAGCAGAATTCCAAAACAAGCCTGCCTCATACACTACATATATTATTATAAAAATGGAGATGGTCATCAATAAAATAATGCTAAACCACGCACAACGTGAGTATACTCATATTATTATTTATGTATACGTAAAGAAAAAAGTTGTATCAAATAACTGAAGTTCAAGTAACACTTGGGAATGTATTTTCTTACAAGTTCGCGAGTATTGTAGTTAACCCATTAGTGGCCGGGTCTCCTCTCACAATGAGAGGGATGTAGGCCTCAGTCCACCACGCAGGCCTAATGCGGGTTGGTGGACTTCACATGCCTTCGATAACATTTAATAAAGTACTGACGAAAGTGCCAAGTACCACTTAAAAATTTAATTAAAATACGTTATAAATAATTCAAATACATAAATTATTTTATAATAATAAGTTAACACATAAATACTAAATGATAGACTTTTCTGCTTCAAGGCAAGTAACTATACATTGTTCGATTTAGATATACATATCTAAATCGAACGATTTGGTGATAGGTGTCAGTACTCAATGTTGTATTAGCGCCTATAAATTAAATTTGTTCTAGCAGATAACGCGCGATCGATTACTTCCATTGGTAAAGTTGTAGCTAATAATTATAATTTCCGGATTTGAAAATTCAATTAGAGTAGTTTCTAGCAGTTAGTGACCTAAACGAGATCCTAAATTTCTGCAATCAGAGACCTAACTCTAATTAATGGAATTGGACAGGGTAAAATCAGACCTGACTTGGCGATGAGACGACGGTCCGTGGCGCCAAATTTGAGGGGGCAACAACTTCCAAGACAAGATCTGGAGGCTCACGCTTCCAATGCCAAATTTTATTAAGTTGATGCTTCAATGTAATACTCTTGCCTGGAGCGTCAGTGCAGTGGCCTAATGCCAGTTCGTGTAACACACTGGAGACACAAGTCCTACACACCAGAATGAACGGGCTGCCTGCCCGTTCATTCTGGTGTGTATCCAATATACTTAACTGTTATCAGGCGCAGTGGCCCAGTTCCAAGCACTAATTACCCATTCTAGTAATGATTTATTTAATCAGTGCCCATTGTGCGTTGGGAATCATCAGAATATTGGGCATTGTTTTTTGTTGTTCATTTTAATGGACAGTGTCTTTATACACCTTGATTCATAATAAGTAAATGTTAAAATGTAAACCTAGGGGTTAACTGATTATAAAATGGTGTAAAAAGATTAAGTAAAAAAAATCATTAAAAAATACAAACAAGGTAAAACAATGCTGGCGTTTAATAAAACTCTTTCTTCCTATAATTACATTTTAAAATGAAGAAAAATAGATTCATAAGACAAATTAATCTTGTGATTTATAAGACATAAAGTAGAAGACCATTAATATCACGAGTGCCACCACTAAACACGACTAAGTCTCCATATACTACAGACAGTAACGTGAGGTGTATGTACGACATAATCACATCACCTACCAGGAAATCACATAGAACAGTATTATTAGCGTTATATCAGAGCTCAATCGTATGGCTCAGTTGGAGAGTACACTTGTTGTGAAACAGCCGTGCTGTGGTGTGTTATGCACCTGTTTGAGCAATTTGTCTCCAATTAGTTATGCCAGCAATCTATCATCTAGAATTCAGTTCATTTATTAGTCACATAAGTTATTAAGTGGATTTAATTCTTTGTTAAGAATTGATCTTTATTTTCACACATGACAATTAGTAGTAATACCTACCTATTATTATGCTTATTTTAGAATACTTCTGAAACTTATATTTTATTAATTTATAGAAATTTATGATTGTTTCTGTCAATCTTATAAGTATTTCATCAATTTATTTGAAATTTTATCAAGACATTTTCTACAAGGATGCCTGAATTTTTTTATTTACAAATCGGACTCTACTGGAACCCACTTCTTCTTCTTCTTCTTCTAAGTCGCTACACTCTTGATAGTGGTTGTGGTTCGTAGTTGGAAAGAGAAGAGAGCGCTGCTGCGCACTCTCTCATCGGGTCCCTTAGTCGCCTTTTACGACACCCATTGGAAGAGTTGGGTCCCCCTATTTTAAAACTGGGGATAGCAGCTACTGGATCCCCCAGCAGAGCAGATTTATTCATACTAATTATTCAGTGTGTCCGTTCATCAACTAACAATGTTTATAAGTTAAAGGCTTAAATAGATATAACATTATCCACCAACAAAAACCTGGCATACCTATTACTTTTTACAAGATAGGCAAATATAGTTAACATGCAATAAAATTTTATAAAACATGTGAAAAGGTAACAATAACATAAATACAGCTACTGATAATAAATAGATTTTCTTAATAAGAATACAACACATTTTTATCTTTTGTATGCAAACAAGAAATAACTACCTGATAGGTAACATCCTTTTGAAGCATCTTTATCTCCTAACACTTTATAAACAATCTAGAATACAGTTTTTGTTTACATTTTTTGTAAGGCAAAAATAAATATGTTAGGAATTAAATTGAAAAATATGTCATGTAACTCTAGGTAACCTAATTAAGTTAAAATTTGTATCCTTTGATTTTAAATTTTTAATCAATTTCTTTTTCAATCTAAATACTTAAATATAGGTATAAGTAATAAAAATATACCTATAAGTAGAAATTACTATTCTTTAATTTAAAATAATTTGCAACAATTTAGTTAAGTATTTATTTAATTCAAATCAACTTCAGAAATAATTGAATACTGAGCAAATATTTTGTAAATAATGAACGGTACAGCACGTTGAAACCAAACAATTTATACCATTTCTGTCGAAATAAAATAACAAGTGTTAGCGAACGCGAAATATTGAAATTCATTTATTTACTCACCCATTTAGTTTCGGTTGCGCTCCGTCTTCCATAATTTTATTTGTTATTAAACAGCCAGGAGTTTCAGACTTTTCCGTTACGTACTGAGCTTCAACATCCTCTAATATAGCAGCGCGGTCCGCATTCGTCTTGTTTAATTTGTCACTCGATAAACTTTTCGACCGATACCTCCCGTTTATAGGCGCTAGGCTTTTATCCGCGAACGCGGCACTCAAACCGTTTAACTTCGTATCATTTTGATAATTTTCGCTAATTATATTGGATGACATCTCGCGCCAAACAAATACAGCGCGGACGTCAACGAAATGTCAATCACAGCTTCGCCGCGGAGCAACTGACGTTGGCAGACAGAAACCAAACGTTTTCCCGGCGATCGCGCGACGAACAAAACAATGCTACTCGGCCGAGTTCACAACACCACGTTACTTTATTGTAAACGGCTCACTGTGTTCGATATTGAACCTAGTCGAGTAGGAGCTCGTGACGACAATTGTTTAAAAAATTTGGACAGTTTTTTTAAATTTCAATGTCGGCGCGCAACGAGGGTGAAGGTAAAATCGCAGCCATTGTGTAACAGTTACAGAACCGGCCATCGATAATGAAAAAACAATAAACTATTCATTAGGATGTATCAAAAACAGAGGAAGCGCGATCTAAATAAAATAAAAAGTCCATTACCAATTTGCCAGACAAAAATTATAAAGAGCAAGTTCCGGCCAAAAAAAGATCGTCTCGGCCTATTCTCTTATAAATTCAAATCAATGAAAGCCAATTATGTAGTAGGTAGGTACCTAAATTGTGAATGGATAGTATTTTATAGCTAAATATTGCTTGACTTTACTAAATTGTATCTAACGACTAGATACGATGATCATTCAGGGTAGATAATTATAAATATGTACCTATTCTTAAAAAAAACTGTGATGAAATACAGAGTTTAAAGTTACACCATTTGTCATTGGTAGTAGATAAATATCTGGATATACCTATTCTGGAATTGTCATGCTGAGTAGGCCTATAATGTACCGAGGCTGGTCATTCGACCTTAAACGGACGTGCGTCGATTCGAAATCGATTTGTGGAGCTCACAACCTATTAACAGTCTTATTGACCTATAGGCTGTTTACCTGTCAAGTGTCAATGCAGACGCGTAGCGCAGACTAATGTGGTATTATAAACCGGCAAAGTCGCATCAGTGAGGCCCTTTTTTTTTCGTTCCCAAAATCTTCCGAATAGATCAAAGATAGATTTAAGGCGATGATAGACCAGTAGGCAGTGATAGCCCAGTGGCTATGAATTCGGTCTCTCGCGGGGTCTGGATTCAAATGGTGGCATGCACCAAGTTTTTTGTAAAAAGCGCTTTATGAAATTAAGTATCACTTGCTGTAACGGTGAAGGAAAATATAGTGATAGTGAGGAAACCTCATGCTTGAGTTACGATGACACAGGACTACTTGGGAGACCTAGACATAGTACAAAAATTATAATGTAAATTAAACATCAAATTAATCGGTTATCCGTGATAACCGCATCGCATTTCGAGGCTTTCGTGGGGCTCCTTTAAGTCTGAGGATGCGGGTGGGGGCCCACTCTGCTCTCGTATAACTACGCCACTGTGCCTTTGTACATACCTACATACCTAGGTACCAAACGTCGTCGATATTATAACTTTATTTATTTACCATTAGGTGTTATTGCACTTTAGTTTTCATTTGTTTTACCTCATTTTTCAAGACGCCTGTGTTTATTTGTATAGGCCTCGATAATATTCTTATAACTGGTTTTTACCGGATAAATGTATATCATTTCTATCGATTTACTGTCTAAGTGCAGGACAACCAATAAGTGCTCAATGGGTCAATGATACCAGATCAGATATCGCTGATAGATTGAAAGTATTACGAGAATTACCTGAGAACTTGGGATTTACCTTCACACATCAAGTGCGTACTCTTATTCACATCGATAACTGAGTTTACTTTTGCATCTTATTTTAATAAGTGCGCAATTAAAGAATAGGACCTTAATACCATACATACCTATTAGGCAACAAATAGAAGACTGTGTATTTGCGAGTTTTAACAAACAGCAAACATCTTGAATAGACCCAGCCGTGGTGCAAGCTCATCTTTCAAGTGCAACTGTCTGTTATAATTGTTATTTAATTGCATTATCTTGTTTGAATTAGCGTGTTGTTGTGTTCGACCTTGGTGTATGGCGACGGTAGTTATACCTCAAATAACAAAATATCATGGGGATCGTGTGAAATGCAAACAATAAGTCATGATAATAATGTTGTTCGTATCGTCAAGCGAAAAAATGTTGTGAATTTCTTGGAATAGATTTTAGTATGTCGCTCGGAGTAAATAAAGTATACTGATGCGTAATAGGATCCTTACTTCCGGTGATTTAAAACATTCCACAAGGGCTGGTAACTGGTCCGTATCTTCTGTTAAATGTATACACAACCTCTGCCATCCTTTATACCTATTAGGTGACAGTATTTTGTGACAGGATATCCAACACAGTCCTGTCACAAAATACCTTTAAAATACTGTGACAAGAAGTAATAGCTAAATGTTTAAAAAACTATAATACAATGAATAGTTAAAATATTTTTTTAATAAAGATTTTTATCATATTCACGTTGCTGGCCACGATGTATCAGATTTCAGTCAAACTACAAAATTAACGATGTTCTCTTTTCAAATAAAACTTATATCTAAACCAATCCTCCATGATTGGAGTTACCTAATCGTTTAAGATATAAATCCTAGAGAATATTCAAATATCTGTGTCTGGGACGATATTATTATCGAGCACGATCTTTCCTTGCCATCACCGCATGTTATCTCTCTATGATACCGATGTATGTATGGCCGTCCTATGTGGGCCAAGTAGTTATCAAAACCACGGTCACAGACTCACAGTACTTGTACGGTACCTAAGTAGGTATCTACAATGCATGGAAATTATAAAATGTACCTACTACGTTCGTACTGTAGGTAGGTATAGGGTAGAGGCGGATCGTACGCATTTTGGACTCTATCGTGGGGCCCCGTAATGTTAAATGGGTCTAGTCCACATCCAAAACAATTGACAATCAATATTTAAAATTTAAAAAACGAATCAATTTAAATCATGAGGTCATTATTAAGTAAATCATGAGACCAATCAACTACCAACTCGTGTGCGCTAACTACTCTAAGTCGGTGCTTTTTTGCCTCACATTAGTTGTCTGCTTTTCGTATAATTATAATATTTTAAAAACACATTTGCTCCAGAAAAAGTTCTGTGTCCGATTTTGGCCCGGTGTCTCCTTTGATTGTCCCGGGCGTTCCTTCTCTGTGGCCGATAGCAGCAGCAGTGTGGCCGCAGTAGCCAGGTTGTAGTCCTCAATAGCAGCTGTTTGCCTCTATGGCCTGTTTATCAATTATAATTTAAACTAGATACAGATATGGTGTAGTCCCAATGCTGTAACATAGCATTCTGGGTCAGACCCGGTTACGTGCAATTGGCCGGCCGCATGACAATTATATAGCGTGTCTATTACTTACATTGTGTAATGCACTTTCCATCATACGATTTGACAGGCTTTAATGATAAAACAATACGATTGGTGAAGCGTGGATGATATACATAATAATATAATATTATTATGATCTTAGATAGAATTTCTATTCTATTTGAGATTTGACGTGGTTATCCATGGGTTACCCGCTTGTTTGCTATTCAATGTGACGACATCTATCTCTATACTAAATTCGTGCAGTCGTTTTCGTGCCTAAAGTAACACCCATTTATTAACAAACTTTAACATTTTCAGTAGATATTCTGAAAGATACACAGAAAACATTATTTATTGGAGTTTGTCTTGAACCCTGTACAGGCATTGTCTTGTTCGAGTGCACTTCAGTGATGTTGATAGTTCCATGAAGTTATTGTTATGCGTTGTGATCAACCAGCTATGAAAATATACATAGTAACTTAAGGCATTCTGGGTAAACGCTAAATTTTCAATATGGTATTGCAGTTCAAAATCATGTTTGATGCATTTAGAATTGTTTAAAATTATGCAGTGCTTGCTTGCGATTCAAGTAGTGGACCTGGCCACGGCTGTAGGCCTTAGTCCGCCACGCCAGGCCAATGCTGGTTGGTGAACCTCACATGCAATTGTGAATATGATGAAAAGAACTCGCAGATATGGTTTCTTTGCGATGTTTTTCTTCGCCGTTAGAACAGATTAAATTTTATGTTACGGCACATAACTTGCGGAAGTAATTGGTGCGTGCCACTGGGATTCAAACCCAGATCTCGCAAATAAGAGGCCGGATTTTTATCACCATTTTTGTCACCACATCCACCAGAATCAACAATTGTAAAAATACTGTGGTGAGGAATATAATTTTAAGGTAAGAATGACTTGAATGACCAAAATTCAGTATTGGTCGTGCTTGAATAAAGATAACTAAGCATGTTAAATCTTTGCATTTTTAAAATACATTAGTCATCTTATTATCGCGGGATTATTGTTTAACGTTTTTGCAGCGTGTTTATCGACCGTTTAAACGGAATTAACAGAATGAATCTTCCGCTTCCTTGCCTGTGTTTGTCGCTGTTTTTTGAACACTTCCGGTCGACAAAAATTGGTTAAAAAGTGTGTAAATAATTAAAAAATGCTTTAGAATAATTTTACTCAGAACACCTACAACAAAATCTCCATGATAAGAGAACCGAGGCTGCCACATTTTCAATGAGTTAATTTTGGACTTTTGTCGTGGACTTTATACATATAAGGGCAAATGTCCACATACCCATTTTATCATCATCTATTACTTCGACAGTACATAGATACTTATAATAAATATAGATAGTATATAAAATATAATATGAAGATAGATTAGATAGATAACATTAAAGTCTCAGCGCCTGTATGGAGGTAATAGTGATAGCGGTGAATGAGTTCATGATATCTAACGATTGGTTCAAATAATATCATAAGTTACCAAATATTACATGTCCTATTGTATCTCCTATAAAGAGTCTGTATAATTTATATGTTTGTATATAAAGTGTATTCATATTGAACAGCATAACGTTACTTCTCTACAGTACTTTACAGTAATACATGAGCAAAACTATGACGGACATATTTACTATTAACTTTTAGTAGGTGCATGTAAAAAAATTATGAATAACCTTAACAATAAATTGAAATTACAATCCCAAAACTATAAGCTTATATAAATTTCATATACTTTATATTGGTTTGTTTTCTGGTTTTTATTTGGTTTCTGCATAGAAGGCTCGGATTTTAAGATTCTGCATTTAAGGAGAAGTTAGGTAAGTATGTCAAAAAGTTTTAGGATTTACCGTTTTAGGTTTCGTTATTGTCTATGAGTAGAAAAGATTAGGTGGTAACCCACTTAGGTGGATACGATGGCCACGATATCCTAAAACAACGCTATAAAATTGCAAGGAAAAGCTCTTAGGCAATAAATCTTTCTGTCTTATGTTATTAGTTAGTAGTAGGCGTTTTTCTTTAAAAACTTTAAATAATTGTGCGTTCAAACACTTAATTTATATGACCAACACCTAAATTTGTTTATTATGATGACACGTCCGAGGCCCTTCAAAAGGGCATCCCACCCATTATGTTCTATTACACAATTTGACCGTCTTGGCTGTCTTCCTTCCTCACTGACTTGATCGACGGACGAACTTGACCCATTTATTGGGCAAGTCAATCTGACCTCCGTAGGTAAATATAAGGATCGTAACGTCAGTCCAGCTGACGGTATAAATTACGATCGGAGAATTTTGATGCAGCCATAACTAGGCTGCAAGGAATAGGTGTCATAAGTACCGGTAACCGCATACTATTTACTAATAGTAAGTAGTAGTAGTAGTACCTATTTTAGTAATAATGTATAATAAAATAAAATCCTTTTATGAGAAAATATTATTTAGTAGGTAGGTACTTACTTTTGTGTTTTTGAACATGTTCAATTCAATTTGGGAGTAGGTATAATTTAGTACCTAATTATTGTGTTACCAGTTTGTATTTTCATAACTATAAAATTCTTTATTACTACAAAGAATTGGTTACGTAGTGTAATTTAGTGTATCTACTAGACTTCTTGCGCATTTTTCTGCTTGTATTAATCATCTTTTATAACGTTTATAATTTGTCGAAGGGAAGAATATAAGTAGCTTATTATGTTTCCCAATGCTTGTTAGCTAGATCCAGAACACTCAAAATTACCTCAGACCAAACATCTATAAGATAACATATAACATAACAAACTAAATGGAATTCTTGTAAGTGCCTGCCTTTTATAATAGACTATTATCTCTATAACGTATGAGCGTGCAATCTAAATACGACGATAAACGTTTTTTATTTACGATCATAATTTACGACAAAGAAGACCTTTGGCATACAAACAATAAATCATTTATTAAAGTACTTACATAATACTATAAAACAAATGAAGGATATAGCGGTGATAGCCCAGTGGCTTACAATTCGACCTCGAATCGAGGGGTCCGGGTTCGAATCCCAGTGGCACGCACCAATGACTTTGTAAATAAAGTCATGTGCGCTTTATAAAATTAAATATCACCTGCTGTTGCGGTGAAGAAAACATCGTGAGGAAACCTGCATGCCTGAGAGTTCACAAAAAAAATGTTCTCAAAGGTATGTGAAGTCCACCAACCCGCAGTAGGCCAGCGTGGTGGACGGCGGCCTACATCCCTCTCATTACGAGAAGGAGACCCGACCCTGTAGTGGGTCATTAATGGCTTAACAATTTGTGGTCTGAAGAGCTGAACTTGATCCAGTGAACTTATATGGACTTAAAGCTCGTTTGTATCATACAGATACTCGGAGGAGTGTAACATAAAAAGTGATAACATTCTTAGATCTTGAAATAGAACACAACATAATGCAACAACTCAAAAACAAATAAAAATTCGTGATACATTTTAAGGTATTCATTTTACAGCCATAATTATGGAGTTACATACATTCAATTCTCAGTGATGTCTAAGTGATTGCAATAAACGTATACCAAAATAAATCCCCGCAGTAATTGCGACTAGTCGCATACTCCCTACAACATTGAATTCGGCAAACCATTTATTGCATGGATTATCATGGAGAAACGTCGGCCATTCGCCACTGCAGACGTCTTCATACGTCTGAGCTTGGGGTCGCAGACAGCTCATAAGGTGAAGGTACGCCGTGTTACCAGCCTCTAGAGCAGCAGCCACGTCACCATCGGCAAATACATCCATCGCACCCCATTCCAATCTCTTTGGACAACTCGCACTTTTCAACTTTTGCAGGGCTACGTAGTCCCCGCATTGAGGCACAAAGACATCAGCTATGTCCGTTTCTTTATAGTTCAAAGGCTTAGCTGCTTTCTTTCCGAACAGTTTCACTAGTTGTTGAATGACTGCTTCTCTTGAGTCGTCCTCATTGTCTCTCACCATCAAATAACCTACTAGAGATGGAAATTTTTCCGTCTTACCAATGGTTGACAGTTTCGGCCTTTGCATCGCCCAGAGGATCGGACCTCGCACGCTGAGTATATCTCCGCTACAGCCTTGGTCTCGCCAAAAACTCTCCTCATATTGAACCATAAATTTTTTAGCTTTACCTTGTTTCATAGCCTTTGCAATTGCAGCTTCTTCTTCTGATAGTAAATTGGCTTCTACATCAATGTTTTGTAATTCATCAGGCTTCAAGGCCATCGCTAGCAAATTACAGATATAGTTTGTTTCGCCTTTCATGCTCGTTAAGATGACTTGCTCGTCTGAGTATGTTCGAATTTCTTTGATGGCCTTGGCCGATATAGTAATTTTATTGATACTTTGCTGCAACTTATTGGCTATATGTTTTCTGCAATAACCTAGGAGTTTCTCCCGAAACCTGGTGTTGTGGCCACCTAGATGATTCTTGGTACTGCTTGTTCTGTAACATTGGTGGAGATAAAACAGAACGGAGACTGCGTCGCAAGGAACACCACAAACCAATTTAACCATGGTTCTCATAATTGCTCTCGAAGTTGGGAACAGCAGCGCGTCACAAATGTGTTGCTCCATTGTAGTCTTATCGTAATAATGTAGTTTTAACCTTTCCGAAGCGACATTGACTTTGTTCGTTTGGAACAGGTCTTTCATACTTTCGTCCAATAGTGTTTGATATTGATTCAATTCGAATCTTTCAAGGAAATTTAAGTAATCGAAATCATGGAAGTCGTTAGCACATGGTACAGTTTTTCCCGAGCTGTATTCGAATATTTTGTTAAAAGGAGCGGAGATATTATCTGGGTTGATGATAGATTCTGGTAAGGAGATGTTGAAGTCTTTTGCGAACATGGTAAGGTAATGTCGAGCTATGTTGTCGATCAGCTGTCTGGCATCTCCTGTGAACGAAGAAGCTTCTGTTTCTCCATGTTGGTCATCATCTTGGAACGCAATGTTGCACTTTGAGATGGGTTTAGTGTTTTCAGCTAAATCGAGAACTACAATGTTAAGCGTGTCGCCGAACTTTTTGTTCAGTTTGTGAGCGGTGACGATACCCGGTAGGCTACATCCTAGGATGATAATGTCAGCCTTTACATTCTCTTTTTTAGGTTTGGACACCATGAATGAATCTTTATCCTTACTTTCAATTTGTAATCTTGTGTTGTTTCGGTTTGTTAATGAAATTTACCCGGACGATATTTGCAACATTTACAATATCACATTTGACGTATACTTGACGTATTTTTTGTTAATGCCTATTTTTGTTTTAAAATTATTGTGCATAAAGAAGTTTTGTATAATACAAAGCCTGCATAGGTTATTGTATTATTTAATGTAAAAGTACAAATTATTCCCTGTGTCGTGGGCACACAAGACAACAACACAATACACCCAGACCAGAAACAGAAATTCAAATTCATCATTCAAATCTCTGCTCTACTGGGAATCGAACCCAGGACCTTCCGCATAGCGCACCGGTGTTTTAACCACTGCGCCACTTGGGTCGACAATTGATGTTAATGTTCGCATTTTCTGCCTTATTCTATCTTCATCATCGTCGCTTGTCTTTTGTCTTAGCATAAGACGTCTCTGGCTATTTAGTTGTTGTTGGCATATATATACCCTTACATGAGTTTTTTAAATCTTCCATTAAAATTAGGAGTAGTTTATTTGTAATTTTAAATGCTTGGGACGACATCCGCCATACAAATCACTGATGTTATCATGCTTAAAACATCTTGTTTTTGACGCCTAGGCACCACAATTGATGTTCAAGTATTTTGCAAAATATAATTTAGTTGTAAATATTGTAGCATTTACATAATTTTCTTGAATGTCGACACCACGTTAAGCCAATAAAGCCTACATTTTATGGATTGGATTCTCATATTAGTCAGCTGTCAGAATAAAATTAAACTTGCAAATTACTAAGAGAAACCTTGTAGGAGACGAATAATTCGCCGTCGCTAAGCAAATGAAAAAGCTTTATATTTATAAATGCGAAAGTAACTCTGTATGTCTCTTCTTCACGCCTAAGCCACAGAACCGATTTCGATGAAATTTGGTACAAAGATAGTTTAAGATCCAAGAATGGACATAGGTTAGTTTTGGTCTCGGAAATCCCACGGGAACGGAAACTATGCGGGTGAAACCCCGGGATCTTTTAAACCTCGGAACATCAGATTGACAGTCCTTGGATAAACAGTCTAAATAAAAGGGCAGGGCGACTCCTGTCGGGTCGACTAGTCATTTAATCCATTCGTTATATAATGAGCATATCTTATAATTATCAGGGCATAATGCACTAATATACAACACAATACGGACTGATTTCAGTGCAATCATAATAAATGTTATCACAGCGTACAGCCCAGGCGCGTGGCGATAAAAGGATGATTAAATTGTAAACAGATTAGAATAGATGAGTTTACAGAAGCTGGTAAACATAATGAAGAATCGGTTTCCACGTGTTTCCACGTTGAAAACACGTGGAAACTCACAGTAGTTATCATTTTCTTATGTGGTAGAGCCATTGCGGCTTGTGGAGATACCACTTACTGTTATTCTGTTTTCTATTGTCAGTAACCCATTAATGACCCACTAAAGGGTCGGGTCTCCTCTCACAGTGAGAGGGATGTAGGCCTTAGTTCACTACGCTGGGCTACTGCGGGTTGGTGGACTTCACATACCTTTGAGAACAATTTTTTTGTGAACTCTCAGGTATGCAGGTTTCCTCACAATGTTTTCCTTCACCGTAACAGCAGGTGATATTTAATTTATAAACCGCATATAACTTTTTTACACAGTCATTGGTGCGTGCCAATAGGATTTGAACCCCTCGAATCGAGGCTAAATTCTAAGCCACTATCACCGCTTTATTATATACTATACTGGTATCCAATAATATTATAAGTCTGTTTTACATTCAAAGCCGAGTCAAAGATTGAATTGCATGTTGCAAATTGCATTCATTTGCTGAAGATTGCGTCTGAGGTACCGCTACGTCCCAAGTACTATGCAAAGCGATATCTGACACCGAGAACCTACGGTTAGATTCGATGTTTTTCTTTGCCATTAATTCTCAACCTTTTAAGTATCACGACCTATTTAAGATCGAAAAAAACCAAAAATTGTGCCTTATTTAGAGTTCAACTCATCAAAAGAAATGATATTTTTTTGCAAAATATGCTTCATTAAATTTCTCTCGAAAGGAACCGTACGATTGTCAACTTGCAACGCTTTGCAACGTTTAAGACTTATGCCAGTTTGAGAAGCTCTAGGTTTATTTTACATAGTAATCCATGATCTATAAATCTAGGATATAATATAATAGTCAAGTTGCCGTAATAAAAAGCTGTAAATCCATCCAATATGTTAATTACAAGTTACAAGGGCGAATTCGCATCTTTTATTTAAAAATTCATTCAAGGTTGCTTTGATATTCCAATGATACTGTTAAAATATTGAATTAAAAATTAGAGGTCAATTTTTCATTTATCGTGTTTTTAATTTAAAATGATATAATAATTTAACTATACCTATTATTCTCATTTTAAATTGGTTACTTCTTCTGTCTCGTTACGCAGTCGTTATGACTAGGCACTTTCTTTTAGTTATACCATTATTAGTTCTTATTAAATAGGTCTCCCTGATTAAAAAATATTACATTGCTCATTGTTTAGAAATATATTGAATTATAAATTCTCATTAAGTTAATAAAATCTTTTTCATGACAACTATAGATTTAAAGTTAAAACAGTTAAAAAGATTGACAATACTTAAAATTATTAGGTATTTCAAAAATATTCCACCAGTTCTATCGAAGATAATCAAAGATAAGCCACGATAAAGCCACTGACCGCCATTGGGCAATAAAAGTTTACAGTCACGTTAAGGAAACCCCTCTATTCACATAGGCACGCAAACAGTGACACAGAGGCCTCGCATTAATTCAGTTCTACACCATTTTGACAGACTCTGATTTTCTGGCGCCGGCGATTAAGCGTGTAATAAAATATTAATTGGCGCCTATTTATAAGAGCCTTAATAAATACCTGATCCGGAATAGAACCCGCCGCAAAGACGTGCGACTGCGCACGTACGCCACCCTCGGCGCGCGAGTCCATTGGCGCACGACATTCGCGAATTTATTTTTGGCAATCTATTAATGTTAAGAAACGTCCATGATTAGATTGATCCAATTCAAGAGTTCTGTATTTGTCTCTAGAGTCTGCGAACATGATATTTATTTACTTAAGTCTTTTTATCCTACTATATTACATTATTATAAATGCGATGTTTGAAAAGATGAATGTTTGTTACTCTTTCACGCAGAAACGGCGGAACATATTTGGATGAAATTTGGTATCCACATAGCTTATAACCTGGATTAACCTATAGGATACTTTTTATCCCTCTCTGTACCAAGTTTCAAAATCCACGAGGACGAAGCCGTGAACAAAGTTCGAGAATAATTTCAAAGTACAATGGTATGTAACCGTTTTAAATACAGAGCTCAGAGATATTTTAGTAGAGCAGGGGAGACATAGGTACGTCTGCCTGTAAGGAGAAATGTCCGACACTTAGAAAGAGATATAAGATTATGGTACCCTATCTCTCTCTCTACTAACGCGTGCGCATTAAACAACTTAGTGTATTCGCGCGCTTCACGCATGCGCATTAAACACTTTCAATACCTAAAATTGTTTCTCGCTAATTGCACATGCGCGAGAAGAGAAGGTACGGCAATCTTCTCTCTCTTTTTAACCGAAGGACAGTTGGAAGCCTGGCTTCCCTGCTCTACTATAATAATATTTCTATGGTTAAATAACGTTCAATATGCACAACTACACTCATTGGAACACAAAGAGGTAAAATTAAGTGGAAAATAATGCCAGAGGAATACACTGACAAAGGAATATTTGACCTGCGGGCTTTGTTTTTGTACCTGGCATATTTAGGCAGTCGCATACATTATGAAAAGGATCTGTTTGAGGAATTCAAAATAGGTGGCGTATAATCGTATGTAGGAATCTTGAATGTAGAGCTGTAACCCAACAAACGGGAGAGGTTTAGCCATTCGTCGTTTTTCATGGAAGACATGCGATTACTCTATTGATTTTTTATAGTAATTAAGGAGCGAAAGGATAATCTATTTGTACCACACTTCATTGAAATCCGTACAGCCGTTTTTGCGTGAAAGAGTAACAAACATCCATCCATCCTCGCACATTTATTGTAGTCGTGGGATTCTCAGTTCAGTCCTAATTTTTTTGCATCTCCGCCAGTTGAACATTTATAAAGTTATACGACGGAAGACAATGGAGACGTGGTTTTATCTGGTACGTAGTGCGAATCGAGCTGGTTGCCATTTAGGGCGGTCCGCGCGGTTACGATTCGCAATTCGAGTTGGCGGTTCATGATTACGGTGACCATGAGATTCGTTAGTCTAACCCCGTGTCCCAACTAGTGTTGATGAGGATTCCTCTTCCTCTTCCTCTTAATGAGGAAGTTACGCATTTTTGGTACTTTCACACCCTCTTCCACTTCCTCTAAAATTAATAGGAATTTATGAGGAATTTTGTGTGTCCATGGTTCACACGTCAAATGGAATCACTAGGATACCCTAGCTAGCCTATTCTTAAGACTAAATGGACTACTTATATAATAGTTATATTTTAGATTCTTATGTATTTTGAAAGTGAGAAATTTAAAAAATAGCTGAATGGTGTAGTGAAAAATATTTGTTGATTTTTGTGACAACGAAAAAATATTGAAAAATAAATGCACTAACTGAAGATATTGGTCACCCTAGTCTGTCGGCAAACGATACTATTGCACCGAATACCATTCTGCGATCGCTTGCACTAATCCGGTTGCGCCCTTGAAAAGAATTCAACGCGCAAAGGCACGGCTGTATTAATCCTACTACGATTTTAAATGCGAAATTTTGTGAGGGATGGATACATGTATGGATAAATATATGTTACTCTTTAGGTAGATAATAGGTATACAGGTGAAATACTGATTACTAGCTGATAACATAACATAAACAATAATACCGATAATAAATATTTACTGTCTAAAAAACACATTTATTCGTAATAGAGAATGGTGTATCGCTATAAAGAGTGTTTCAATATATGGGTTTTAACGCAAACCAACCAAGTTGGGCTCACTTCAACATTATAGGGAGTTTATCGGATAACGTTATAAAGAGTTTACACTGTATGTAGATTAACATACCTAAACATACAGGTCTATTACCGGTCTTACCGCCAGCCTCTAACTCTTTAGGTCTTGTGTGTCGGCTGGGTAGGTTAAGGTACTGTTGTCGGAGATAGGTACTCCCCTGGCGAGCTACTATGACTCTACCGCCTAAAACGTCTTCAATTCGTAGAAAGAATGCAAAATAGTAAAACCCTTAAACCGTTTCCGAGATAGAGCAGCTACGAGTACGCGAAATAAACAAAAAGTACCTACTCAAATTCATCGTATCTTATATCGTATGTCATGTACAAGATATGAAGAAATCACTGTCGTCAGCAAGGTATTTCCACAAAATACTAAGCAAACAAACATATTATTATTCTAGAAATGCAATAAGTAATAGGCGATAGGTACAATGTTATTGTTGTCGGAAGTATTACGTTTTACGTCGCTATTTACATTTACACACGAGTTTCCGTAACAACGCTATAATTAAATGTCAAAGAGTGATAAACGCTTAATATTGGTGCAGTTAACGGTAGTCCCTGGATTTTTTATTATACCTACTACTATAAAATATATGGCGCTACGGCTGACTATGAGAATCAATCAATATGCTTTTTTTTATAAAAAGTCGGCTATTTTACCGACTTAAAAGAGTTATCTAGGATGTTTTAAGTGAATTTTGTCCGACGGGTTCTACCTTTAATGATTCAAGTCTTGCTTAACTTGTAGGTAGTTAGATAAATTGGCAACCACTTCATTATTGTATGATAAAATTATGCGCTCCCCAATTCTACAACAGCTTTCCCTTAGGGGGATCATTTTATACCTTGTGGATACGAGCAACACTAGAAGAGTAGCGTTGCCATCTTTAAAGATGTCCTCTTTATTTATTTGCCCTTTTTGGAGATCCCCGTGTCAAAATACATCAGCCAGAAGACCGCCCAGAGTTAGCGCGTACGAAGCAAGAACGTGCGCAAAAATTCCACTAAAGGACTATGAGTTCTGAGTGTTTACATGGAAAAGATCCTCCTTTCATCTTTGCGTCAGTCTGACGTACCATTATCACATCTATTTACACAGCTGATAACAATTAATGCTGGCATAATGCATGTCGTCTGTACATTTATGGCTCTACGTCAATGCAGGTATTGTGAATTGTTGTTGTATACCGGTATTTAGGTAAAGAAAGTAGTTTATTCTTTGGGGACGTTCGCAGTAAGGTCGGCAGGGTAGACCTTATAAGATGCGCGATGAAAGCAATTTCAACAGTCGCCGGACAAACGGTGTATAGAAGCATAATTGTTGGTATCTTTTTGCTGTCAGCAAAATAGTAAAGTGATCCCTGCAACCCCTGGACCCATCATTGTCCAACTTGAATCAGTGGAAGTTCTCTTTGAGGTCAAATCTGAGTAAGTGGTGCCTTGCTAGTCACGAGGCCTTAGATGTTCGTCTCAAATAAATTATCTCCGGCAACCGTACCGCGCCAGCAGAAACACAAGACATGAAGAACATGCTGCTTTACGACGGGTTAAGTGGCTCCCGCGGTGATAGCCAAGTGGCTTAGAATTCGACCTCGAATCGAGGGGTCCGGGTTCGAATGCCAGTGGCACGCACCAATGACTTTGTAAAAAAAGTTACGAGTATGTGCGCTTTATAAAATAAAAAAAATTAAATATCACCTGCTGTTACGGTGAAGGAAAACATCGTGAGGAAACCTGCATGCCTGAGAGTTCAGAAAAAAAAGGTTCTCAAAGGCATGTGAAGTCCACCAACCCGCACTAGGCCAGCGTGGTGGACTAATGCCTACATCCTTCTCATTGTGAGAGGAGACCCGACCCTGTAGTGGGTCATTAATGGGTTACTGACAAGTGGCTCCCGGGTGAGATACTCAAAAAACATCTAATTCTTTATTTAAAAAAAATAACACGATGTTAGGGTAACTCGTGATCTTATCTTATCATCAAGACATGACATCTGTTATTATAAAGTCAATGAATATGTAAAGAGGAAGATGATTGCGCATATTGACTATACGCCCGTTCTAATTGCCGTGGCAGGGAAATTATTTAAAATTTATCGCTTGATCGAGATCCCTATCTCTTTTCCCATAAATAATTATAACACGTTTAGCAAACATCCAACAAGTGTCATTCATAATAAACTCTTTGATAAACATGCGTAAAATGCAAATTACAAAAAATAGGTCTCAATTCCGGATCATGACTGAGATCGAGTCACTATTTTTTTATAATCTATCTTGACGCAAACTAGATCATGTGTTACGCAGAAGTACCTAAGAGTTTCTTGGAGATAAACCATGCATGTTGGCCATGCATGCATGACTGGCCTGTTGGTCTAGTGGTTAGCGACCCTAACCACTACGCCGGAGGTCGTGGGTTCGATTCCCACCCAGGACAAGTATTTGTGTGATGAGCACAAGTGTTTGTTCTGTGTCTGGGTGTCAATTATCTATGTAAAGTATTATTTAAAAATATATATGTAGGTTTATCAGCTATCTGATCACCATAACCCAAGCTCACAGCTTACTTTGGGATCAGAAAGCCATGTGTGAGTTGTAAAAAAAAATGTTGAGTAGATCACGTCTCGGCGAAAGGAGTACGTACTCCAAGTGGACTGACGACCCGAAGAGGAGAGCAGGGAACCGTTGTATTCAAAGGGCCCAGGACCGGGAGGAATGGCGTCGATTAGGAGACGCCCATGTCCAGCAGTGAACTACGAAGCATTGAAATGAAGATATGATGATTGAGTAGATGATCAGTACAGTGAAATCCATGCCAGATAGAGACAACGTCTTCAAGAGTAGCAGTACGTCCATTTACTAATGAACAGAGAGTATTTCGATTCTGTTTAAATCAGATAATAATATGTGAGGTGTGCAGAGGTACTTTTCTAAGACTTCTTTAAATGTCAATACATAGCAATGCTTTCTGAAAAATACCTAACAGTCTCAGAACTATAACCCGATGCGTTTATTAGCTAAAGATTGGTGGTACAGGTATTTTCCCTCTTCAGAACCATCTCAGCGAACATAAAAGAAAGTGAAAAAACTTTAATCTAATCTCAGTTTAAAAAAAGAAAAGGCACTTGAGTCAATCAAGTAACGTCACTTAGATATAGAATTTCATCGATTTTGATTGATCATTCAATGTTAAGGAAAGAGTGATAAAAGTGCTATAAGTAAATAGCTTTATTTAAATATTTTTATGAAGCGATATCTAAAAATAGTAGGTAGGTATTATTTGTTTGTTATTGACACAGAGATTTCTTAAAGTTGGATGATGGGTGGTACAAGTTCGAAGAATTTACATATTTTAATATTTTTATGAAGCTTGAGAAGATCGTAAGCGATCGAAAAAGTTAAGCAACGTCGAACGCGGTCAGTACTTTGATGGGTGACCGCTAGTGGCGAATTAAATGCACGCGTCCATGTTTCCACGATGAGCCGTCGGTCCCGGTTGTTATCGATAAAGTAACAGTCGTTAAACCTTGTCGTAGCTTCTATGGGCTACGACAAGGTTTAACGCAATGCTATGTACTTAAGCAGCGGGGCTTGCGCGCTTATTTACGCTATTCAGTTTATTTTATTTTTATAGCAATTTCCGAACCTTGATTGTCGCTGACCGTAAATAAGGTGTCTGCGGAAATACATCATAAATTGATTCACGGAGCCCACATCCTTGCAGCATTGTGGGCCCCTTTCTTGCTCGGGCTTATTGCCGCGTGTCGTTCAGGATATCCTCGAATTAAATAAGGATAGCAGTGATAGCTCAGTGGCTAACAATTCAGTGTGTAGAGTTCGGTCTCTTATGTTTCTGAGATCAGTTTTTTGTCAAAGAAAGATCAGGAAACTAGGCGAACGGGCCTCCTGATGGTAAGTAAGTCGCCGTCGGCTACTGAATCTCTTTTGCGCTCCTTTTGAAAAACCTCATGTCATAGTTCTGCAGAAATACAGCGGTCGGAAGACTCAAAAGATAGGAGGCAAAAACGTGCGTGAAAAATGTTCTATGGAGGACCACGATAGGTCTGGGTGGTGAGGGTAGAATTTTAGTCTTCGGCGGTTGGTATAGTGATGAAAAGGTGATGTTAGCATTATTTTATGTTTTTCCGCGAAACACAAAAATGGCACGTTAAAATGACTTTCCTAAGTTAGCAACTGGAAAAATTAAATATCAACAGACGTAAAGGTTAAATACAACATTGGCAGAAAACCGTGAGTGGCACAGTGTTAAGACACGGGTGCGCTGCGCGGAGGGGCCTGGGTTCGATTCCCAGCAGTGCAGAAATTTGAATGAAGAGTTTGAATTTCTGTTTCTGGTCTGGGTGTGTTGTGTTGTTGTCTTGTGTGTGTCCATGGCACCCACGACACAGGGAATCCTTGTGGAGGGCTATGAGTGTGAAGCGTTATTATTATTAATATGCATGCCTGCACAGTGTTCTTATTTATTAGTTTACTTCTCATTGTGCGGCAGGGACCAACACAAATCACTACAACACTAAGACAATGACTATGAAGAGTGAGAAAATGATTGGAGTACGTCATTGCAGAATCCGGCGCAATTTTACTATCGTAAATCATGCAATCGTTGCATCGTGTCACTTGCAATTAGTACGACTGCACTCGGTTAAACATTGTTCCTGACGTCAGCATTCTGTCACAAATAGGCGATTTTAATCAAAACCCCGTGTGCAGCGGTGATAGCCCAGTGGCTTAGAATTTGACCTCGAATCGAGGGGTCCGAGTTCGAATCCCAGTGGCACGCGCCAATGACTTTGTAATAAAAGTTATGTGCGATTTATGAAATTAAATGTGTATCACCTGCTGTTACGGTGAAGGAAAACATCGTGAGGAAACCTGCATGCCTGAGAGTTCATAAAAAACTAAGGTGGACTAAGGCCTACATCCCTCTCAATATGAGAGGAGACCCGACCCTGTAGTGGGTCATTAATGGGTACTGACAAATCAAAACCCCATTGATCCCGTTTCTGCTTTTACAAAAGCTAAATTGGCGTGTCCTATTCATCTGCATTCAGACTTCGGATTGCCGCGATAAACACTATCGTCAAAGTATTAATACGGTAAACGTTGCTCATTAGTATGTGAGTCTGTCTTGACATCTTCTTCTTAGTCGGGCGCTCTTGTCAGAGTGGTCGTGGTTGCGTTGACGAGGTACACGGTGGTACACGGTGTGGTGTTCGGTGGGTCGTTAACATTTCCGAGGGTAGCTCTCCTGGCGATGTGCTTCCATTTCTGACGATTAGAGGCGTCGCGAGTACACTGGACCATGGTGGACTCAGTAGCTTTTTTGATGACGTCTATCCAGCGGGTTGGCGATCGACCGCGTGCTCTCTTGCCTTCCACCTGGCCCTGCACTACTAGTCTCTCCATCGAGTTCTCATTTCTAGTCTTGACATCTTCCCATACTAATGGCAGTTCGATACGACAATACGAAATCTTTACCAAGATCCAACGCGAATCTTGACCGGCAACAATGCTTACGTTTCTTATTGCTGAAGTTCTGATCTCTATTATCAGTGCTGCAGAAATTTTAATTATAACTTCCATTATTATCTTCGTCCGTGTGTTCTTCTATTACCTACATATAGGAACCCAGACAATTCTAGTTAGGAACTTCATCTGAGTGGGACGCGTAATTTGCTCACCGCCCATAATTTCAACATAATTATAACTTCCATTATTATCTTCGTCCGTGTGTTCTTCTATTACCTATAGGAACCAAGACAATTCTAGTTTGGGAATTTCATCTGTAGTGTAATTTGCTCACCGCCCATAATTTTAGCAACAACAAAACACACATGACCTAGAGCTAACCATGACCCAATCTGGAACTACGCCCATGGCACTGTTAGCAGGTCGTCGCCCTCAACATGGAACATCGCGAATATTCTCGACGTTTCTAGACTCGTCTACAGCCGTGCCAACCAGGGCAATGGATACACCGTGCCAAAATACACGAGGGAACTCATGTGCTTGTATCGCTAATTGACCAATTTACAGTCCGTTTTTAGGGTTATCTTAGGTACTCAAAGGGTAAAACGGGAGCCTATTACTAAGACTCCGCTATCCGTTCCTCTGTCTGTCTGTCACCAGGCTGTATCTCATGAACCGTGATAGACGCTTGAAATTTTCACAGATGATGTAGGTCGCTGCTATAACAACTAATACTAAAAAAATTATAAAATAGATATTTATGGGGGCTCCCGTGCAACAAACGTAGTTTTTTATAGATTTTATTTTTATACAATTTACCTTTGTACCGACTCGTACTTGGCCGCTTTTTTACTCTTGTCTCATATGGTAAACAATCTTTGCACTACTTTTTATTGAAAAAAACGTTTAAAATCTTTAATTATAAAGATTTGTAGATATTTATCTTTATACCTATTGAAATATTTATTAATTAATTCTTAATTATAAAGATTTATTTAAGGTGCCTGCACTATTTTTGACCGCAAATTAAAAGACAAATAAGACAAGCTAGAATGGTTTACCAAATAGGACTAGTGTAAAAATGGACTATGATTGGTGTTGACTTTGTAAGTGTTACAGTACGATCGAATGACATACGAGCCCGAGGGACGAAGCGGGAAGGGGCCAATTACACACCGCGAATGTCGACGACGAAGAAACAGCTTATATCACACGAATATCATACAAAATTGGACTCTAACACACTGGATTTAAGTCCCGTTTATCGTGCAGAGGGGATGCAGGTTAGGATTTGTGCGATTTCGGTCGTATTTGATATTTGCAATGGGTGCAGCGACCTTTCGCGGTGTTGATCACGTAGGCACATCGTATCTCCATAGATAACTAACTAACTACACTACGGGAGTCGTTTTTTTCGCAGGGGATTCCGAGTGCAATCATCGTTAACTATTGTCTGGGACCGGTTAAGTCTTTGCCTTATCATTTAAGTGGAAGATACTGGCTGGGGTTGCATTCCTTTAAAGTGTTGGTATTTATTTACAGTTTGTCCACCAACAGTCGTATCCATAGTCATATTGTTGATTAAATATGTGATGTCTGTCAAAGTCTTCAGCTAGAAGCATAAAAATGATTGAAGTCAGGAATGACATGGCACCTACTCTAGGAACTATGGTTGTCTAATATCTGGGGTTGTTGAAAAAATGAAAATGAAAATTTTCTTTATTTTCCAAAAGTTCAAATTACATTTTTTCTAAGTTGACTTAGAAAAAGTGTGTGTGTGAGTGACGTGAGTGTGTGCGTGCGTGTTTGTGTGTGTGTGATGTATTCCTCGTCATAAATGAAAAAAAATCTTTTCGTAATCCGATAGTCGTACCTGTCTGTTTAACCTATTTAGGTGACCTAATATAGCTTTTACAATAAATAATGAGTACGTACGCAAGCAATGACTAATGAATCCAAATCTCATCTGAGGCAAGTCAAAATTTTATCTTCGCGTATCTGTTTAAAGAAATTGGTCAACGTGTGATTCATACACGTTCATTTGATCATATTTGTTGATTTGTTGTTTGTTTATCATTTCGTTCTTATGATGAACATTCCGAGTAGTGAATGTGAAAACAGGAAAAAATATTAAAAACAAATACTTACCTAGGTTTTTTTACTCACTTTTATCGACTTGACGTGTACCTACTAGGTATTTTTTCTATATCTACGTATATGTAACGGAATCTTTGAATGGTAATTTCACTTCGAGATATTTTTTGCATGTTAGCTTTACACTTTGGACGTTATTTTTATTACTCAAACCCAACAAAATTAACTTAAATCTAGGATTTTTTAAATAATGTTATGTTTGTTTGTTTTTATTTATAATGGATCTTTTGACACTCGTTAGTCCCAAAAAATTCACTTTTCAAAAATCCATCGATAAATGGATCAAAGTGGACAAATAAGTCCCAAAAGATCCATCATGGATTTTTTGGGACATCGCCACATAACCCAAACAAGACAACTAAAAAGCAATTACATTAATCTCTGTTTGATACAAGCCCTGATAGAGACGCAAGGTGTTGATTTATTCATCTCATTACATTTAATTGAAATAGCTATTGCTAGGGGCGACAGATATCAATAAATATGTATCGATTCTAACGGATTTTTCTGTAGCGATTTTATTGGTTCGTTAATTAAGACACTTTTTACAGAGTACTAAAACTAGAGCTCTACTTATAATAATTAAGGTTTATAATTTACGCATATTAATAACTTCACATATTACATAGATTGCGTCTAAAATCACATAACGGCTAGTTTTAACGAATTTTAAAATGGCGTAAAAATAAAATACAGATACGTGGTATTTTAGTAACAGTTTTTAATGACGATAATACCATAACAAAGTTATAAAATAATGGTTATAAACGACCGAAACAGGTTGCGTCGGAAGAATTATTCTCAGTAGGTATTAGTATCCTATATTTATTGTTATTATTTTAACCTTGTCTTATATTATATTCCTAATGACGCACAAGTCTTCCTAAAGGTTAAAAAAATTAACAGAAAAAAACAAGCTTTTATAAAAATTAATTAGTTTAATAAAAATAATCTTTATGTCTCATCAAACTCACCATAAGTATAATTTTTTTGATGGAATTGAGAAGCAAATGATGCTTGCAGGTCACCTGATATTAAGTGGTCGCTGCAGCCCATGGACACCCACATCAAACTTCAGATAAGATAGAAATCCTCTCTGAGATCGTAGTCGGGTGAGTTGTTATAGTAACCGTCATGAGTGGTAGGAATACTGTACACTTTCGGCCAATGTACAGCAGCCGAAAAAACGCGCTTGACCAATAGACGACGCACACTGACGGACTAACGACTGACGAACCAATCGCGTGAACCGCAGCGCAGTCAATGTCAAACCGACCAATAAAAATTGTGCTCACAACTTTTGCCTACCACTATATAATACGTTTGAGCACGAAGATGTTCGTCTCAAATAGAGTATCTCCACCTACTTTTTCAAAGAACATTTTTTTATATTAAGTGTAGGTACCGTAAGTCCAAGACACTCCAAGGTTTTTGGTTTCTGATCCTTTAGCAAGTAGGTATAACGTAAAGAAAGTTTGAAAGCAACACAGACAAGCCTTGCCGGGATAAGCTTCTTGGTTCTTGCTGTTCTTTGTATTCGGAACCAAAACCATAATAGCGATATTTTCATGTACTTTTAATAATTGGCGAATATGCTGTCAGGTCGACTACCTCCTCCAATTATAATTATCGGCAGTTAAAATGGGCTTACACACCTATAGAGGTTCAGTACGTACTTTAAATAGAGTGTATGATTAAATTGCGAATGCATTGATAGAAAATTAAAGAGAGACTACACTAGGTGACTATGCCTGGAGATCGGGCGTGCTCCTATTGCGTTATTTCAGTGTAAAAAAATTGTTTTATTTATTTTATGATCAGATTTTTAAAATATATTTAGCCGTAAACCTAGTTCCAAATGCTATGTGCCCCAGACTGAGCTTATTTGATGATTTTAATCGCGGCACCAAACTATAGTTCCAAAATTATCTGTAATGCACAGATAACTAAAATATTATACGAGGTCAGTAGCATTTGGCGCCATTTCAAGTATTTGTGAAACAAATGCATGTGTAAGTGAATCTTGCGCTTATTTACAACACATTGTGGCTTTTAACATTGGTTTACTTTACCAATATTTAAGGGTCAAATTCACATTCAAAATAATATTTGGGGAATATTATACAATAATACACCTATTTGCTCAATTAGGCAGTAATTTGTAAAGAACGGCTGGTTCTCTGTCGTAGATGTATTTATTTATCTATAGTATGTCTAGATAGTGTCGAAAAAGCGATAATTTAAGTCATAAAATATACCAAATTTCATCCCCAAACACCTCCCATTTAGGAAGGAGTATACGAGTATATAGCCACTCCTTTTGAAATGGCAATCATTAGAATTTTGATCATTTGAAATTTGATTAGAATCATTTCGATTTCTCTGGACCTGAATGTTCTACAGAGATGAAAAAGGTATCTCATATTATTTGATAGTTAACAATTCCAGTAATGTCCACCTATCAGATTTTTGTATTCTACATTTGAAAATTTACAAAATCTGTAAAAAGGTTTTTTACTAATTACGTTGACACTCAGTGTGCGTGAAAAAGTCAAGTCCATGGTTTTTTTTATTTCTTGAAGGAACTGCAACGCACCGTGCGCCTCGTGGAACCGGTCTTGCAACGGTTACGTCACGCAAATTAAGGGTTTTGCAGTTTGAGCTTTAAAAATTGGGCATTAAATAGGCATTAATTGACTTGCAGAACACGTGTTTATAAACGCAAAACACGTGTTTATAAACATGACTATGATATTAACATTTTCTGATTTTTTGTGATATTAATTTAGTCACGAGTATTTTTTCTAAATCTATTTGGTAAACAATTTCAGCGTGTCTTTTTATTTTAATTTGCGATTTAAAAAGAATGCAGACACCTAATAATAATGTCATTAAAAATAATTGCTGAAACAAGTTTCTAGTAATTATAATTAATTTAAAAGTAATTTTAAACTTCTTTTCAATAACGGGAGCACCAAGATTGTTTATAGAACTGGACAAAGATAAAAACGGATTTAAGGTATCCAAATGCTGATGTTCAGTATGAACTATAATAATGAATGGACCACACACGTGACGTGTCACGAGACCGTTGACGTGTAGACGCTACACGTCTGGAGAACATTCAAGGGAAGCACGAACTTGTCATAGTGGTTAAAAATAATCTTCACTATTGTTTATACAGACTTTACTTTCAGTGGTGTGACCCCTCGCGTGACGCGTCATGTGATCGTCGTGAATCGGCCACGTGCCGCCAGCACGTATGAAAAACATTACTGACATTATGTAGAGTAATGTAAGTCTTGTATGTAACCCATTAACGACCCACTACAAGGTCGGGTCTCCTCTCACAATGAGAGGGATGTAGGCCTTAGTCCACCACGCTGGCCTAATGCGGTTTGGTAGACTTCACATGCCTTCGAGAACTTCTTTTTTGTGAAGTCTCTGGCATGCAGGTTTCCTCGCGATGTTTTCCTTCACCGTAACAGCAGGTGATATTTAATATTTATAAAGCGCACATAACTTTTTTACAAAGTCAGGTGCGTGCCACTGGGATTCGAACCCGGAGCCCTCGGTTCGGTGTCGAATTCTAAACTCGAGTGATTTTTCATATTCCTATCTTTAATTACTAAGAACACAAAGCACGTAGGCGCCGTTCTTATCAAAATATTTGTAGATAATTCTAGGGCATACTGCAAGTGGAATCGTAATGTCCACTTAGATAAGAGCTACGTTTTGTTTGTCTGCGACCATTATTGACCCATTGTGGGGTTATATCTTCTATCAATCTGAGAAGGACGTGTATGGAGGAAAAGACGAGATCTCCCGCCAGGCGGGATACTTACGGTAAACCTCAGTCAGTCATTAGTATTAGTATGTCAGTCCGTCTGACATCTTCTCATACTCCTACAGCTACAGCTTGATACGATAACTACATGAAACTGCGTAAGTTCATACTTTGCACAGATATTTTTTCCACAATCAAAGGTTCGATTTTCAGCTGATTTTCAAAAATTCATTAATGCAGCTTTGTTGTTCATCAAAATAGGACCCGAGACTTCTTTGAGCACTTTTCCCGATTACTCATAGTTTCAGATATCGCCATCAACTCAAATTTGAAAAATTCACTCTGTATACTTTTCCCAATAAAATGTATGACAATCTGTTCCTTTGCAACATCTATTGTTTAAATTTTCCGCGTTTAAAGTTTCCGCATAAAAGATTGCTAGCGAATGGACCGTCATCTCTATATTTAGCTGCTAAGTGCTAATCTCTCGTTTTATCTCCTTATGAAATGCAGATACAAGATTTTGACACTTTGTTCATTGATCAGATTTTACGCCAAGTTGTGACAAAGCAAAATAGATATATAACGACCTGAGTGGCGCAGTGGTTAAGACACCGGTGCTGTTCGGAGGGTGCTGGGTTCGATTCTCAGCGGGCGGAGCAGAGCTTTGAATGATGAGTTTAAATTTCTGTTTCTGGTCTGAGTGTGTGTGTTCTTGTCTTGTTGTGTGTGTGGCACCCACGACACAGGGTGTCCTCCTAGTGTGGGGATATGAGTGTGAAGCGTTATTTATTCATTTATTTATATTCTGATTTTATAGTTCCAACCTTGAGGGCAGATGGCCTGAGTGGCGCTGGTGAAGCTGTGTATGGACTGCAGTGACCACTTAGCATCAGGTGGACTGCATGCCCAAAAAACAGTCCAATCCATGGATTGGAAATAAAAAAAAAATCAAACTGCCATCCAGTTTGATTTTTTTTTAGGGGGGAATATCAAAAGTTTTGACGTCAGTCAAGCACAAACATTGAAACTTTCAGCCCTAATACGGTTTAAGCGCCGTTATTTAAAGGTAGTATGAAACTCCTTCAAGTAAAGAACGATATTCTGGGTCAATGGGTGTTAAAAACTGACAAAAAGCAAAGCACAGTAGGTAGCACATTAAACGATACACAGTCAAAGAGTATTCTATTCGGGTGGTCCGACGATATGTATTCCACGGCACGTTGTAGGATTATGATGAAAGCATTACCTCTGGGAGGCGGGGTGTGGATAGGGCGACGATACAATCTGTTTGAATAGGACTGACTTATTCTTAAGTTATCGACAAAAATGAATATTTATTAGCTTTTAGCTCATAATATAATTATTCAATCTCATAATTCTCATAACTCTAATATTCATGTAAAGCCAATGCATAAATTTAACACATTATAAATAAATAAATAACGCTTCACACTCATAGCCACACTAGGATTCCCTGTGTCGTGGGCGCCATGGACACACACAAGACACAACACACACACCCAGACCAGAAACAGAAATTTATGTTCAAATCTCTGCTCTGCTAGGAATCGAACCCAGGACCTTCCGCGCAGCCCGCCGGCGCCTTAACCACCACTTGGGTCGTTGAATAAATTCGGTTCCTTAATTATTTAATTAACAAAAACTTAATTTACAAAAACAAATAAGTTTACAAAGACTTGCGAGTTACATGGCAATTGTGATAAGATTGGTTTGTCGGTTGGTTATGTCAGCTAATTCGGACGAAGCCTTAGATTGTCTAAAAATTAGCTCTTATACGGTAATGTGAGACGTTAAATGTGATATTATTGTTTTGAAAAAAAATCTGTGCTTGCTACATTACTACATTCACAAACATTCATAAACATTTAAGTAATTATAAATTACATAGTAATATTTTTATGATAGTTTAAATTAACTGTTAAATAATTTTTGGCTTATAAGTTAATCCTGTTTTATACAAAACAAATGGTCGCCCTTATCACAGTGGACCAGAAGGGTTTATCGTCTTACTGTCTCGGTGACATATAACTTCATTAATTAGACTAGATTAGGAGTTAGGAGTAGGACAGATGATGGGAAACGCTGGGAGCTCAACAAATTCGGTTACAAATTAGAGGTGGTATTAGTATTGGATTCCTCTTATTGGTTTCAAGTACTTTCTAACATAATTAACGTGTTCTTTTGTGTTATGTATATAAGTGGAACGCCGATTCGTTTTACCACTATAATTATCGTTATTAGCATGTTAAAATGAAAATAAGAGCGTTTTAAAAATAAATACTCTGTTGGTATTAAACTTAACCATATAAAAATGACTACTGATTGTTATTATAGCCTCGAAACTTTATTTACATTTTTCTGTTCTTGAAACTACAATTCGTGCAAATAAATGTTTTTTATTTTTCATATTTTGCGTTTTACCTGTAATTATCGTATAAACTAAAAAAAATAAGAAATAAAAAATATAAGAAAACATAGCGTAAATAAATACCTACACATTAAATGGCGATTTACTCGGAAATAGCTTCTTTAAAATAAGTTTACGATCGTCCTCGTATCGTATAAATAATACAACACAGAAAAAACAGAAAGAAAGATTCATAGAGAGCATACACATATCTATAGTCCATTTTTATTCTCTTGCTTGTCATATTTGGTAAACTTTGGTAAAAAATAATGCAGACACAAAATAATTATAAAAATTTATAAACAAATTCTCATTTAATACAGAAACAGATTTCTAGAAACTATAATTTATTTTTAATGCAATTTAATTGATCCTGGTCCCACGGCCGCCATCTTGAAAATATGGATGCAGATCGTTTTTACAGTATAATATATCTGGTAACTTTTTTTAGAGTCCGATTTTTTACTCTTGTTCAATTTGGTAAATAATCTTGGCACTATTTTGTATTGAAAAAAATATTAAAATTGCTTTAAAATATAAATTATACTTAGTCACTGGCAATTTATTTCAGCATTAAAATGGACTATACGAGTGCACACTGTATGAAACTTCACTACTACATTTTCTGTTCTGTGGTAATGACGAACGTAAACAAAGGTTCTAACCAACCGCAGTTAAATGGGTTTTACGAGGTGGTCGCACTAACATGAGGTGATATACTCATGCTACAAAAAATATGTTTTTTTTATGTCGTGCCCATGGCTTCCCCCGTGTGGATTTTACAATTCGTCTCACTGTGTATATAGTGTGTATATAGCAGTATCCACCTCAAAGGCTAACTTTTTTCCTTTCAGCCATTCGTAGTCCACTGTTGGTCATGGGTGTCCTCAAATCGACGCTATGAGTACGGGTATCAGATATGATATGATACGATACCCATATTATATAGCAAGGCAAAAGGAGCACAGGCCGCCCTCCGACCAGGTGGACTGATGACCTGAAGAAGACAGCGGGAAACCGTTGGATTCAGAGGGCCCAGGACCGGGCGGAGTGGCGTCGATTGGGGGAGGCCCATGTCCAGCAGTGGACTACTAAGGGCTGAAAGGAAGGAAGGAAGGATGATATACGTTCTATTTCTTTGAATCAAACGGTTACCCGCTGTCTCCTCTCAGTACATCATCAGTTCACAGATCATCATTAAATGATGTGTCTAGCCCATTGAACTTTTTGATGAACCTCATGTGTTTAGGAGATAAATTTGCCAGTAACCCATTAATGAACCACTACAGGGTCGGGTCTCCTTCTCGTAATGAGAGGAATGTAGGCCGCCGTCCAACACGCTGGCCTACTGCGGGTTGGTGGACTTCACATACTTACCTTTGAGAACATTTTTTTGTGAACTCCCAGGCATGCAGGTTTCCTCACGATGTTTTCCTTCACCGTAACAGTAAAGCGCACATAACTTTTTTACAAAGTCATTGATGCGTGCCACTGGGATTCGAACCCAGAACCCTCGATTTGAGGTCGAATTCTAAGCCACTGGGCTATCACCGCTATAGCGAGATAAATTTGGATGTACCTAATTTAAATGAATATTTTGTCATATTCCCCGTATTCGCAACAAAAACATTCTGAACACGTGTCGATTCACAGAGGAATCTAAATATGTATTATGCAGCTATTGCATTCCGCAAACCATTACTAGAATAGTTAAGATTTCTGAGAAATCTAACAACTGGGTACCATTGACGTCGATCATACATTTATCTTTGTTTATGGGTTACCGTGTTTTGTTTGCTTAGCGTTTTTATCAAATACGAAATGGAAATTTCCTAATATTTCGATAATACTGTTTCTTAGCTCAAGGAATCGGTAGAGCTACT
This sequence comes from Erynnis tages, assembly GCA_905147235.1. Taxonomy (NCBI): domain Eukaryota; kingdom Metazoa; phylum Arthropoda; class Insecta; order Lepidoptera; family Hesperiidae; genus Erynnis; species Erynnis tages. Next base: position 13,503,088 of record LR990073.1, on the reverse strand, counting down.
AGCTAGATCAGATTAATACGCTAAAAAAGCATTTTGTACGTTTTTTTACATGCGAGATCTGGTTTAAAGTTCCTAAAATATAATGTTCTTAGATAGCTTGTGCTGCTTCGTCCGCACGGGGTTTAATTTTGGTTCAGAGAGGGATTAAAGTATCCTTTATGTTAATCCGGATTGTAAACTAACTGTAGGTACATATACCAAATCCTTTTAGCAGTTTTAGCGTAAAAGATTAACAAAAATCCGTTCCATACATTCATCCATATCCTCACGAACTTTCGCATTAATTGCAGTAGGACAAATCGTGCGTGAAATTCGTACTCTACTCACAGCGAAACTTTCGATCCCTTGCAATCAAGGTAGGAACTGTTGGACTGCGCTGGTCTGTTACAGAACCCAAAACCCTAAACAAATACCAATTGAAACCGTCGCAGCGGCTGCTTAAGTGACAACAACACTATCAGACTAATCAAAAACACCATTACAACACACCATTTGTGAGTTATCTGGACAAATACAGGGACTTAGCTGAGTGGGGGGCGATAGCGTAATGTGGGGATAATGTGTAAGCGGCTTAAGTATTTATCTGTGAAAAAAAATAAAAATAAACCTTATTGCATTGGGATTTGTGTTCATTTTAAAATGAAGTTTGTCGTAAGGCCACTCTCACATGCATGATGCCAGGTGTAAGGAATGGGATAATTTTATTTTGAATGCAAATCTTGAGATTATTTCCAAACCATTAATCTTTTTAACACAATTCCTCGCTGCCTTTGCGTGTAGCTCAAGATGTTTCCGAATTGTGTGAAGGCAAGCGACTCTGTTCTCAGCATTGAAGGTTAAATCTCCTAAATTTTATTCGGAGTAACTTACTCTCTCTTTTCTCGCTCTATAATCTGTAATTTAATTTGCTTGACACGACTTTTTTGCATTCTGAAATAGCAATTGACAAAATACTTACTAATGGAATATGACCATTGGCAAAGAGAGATTATACCTGATGATCAGCCGTGCTCCTATTATGTTATCTGAGAGTTTTATATTATACCAGCGATGGTTTTCGAACTTCGATAGCGTGTTTCACCATCTATTAACGAGATGCGGAAGTCACAACTCATTTACTTGCTAGAACAACTAGCCAGATTCGCTAGAAAGACAAACATGGGTCATTTGTATACACATACATCTGACATCTGACAGTATAGTACGTATATACACAGACATCTGACCCCCGAGCATGACTACTATAGGCAAAGTAATCATAAATAGTTAACGTGTGCCATTAGTACGAGGAAGATGTCAGACTGACATTTGACATACTAACGACTGACGGTTACCGTGCGAATACTTTGACAATGTCAAATCTTAGTTAGACGCACACTCTTTCTGACTTATCTTTTACATGTTATTTCCTCATGTGAACGTTTCAACACACGTGACTGCTGAACAGGCGAAATCTCTCCTTTATCAGATTACACGGTTATAGCAGATGTCTCGGCTGTCGATTAACATGTTTTATTGTTTATGACAGGAGGATAATAGAGATACAGAAAGCGGTGATAGCCCAGTGGCTTAGAATTCGGCCCCAAGCGAGGGGTCGGGTTCGAATCCCAGTGGCACGAACCATCGAAACGAAAGTCCACCAACCCGCAGTAGGCCAGCGTGGTGGAGTAAGGCCTACATGCCTCTCCCAAGCGAGGGGTCGGGTTCGAATCCCAGTGGCACGAACCATCGAAACGAAACTCCACCAACCCGCAGTAGGCCAGCGTGGTGGACTAAGGCTATATGCCTCTCATTGTGAGAGGAGGCCCGATTCTGTAGCGGATCATTTATTGGTTAAAGACTAGCGTCAGTCATAAGATGTTATATGTCAGTCTGTCTCAAATCTTCCTATACGAATGGCAGCTCGATAGGATTACCTGCTATCCGAAACTGGGTAATAGTTCGAAGTACCGTACTGTGTTTCCATCTTTTAGCGGTTGTCCGTGGCCTGCAAAATATTATTATATGTAGGTTATAAGTTCTTCAAAAATACAGCCAATTTTTTTTTTTATAAATGGAGCAAGCAAACAGACAGACGGGCCACCTGATAGTCAGTGGTCACCGTCGCCTACTGACACGTGCAACACCAGGGGGGTCGCCAGTGCGTTGCCGGCTATGAAGGAGAGCTTTTTAATTAACATACTTCATAAGATGTATTACAATTCATTAAATACGAGTATTATGTATGGAGGCAACTTTCCTGTTTTGGGTGTACATCCTTCAATAATATTGTGGCGCCAATTGATAAACGGGCGTCCCAAATAAGGAAAATTGAAATTACTCTTAATTCTCCTGTTTTATTCCTATTCAAAATAAATTTATACTAACAGAAGTAAATTCTTGAAATCTGCACTTGATTCCAAGAATTTGCTTAGGAATTAACATAGGAACCACTATGTTATGTTATGTTTGTAAATACTATGTTTTCGCTTGAAATATCCTTAAACTCCGATTAACTGAAACTGAAATCATTTCTTGAAATTCCAGTAAGAAACGTCACGAGCATCACGTAGGTTAAAATTAAAAGGAACACAGAAATAGTTGACATAATACGGATTCTCTATCGTGCGTTTACTGCTAGTCTTCAGCCTTATGACTAAGATTTTTTCTAGGTTGTAGAGCCATACTAGCTCGTTCGCGGAGGTACTTTACCACCAGCCTCCCAACCCGTAGTAAAATATGAAAAGTCTTGTGTTTTTCATGCTTTGCATTTTTCTTTCTCCTATACCCGCCTTACAATACCCGTTATAGAAATCGTTATAGAAAAGTAACGTAGCGTGTAGCGCTAAAACATTAACCCACAGTGTAAAAATTATAGAGGTCTGTCAAACATAAAATTAATGTTCTTTGTTTAAAATCCAATTTTTGCATGGAGTAAAAGATAAGAATACATATCGTTAGACATTATAATACTAACAAATGTTTAATACCTACGGGATAGTATGAGTTCGAAATTTTACAGTGCATTACAGCCAATTCACGGTTATTATATTTCATTGATATTATATTTAAATTCAATAGCTTTTATTCATTATAAGGTACAATTTATGCACACTTAATGAACGTCATACATTTAAAATTATACAAGCATCCGCTTTAATCGCCCCTCAGACAAAACTCCGAGCACACAAAGTAGGTATGAATTATTCTACGGTGCAGTATGACTAGGCCCAATGATATAAAACATTAAAAGAGAAGCTAGTTATAATACTAATATTTTCCCTATGTCCTTAGACCTGAAGTCGCGCGTGTCATACTTAGCTTAGCCTAACCGACACCCGACGTGCCTCGGTTCCCAACTGAACAGTTCCTTTGTGCAGTCCCATTTCAATAAATGTTAGGTTCTCAGTCACATACTGTACAATGGACCCTAATTTGTATTTTTAATGCGATCACTGACGTCTTTGAGATACCGCACTGGATCGATGGGAAAACCAGCCGAAAAGCCTAACAGGAAAACTTTATAGTCAGGCTAGACTTTCTCTCCAAACTTTTAACCATAATTTATATCGTACCTTTAGTTTAGCTTTTAGTTCACTTATCTGTAAGCCATTAGTGACCCACCGCAGGGTCTGGTTTCCTCTCACAATTAGAAGGATGTAGGCCTTAGTCTACCACTTTGGCCTACCACGGGTTGGTGGACTTCACATACCTTTGAGAACCTTATTTTTGTGATATTTAAGTTTATAGAGCGCACATTCGAAATTAGCAGATACTCGTATCAGTTTAGGAATCGCTTGTCTGGACAGATTAAAAGATCAATAAATTAAGGTCTCAGCAGGATACCGAAGAAAAATCTGGTTTGTTGAGATAACACGTTTATTACCTTGTACAGTACTAAATCGCCAATTAGTCTAGCGTCGGTCGTGTCATAACATAAAATAACATCCTTTATTCATCTTTATACTAGCTTTAATCACAGTCTTTATTGATCTTCGGCGATTATAAATTCGATTTTGAGTAATTATGGTATTTTTAATAAATACAATTATTCTATAGGCAGTAGAGCTATAGTAATACGTTCGGGAAGATACCTACCTTACCTTTATAATATCTTGTGCTTCGTTTGGGAAAGTTTTGCAGGAGAAACTTTATTTGAGGCGAACCTGCACGTACCCATGAGTAGCAAAGCACCCGCATACAACCTCAGATAAATAATAAGTGTTGTTTGTCATAGAAAAAAGCTAAATATTATAATTATTGTGATTTTGGATTCCACATTGCGATTATTAGCATTAAATGTCGTTTCTTTTCTTACAGATAAAGTCAATTGTGTTTTAATTGAACTGTCACATGTGACAAGTTTTCACTTCTGAAGGCACTCCCGGAGTGCAACCCGTTGTTTTATTAAATAGAGCTACACGTAAAAAATTCAGATTTTAATACGTTTTTATGTATTAGATAAGTTATTTTTGGGTTTAATGTCTTCTGTGAAATCTTTATATTCTTCTTCAACCGAAACATTGTTCCGCAATTGTGGCAACTTCCACCACTCACCCAGAGATGGCGCCACACGATCCTGAATCACGCTATCGAAGTTTTCTACATCGCTAGCATATATACAAAACACTGACATGACCATAATCGGAGCACGGCCGCTTCCCGGCATGATCATCAAGCCTATAAGCATAAATGTGATGTGAATGTGAAAAGTATAAGTACTATCCGAGAAAAAAGACGGCAATTCTTTAAATCTGCTTTTATAATTATTTATAATCTCGATATACCATTAACTATCTACTATCGTAAGGCAAAATGAGCTCACAGTATAAAAAAATGACTCAATCGCCAATAAAAGTGGGGTGTGTCTGTCTACAATAATAAAAATGTAAAATTAAATATAGATAACGAGCTAAATATATTTACGTACTTAGTTGATAAATATGACGCATTTTTTGGTGGTTCTGATTGCGTTTTAATTCTTAAGTTAACAGTCTAAAGTAAAAAATATTTTTTCATCAAGCCGGCATCACCTCCGTCGACATATCCTCATGTAAAAAAGATAGCTATACACTATGATGAGGGCAAAAAGTGTTAGGTTAGAGCATGTAGAGTTGGCTCGCCATAAGATCTTAGACCCATAGGATGTTAAGACTTTTAAACTCAAAGCAATGTACTCATCTTGTCGTTACTTTACATGAAAATGTTTTTTTCTTGGTTAGCTTTTATTTTTGTATTTAGTATGTAATACCACGTAATAATGTGACGAAATAAAGTAGTACGTATACACGAATAGAAACGTCTCATTATCCTAACCCTAAACAGACATCGTAACCAAACCGTGTAATAACAATATACACAAACAACAGATGTCAGATACCAGAATAAATATTAGTTTATTAGATAAACAATGATTTCTGAACTGTAATTATTTGACAACAACAGTGGGGATAACTTGTTGACGCTATATTTAAACGCTCTAAATCCGTTCAGCAGTTTTTGGGTAATATTAGTAGAATTCTATCGTTAAGACAACTAAGTATGTAACTGCTGAACTGATTTAGATGAAACTTTACAGTCACATAGTTTATACATCAGGATAACATATAGGCTACTAGAAAAGGGAGGTGAAATTTTGTATAAAAATTGTAAATTTCAGTCACAACATAACTAATATGGAAAAGCTACAAATAAGTCCTGATGTTGAATGGTCACTGAAACCCATCGTTACTTACGTCCAATCCCAAATAGTGTAGAAATTTTATCGAGTGTCATATGTAGGTGCCCTGCTCATGAGGAATTAAGATGAAATTCGCCTGAAATAAATTATCTCCTACACTTCATCTACTGAAATACCCGGTAGTATGAAGGACACGCTGCGAGTTGATATGGCTCAACCACCTATCGTAACCTCCCCCTATTAATGCTATCAAATGGCTGCATAAAAACCTAAATTATTTATTTATAACATAATTTATTTCAATAAATGTTGGTAATCTTAATTGAACATAGTAGTAAGGATTTCGGCAATCAAGCCCAGACGAATACTTATAGCCACCTATAGATAGGTATCGCAGACAATTACCTTCCTTTATCTACTCCGAATCTTTTCCAAAGATAATCAAAAAGTTCCTACACTGTAGACCGAAGACTAAATAATTCTTACTTTACCGGTGACCTCCATTTATTCCTAGTCTCCAACTTTCGCCTTTATAATATTGGTAAAAATTACTCTAGTACTCCACCAACCCGCATTGGAGCATCGTGATTCGTGATGTAGTATATTCCAGGCCTCCCCTGTAATGGGGAAAGACCCTTGTCCAACAGTGGGCCATAAAAGGGATGCAGTCAAATTTTTTATTGACTATGAGTTTTACTGAGACTCTGCAGTGTATCAAATACTCAAATATTGTAAAATCCATCATCCAATCAGTCTGCTATAAGCTGAGACCCTCCTATACCACCCCCTACCCACTAGACAGTTCACACTCAGCCGGACTTTACATTCAGACGGTCACCATCAACGCCGATAGCGGTCCATATCGCGTGGTGGGGATACGTTTTGGTCGACTTATATTCGTGATTCGTGATCGCACTCCCTCAGTCTTAACACCGCCGTGTATCCGTACGTACGTACTACCAACGTGACAAAATGTGTAATGTTTGCACCAGAGATGTGGAGCCGCCGGTGCAGGTGCCGGTGAAACCGAACAAGACCCTGGAGAGGATGAAGAAGAAACACAACATAGTCACCGACCCCACCAACGAGGAGATCCAGAAGTCCGTCGCCTACCAGCCTGACCTCCTGGCCGTGTCCACCCAGTACACCAAGGTCGCGTATGACCTCTTCAAACACACCCTGGTCCGCCTCCAAGAGACCAAAGCATACGTGTGAGTATTTCATTTAGAAAGTGTTCAAAAGCTGTATGGAAAGTAAGCGACTTTTGAAATTTGTTGAAAAATTTCCTTTCGAAATTCGCTTTGCAATTGCGACAAGTGCTGATAAGGGATCGGTACGTGTTCGAGGTTTAGTTGCGGCGATTTTTCCGCAAACTCGATTATGTTTTCATAATTCGATCGTGTTATATATTCTATCCTGATAAAATCTTGCATTCGTAGTTAGAAATTCAATTTCATCCAAAATCCAAATCGTTATTTTCTATTTGTTCAGCTGATACAATGGCAAATGCATGAAACACTATAACAAGTAACAGTCAACGTTCATTTAAAACTTTTTCAAGGTTGCTAAGACAATTGAAAAACGTTCTTTCTCTTGTAGAGTCAACTCTACCTGCAATAATTAACCCTTTCAGTGTGTTTCATTCGTTTGCGCTATGATTTTTTAAACTCCTATCAAAAGGAGAGGTATAAGGAGAGCTTCAGCAGCGTGCCTTGAGAGAGACCGATGTCCAGCAGAGGACTGACAGGCTGAAGACAAACATCTATGCAACTTACCAAATTAGTAGAATAGGCAATACCTTGTCTACTCATATAAATGCACTCGTACTCATACTCTTTCCGATACACTCAATACATTACATCAAATGCATAGTATTAATCTCTCAGATGGATGTCCACCGACAAATGCTTCCATATCAAAGAACTATCATAAATATACAACCGTTTCATGAGTCTGTCAAGTTTTTCTGCTGAACATAAGCGCATTATCGGATTTGCGCGCTTCAATGCACTGTCGGGTGCAGCCGGTCGATAGCCGACTCGTTTTTATCAACATTGCACATTGTTATAGGATCATATCAGAACTCAGGTGGCCTATAAAAAACATTTTCGACGGCTTCCACAACTAACTTTGAAATTGGAGGAGCTAAGAGTAAGATGCAAGTCTTTCATGTTTCAAAAACGCATCCGATGCTAAGAGGCCTACACTAGCGGCACATAAATAGAATCTTATTAAATACAACGCTAGCAATGTCTTCGGTTGTAAGAGGATACATTTTGTTTCTCGTTTTTCCTGATTTTCTTTTGTTTCCTTCAACAACGATATAATCAAAACACATAATGTTATTGCGTCAAACAATTGTAATGTACTTAAGTCGGCCTGACACCTCTTCAAATGAGTTAATTCCTCATGATTACAAGGACTCGACTCTTAGTGGGTAAGAAGCTGACTGTACCTACCGCCTTCCTACTTCCCCGCCGACGGACGATCAGTGGGCTATGTCGGGCTCCTACCGGCTAGCTAGCCTTTCGCGGCAAATTTTTAGGATCACGGGTATACTTCTGCAATGACCCTTTGCAGGTCTCCCGATTAAAGAGATTATCTTAATCCTAAGTAAACCACGGCCAATGGAGATGTTTCTACCATTCACAATTAAATAATTTCAAAATTTAATTTTGCTAAAAAGCTGCATTCACGATTATCTGAAAATCTAGGCCACCTTCAAATAATTATGTCTAAAAAAATGGAGTTTTGCTCAGTGCGACAACCATAAAAAATTAGTCAGTTGACTCAAAAAAAACCACCCGTGCGTTCGTCATACAAAATGTATGAAGGCGCCATACAAAATGACAATTCATTCAAATTATCTCAATTGACTCGTAGAACACAACACTATTGTCTCCTGATTGATGAGATTACCTTAAATGAGATAAACAGGAGGGTTTCATCCACCATATACTCGTAGGTCTAAAGTTCAAAACAAAAGAAGATAAGAGTGTCATCACATTATTTAGTCACATGATTTATTTGCTTACAACTTAGCTAGAGTTGATATCGACAGATTAAGCTAACACAAAAAATAAGACAGACTAAAGTACTAGTTCTCCTTTAAATAAGTAGTTTCATGCTGACAAAGCCGTAAACAAAGATAGTCAATTCAAGAAACTTTGGAAAGTATTAGATATTCCCCGCGGTTCCGTTCGCGTGTTTTTTAGTACTTGGTCCAGACATGGATAAAAGTATTTTACATTATTATGTCAATCCAGGCTATGAACTACGTACACACCAAGTTCCATGCAAATCTGTTCATCCTTTTCTGCGTGAAATAGTAACAAACATCCATCCATCTTTACAAA